>CM076608.1:50826574-51491985 GCA_038502775.1 Hippodamia convergens | reverse complement strand
TGCAAAACATAGCTTTGGTTAAACATCCATGACATACTATTAATCTAGGAAGCTGAAATTTCGTATGCAGAATGCTAAGATTTTATGCATCATGCAGGTGTTACGAAATACGCTTATCTTGGTACAGGGTCATTAAAAATTCGATGGTTTATCGAGACATACAATAACGGTTGACAGTGAATTTTTCAAATGGGATGCCCTGTATACTTTAAGCAATACTGAAAGAAAATTGAATTTCCCTTCAAATGATATCACATTACCTAGATAGTAAGATTCTGTGTTGAACTGAAATTTTAATGTTTGCGCAGGTGCGAACTTGTGCATCGCGATATATTTCATTCAACCTTCTACATGTTCTTGCTGTTATTTGGTCACATTGCCAATGGCGAATGAACAAATTCATCAAAATTCCATTTGATATAGGTACTTTCTTTCCATTTCACATATTTTTCTTATACCTACTATAAAGAATGAGCGAATGTATCATTATCAACAAACTAATTGTCAAATCTGCATAATGTCAATTTAAATCATGTTAAAGTATTTCATTGCTATCTACGATGAATACCTGTTCAGACACGTTTTGAGATGTACGTGCATCAGAGATTTAAATTTTTTTGGCCAGAACGACCGAATCGTTCGAAGAATTTATTAGAATTCATTTATTATTTGGTAGTTTTTAGCTCATAATCATCATCAGCCAATTATAGCAATCCACTAGAGTTAGTATGTATGAACCGCTAATTTTAAGCTTGTTTTGGTTAGTAGTTTCATGAAGTTAGCAACTATAAAACGTGCGCAACTATGCAATTTCAGTTCAACGCAGAATCTTACAATCTAGGTATAGGAATGTGATATATCATTTGAAAGGAAATTCAATTTACTTTCAGTATTTCTTGAAATATACAGGGCATCCCATTTGAAAAAATGCACTTTCAACGTTTTTGTCTAACCGTTTTTGTATACTCGATAAACGAATTTTTCATGACCTTGTATGAAGGAAAGAGTATTTCGTAACACCTCCATGATGCATAGAATCTTAGCATTCTGTATACAAATTTCAGTTCCTAAGAAGAGAAGTATGGAAGTTATGGATGTTTAACCAAAGCTATGTTTTGCACAAAAAAAAAAAAATAAATCATTCAATTACTCAAGAACCGCTTAAGATAGGTATGAGAAAGTGATACCAAAATAATCCTGTTACTACGATGAATAGAAAAGTGCAATAATATACAGGGTGTGCCATTTGAAATAATAAAGTAGTTGCTACTTTTTGACATAAGCGGCAACACCGCAGCACTGAAAATTTTTCAGATCGATAGAGCATCTGTTCTTGTCCAAGAAACCAAATTTTCAATGAATTCTTGCTTTCCGTTCTCCGTAAACGTCTAACCTACCATCGACCGTGGATCACCCTGTATATCCTGGTGAGTTACCCCCAGCTGAAGAGTAACAGACGCTCGATAGGTCGAGAAAAACCCATTACAAAAAATGCGAAATCCATGTAATTTGGATTTTTGAGTTAATATGAAAAATTCATCTGGATTACGAAGTGAAAAACTTCTTCAAAATACTTTTTGAAGAATGAAAATGAATAAAACAATTGCAGGCATCGATCTGTCAGGTGAAGCATATACAGAATGTTTGTTCTCAGACGAGCTACCCCGTATATTTCTTATCTAAGAGGGGGTGCTTCAACCCCTCAAGATTGAAATGGGGGAGAGGGGTTAAATAATACTTCATTTGAAAGTTCTTAGAAGCCTCTTTACAATGGTTTATGAAAAAACTAATTTTGATGAACAATTTTCGCCAAAAATCAATAAACTAACTCAAATTGTTGTGACTCATCATGAAAATTTTGGACGAACTACGCCAACGAATTTGGAAATGGGTATCGTCAAATAACTCCATGTTAGAGATCATTTGGCCAATTTGAGCATATTGCGAAATGAAAATAACGTTTTTTATACACCGTTGAATTATCACTTAACCCCTCTCCCTCATTTCAATTTCGAAGGACACACTCTCATATAGCTACAACAAAAGATGTCTCCCGAACAAAATTATTCGACTTTCGGGATATTTTTCCGATCTCTATGGGATAAGAAATAAAAAGCACCCTGTATACGTAATAAAAAAAATTATTAACTTGACACATGTAACTTATATTCGATCACTCATTTTATTACAAAATTGTGATGTTTGCGAAAGACATTTTAGAAGAAATTGAGTAGGAACTGAATGTTCATAATACTACAATATATATTTTCTTCAGCTCTGAAATAGGGTTTTTGATTTCGGGAAATGAATAATAGGCCAAGCAAATTATCTTCAACAAATGGTGTGCCTGGAAATAATTGATGGAGTTCGAGAAACTGTTTTAATCATTCTTTTAGGCCTCTAATAAGAGTAATTTGAGCTTTGCCCCAATTTCCCAGTGGAGCGTATGTCGTGACGTTCAAAAAACCTCGAAATTTTTGGACTATTTCAGGTTTTTCTCGAATAGCTCCCCAACAGAGCACTTAATCGAAAACATTATAAAATTCAAAAGTGTTAAGCATTAAATTCTGCTTCTAGAAAGTATCACGACATTGTATTTTGAACAAGTAGTTTTAAAAAAATCATACTTCCAAATATGGCAAATTTTCACACTTTTCAAAAAAACACATTTTTCACTAAAAACCGTGAAATATCTATGAATCTACGAACTTCAGAAAGAAATGTCATAAAATAAGAGTTGTAGACCTAGACCATCATATTGTGATAAAAACGTAATCCCATTCCTACAAACCACAATGTTAAATCGCGCAATAACTCATCCTGCTGGGGATGCTGATCATTTCATCCCAGCTAGTGCTATTGAATTTGCTCAGAAGTCTCATGGGTTCGTGATAATGTTGGAGAGGACACTGAGCTTCTTATAATTCTGATTGTTCTAGCCTCTATGTGTACCAACTATTTTTTACTAGAGCCTGGCAAAGGCAAGCAAGACGATGTTGTCTTTTCTCCCTTGCACAACAAGTTTTGATCTGTTTCGAAAAACAACATATTATTCCTTCATGCTTTTAATGGCTGCGAGACTGGTCATTTCTTTCGGTAATGGAAAAATGAAATTCCTAAAGACGCCTATAATCATCACAAACCTGCTGAAAGCAGCAGAATTGGTTTAGAAAATCTTCTGTCGATAAGGTCGACGAGGTAGGGAAGAAATTCATGGCAGCCATTTATAAAAAATATTTCAAGCAATTAAATGTATGTGGTACAAGATGTTTGAAAAATTGTTAACCAAAATCTTATTTAATCTTGCCTATGTGCCTCCAACACTCGCTAGAGACGTATGTAATATGTAATATATTGTTCTTAGCAATAAGTTGTATTGTTAGTTATTAGTTTATGAGCCCCACATTTGTTATTATAATTGATTTAGTTGATTTTCAATGTCTTCAGAAATTTCAGTTGTCCTCCACCAAGACACTGAAAACATGAGGTAAAAATATGTTGGTTTTCGGAACAGAGAATAACTTTAGTGCAAGGAAGAAGAGACAATTTATCGTCTTGCTTGCCTTTGCTTTAGTAGAAAAATTTTGGTGCACATAGGGGCTGGAGCAGTTAAAAATACAAGAAGGTCAGTGTACTCCTCAACAATAACCACACACTCGTGAGACTGCTGATCAACTTCAACAGCACTAGCTACGATTAAAATGATCAGCATCCTCAATAGGATGATCTAAGATTTCACAGTGTGGATGGGACGGGGCGAGTTATGTATTCATCACAATTTGATGGTCTACAACTCTCATTCAATAAACTGTTTCTTCTAACGCTCGTAGTTCCAAAGATATTATATGTTTTTATAATGAAAAATGTGTTTTTTCGAAAAGTGTGAAGATTTGCCATATTTCGATGTATGATTTATATAAAACAATGACAATTCTCGTAATATGTCTTAGTTTTTGGTCCTGAAGAATATTCTGTTTTCTTGTGTTATAACATGTTTGGTTTATCTATGGGAGATGATTGCCTTTCACTGGGGTCCCATAGCGGTCTTCAAACATCTGAAGTGCCGAAAAATCATCACCTGGAAGGTCGTATCCGGTTTGAAAAAACCTTCACGACCAGAGAGCAACAATTTGTGGATTTTGAATTTGAATATCGAAGGAATTTCGAAGGACAAGTGTGATTACGTTTCCAAATTAGCTGATGAACATGGTATCAAAGAGATTCTTTTGCAAGAAACCCACACGGCAACAGAAAAAAATCCTCGTGAAAGAGGACAGTTAAAAGGTATTAATTGATTTTTTACAAGTTTAACTTGTTATGTTGAAAAATTATCAGTTTCGTAACTTTCAACAGATTCGGAAAGGGGAATTGATGGAGTTTTTTTTTCATTTCTTTCAAATTTTGTGACATTTCTGTCATAAAATATTAATAAACCACCGAACATTATTTGGCCAAGAAATCTTAATGTTGATGTTTTTTAAAGTAGCAAATGCATTTCCAAAATGTATTCGATTTATTCTGAATAATCGGTTTCTTTTCTGCTTTTGTCTTTTTTCATTTCAGATTAAGAATTACGAGTCGTTTTGGGAATAATCTGTGTATCCGAGCCCATCGACGGATAACATGAAGATGATCACACTGATGTCTTTCAAGATTTTCCTGATATTTGATATTTTATGTTATTATTTGTTTACGGGGAGGCAGGTTTTTTCGGCTGAGGTTTTTTCCCCTGGCTGTATAGTATCGTATGATACTAGTGTTGATAGTATCGTATGATTCTATAGTATCATACGAAGAATGTTATGATACCCCGTTCTTTTTTTACCTCAGCTTAGGTACTTTTTGTTTCAACATTTATTGTATTATTTCAGCTGTCTTTTTCATAGGAATATATATATATATATATATATATATATATAAAACTACTTGTTCAGAATATAATATAGTAATAATACTTTTTAGAATCAGAATTGAATGCGGAGCACTTTTGAATACAACAAAGTTCTTGATTAAAAGCTTACTTTAGGAGCTTTAGGAGTCCTAAAATTTCGAGGTTTTTCGATCGTCACGAAGTACGCTTCACTGGGAAATTGGGGCAAAACTTAAACTACTCTTATTAGTGGCCTAAATAATTGATTGAAACAGTTTCCAGAACTACACCAATTATTGCCAGGCAGAAGTCTAATTTGCTTGGTCTATAAATCAAAATCATCGATTTTATTGTATCCTGTACTGAAAATTATTCTACCAAAATGGGTGAATCAAACCAAACGTTTGTTCATACCAAACTCATTCCGACCTTCTGTTCTAGAGACGAAAGCAAAAAGACCCACCCACTGAAGAGCCATGCAGACAGATCCTAGAATGTCCGAGGCCATTATTGAGATTCTGGGACGACTGAACGAGGTGATGAATTCACCACTTTTACCGCCTAGGGCAGCAGGGGCTCTTCTCCGTCCGACATCCCCCTCTTGGCTCCTCATAAATCGGGAATCCGGAGAGGTTATGGACATTAGGAACAGGGCTTCTCCGGAAGGGCCAGCGACCGAGGGAAATGGACCGACGCAGAGAAGAAGTCAGTCCAAGAGCTCATAGTTATAAACCTTATTCAGCCGACAGGAAAAGTACCCTTCAAACACATTCAAGAGGGCATACATCCCCCACAAGGGTGCATCAACCCCCAATGCGTACCGTAGGCACGATGGGAGAAAACGTATACATCGAACTACGCCGTGGTATGTGTTGGAGCTGCGGTCTGGGAGATCATTCTCGGAAGCACTGCCCTGGACCTTCCACGCTATTCTGTAGTCGCTGTGGCTTACTGGGAACCCTTACCAGGAATTGTGATTGTGGTTCGACCCACGAAGGTACGCCGTCCCAGATAGCTGAACCTCCCGCCAAGAAGTTACGACCTTCTTCACCCCGAAGGAAGGTGGAATTTCCTCGGGAGACTTCCAAGAAACAAGGAGTGGTTCTGGACTGCCCCTGGTGCCATCACAAACACTGTTAAATCATCCTAAACAATACCGCTACTGTTGACATAAAATGTTCCGTTTTTAGTGTATGACAGGTAGAAATAAAGAGATACCCCGTCAAGTGTGTCTCTGTTTCATTTATGTACTTTCCATCCCCATAGTTGGGTGTTCAGCATGAAAAAGAAAGAAGGAAGAAGGTGAGTACACCCTCAATATCATGGGTGAGCATTATTTTAAGACAAAGAGTACTAAGATAAGTCTCAGTGAAATAGACAATCTTATCGTACCGTCTCTACCTGTTGATGTAATCAACAGGTTTCGTTTTTAACTGTTGATTTACTGAAAAAATATCTACCAGTATTCCGTATCCACCTATTAATTACTTATCTGTATTCCGTGCCTACCTGTGTCCCACACATGAACCGCCATTGAACATGATTTTCTGTTTCGATTTTCATAGGACCCCACAAAACCTTTGGGGAGAGCGGTCCCATACTCTGTTCAAACCTAAGCGAGAGCAATAAGACGAGGTCCGCGCAGCGGTAGGAGGATAGTTACTTTCCGTCCAGAGTCGAATTGATAGATTTCATACAATCGTTCAGTTTTAACTGAATGGAAATCTGGTGTTTCCCGGAATTACTTTGTCGGAATCTTGCAAGATTCCGACCCAAATCTCTAAAACTCTGGTGTTTCCTGGAATTACCTTGTCGCAATCTGGAGCATAGTTCCGAGTACGACCCTGGCAATCTTTTAGGGCGGTCGAAGGAAGCATTGTTATGACCGTTTAACCAATACGAGCTTTATTGTGTGCAAACCAGACGATTCTGTTTGTATTTATTGCTCTCGCTTAAATTTGAACAGAGTATAGATGTGAAGAACCCAGGGACGTCGCGACGCCGTCAACCAACCACCATAAAGGGAGATCACGCCGCTGATGTGCCACCTCAGTAGATACAGGAGTGCACATGTGTGTTGAGTTGGCCCAGCATTTTTGGAATTTCGAAAATTTTATTGTTGTGCTGAGTTGTGCTAGGTTTGTGCTGCTTTGTGCCGATAATTTTTCTCTTAAGATCATGTAGTTCTCGAGATATTTAAAAAACCGAAAAAATGTGCCAGCCCAGTTCTTTTCTGGAAATCAGATTCCAATGACTGAAAAAAATTTTAAGAAAAAGAATAAAACGGTAAGCAAAAAAAATTTTTTGCCTTTACGGAGGCTACACCGAAAACATTTTTGAAACATAGATGAATTCTAAATAGTAATCATCGAAATGAATACCATTTTCAATTCCCAGGCTCAGAGATCTTTTATCATGAGGTTGGAGAAATGATGTTAGATTTTGTCACTGAGATGAGAGATATACCGGTTTCAGCCTTGTTTGGCCTCATCAGTATCGCATACATCTCAGGGACAAAATCTTCATAAAAAACTTCGATATTAAAAGCAATGGGGTACAATGTACTGAGCATAAATTACAAAGCAGTGACATCCAATTGCTAAAATCTCATTGAGTGAAAGAGGATGTTAGTACGAGAGCTAGTGAACCTTTTGAGTAACGGTTTGTCTGTAAGGCTAGAAATTTTTATAGCGATAGTTCCTAGCATGCTGAGGACGGAAATCATCGCCTGGCACCTGTCACCCCTGCACGTCATCAAGATCTATATCTTTGAAAGTGTTAAAAAAAATTTAAAAAATAAACTTGTTCACGTAAGCTTGAAATTTGCATACGATTTTGTTCGTTCATTGTGAAGTTCAAAAAAAATATTGACAGGCGATTTCGACGAGCACAAGTACCTGCCAGGCGACTCGAAAAGGGTGTAAAATACGATCAAAAATGAACTTTTTCTGTATGGCTGAGATTTATATATGTGTTCGCCTGAGGGAATGAAAAAATAAGTTTTATTATTGATCTTCATCATCATCTGACATTATATCATTGATTTCTTCATCATATAGTACAATCGTTTCAAGCGTAGTACACTGTGTCCTGAATTGGTTGAGACTGCATTATATCTCAGCTATTATTGAAAATAGAGTCATGCGGTTTTCGAGACCCTGGGTCACTTTTTTGTAAAACTTCTAAATCCACAAACAGAAATATTCCAACTACTTTTGTTTGTGGAATATAGGTACAGGGCGAAAACGAAAATGTACACTTTTTGAAAATGTTATTATTTCTCGAGCCCTGTATAAAAAAGAAAAAAAATCAAAACTTCTTATACTGATATTTTCACGAAGAAGTCAGTGGCGTAGCTAAACATTTTTTCAAAGCATTGTTTTTGAGATTGAATTGGAACGGAATGAAATTTTTCATATGGAAGACCATGTTTATTTTAACGTCAAACTGTATCACGATCTATGCTTCAATAAATTTCAGTTGAAAAAAATATCCCAAGCATTTAATCAATATTCACAAGCATTTAATCATTACTTTTTCGAAAAACCATGTGATCTAAACCCATTTATTTTTTCCTGTTTGGAACATAATTTCAAAATATCAACTGAAAAACGGTTTTTTGATGCATGTGTGGAAGAATTCATGTCTTACTTTAAAAAAAACAAAGAGAAATACAGTAGGCGCTTGATGCCGGATTATCGGAAATGCCGGATTATCGAATTTGTAGAGGAAAAAAAAGCTAACTGCTTATGATTTTCACCACTATAAAACTTTCGCAAAATTAGACCGCTATTATGTCAAGGGACGCTATGAAACAAGAGAAAACAAATACGTGAAATCACTGTCGAGGTTAGGTCCGGACTGCCGAGCGGAAAAACTATATACTGAGATATAATGCAGTCTCAACCAATTTAAGACACAGTGTACTACGCTTGAAACGACTGTACTATATGATGAAGAAATTAATGATAACATATCAGATGATGATGAAGATTAATAATAAAACTTATTTTTTCATTCCCTCAGACGAACACATATATAAATCTCAGCCATACAGAAAAAGTTCATTTTTGTTCGTATTTTACACCCTTCTCGAATCGCCTGGCAGGTACTTGTGCTCGTCGAAATCGCCTGTCAATTTTTTTTTTGAACTTCACAATGAACGAACAAAATCGTATGCAAATTTCAAGCTTACAGGAACAAGTTTATTTTTTTTATTTTTTTAACACTTTGAAAGATATAGATCTTGATGACGTGCAGGGGTGAGAGGTGCCAGGCGATAATTTCCGTCCTCCGCATGCTAGGAACTATCGCTATAAAAATTTCTAGCCTTACAGACAAACCGTTACTCAAAAGGTTCACTAGCTCTTGGACTATGTACAGAGTTCCTTTTTCGCATGTCATTGGAGATATGAAACTAAATTTTGACGCAATTGGATGTCACTGCTTTGTAATTTATGCTCAGTACGTCGCAACCGATTGCTTTAAATATCGAAGTTTTTTATGAAGATTTTGTCCTTGAGATGTATGCGATACTGATGAGGCCAAACAAGGCTTAAACCGTATATCTCTCATCTCACCATGGAACTGTCCAAGACATTAAAATAATATTGAACTAGTCATTATAATTCTAACATATTCTTTTCAGTTCTTTATGTTTTTAGATTGTAGAACTATAATGAGAGGCAATGTCAGTTCTAAAATTCATGGATTCAAACAAGGTAATAAAGAACGTTTCTAAAATATTTCACTTCTAAAAATTCTTCTCTTCATTACAAATTTTGACACCACCAAAATTAAAATTGAAAAGGTGAACAGAGAGCCACACCAACCTCAAGGCCAGAGAGGCCAGTCCCCCTAGAATATGACATAATCAGGCCAAAAGAATTATAAAATTTAATACACGGGTCAATTTGGCCCCCAAAAAAAGGTCGGATCCCTCTTGGCCCTCTTGGCACCCTAATTCATTGAAAGCTGGCGGCGCCACTGGCATTCAAGATTTACATACATAATATCTAAATCTAAACATGAACAACAAACTCATGCTTTTGATGATAGATGAAAGTTTTCATAGATAAATTTATCAATATTCAGTGAATCTAATGATTACGACTGATAACATCTTTTAAATTCATGTCATCAATATTTGATGACACTCCTCTGGGAATTGGGAATCCACAGTACAGCGGATTTTGACTTTATAGGTAGGAGTACACTGATAAGGAAAAGAAAAATTCATTACGCCGTTTTGAATTACTGGGATTCGAAGATTATCCTTTTGAATTTCAGTTCACAAATTGGACACATTGGCGTTAATTTACCAATAAACAATAAACTAATGAACTATCTATTTGTCATCATTATCTGATTTTTGTTGCCCCCAAAAGCAAAATAATAAAATTAATGTTCCCATAATAGTAAAATTGAAATTTTATCGAAATTAGTTTAACTACTAATTAGTTATACGATATGTCACAGAATCACAACAATAAGTCATGAAACGGATTAATTTTAAATTCGAATCTGTGGAATTGATAAGACTATTCACACGCATCTGCTGAATATCTTCAGATGGCCAACTGCTGTCTCTCTATTGTCTTATTGAATGATGAAAGTCGCAAATCTTGACATGTCTAATTTACGAATCTATATTGCGGATTGAAGAAGTCGCCGATTCTTTAGTCCAGGATCCACGGTACATTTTTGCACTTGATTACTATCAAGCTAATTTTCCGTGAGTAGCTTTCATGTCCATGACGAGCAATCTATCGGAATTGAAAATTATATGGTTACCATTTGAAAAAAATGAGATTTCATAATTTTATGAAGGCTCACTTTGAAACCCTGTTTCAGACACCCTGTATAAAATTTCCTCATAAGTAATATCGGAAACAGTATAATCGTACTTCATTTTATTTTTTGCAAAAAAACATTTCACAATGAGGGATTTTGACGATAAAAACACTAATTTGTGACAATCTTTCTGACAAAAATTTTACTATTAGACTTTAAATCAACAATCAAATTAGTGTAGAATCGAACGTAGAATTCAAATATGTTTAAATATAGAGGATGTTACATGTGAAATAACGAATTTCACATTTGTTTCCGGTAAAACTGGAAGTAGATTCTGCTTGAAAATATTTCACAATTCAAGTTCATGTACTCTGTCTCTGAAACAAAATCTTGAATTTGTATAACCATTCCTTCCTGGAAAAGTTCTAATGAAACTCTTAAAAAAAATCACCCTGTATATCTTTACAATCGCTTTAAAAAGGTAAATCCATAATTATAGTCAGGCATTATAGATCCCATTAAAAATGCAAAAAGTGGTGAAGAAAGTGTTCTCTGTGTTCTAAAGATGTGTTCGCTTCGACAGTGAAACTTCAAAAATGCAGGAGGACATAAATAGTCCAATTTTCCAAATAGCAGTATAGATGAAGAAAAACGTACAGTAGATTTGTTTCTTTCCAAAATAACATGACATGTACCTACTCATGTACATTATTTTTTTTAATATCTTATAATTTATGAGATGTACGTAACAATCGAAATTTAGCCACCTTGTATACGTCCGAGAATTCCCTTCATGATGTGATAGGATATTAGCTAAAATCTGACTTCCACGCACAATTTACAATTTTTTTCAATCCATGAAGCTTCAAATACTAAATACAGTTTCACAGCATTGCCAAAAATGAGATTTGTCTAAGCACGATAATTTAACCATGAAAGTGCCAATGTTATTCGATCTGCAAGGTCAGTTGGAATTTTCTGTTACCATTCATTCAAAGTTATCTGATTTTTCCCTAACAAGATAAATGGAACAATATCGACTTAACTAAAGGTTGTTTCACAAGTTGACAGTTATATCGTCTTTCTTGGAGATAATGTCAATACGTATTCAAACAGGAAAAAGAGAGTACAATCAATGAAAACTATCGAAACGAAATGAGATTGAATTTCTCGAGAAGCTGAGCTGAAACTGATTGCAAAAGGGGGTTATAAACTTTCTTAATGTGCTGTTTCTGCAGCGACATATCCTCTCTTGTGTGATTCCTTTCGATTCAGTATTCAAATCGTAGAATTGATTATTCAATCAATCCGAAATGCTTCTCAATCACAAAGGTTCCTCTAATAAGAACGAGTGAAACGTTTCAATATGATGGGTATAATTAACTTTGGCAGAAACTGGTTTGTCACCAAGATAGTACGATGAAGCTGTGAAGCACTTGTGACTTTTGTTCGTTTGAGAATTTCCGATGAAAAGGTTTCAACCGCCGATATGATTTCGCTGATCTTCATTTCCGTGATTACTGTAGTTATTTATTTGTTGATACAGATCAAGAAACCAAAGAACTACCCACCAGGTGAGTATTGTTGATATTGTTTTCTCAATTCAGAAATTTCAATAATCCGAATTGACTTTCAAATTCATTCGATAGTTCCGCTTTCACTTTCATAGCACCCGCACTATGATGCGGGTAAAACCTTTATGGTCATTTAAATATAGGTAAGGACGAATTAAGATTTCGATTTAATCAAACCTTTTTTTTTCAAACTTCCTTCGAAAACCCTTCCTATCATTTTTGAAAATAAAGAATTATTACGAAATTAGGAGCTTTTGAGCACCTTCTTGCTCAAATGCAAAACCACAGAGTTTGCTCGTCTAGCTTCTCAACCGGCACAACTGGATGCTTTCCTTCAAGTTTCATCGAACTTTGAATCTTTCAATAGGCCAAGTTCTAATAGGTGTCCAATTTTGTTTCTGCCGTTTTTTCCCAAAATTCGAGGATTCATTGTAAAACACTGGTTATACATTTATGATTCAAAGTAAAAAGCAAACCTTATGCTTCTTCATTAAAGAAAAATAATAAACCGATTCATATTTTCAATTTAAACATTTTTTCGCAGGCCCACCGTTTATCCCCATAATCGGGCAGCTTTACATTATAAAAAAATTATGTCGAAAGTTTGGAAGTCAATACTTAGCATTCAACCACTTGAATGAAGTTTTCAATTCGAACGTATTGGGTTTGAAATTTGGAAATGAACTTACGGTGGTTGTGAGTTCGTACCCTCTAGTCAGGCAGGTGTTGACAGAAGAAGTTTTCGAAGGGAGGCCTGATAACTTCTTCATAAGGTTGAGATCCATGGGTAAAAGAATGGGTGAGTATATACTGAATAAGTGAGATCCTAATAGTGAATTCCAATAAGGTCTCTGCTTATTTTTTTCTTCATTAAATGTGAAAACTTCGGTTAGTTACACATCGTTTTTACTTAAAGAATAAGACAAGATAGGAATCATAACAATTTTGGCGGCCAACGTGGGGCAGATGATTTTTTCATTATTTTAGTACCTTCAGAAGACATATAAATGAATATTGAAGAAATATAATTCATAAGTTTCCTTGATTCAATTTATGCACAAAAAAATAAACCTGTACAGTGGATGGCATATATGCTGCTCCACAAGAGTTTGAGATATCCTATTCAATCGTTTTAAAAAGTATGTAATCTTCGAGAAAATCCCTGTAAAATCTTTTAAAACTCAATAACAACTTGAATCGATCAAATAAAAATCAGTATGAGACAGACTTAGAAATTAGTATTGACAAAAATGTTTTTCCAAAGATAATTCATCAGGTTCCTTGAATCAATTCATGCAAAACAAAAATAAACTCGTTACAGTGGATGGCATATATACTGTTCCACAAGAGTTTGGGATATCGTATTCAATCGTTTTAAAAAGTATGTAATATTCGAGAAAATCTCTGTAAAATCATATAAAACTCAATAACAACTTAAATCGATCCAATAAAATTCAGTATGACACATTTCGTCAATCTGGTCGCCTTTTTCCTGAAGTTTGAGTCTTTGCATATGCTTCATGAATGTTCTCATTTTGAAATGGAGTCAGCTTATCAAAGGCTTCGATTTTAAACGAGTTTTCTGAAAATGCCAAGACGTAAATTAACAAACGCTGAGGCTAATAGGAGTATCGGAATGCTACAGGGTGGCCTAAATCAGGTTGTTGTGGCGGAAGGCTCCAAGTCAGCCGAAGCGTGATATCTCGACTTTGGAATAGGTTCAGGGAGACAGGTTCCATATTGGAAACACCATGGCTTGGTGGGCGACGAAAAACAACATCTGCTCAGGATCGTTTCATCACCGTTTCGGCGAGAAGAAAGCCTACATCTACATGTAGAATGCTACGGAATACTCTTTCAAAATGCAGATGGGGTCGATTTTCCATCGAAACCAGCAGATGGCGTTTGAGAGAGGTGAATCTAGGTTCTAGACGTCCATTAAAAGTAGTTCCATTAACACATTACCATAACCGTCAAAGACTGGAATGTGCAAGGCAACATATCAATTGGAACGATCAATGGCGTGGTGTCCTTTTCACAGATGAATCCAGATATGGACGATTTTCAGATTCTCGAAGAATGAGGGTATGGACAATCCCACGCATAACCCGTAATCGTCGCTATGTCCAAGAAGTCCATCCATTCCGAGGGGGTAGTGTTATGGTATGGACGGAATATGTTTCAACGGGCACACAGATCTACACATTTTTCCTGGGAATATGACCGCCTTAAACTATAGGGAGCATGTCATTGACAATGTTTTGCCAAATTTTTACGCTGATATTGGTGAAACTTTTCAATTTCTAGATGTGCAGCCATGGTTGAGAATGCGCGGGAGAAGCTTGGTATTCCACATTTACCAATACCTCCGCACTCACTAGAATTGAATTGCATAGAACATGCATGGGATATGCTCCAAAGAAGATTACCTAGATAATCATCCACCTACCCCAGAATCCTTAAATTATTTGAGATAGCTTTTGCCCCGTTTATGGAACCCAATTCCTCAAGAAATGTTCAACAACCTCGTTTGTAGTATGCAAAGAAGATGTCAAGTTGTTATTGATGCCCTTGGAGGCCATACATTGTATTGATTGTCTTCAACTGCTTGAATTCCCTGGGAATAAAATTTCGTTAGTTTACTCGATTTTGCTTAACTCCCTGTATACGCTGCAGACCTGCAGGCTAAAATAATTTTATTTCCTGCAACTTGAAATCATATTATTATGAATTTTCATCACAAAATCTTATTCAAACTATATTTTTTTGCAATTTAAGTCAATATCCCTAACTCATGTGGAGCAGTTCATTTTCATGCTAGCTCTTTCCACATTATAACCAAACTTATTCCTCAGGAACGTACATTTTCAGGCATAACTGGCAATGATGGAGAGGAATGGAGTACTCAAAGACAATTTGTGGTCAAACACCTGAGAAACCTCGGAATGGGCAAAGAAATAATGTCCACGCTGATCAAATACGAAGTAGCAAACCTACTGAAAATATTACCGAATAATAACACACCCATAAAGAATCTGTTGGCTCCGTGCGTGATCAACATTTTCTGGAGCCTAACAAGTGGATCCAGGTTTGCTCTGGATGACCCCAGAATAGAGAAACTGATAGGAATCTTAGGGGCGAGATCGAAAGCTTTCGATCTTGCTGGAGGTCTGCTGAACGCCCTACCCTGGCTGAGATTCATAATACCGAAAAAGATTGGTTACGAAATGATCTGTAAATTGAACCATGAGTTGTACAGCTTGTTCATGGAAACTATTCAGGAACATTATCGATCCTACGATGAAGAAAACGATGAAGACTTAATAAATGTTTACATATCAGAAATAAAAAAAGGGAATCATTCGTTTACAGGTAAGATTAAGCAAACATCTAACAAGTAAACAAAATTTTCCTGACATTATTAGTATTTTCTCTCCCAGTTTCTAGAACTAGAATCAATTAGAAAAATTTCTGAATGAAAGATCAGATTTGTAAAAGCGAATTCCTTCAAAATATTGTAGCCTTACAATGAAAAACGAAATAACATTTCGAAAGTTCAAAGTCTCTAATGTTTCTAGTCTGTGCAAGACTCCGTCATCCGACTTTGAAATCTTATGATATTCGAACACTTTTAGAAATATTATTTCATTTTATTATTGATTCGTGAAATAGTTCTAACCTAATGGTTGAGGTGGACTTGTGGTGGTTCTTGCTTAACACTTAAGAGGGTTCGATGATTCTACCGAGTCAACGTATAACAAAAACGCTTTCGAAAACTGCTACATCATCATCTGAGCATCATCGAATATGTTGTCATATTATGAAGATATCATTGATTCATAACAGTTCAATGTTCCCAACAATATAGCATAACTTTCTTTGCGAAGATTATAAATTTATATCTATGTGTTGAACTTTGACCCCGAATTAGTTACCTTGCCGGTTGTTGACGTAGAATAGTTCTTCATTTACATAATGCAATAATGAAATCAATTTCTGACATTTTAGATTATTTGTGTCGAACAAACAAATAGTATATTCTAAAACAAGTTGCAGAATGGGCTCCTATTGAAAAACGAATGCGAAATTCGAGAATGAGCGACGAAGGAGCAAGTTTTCGAAAGCATGAGCGTTGGAATTGCCTTCTGCCACGAGTTTTAGACGATATTTTCTCTATTCCAGTCAAGTTTTGTATACTACTCTCGATTTTCAAACGAAAGTCAGTTATCTGACTTAAAAAAATTAAACAGATCGCGGAATTTGAACTGATTTGATTCGAAAATTGATTGGATCGGAGGCCAGTATTGACAACCAAAAAAACGAAAAAGAAATATGAAAACAATGCTGTTATGAATTTATTACAGCACTACTTTCAGTACTTGATGAATTCATTACGATACTGAAATAGAGAAACAATCATTATGAAATTGATACATATATTTTTCTAAAAATTCGTGAATGCCACTTCGTTCCATATCGGCCATCAAAATTCGCCATATAATATTGATTTTGTAGCTAACATAGATAATTATGCGTTGAAAATGAAAATAGAATTTCAAGAAATTCGAAACCACAAACGCGCTTTCTTTTCAAATCAATACAATAATGATAGTTATTCATAATACAATTGCAGAAGGCACTGATATTCCGTGAGTCTTCTTCTTTCGTTGTATTTTCATTGATATGAATGGAATATTTCCATGAATATCCTTCAGTGATTTCGAATTGAAAAATACTGTTGGCAGAACTGTTTTCCCCCCTCATGAATTTGACAGATAATGAATAAATTCGTGGCAGAAAGCCTAACATATAATGAATAAATGTTACCATGAAAACTGTGCTAGAATGAAATATTTCCTCACTATTTTGCGCTACAAAATGAGGAGAAATGGACGGATTTGACGCAGCATTAGATAAACACAAAAAAAAATGAGTTCGGTCTTAAATTAAAAAAAACTACTTTGACTTTCGAAATTGTAAATATTTTTTAATTTTTTAAGAATGAGTTAATTAGAAAAATATAATGTGATGTTTTTGATACCTCAACATACTCACGAATGTTCTTCTACATTAAAAATATTTTTGGCAACTCATCATACTTTTATTCAAGAATATCATCGAAATCAGTCTATAATTTCGAGAATTATGAGAATATTTGTCGTTTTTCAATAAAGACATCGAAATATTTTGTATTTCAGATGGCTCCTCTTGAAACAAAAAAAACTTGTGCCATTCGAATTGACAATATCTTCTTGTCTACACGAACTGAGAAAAGAAATTGTTCATGTAGAGTTATTATTTGGTATTTTGACACAAAAATTATATTCTAGTACGGTCCTGGGTTCATCTTGATTTCCGCTACTGAATTATCTTGAATGTCTGACTCAAACACAATAACCTCACAAAATATCCTCAGATTCGACAAAACAGTTTAAAAATTATAGGAGTTTGACTATTGTATGATTCTCATTAAACACCCAGTATCTCAAAAATGGGAGAGTGCCTGCTTCTGACTTCTCATATGGTCCTTTATCACTCTTTGCTCCTATGTCTTTAGTCAGAGATCATCTGTATATATAATTTATGTAGGTGTTCAACAATAATACCGAAATGTCGCAGGAGATGATTTCTTGGCCTCTAAAACCAAAACCCCTTTCCGAATAAGACCTTCCCGGTTACTTTCTGACCACACCCGCTTTTTGGCGCATACTCAAATCAGCAAGTTTTCCTGCCTCACCCTGTAGTTCGTTATATGAAACTTTTCCGTTGTTTGTTTATATTCTCATACCTAATGCAGTTCTAAATATTTTTCAGATCAGCAATTAGTCATTATTTTATTTGACTTATTCATTGCTGGATCTCAAACAACAAGTACAACTCTGGATTTTGCTCTCATGATGATGATACTTCGACCAGAGCTTCAAGAAAAGTTGCGGAAACAATTGGATGATGCTTTCGACAAAAATGAAGCCATCGACTATAATCAAAAACGCAAGTAAGTATCTTCTCAATCGTTCCTTGCTCAGGGGGTATAGGAAACAAAAAGTTGACATTACAAGAGTCTTCAGGCTTCAAGACTAACTTGAGGGTGAAATCAAAGCCTTAACTTATTTATTTCAAAGCCTATACAGGGAGTTAACATAAAATTACTTTCGACGTTTTGGCTTGTCGAGAAAGAGGAATGCAGACTTACTTTGCACCCTCACTTTTCTGAAATGTTGTCGGTATTCAAAAGGCATAGGTATAGGATTCATATAGATATGATCCGCATGTGCGCTACTAAAGGAAAAGATTTGTTATTCTTGACAAAAACTTGTCAGTATCCACGAAGATATAGGACAAATAGATAATAATCTCTCAAGTACTAAACAAACAAACTTTCGAACAGAAAAGAAACAGTTGTTTACTTTGTCGAATATAACATTCAAAAAAGTTGAGGAATCGGTCCTTGAAAAAAGTAAACCATTTCTACATCTTTACCTACGGCTGTCGCCATAGTGAGGACTGAAGTAGCACAAAATATCAGGAAAGCTCAACGACAATATGAATTTCAGAGAATTCCAAGCAAGTAAGAGTCTCAATGAGGATATATCCGCGACTGTAGTAATGGAATCCTTTGACTATTAGAAAATGAAAAAGTTATTGGATCCCCACAGAAAACTTAGTAGTGATCATCTCATCCAATCTCAGACGAACCAAAATTCTTATAAGAGAGGATTTTTAAGCATAAAACAATCATTTATACGAACTTAAAATTAACAAAAATCATTTCCCATTGAGATTGATCATCCGGATCGAAATCCGAAAATGATAGAATAATTTAGTTTGATGTCAATTGTTTTCTTCTTGATGAAAAAAAGGGATAAAAATAACACGACATGGGCCGAGGATAATTCCGAAATGCATAATTATTTGTTGTATAATGAGGATATATTGTGTAGGTATATCGAATTTTCGAATAAACAAAATTTTGACACAATGGAAACTGCTTCAATTTTGGAAGAGGTTTCAAGGTAAAACAAGAAGTTGAAGTTGAAAACATGGAATAAACAAATGTAGTTGGAAACTGAGATCTGATATAATTTTTCATATGAAAACTCTTAAAACCCAACATAAGGGAGGTTCTCATGACTGAAGAAATAAACATGAAAACAAGGAGCTTTGTTTTCAAAGGCCCAACAGTGATTTCTAAAGGTATGGAAACAATATTCCTGAGAAAAATGATACCGACTTCAAATTCCATGAACGAAATAAAGAAGATCACGAAGCAATAGAAGAGCAGTTTAGAAATAGGAGAAGTTTCAATCAAAGTGCAATCCAAGCTGTAGAAGCAAGCATATGCATGAAAACACGAAACTTATACAAAATTGATTTGAAAACGATCACCAACAATGTTCGAGTTTTTTTCCCTTCTATCGTGTGTTAAGTATTACTTTTCATACACAATGACGTTTCGAAATTAACAATTTTTCGCACTATTACAGCTATTAGCTGTCATGTTCTTATGCACTGAACGCCAAAATATCAGTATCACGACGGAAACTGTTTCAATTACTCGACCGTAGTCGTTTTCCGAACCTTTGTATTTTCAACAATTCCGAGCCTTTGTCTTTTCAACAATGACAGTCTTTCGGTATTGTTATTTTATTATTATTGAAAAGATATCGAAGATAAAATTTTTGTCTAGTATGGTGAGGAAATTTTTCCATGATATGCCGAAAAAGCATTGTTTAACAAAATTTTATACTGAAATAACTTAAACTCGCTATAATTTCAGGGCACCTTATGTGGAAGCAATCATAATGGAAGTAATGAGATTCTTCCTTTTAACACCAATAATAGGACCTAGGAGAACCTTGAGAAAAACAGTTATTGATAGTTACTCAATTCCAAAGGTGAGATAATAGATAATACTATGAAAACATCACCAATCACCATGTTATAACTTCGTAATTCTTATTAGATAGTCATTTCACCAATGATCTCATGTATTCGATTTCTCTTATTTGATGATCTTCACCTCGGAAAATTTTCTCTTAGCTCCAGGTTTTGTGTAATAAATGGTGGCTTGGATTATGCGGATCGCTTTTTTAGTCTCTACTTTGATTTCATGGCCCTATTCAGGTCTCACATGCACTCCCAAGGCTTTAGCCTAGGAATGGCTGCGCACTGTCAGCCTCTACAAGTCAACGATTGCAACTGATTTTAATTCATCATGAAAACCAGTAGGGGTGGTAAGGGGCAACAAATTGATAAGAGCAATACCTATTCTTCTTGAAATTTGAAAACAGTGCCTTGAAATCCTGTAAATTCAAATCTGAAACTAAGAATCAATCTCTCTAAAATTTTGGAAGGAACACTCAATACAAGATACAATATCCAATCTATTTCACTCATTTCTCCTTAGAATAATGAAATATGGCTGAAAAACCTTCCAATGAAAAAACAATACTCACTCATCTATACATTCCTCAGTGAGCCAACATCATGCGAAAGAATCACGATACGCAAAAAAAGGGTTATAGTAGTCTGTTTTTAATTAAAAAAAATGTTTCATTTTTCTCTAAACCCTCAGATTTATTCGGATGAGACAAAATAAGAGCTGACATGAAACTGAATATATAAATTGATGACGGCCACCTTCCCATCTTTCTAAAAATACAATCGAGATTCAAATTGTTGTTTGTTTCAGGATACCACAGTTTTGATCAATATTCAGTCTGCATATCATGACAAGACGTATTGGAAAGATCCGGAAGTTTTTAGACCAGAACGATTTATAGATCAGAAAGGAGACCTCATACATCATGATTACATGATTCCATTTGGTTTAGGTGAGAATATTCTTATTGTTCATTTCGTGCAAGGCAAACAGAGTTAGGTACCTACTGAAGAATATATCTATCACATGAAGTTTTAGTCGATATTTTCTCTTTTTCAGTCAAGTTTTGGGAAATACTATCGAAACTTCATTACATCACGACTTTTAGTAGTATAATAATAATAAAACGTTTATTGCAACAACAATTATAACAAAATTAAAAGCTAGTTTAATTTCCAGTTAACCCAGAAAACAATTAAATATAAAAAATATAAATTTATAAACTCATTACGATACTGAAATAGAAAAATACAAATTATTCATTGTGAATTTCGAATCAGCTTTTTGGTAGTCTTAGAAAGCTGAAATTTGTTGTAGTTGAAACAAAAGTTATCTCATTTGCACACTGATCATTCAAATTTTTCAAGGGAGGAGACGATGTCCTGGTGAAACATTAGCCCGCAACTGCTTGTTCACGTTTTTTGCAGAAATAGTGAGGAATTTCGAGATTACGCTGCATCCAGAATCCCAAGAACCAAGTATGACACCACAGCCAGGAATTGTGATGTCTCCCCAAGCTTATTTAGCGAAATTCACTGCAAGACATTGATGTGAAGATGACAGTATTTTCATTAAACTGCCCACGTGCCATTTTTAAGATTAGAAAATTACAAAGAGTTATTTGTGTTGTGATTTGATGGAAAATTTCTGTTTGTTCGTTTTCTACTAAACTTACAAATCAATTCATTCTTTCGATTTCATTTTGTTTCAGTTATTTTGATACAAAATGTTGTTCCCATACAATTGTATATGGAATGAAAAACTTGTTTCCAATATGAAAAAAAACACCAACTGGAACCAATTATGTATGCATTTACATTTTGTGTTCCCAATATAAATAATTCCTTTGCTACCATTTACAAAATAATAAGGATATCGAAGTATTTTTGTTTGATTGATACTAGTCTTAGATCCGAACCGAGCTGATAATAGAATAAAACCAATTTCATAATCAATTTCCAATATGTATTAGAACATATATGTTAAAAATAGGAAGACAAAAAAATGCGTGGAGAGAATAGTTCCAATTATTTTTCTTGGAATCTTGCAACAATATTATGTGTGATAATAGAAAAATTTATATATCAGTTCAAGCTCTGTTTCATGGTGAACATATTGATGAAGGGTTATCTGCAAAAGTTTTGGTCTTAGTATAGGTTTGCCAGTTATGAAGATTGAAATTTCGACGCGTGAGGAAATGAGCGACATAGATTTCCGAGGTAGGTATACCAATTAATAATGGATCGAAGATTGCAGTGGCAGTGGCGTAACGTATAAACGCTTCAGGTAAACCCGAACAAATGGAACTGGGATTGGAAAATGGAAATGATAGCGTAAATCCGGTGAGTTCGTTTCACGAAGGAAATACGGAATCAACGAGTAATATAAAAAATGTTAATGACAAGGATAATACGAATTCATTAAAGAATCAGAATCCAATTCAGGATAAAAATAATATTACTTTCAGCAATAAAAACAGAAATACAAACTTGAGATACGATATTTCTGATATCGGCCCTTATCATGTTTATCTAGAATCGACGGACACAGATGCAAAATATTTATCACAGATGTTTGTTGGTAAACTAATTTTTCGCAAGAACGCAATTTTGAGCCAAAACGTTTTGAACATTAAAAAGTCAGGCCTGAAACGGATTATTGTTGAGATGAGAACTTATAAAAGTGCAAATGAATTGTTGTCCGCCAATTTTTTGAAACCGAATAAAATTGAGGCATACATACCCGCTTTTTTGGTTCGTCGATTAGGAATAATTAAATCAATAGATTTAGACATATCTGAAGAGGAAATTAAATTTTCCTTGGCTTCCGTCAAAGGTCAAGCATTCAAACTCTCTGAAGCGCGAAGACTTAATAGAAGAGTTATAAACGAGGATCAAACTGTCAGCTACGTACCAACAACCTCCATTTTACTTACATTTAGAGGTCAAAGTTTACCATCTTGCGTAGGCTTATACGGCTGTATTAGAGAAGTAACTCCATTCGTCCAAAAGGTAATTCAATGCTCAAAATGCTTGCGTTATGGCCACGTAGAAAAACTTTGCAAAGGTTCAGTTAGATGCAAAAAATGCGGAGAAGGTCATGCTAGTGACGAATGTAAGGAAGATAGACCGTCTTGCGTACATTGTAAGGGTGAACATCTTTCAAATGATAGAACAAATTGTCCCATATTCATTAAACAGAAAAAAATTAAAATCATGATGGCAGAAGAAAATATTTCTTACAAAGAGGCCGTAAACAAATTCGGTAGCAGCTACGCCCAAACATTATCACAAGGTAGTCCCAATGCAAAATCCCCACAATTATCCCAAAGTGAAACTGTAAATAACAAATTTAGTGCGAACGAAAGACTTAATAAAAAAAGGAAACTTTTAACATCTTCTACGAAAGACATCGAACTAAATAGAAAACATCAAGAAATATTGTCATCACCGAAATCTCTACTAGAAAACGGATCCTGTTTGGGAAATATGACCTCCACGTTTTGGGGCGAAAAACCATCAGATTCTGCTAAAACTAATGACCTACTAGAATTAATTGTAAAAACAATAATTCAAGTAATTTCAGATTTAAGAGGTTCACAGATATCAGAAGAGAATTTATCACTTCGAGAATCTATATTAGAGAGAGTTAAAATTAATATTAAAAACAATGACCAACTTCCGAATCTTACAATGGAATGCTAGATCAGTTATCTCCAATAAAGGTTCTTTAGAAATTTATCTAGACGAAGAAGATATTGATATAGGAATCATAAGCGAGACTTGGCTTAAGTCTCATATTTCCTATTCATTATCAAATTATAATATCTTTAGAAACGACAGAATTTATGGAAGAGGAGGAGGCGTACTCATCCTATTGAAGAAATCAATTCCATATAATTTAATCAGCAACATATCTCATCCTAAAGAATTAGAAATTATTGGACTGTCCATACCAGTACGAAACGACTTAGAGATTTCAATTTATTCAGTCTACTTACCTCCTGGACGGTCATTCAGAGAAGTAGAATGGCACAGATTTTTCAAAAATATCAAACCAAAATCCCTGATAGCGGGAGACTTAAATTTGCATCATACGGCTTGGGGATCGACATTTAACTCCACTGAAGGCTCAGAGTTTCTAGGAGCCCTAGAAAAATATGACTTATTTTTGCTCAATAGTGGTGAAAGCACGCGCGTTCAAAGCCCAAATGAGACAAAATCAGTAGTAGACCTAACCATGGCTGATAACTTGGTATATTCTCATATTAACAACTGGAGGGTGGATCAGAATCCCTTGGGATCAGACCATCTCCCCATTCTATACACTTTGGAGATTCTAAACCCCTTCAAAATCAAACAAACCTGCCCCAGAAAACATAACTCCAAAAAAGCTAACTGGAATACCTTTTCTGATTCTGTTTTTGAAAAGACATCTCAATTAATACAGGAGAATAAGGTTGACTATGACAACTTCGAGCAGATGTTAGATCAGGCAGCTCTGACCTCTATCCCATTGAGCAAAGCTTCTGTCAATAAAAATTTTTCTAAACCTTGGTGGAATTCTGAATGTGGGGAAGCCATTAAAAATAAAAAAGAAGCTCTAAAGAAATTTATATGCCAAGGAAACTTGGATAATTATATGAACTTTAAACGATTGGAAGCTGTTGCTCGTAGGATAATAAAGTCAAGTAAGAGAGAATCATGGAGGAAATTTTGTTCAGGTCTGAACTCGACCACCCCGATTTCATCGGTCTGGAAGAGTATTAAAATCATTCGAAATATCTCTTCCTCTCCTAGCCATCCTACTTTGGTGGGTCCTTGGACATATCAACTTCTGGAAAAGATCGCTCCCTCATCTGTAAATTGTGAGAAAAAAAATCCGCCCACATTACAAAGAGACAATTTCATGGACACACCATTCGATCTACACGAATTAGAGAGGGTAATGAAGACGAACTCTAATACCTCCCCAGGAATGGATAATATCCAATATTCAATGCTGGCAAACTTACCTATACTTGCGAAAAAATACCTTCTCGATATATATAATCAAATATGGAATAGGGGGGAGATTCCTAAAAGTTGGAAAAATTACATGATAGTTCCCATATTGAAGCCCGGAAAGAAAACATCATGTGTGGACTCATACCGGCCAATTTCTCTGAGCTCCTGCGTTTTAAAAACTTTCGAACGTCTAATTAAATATAGATTGGAATGGTGGTTGGAAAATACCAATAAGTTCCCGAATAGCCAATACGGCTTTCGAAAAGGTTTCTCCACATATGACGGCATCGCTCATCTAGTATTAGATATTCAGATAGCATTTACAAAGGGCGATACACTGACAGCCTTATTCGCAGATATCAAAGGTGCCTATGACAATACAGTTTTGAGCGTTTTGGAGCGGGAAATGGTCGAGTTGGGGTTGTCCAGAAGATTTGCTTGCTTCATCACTAATCTTTATTCTGATAGAAGAATCTACATCAGAGTTGGTCAAGAAATTATAGGTCCCAGATTGACTTCTTTGGGATTGCCCCAGGGCTCCATATTATCCCCAATATTATTCACCATCTTATATCATAGACTGAAGGCGAGCATCAACAACCCTAATATTGGTGTCATACAATTTGCGGATGATATATGCTTATACACAGTGGGAAAAAATATCGACAGTACCCAGAAGTCCCTTCAAGAGGCAATTGTGCCATTTAATGAATTCTTACACGACAAAGGACATGAACTAGCATCAGACAAATCGAAGGTATGTACCTTTACAAGGAAAAGAATTAACCTTCCCAACATGGTTACATTCGGCACAACCCAGATCCCTCACAAAACAACAGTAAAATTTCTAGGAATTCACCTTGACACAAAATTAAGTTGGAAATCACATATAACACATATCATGCAACGTACAGAAAAAAGTCTACAACTTTTGAGATATATATGTCGAAATAAGTGGGGAGCAGACCAAAAAACCGCACTGTTATTCTACAGATCTTTCGTCCGCTCGATTATTGACTATGGCTCTATATTTTACGGAGAATCAACCGAAACGCATGTGAGAAAGCTTGACGTACTTCAGCATAAAGCCCTTAAAATATGTTTCGGATATCTGAGAAGCACTCCAAACATTGTCGTTCTGGCGGAAGCGGGAGAGCTTCCCTTGAGTATACGTAGGGAATACCTGGCAGGGAAATTTATTTTAAAAAAACTGAGTATGTCTGCAGATATCATAGAAAAAGTTCATAATCTATTTTTGCTATCCCTCACCAGCAGATATTGGAGTGTCAAAAAGGACCCGACACTGATTACAAGCTATAATCAGGTTTATAAATATAGGGACAAAATCCATACTGGAAATAAATTAAACATGTATACGCTGGATTACAACACTTTGAGACCTGTACAAACTATACATGTTCCAGAGTACGGCGCAAATGAGGCAAAAAATATCTTCTCCCAGGTTATAAATTCCGACTACAAGCAGTTTGCCCAAATATATACAGACGCATCTATCCAGTCAGGCAAGGTAGGCTGCGCGATTTACTCCGCTCGTCAGAATGAGAAAATACAATACAGACTTGGCGAACATTTCTCCATATTCTCAGCAGAACTATTGGCAATCTGGAAAGCGTTAGAATTTATTGAAGAACAATATAAGGAAACGCCCAATATAGTAATCATAACGGATAGTCTGAGCTCCTTGGAAAGTCTGAAAAACGGCAACTTTACTTCACATTTTTCCTATATTCATTATAACATTCTGAAAAGCCTACATAACTTGGAAAGAAGGGGTTTCAACGTGAAATTTCTTTGGGTGAAAGCCCACGTTGGGATTACAGGAAATGAATTAGCTGACGACTTGGCAAAGGAGACGGCCAATTTAAACTACATAAGCGATTACCCTTACGTCGTGTCGGATTTGTTTACGCCGTGCAAAAAATACTATCTTAAGGAATGGGTAGCTAGTTTTTGTCGAAGTTCTACTGGTCATCATTATAAAACTATTGAAAATTCCCCTCCAAAAAATAACTGGTTTAAAGGCTTATCCCAATATACAGAAACAAACGACATCAACATCAACGACAGAGATTTTATAAGAGTGATTTCAAGGCTGCGTAGCGGACATTCGATATCACCGGAGTACCTATATAGGATTAAAAAAAAGACGACCCTAATTGTGTATGTGGTCTATTAGGCACCATACAGCATTGCATCATGGAATGCAGAATTAACGAAGACGATAGATTGGATCTGTTCAAAAGAGTGTATGACATAACGGGAATTTATCAGCCCTATAGTCTTGAACAATTATTGAGCCTGAGAAATTTGGGTGTGTATTGTTCCCTATATTTTTACATACGAAAATCACGACTCCAAGTGTGAAGTGAATGAGAGTAGATAGTTTAAAGGAAATTTGAAAAATAGTGGAAGGTTTGGGTAGGTTGGAGGTTGTGAATGTACCCTTGTTGTTCCCTGTGTGGTTAACCTGTCTATCCGAGGCTTGACTCAGTTTGTCTATGAAGAGAAAAACGCTTTGATGAGCCCCACTGCGTAACTGTGTCCCTGTCTTTCCTTTGTTTTGACGATTTGACTGATCAGGTTAGTTGTTTGGATTGTTTCCGGTGGTGATGTAATGCGGAAAGGTAATAAATCAGATGGCTAATGCTGTAAAGGCAAGCCAACATCCCTCAAAATAAAAAAAAAAAAAAAAAATGAATGTGATTTATAACGAAATCTTTAAAGTATATATCGGTTCAAATCAATGCTGTTCGTTTTTTGTATATTATAATGCACAACCGGAATATTTCAAAAAATCAAAATAAAATCGAAATTTTGTTTGTAGCATCAGTAGTTTTTGAGTTATATCAGAAAAACCAACAACAACAAAATTTCAAACTTTTTCAAGTTTTGGTTTTTCGTCCACGGGTGTGGTATTTTTTTTTTTTTGCTTAATATTCATTCAACTCCAATTTCTGTAACGTACCAGTTCAGCAACTTGCATAAGCGTCCGGTGGCACATGCGCTGCACATTCAACACGTTCTGGAACAGAGGGCATTTGATTACACAGAAAATTTTCGGTTAATTTCCAGAAGCAGGATGAACTTCCTTAAACGGCTTTTTATTGTTTTTCCGAGAATGTTTTTTTTTCTATTTTTCACATTAATTTGAAAATACAACGAAAAGAGGGCTGGATCGAACATATTGAGAAAACCATTACTGTAAAGTGTGCTTTCTACAGTTCAATATATTTACAAAAACCAAATCAATCTATCCAGTCAATTTTTCGTTTCACGCTATCGAATTTTTGAAAAAGTTGAAGGATCACGATTTTTGCTCTAGAAAGCTCATAATCTCCTAAAAAATTCGAGCTGCTTTCCCAATTTCATCGCAGATAGTATTTCAATTTCCAAAAAACGAAAAATTCGAAAATTTTGAGAAAAAAGTCACATCCGGCATTAGCATTTAACAAAGCATACCTACCATGTGTGGAGGTTGGGCGTTCAATGTATAAATGATAAGTATAGAAAAACGAAATATACGAAAAGCGTGTGAAAACGGACGTATTATTTCTTTGTGTAAAAATCAATTATAATATGATAAGGTAATGCAACGACAGAAACGAGTTGAAAATTATTAGTTCTTCAACTTTGATGAAGTTCTTCCGAGGCCCAGGAGTAATAATTGGGGGAAGGGCTGGCTGAGAAACGTTACGCCACTGCGTAGTGGTATCTGATGGGGCTCTTCAGCGACGGGCCCAAGGGGGGGATGGGGGGAGGGATCATCCCCTCCCCAATGTTGAACGAAGTTGGCAAATTTTCAAAGCAGTTGGAAGATTTTCAACGAAGTTGGAAAAATTTCAAAGCAGTTGGAAAAAATTTCAAAAGGGTTGAAAAAATTCCAAAATAGTTGGCAAAATTTCAAAACATTGGGAAAAATTCCAAAACAGTTGGAAAAAGTTCAAAGCAGTTGGTAAAATTTCGAAGCAGTTGAAATACATAGTTCCAAGAGAGTTATGAAATACGAAGGAATCTGAATTAGAAAAAACAAGTTTGCAATCAATAGTTGACAATATATGTATAGCCGGCAATAAATGTTATTTAACCCAATATTTTTACCATCAAGTGTTGGAAGAGATGCGGCCTCAGATAAGCAGAATTATCATTAGGTACGCTCTTCGTACATTGTGTTATAGTTTTGGGAATAAACAATATGTGTACATAAATTTAAATAATGAAATAAAAAAGATTCAAAGTGAAGTTTGAGTTATGTGGTGGCTTATGTAAAATTTAAAGAAAATTATGAACAGAAACTGCACGAAGGAGAACAAGTTTGAGAGAAAATTATAAAATACCAAATATATCCTCAATTCCAAACACAAATTGAAATGAACGCTGCAAAAGGGTTCGAAATCGCCAACTCAAATTAGGAAATTTTGTTCAAAATTGTTTCTTCAATATGAGTGATTTAGGTTGAAACCGTTTCCCTACCAAATCGGGGATCTGTTTTTTTTAAGGAAGTATCTTGATTTATGTCACACACTTTGACACACATTTTCTATGTAAATTAGGGAGTTATTTTGCTTTTCTTTATTTCATAAAATCTGTAAGCAAAAGTGAGGCTCATTTTTTAATCAAACGAAATATATTTTCTGAAAATTTTGTTCCTTTTATTCTGTGAAATGGACCCATGTTAGGGATGAGCAGTTTCAATATTTTGAATCTCATCAAAGTGGTAAGTAATTTACTTTGATTTTTCGCCTACCCAACATTCAATCATATATATGTATTTCTTTATTTTATGAAATCTGCTTTTTGTGAAAAATATTTTGTTTAATGGTGCTTCAAATTTTGAGATACACCAAATAATGAAACTGAACTAAATTAAAGAATGAAACAAAAAGTGTGTCTCAAAGTATCAAACATACTTCAAGGTACTCCTCACAACAAAAACAATTCCATAAAAGAGAGAAACTCACATTATTGAATATTGGGTAATTGGAAAATCAACGTCAATTTCTCATCACTTTGATTCCCAATATTTACTCCTTTCACGGAATGAAAATAATAGATTTTTCCGAAAAAAATATTTTCTCTGATGAAAATGCGCCGTGGATTTGCTCCCAGATTCCACGAAATGAAGAAAAGCTACAAAACTGAAGAAACAAACAAGTAGTGTTTTTCGAAGTTTCAAGCAACATCAAGATACTCTTTATGAAAAAAAAACTCAATAAAATCAACTCAATTGTATGTTCGATAGATGAAAAAAGGTTAATTACTCCTCACTCTATTGAAATTCATCATTTAAATTTTTTTAACCGAAACAAATATTATTTATACCAAAATATATAACGAATTCCTGTCAATTCAATGTCCAGTTGGAAAATTTTCGATGGAATGTTAGACATTATTAAGAATTTAATTTTCTTATGCACAAAAATCTGGTGCAGTTTAGGATGGAAAATTTCCTGATTACATCGAACATTTCTAGATAATGGTATAATTATTCGCATAAATTTCCAAGCCTAGCTAATTTGAGTACAAATTATCTAGTTTTTTTTTACGATATCTACGATGTGTAGCTATTATGATTCGAATTTCAAATTTCCATTTGATTCTCTGCAATAATAATTTCACAACAACAATTATGACCAATGGATCGAGGCAAATTATATAGCAGAAATCGGTTAATAAGTACCCTTATTTGATTTTGAAGGACATCTCATACACTGCAGAAAGTCATAAATATGGGTTTAGGATATCTTGTTTTTTCCCTCCTCTTTTAATGATTAATCATTCAGATTAATATTTTTTATCGGAATAGATCTGATCGAATTGAATTTCGGCAGTTTCAACAAGTAGGTACTCACCATATTATACCTGAATTTTGTAGTACAGGGTGTACCAGAACGAATAGATAACCTTGAACTGTGATAGAAATAATGATCGGAAAAAAAATTTATCAAAAATCTATTACTTGTATGAATATAATTTTTTTTCGAACTTGATTAGATTAGATTCTACCATACCCACGATGCATTTCTACGTACTACCCTTTCAATAAAACAATTCCATTTATATTAAAGTATCAGATATTTAAAGTTCATTACAGTATCCACTATAAATGTAGCGCTGTAATGAACTTATTGCAGCATTGTTGTCAGTAATTTTTTCCTTTTGGGATTGTCAACTCTAAATTTCGATTTTATCAATTTTTAACCCACATCAATGAAATTCCGTAATCTGTCAATTTTCGAAACGGTTACACTAACTGCCAAGATACAATATAAATGTCACCAGGATAAATGTCCGTAAATGGTGGGAAAAAAATTTAGGGGTGGTTTCTAGACCAAATTAAATTTGTTGGAAATTGATTATTAACGAAGTTACAAGGTTTCAAGTTAAATTTCATTCACAGGTTTTTTGCTTTTCGTTTTTCCACGTCACTTTGATCCTTTGATCCGAATGACTAATTAATTGTTATGTATTCTTCGGATAAAAGGTCTTTGATTATTTTTATTATGTGTGTATTGCTTTGTTTAGGATTGAAATTGAATTGAACAGATTTCGTTTTCATCGCATCAAAGCAATGCTATTTTGCGTTTTTCTCGAAAAGGGTTAGATATCGAAACAAAAGGAAGTAAAATATGATGACTATAGCATTTTCAGACAGTTCTCCACGGACATACCTTTTTTATCATGTCATTCGAAAGATAATTTGATTCTGCACTTTTTTTCGAATACAATTTTTATCCATTTCTAACCGTCAGCGATCTGCAGCGTGTTTTACGTTAATTCTGTTCTGTAATTTAGAATTCATTAGAAGTCAAAAAAAAAGAAAAATAAGTTTTTCTCGAAAAATTCGGAAACCGTTCGAAATATAAACAACTCAAAATTTTGGTTAAATTATTTTTATTGTATGTCAAATCGACATCCATATATGTTCAAATCGAAAAAGCTGCAGGGGCAGATTTTTCATTTAGGCCCGGCTACCCTTTTTTTCAAATGTCGTCTTTCAATGAAAGTGGTGACAACGAAAACCTCACATTTGAACTGTAACTACTGAATGATTCCAAATGAATTTTTTTGCACAATGATTTTTGGGGAAATAGAAAACATTAAATATTAAAATATCATGTAACTCTCGTGAAACAGTGAGAGATTTTCATAAACGGTGCATCAAATTAATGTAACTACCCAGAGTGGGATCTCCAAAACTAAAAGTTGAAGACTTTTAGGAACAGCCATTTAAAAATCATAGTTTTCAAGTTTGACAAAAAAATCTTTAGGTACAACGAACTACATTGGCCTCCATAATTCTTACCAAATCAAACTAATTCAATTACTTCCATTGCGGCTTTAGTTCCATTTCTGTCTTTTAATTCAGTTCCCCATTTCGCAGGTCCAAGCGATATGGAATGCATAAATGCATTATATTACTCAATCATACTGACTCTCTGACTTATACAGTTAAATTTCTTCATTTTTATTCAGTTTTCTTTTTCAAAGCTCCAAGCTAAAAGAAATGACACAACTGGATTAGAGCAGTGAAAGATGGGCAAAAAAATCAAGATGTAAAAGTATTCAAGCTATCTTTGGGAGATATTTTATATTGTGGGTTTCCCCCTTTGCTAAGCCTTTTCCAATCTATAAAACATGCCATTACTTCTACTCAGTATAAGAATTCATATTTTTTCAAACTGAACCTAAGCATATTCTATTCTTGTAATATTTCAATGGTAACCAAATATACGTATTGTGGTAGTATATGCCTTTATTTGGAGACATAGATATGATTTTTTGACATAAATTCAAAAAGGCTAGTAATCTAGTCAATGTGCCTCTTCAAATGAGATGAGCTCCATGTCACAAAGCTAACATTTTGAAGAGATATTTAGATCAAGAATTTGAAAATAAATGGATAGGAACCAATGGACCAATCAGGTATCGCCAGACCTAAATCTCATGTATTACTTTCTGAGGGGTACCCTGAAAAATATGGTATACCAAACTAATTCGAATAACTCGGATTGTTAGGAAATAAAGATAAAGAAACGCATGTGTCCAAGTATTAGACCCTTATATTTTGACCAAAGTAACTTATGATGAAAAACGGAATGATATAACTCATGAATGGCTCATAATGGCCGGTATATAGAAGATATGATTCGAAATCAAGGGCGTCGATAGAAATTTTTTCTGGGGGGGGTAAAAAAAATGTAGGATATAATATATTGTCACGACATGCTCCTATGTAATGATTGTATGTCTTATTTTTCAGAAGAAAATATTTTCCTGGGGGGGGGGTTAATTACCCCCATTACCCCCCTCCCGTAGCGACGCCAGTGTTCGAAATGTTTCATTTGTTATTGAAAAAAATGTTTATTGTTATTAGGTATAATATTAAATGAATATAATAAAAGAGAAATTATTACAAAACCCCCGTCATTTTACGAAACAAAATCATATCAGGGTCATCTAGCCATTTTGATCAATACATAAGATATTCAATTTCCCTATATCATTATAAATTACTATCGTCCATTTATTTTCGAATTCTTGATCGCAATATCTCTTCACAACGGCAGCGTTGTGACATGGAGCCCCATCTTGCTGTATCCACATATTTATTATCATTTGAGGAGGCAAATAATTCAGAAAACTAGCCTTCCTGAATTCAAGACACAAAATCATATCCATGTCTCTAAATAAAGACATACTCCCACAATACAGAAAAAATAAATGAAATAGAATTATCATAAAACACGCTGCAGATCGCTGACGGCTAGAAATGGATGAAAATTGTATTCGAAAAAAAATTTCAGAATCAAATTATCTTTCGAATGACACGATGAAAAAGGTATGTCCCTGGAGAAAAAATTCTTGATAGCGCCGAGACGCCTGGAGCATTAACTTGCTCAAAACGTCATTCACAAAATGAAAAAATATTCGCACGTTTTCGAGAAAATAAGTGAATTACCCTATACTCAGTTCTGTTGGAATGAGTTCCACCATTGATTCGACGATTGAAGTATTTTTGGGAAGATGCATGCCCAACCATACGTCATGAAACGAGTCAGAGCCATCCATTAAAAGACAGGGAGTTATTGCTTATTTATTTTTCCACATCTCTGGTTATAATTCCTAGAAAAAAAAAGAGAATTGTTTTCATTGTTCAAAAATTTCGGTACTCGAACATCAGAGGAATTCAGTGATTTGATATTTATGATAGATACATGAATAATATTTCACTTTGAAATTTCAAAATAAGAATTTGGTGTAGAGGCAAAAATTAGAGAAAAACTGAATTAATTTGTAGAAAATAACCTTTATTTTGAACTTTATAAAAGCCTTACATAAAATGTTCTTCTTAAAACATTAAATATTATGTTGTAGTGGAAAATGGAAACTCCCAGATCTGTCAGAGATAGTGAAAAAAATCACAGCGGAAAGTCATATTTTTGTCTTTGTGATAGATTTTTCCACTACCACAGTAGCGCACTTTTCCGGTTGCTTGAACTCCCCCGATAAGTTTTGGTTTTTTTTATATAGTCGGTCAGTAACGTCTTTTAATGACATTTCTCTCCATTAAAGTTATCGAATGAACCACGATTCTTCAACAACCGTTCACATCCTTGATTGAAGTACCTCTTAGATTTTTCGAAAATTTTCAAAATTGCCTTCTCAACGAGGTAGGTATCACGCTCTGCATTTTAAATTTGATCCGATATGGAGATACGTAACGACAATTACGAATTCGGAAATTCGGATTATTTTTATTGGATGTCAAATCGACATCCATATATAACCGATTTCAAGCAAATAACCAGTAATGACCGCGGTTATCTACGGTCCTGCCTGCGGTTATCTACAGTTATAGCCTTCAGGGATATTCCTTGTAAAATGATTATAACCTACAATGACCGAAGTCGCTTGAATGCAGTTGGTCCTAGTTGGTAATCACCAATGAGAACCAGGTTATTCGCTTGAAATCGGTTTATGTTCAAATCGAAAAAGCTGCAGGGGCAGATTTTTCATTTAGGCCCGGCTACCCTTTTTTTCAAATGTCGTCTTTCAATGAAAGTGGTGACAACGAAAACCTCACATTTGAACTGTAACTACTGAATGATTCCAAATGAATTTTTTTGCACAATGATTTTTGGGGAAATAGAAAACATTAACGATTAAAATATCATGTAACTCTCGTGAAACAGTCAATATTTAAAGATTTTCATAAACGATGCATCAAATTAATGTATCTACTCAGAGTGGGATTTCCAAAACTAAAAGTTGAAGACTTTTAGGAACAGCCATTTAAAAATCATAGTTTTCAAGTTTGACAAAAAAATCTTTAGGTACAATGAACTACATTGGTCTCCATAACTCTTACCAAATCAAACTAATTCAATTACTTCCATTGCGGCTCTAGTTCCATTTCTGTCTTTTAATTCAGTTTTCCATTTCGCAGGTCCAAGCGATATGGAATGCATAAATGCATTATATTACTTAATCATACTGACTCTCTGACTTATACAGTTAAATTTCTTCATTTTTATTCAGTTTTCTTTTTCAAAGCTCCAAGCTTAAAGAAATTACACAACTGGATTAGAACAGTGAAAGAGAGAACAAGCTACATGGGCAAAAAAATCAAGATGCGAAAGTATTCAAGCTATCTTTGGGAGATATTTTATATTGTGGTTTTCCCCCTTTGCTAAGCCTTTTCCAATCTATGAAACATGCCATTACTTCTACTCAGTATAAGAATTCATATTTTTTCAAACTGAACCTGAGCCTATTCTATTCTTGTAATATTTTAATGGTAACCAAATATAAGATTCCACGAATAGAGTCCATATTTTATATTTTTCAATATAACCATTTCTACTCCTTGTTAGACCACAATAATTACTAATGAATAATAAATAATAATAATAATAATAATAACCTTTATTCAATTCATAGGACATTTGAATGTACAAGAATAAATGTCAAAAAAAAAAGCACAAAAGTTAAAGGGTTACATTCCTTTCCCTTTTACAGAAATCCATAAATTCTTCCACACTATATGGTTCACATTTCATTATGAATTCATTTAATTTTTTAATAAACAAACTTTCCCTATTTACATTACGAAATTGCATTGGAATTAATAACTTAAGTATTAATTATGAATAATAAATAATTATCTTATGAAAAAGCAAGAGTTTTTTTATTGGTAACTTTTGAGTAGAGCCAAATTTTCTATTCAATCAAGTAATTTTTCAGAGTTAATGTTTTTTTTCAGATCATCCATTTTATCACATTCATTTCAGACTAACAAATGAAACAAATTCTCATGTTCGAAAGAATTTATTGTAAATCAATTGAAAAATCAGAAGTTACAATTTGAATCTGAATTTAATGAATATAATTTTGAAAAAGATGGAATGAAATTGATCAAAGAAACAGAATTTGGAAAAAAGTTAGAAAATCTTCAATATAATCCACTCTCCATCGAGTAAACTAATGCAGGAAATGCCACGATGATGAAGAGGGAATGTTGAACGCTGCAATAGTTTAATCGACTTCTTCAATGGTAGGTCCTCCTTGTCTGCCTCCGAAGCCACCTCCGGCTTGTTGTCCACAGCTGCCAGGCATTCCTCCGAAGTTGTTAGCATTTTGAGCTCCGCCTCCGTATAACTTGGCCATGATAGGACTGCATATGGATGTCAGTTGCTTTTGTTTGTCCTCATACTCGTCTTTCTCTGCCAATGTATTGGAGTCTAGCCACTGCAGGCAATTTTGGCATTCTCTCTCCACAGTGGACTTGTCTTCTTCGCTCAACTTGCTTCCACAATCTTGTACCGCTTGTTTGAGTTGGAATACATAAGCTTCAAGTTTGTTTCGAGCATCGATCCTTTGTTTTTGTTTCTCATCTTCTTCTTTGTACTTCTCTGCTTCAGCCACCATCTTATCGATGTCTTTCTGGGATAGCCTTCCTTTATCGTTCTTGATTGTGATATTCTTGGAGTTACCTGAACTGGAATCTTTTGCTGATACGTTCAAAATTCCATTGGCATCTAGATCGAATGTTACCTCAATCTTTGGAACTCCTCGAGGGGCTGGTGGAATCCCGGTTAAATCAAAGGTTCCTAGCAGGTTGTTATCTTTGGTCATGACTCTTTCTCCTTCGAAAACTTGGATGGTAACTGCAGGTTGATTATCTGCATATGTAGTGAATGTTTGAGTTTGTTTACAAGGAATTCTTGCATTCCTCTCGATGATTTTGGTCATGACTCCACCTGCCGTTTCAATACCCAATGATAATGGTGTAACATCCACGAGAAGTACATCTTGAATTTTGGAATCTTGCTCGCCGTTTAATACTGCTGCCTGGACTGCTGCGCCGTATGCTACTGCTTCGTCAGGGTTGATGGAAAGATTTAATGATTTGCCGCAGAAGTAATTCTGCAGAAGCTGTTGGATTTTAGGAATTCTTGTTGAACCTCCAACTAATACAACATCATGAATAGATCCCTTGTCCATTTTTGCATCTGTCAATGCTTTCTCAACCGGTTGTAATGTACCTCTGAATAAGTCAGAGCAAAGCTCTTCAAACCTGGCTCTTGTAACTTTGGTGTAGAAGTCGATTCCATCGAACAAGGCATCTATTTCAATCGTTGCTTCCGTACTTGATGACAGTGTACGTTTGGCTCGTTCTGCTGCTGTTCTTAGCCGACGCAGGCTTCTTGGGTTGGTCCGTAGATCTTTTCGGAACTTTCGTTTGAATTCATCTGCCAGGTGATTGACTAGTCTGTTGTCGAAATCTTCACCACCGAGGTGTGTATCACCTGCAGTGGCTCTTACTTCAAACAAACTGCCCTCATCGATTGTCAGTATAGAAACATCGAATGTTCCTCCACCTAAGTCGAATATGAGCACATTTCTCTCACCTTTAAGATTCTTGTCCAAGCCATAAGCTAGAGCAGCTGCTGTTGGTTCATTTATTATCCTCATCACATTCAAACCAGCGATAGCACCTGCGTCTTTAGTTGCTTGTCTTTGTGAATCGTTGAAATATGCTGGAACTGTGATAACTGCGTCTTTAACTGTTGTTCCTAAATATGCTTCTGCGGTTTCTTTCATTTTTGTGAGTACCATTGAGCTGATTTCTTCTGGTGCAAATACCTTTTTTTCTCCCTTGAATTCTACTTGGATTTTTGGCTTGCCACTGTCGCTGATGACTTTGAAGGGCCAGTGTTTGATGTCTTGTTGGATTTTTGGATCGTCGTATTTCCTTCCGATGAGACGTTTCGCATCGAAAACTGTGTTGCTGGGGTTCATCGCCACCTGGTTCTTCGCGGCATCTCCAAGGAGTCTCTCCGTGTCTGTGAAAGCCACATAACTTGGTGTTGTTCTGTTTCCTTGATCGTTTGCGATGATCTCGACTTTTCCGTGTTGCCAAACACCAACGCAGGAATATGTAGTTCCCAAGTCGATGCCAATTGCTGGAGCTTTAACCATTTTGTTCTTGTCGCACAAAATTGTCGTAGAATTAGCACTTGAAATACTTTGCACTTTGTTTTGTGTAAGGAAGAGTGAAATATCTCAAAGTTTTCGCTCTGAGTATTGCTTATTCGCTCGTTGTATAAATTCTTTGAATCGAGTGGGGCTTGACGCGCTTATATATGAACGACGGCTTCGGGTCCCGAATCAACCCGAACTCTCTCGAAACTTCCAGAAAGCAGAGGGAAACAGAGTCGGCCCATGATTCAAAAACACGGGGCCGGCTATGAATATGAATGAAACTCCTAGCCTGAAAGATTTTTTTGGAAGAAAAAATATTATCATGTGTACATGATATCGACTTTTTCATTCGAGAATAAGAAGATTTCATCGAATGAAATCGTTTAAATTTTTTCCTATTCATCGCCCTATATTCTCTAGCCGGATTGAATTAATATTATATTTTTATGAACATGACTACTACAATCAATATGTTGTTTTCAGTTAGGAGATGATAATTGAATAACGATTATGTTATACTTTCAGAAATAAAATTCATATTTTTCAATAATCTTCAGGAATAGATTCTTAAACGAAACTTTAGTTTTCCAACCACTTCATTAAAAATGTTGTTTTTGGGAATATTATTGCATAGGTAATTTGAGTAGAAATCGCTTTTCTGCTTTGAATTTTTCATTTCCACTCCCTGAAGATGTTCATCTAAATACAATACAAATATCCAGTATTTTTGTTTTTTCATGAAGTAAGCAAAAAATATCTTTCTCTGATTCTGTGTTATATCCGTTCATTCTGCCATACCTCGTAGAACGAATCGTGCGGGAAGATCCGAGTTTTACACAGATCCAATGGTGATATTTCATTATATCATTTTGTTGAACTCGTGGAAGAATAATAATTCCTTCTGCACTCTACACTTCTATTAGAAATAATTATTTCCTTGACATGTTTTTGTATTGAATCTAGTGACTTCAAGAAAATTTGAAGTTGTGGTTGCATTTTCGAGGTATTTAATGAAGTTGAATATTTTCGAATGGGAATTATTGTTGGCTATAAAATGAAATTAGGTTAGTTTTATTTTAACGTAAAAGTGTCACTTTCAATATGCAAGTGCAGTAAAACTGACAGTTTAAAAGATTTTTCGTTTCATTTATTCAATATATAGCCTATAGAACGTATAATTCGTTTGACGGTACCTAATTTCCTATTTTTAATTAGATGAATGAATTGTAAAGGTCATATGCGAAATAGAGATGATCAACGTAGCAAAATATTATTTTTCTATTTTAATACTATACATCTAAATCACTGTCTGAACATTGTATATTGTTCAATTATAATGATAGATACCGGGTGTCCCAGCCTGTCTACCTTTTCCAATGGATTATCTTAGCCTTTTCCGAATATAAAAATTTGAAAAAACAAAAGTGAAAAACACTTCCGGTTTGACCGGAAGTGGCTCTGACTTTTTTATTTGAAATTGCACCCTGTATATTTTATGAAATTTTTCATTTCTACTCAAAATTACTTTGTATTTTACATTTGATCCAATGGAGAGAACGATAATTGAAATTTCGAATTGAAAGAATTTCGGTGGGCTCCGATATTTTGTTTTTCTCATAACTTAAACGAGTGAAAAAATGAAAAAAATCATCAATAAATTTTTAATTTTAGTCAAAAAACTTCAGAAACAGTTCATTCGGAATAATTCAGAACCCGTTCGAGATAAACATCTGAAAATAAGGGTGAATTATTTTTATTGGATGACAAATCGACCCCCTATAATTTCAAATCGAAAAAATCACAAGGGCAGATTTTCCATATGAACCCGGCTATAGAGGTACCCTTTCAATCCTCGTTTTCTCCAATTTCTGAACTCAAAAAGACAGAAGTTTTTCTGAAATGAAGAAAAACGTCAGAACTCTTCAAAAATAGTGTAGAAATACTTAATTATACCGCTTTTAAGCTATCACTTTAATTTAATCGAAAAGCGTATTGAGATATGAGTTGGAAAAAACATCAATTTGGGAGAAAGACACAAGGATATTTCATCACGGTATCCGCTAACTCGAAAAAAGTATTGACAAATAAAAATTACAATCAAAACCGGCACGTTTCTCCCTACTAGCTTAAAATTGGCAGTTTTCTTCAACCAAGTTAAAAATAAGTTATACCATTTTAATCTGATCACTCAGCCTGAAAAGAGCAATGTGAAGTGTTGAATTAAAGGGACGGTTTTTCACCATTCATTTATAACGATTCCAAAAGAAAATCTTTAGTGCAAAAGTCGTTCAAGAACTCAAATAAATACTATAAATAGTAGTGTTTCAGTAGAACTCTAAGCTAAAATAACTTTCCAATTCCCAAAATTCATACGTTGTTCTCTAAAACATATAAAAATACTTGAAAATTTTATTTCATAATTCATATTAATACTTTCGATTATTGAAGACCATTAGATATTGCGGATTTCTACATGATATTGTATTCACAATAACGTGTTTCCCTGGAAACTAATGAAAATCTTCTCCTTTTGAGAACCGTTGATTAATAAACTAATGATATATAATAATCCAGTGCACCAGAGCGTTCTGGAAAATTCCAATATGCCATTGACCTAGGTCGAGTCGATTCACTGCGGTTCATTACAGCGCTCTTACGGAACTTTCCGGAACTTTCGGGACTGCACAGGGACGGATTCGAATCCTCAAAACTTTCTACAGATATCTTGTAATTGTAATTTAGGTTTTCAACATTGTGTATTGTGTATAGAACATTGAATACAGATTAATGCTCAATGTTTTTAATTATTTATAGGGAATCGAAAAATTTCAATATTGAATATGGAAAAAATATCAATTTATCAATATGTATATTTTTTGAGAAAAATTCTTCGCATTTCCAGTTAGATTTTATATTCAAAAGCACAATTGACACCATAAGTGGAGGAAAAATTGTTGTGAATGCTCATCTCCTTAATGACTACCATTTCATTCTATATGATTGTTGATTTTTCGTATTTTTGAATACTAAGTATGTATTTTATCAACGACTGTTATACAAACAGTGTTGTTTCTAATGTTCCTCGATTGGAATTTCGCATTCAATACGATTTTGTCATCGGTATGATGTAGTAAATGCGAATAAATTTCTTGACATGGAAGATATCGAAATGCTGGAAAAAAATTACAATGGGAATTATTGAAAAAATCTTGATTTTTCTGAATTATTTGGACTATTCTGAAAATAAGTTGCGAAAATGTTTTACAGATTCATGGTAAACTTTGAAGTCATATTTCTGATATTCCATATTGAGTGTGGTTCACAAAAGTTGTCAGACAGTATAAAATTTCGGAACATAACCTGAAGTCATATATTTTCAAATGGAAATCGTAGTTAGTGAAAAATTACTATTTGGATTTTTTTGGGAAGAACTCATCGGCTTACTTCCGATATATAGTAATTGAATGCAGAAATTATTACATATTTTGTTACGTAAGTTTATCCGTTTATTATCTCTGACACCATGATTAAAATCATGGATGAAAAAAATGTCCCACAACAATTTTTCTATTTAATATAACTTCATCCTGTATGATAGGTTTATGAATATAACCTATATCATTTATTCATCCAATTGTTATTAATAGGTTAGGAACAGTTAGGAATTTACTGTTCATCGAATAAAAGGTTCAGCTGATTATAAAAAGATATATAACGAAAAAACATCTTTCATTGAACTGTCGGTATCGGTATCACTAAACTTGTATATCGAACGTGGCCCTTTTTTACGATACATAATCGAAGAAGCGATAAATTCAGTTCAGACTTAACTATAATTTATAGCCAACAATAATTCTCTTTCAAAAATATTCAGCTTTAGAGTATATCATGAAATTTCAACCAATTATTAGATTCAATATAAAAACATGTCATGTGAATAGATAATCAGAATAGAAATGCAGGAGGCACTTATTTTTCCCCAAGTTCAAAACTAATGAATAAATCAATGAACGACTGTTAGAATGAACTTTCTGTAAGAGTCCTATATACCTCACTTTCTCTGATTCAACGAATTATTATTGAAATTTTCTCATAAATATTGTTTAGTTATTTTTGCATCGAAATATGTTGGTTGGCAGAGCCCTGTTCTGTATCACTAATGTGACAGTTAATAGATAAGTATCAACTTATAATAATGAAATATCACCATGAAATATGTGTGGAACTGAGATATTCCAACACAATTTATTCTAAAGGTATGGTAGAATAAGCAAATTTGACATAGAACTATGAAAAGTTATTTTCTGCTTGGTTCATTAAACAACAAAAATATACGATATTTTTAAAAGTAGGAAAAATTTAGCTCAATTGAAACGTTATTTGTTCCAATTAAATTTTATTTACTCTGTAATTTTGCAGCAAAATATGTTATATTGGCATATTTAAAATTAAATATGCCAAGAAATAAAAATCCAATGGAAAGAACCTGAAATGTAAAATGTGACCATTATTTCAGCAAGAGAAATATTCTGATACGAATTCACATATTTTTCGAAAAAAAACTACAATACACTAATAAAAAGTATTTGAAAAATTTCACTCATTTTTTGTATTAAATAATATAAGAAAACTGACCTCTGAAGATATTTCCAATTAACCCTTTCATTCAAATATTTCCGAATGAATGGCATAAAGAATTTATATTCAGAACGAATAAGTATAAACAATGGTTTATTGTATCTCAAATAATTCAGATGAAGATCTTCAAGGGATAGAAGTGAAAAATTGAACGCAGAAAAACGAATTATACGAATTATAACTAATGCAATTATATTCCAAAAAACAACATTTTTAATAAAGTAATTGGAGTACGAAAAATTTGTCTGAGAAACTATTTATCAAATCATCATTCATGCGATTAATATTATCTGAAAACAAAGTTTTCACGAATGTTCATAAAAAATTATAATATTAATTTAGTCCCGCTAGAGAATATAGGGAGATGAATCGGAAGAAATGTACACGATTTCTTTTGACAAAAAATTCTTTTTCGAATGAAAAAGTCGATATTATCACGTACAGATGATAGTGTTTTTTCCTCCAGAAAAACATTTCAGGCAGGAAATTCCATTCTTAAGCCGCCTCTGTTCTCCTTTGTTTTCTAGAACGTTCGCGAGAGTTCGGTTTGCTTCGGGAACCGAAATCGGCCGAGGCGTCGTGCCTATATAAGCGCGTCAAACCCCGCTCGATTCAAAGAATTTATACAACGAGCTAACAAGCAATACTCAGAGCGAAAACTTTGAGATATTTCACTCTTCCTTACACAAAACAAAGTGCAAAGTATTTCAAGTGCTAATTCTACGACAATTTTGTGCGACAAGAACAAAATGGTTAAAGCTCCAGCAATTGGCATCGACTTGGGAACTACATATTCCTGCGTTGGTGTTTGGCAACACGGAAAAGTCGAGATCATCGCAAACGATCAAGGAAACAGAACAACACCAAGTTATGTGGCTTTCACAGACACGGAGAGACTCCTTGGAGATGCCGCGAAGAACCAGGTGGCGATGAACCCCAGCAACACAGTTTTCGATGCGAAACGTCTCATCGGAAGGAAATACGACGATCCAAAAATCCAGCAAGACATCAAACACTGGCCCTTCAAAGTCATCAGCGACAGTGGCAAGCCAAAAATCCAAGTAGAATTCAAGGGAGAAAAAAAGGTATTTGCACCAGAAGAAATCAGCTCAATGGTACTCACCAAAATGAAAGAAACCGCAGAAGCATATTTAGGAACAACAGTTAAAGACGCAGTTATCACAGTTCCAGCATATTTCAACGATTCACAAAGACAAGCAACAAAAGACGCAGGTGCTATCGCTGGTTTGAATGTGATGAGGATAATAAATGAACCAACAGCAGCTGCCCTAGCTTACGGCTTGGACAAGAATCTTAAAGGTGAGAGAAATGTGCTCATATTCGACTTAGGTGGAGGAACATTCGATGTTTCTATACTGACAATCGATGAGGGCAGTTTGTTTGAAGTAAGAGCCACTGCAGGTGATACACACCTCGGTGGTGAAGATTTCGACAACAGACTAGTCAATCACCTGGCAGATGAATTCAAACGAAAGTTCCGAAAAGATCTACGGACCAACCCAAGAAGCCTGCGTCGGCTAAGAACAGCAGCAGAACGAGCCAAACGTACACTGTCATCAAGTACGGAAGCAACGATTGAAATAGATGCCTTGTTCGATGGAATCGACTTCTACACCAAAGTTACAAGAGCCAGGTTTGAAGAGCTTTGCTCTGACTTATTCAGAGGTACATTACAACCGGTCGAGAAAGCATTGACAGATGCAAAAATGGACAAGGGATCTATTCATGATGTTGTATTAGTTGGAGGTTCAACAAGAATTCCTAAAATCCAACAGCTTCTGCAGAATTACTTCTGCGGCAAATCATTAAATCTTTCCATCAACCCTGACGAAGCAGTAGCATACGGCGCAGCAGTCCAGGCAGCAGTATTAAACGGCGAGCAAGATTCCAAAATTCAAGATGTACTTCTCGTGGATGTTACACCATTATCATTGGGTATTGAAACGGCAGGTGGAGTCATGACCAAAATCATCGAGAGGAATGCAAGAATTCCTTGTAAACAAACTCAAACATTCACTACATATGCAGATAATCAACCTGCAGTTACCATCCAAGTTTTCGAAGGAGAAAGAGTCATGACCAAAGATAACAACCTGCTAGGAACCTTTGATTTAACCGGGATTCCACCAGCCCCTCGAGGAGTTCCAAAGATTGAGGTAACATTCGATCTAGATGCCAATGGAATTTTGAACGTATCAGCAAAAGATTCCAGTTCAGGTAACTCCAAGAATATCACAATCAAGAACGATAAAGGAAGGCTATCCCAGAAAGACATCGATAAGATGGTGGCTGAAGCAGAGAAGTACAAAGAAGAAGATGAGAAACAAAAACAAAGGATCGATGCTCGAAACAAACTTGAAGCTTATGTATTCCAACTCAAACAAGCGGTACAAGATTGTGGAAGCAAGTTGAGCGAAGAAGACAAGTCCACTGTGGAGAGAGAATGCCAAAATTGCCTGCAGTGGCTAGACTCCAATACATTGGCAGAGAAAGACGAGTATGAGGACAAACAAAAGCAACTGACATCCATATGCAGTCCTATCATGGCCAAGTTATACGGAGGCGGAGCTCAAAATGCTAACAACTTCGGAGGAATGCCTGGCAGCTGTGGACAACAAGCCGGAGGTGGCTTCGGAGGCAGACAAGGAGGACCTACCATTGAAGAAGTCGATTAAACTATTGCAGCGTTCAACATTCCCTCTTCATCATCGTGGCATTTCCTGCATTAGTTTACTCGATGGAGAGTGGATTATATTGAAGATTTTCTAACATTTTCCAAATTCTGTTTCTTTGATCACTTTCATTCCATCTTTTTCAAAATTATGTTCATTAAATTCAGTTTCAAATTGTAACTTCTGATTTTTCAATTTAATTTTAATAAATTCTTTCGAACATGAGAAGTTGTTTCATTCGTTAGTCTGAAATGCATTTGATAAAATAGATGATCTGAAGAAAATAAATGAGGGGTTCATCTTTCACTTTGAGAAATTACTCAATTTAATAAAGAATTTGGCACCTACTCAAAAGTTTTCAATAAAGAAACTCTTGATTTTTCACAAGACAATAATTATTAATTATTCAGTGATTATTTTGATTCAACAATGAATGGAAATAGGAATATTGAAAAATACGGACTTGATATGTAGAATTTTATATTGGGTTACCATTAAAATATCACAAGAACAGAATATGCTTACGTCCAGTTTTACAAAATATAAATACTTATACTGAGTAAAAGTAATGGTCTGTTTTATAGCTTGGAGAAGGCTTAGCGAAAGGGGAAAACCACAAAATGGAAAATCTCCCAAAGACAGCTTGAATACTTTTCCATCTTGATTTTTTTGCCCATGTAGCTTGTTCTTTCTTCAACTGCTCTATTCCAGTTTTGTCATTCCATATCGCTTGGACCTTGGAAATAGAAAACTGAATTAAAATAAAGAAATGGAACTGATTGAGTCGTAAGTCAGTATGTTTGAGTAATATAATGCGTATTTATTACATCACAGCGACCAAAAAAATATAATCAGTGGGCCATCTGTGTGGTTGATAATTTAATTCAACAATAATTATAGAATATAGAATCTTCCCCGATCTAACATGACTTCAAAAACATTCGTCAAGGATATGGAATTTTGAACGTCAATATTCTGTGTCTGAACGTAGTTCAGAAAATTAAACCTTCGAAATTATATATCCTACTTGATGACAAATTATTTTAAAGCTTTTTTGGCATAGATTACGTTCTGGGTTTCTATGAAAATTGGATATGAGCCAGTGTTGTTGAGTTCACATATATATATATATATATTCTTTTGAATAAGAGAGCTAAAATAATACAATAAATGTATTATTTTAGACATTCAGATCAATTACACCTGACCTTTTTTGCATTGAAATTGTGTTGATAGGAAATGTTGCTATTTACAAAAAAGTATACTAAGTATTAAAGTCTCCCCTACAGTTTGGCAACAATGCTATTAAAATAAAATCAACTTGTGTATGAAATACTATACCTGTGTAGCCAGCATGACGAGGGTGAAAATTGCAAATAACAATGCTTCAAAGATAAGAAATAACAATAAAACTACAGTAGTAGGTGGAGTGTATGCAGTACAGTCTTTCCATTCATGCCGAACACATGTAAGCATTTGATTCACTGCCAACGTCAATGAGTGAATTGAAATGCTCGCTATATAAAACTGAAATGAAAAGAAAATTTCACTTTCTGATGAACAAGAAATGATGAGAAAAATACTCACTGTGAATAAAACAAAGTACTTCTGATTATTTTCTCCGACACAATTATTGACCCAAGGACAATGATGGTCCATTTTTCTAACACACCTGAAAAAATTCCCAAATGTAGAATAATTTTACTAGGTTAGTTTTAGTTCTTCTAATTTGAATGTTTTTGTGACGAAAAAAGGGCTCAAATAACAATTTTTGCCAGATATTGTTGCAATCAATGAAACCAACCCAAAACAAAAGATTTAATTCCATTTTCTTTCATTCAATGTTTCATATTATCTTAAAGATAATTTCTGAATTGTACATAATATAATCCTAAAATATTATCCTTGAACGCAAAACATCTATACTAGAACTACAGTTAAACATAAAGTAAAAATATAACAAACCTCTGACAAACAGAACAGTGGTGTGCTCTATCAGGTTTTATGCTGCAACATTTAGGGCACTTAAATATCACTTGGCCTTCACGGAAGCCCATTTGTCGTATCATCTCTTTAGTAGCATTGCCTTTTGGAACAGCACCCTACAATACATAAATCAGGTTTAAAGGTGAATACATTTCGATTTAATATCATTTAAAATCTCAATTGCATTATTGCGACAAATTCTACCAACTATGACTATTTTGCTATATGAATTTTCCGTTCTACTCACCGGGTCAGTGAACATAGTCTTCAAGTGTGATGCGAATGCCAAAAAAGCAAGAGTTTGAAATAAAACTGTGTTAGCAATGCTGAATAACGAATGAAGTGTAGGAATGAGGATAACAGACATCACCACAAATTCGGCGTAAAATATTAAAAGCCATGTTAATATTGCACAGATTATACCACATATATCTTTTATACACCATATTCTACCACCACAACATTTATTATGAAAGTCTTCTTGCTTGATATTCAAATATTGAAAATCCATGTCAACAGATATCTAAGGAGGCCAGTATGTACTTTTTTCTTTGTTGCCGTTCATAAAATCAATTCTCATTGATAAAACATATCGAGATACAACAACCAACAAAATTTCCTACATTATATTGTTGAGTTTATTCAGAAAGTGTGGTGAGGTAAGCTAAGAAAGCTTAATATATTTTCATTTTCACCAATTTGAATGCTTTCGAAACGTCATAAACATAACATGACATGACACTTGTTGTCTCATGAACTACTAGAACTACTACTTTAATTCAAATTAAAATATCTGTGACCTATTGCTCCGTCTGTGACCATGGTTCCACTCTTCGCAGGTGCTTAAGCGTCTTTTACCCGTTGGTTGGTATGGTATATAATGAAAATTCGTGATTAGATTCACTCGTTTTTTAGATTTGAAAAAATTTTTATAAATGAATGATACATTCTTCCTCTGCCCTTTGATTTTCTGACAATATTTTTTCAGCTTTTTTGGACAACGATTTCCGTACATTAATAATTTAAAGTCGATAAAATAAATGCGAATTATCCAGAGTGCTTATAAACTAAGATATTCGAAGACTTGCTGTCAAGTTTATAATAATTTTGAATAGTACCTTATTATTAATGTTTAGATTGTTGATGATAACTAATGAAACTAAAGTACAATGAATGAAACTTATAAAGTAAAGCGCCTTTCTGGTCCGAATCTAGATGATATACACAATGATTTTTTGCAAGCTCTGATGAAGAAGAGGATTATTCTCGTCCGTTCAAGACTCAATGAGGAGTTACTGTACAAGAAAATTTTGAAAGAGAAATATGCATTTTTAACACTACAATTGTTGCTGAAATCATGTTTTGATAAACTTCAGATGCTCAAACAAAAGAGGAAAATTGCTAGAAAAATGCGGAAAAAAGATTTGGGGGAATCCCAAATATTTAATGCAATTTGTAATTCTCACGACAAGGGAGAAATATCGCTCCAAAAAATGATCAATTCAAATGAAGAAATAATTTCCGTGATATCTCACAATGACCTAATAAAAATGTTCGAATTAATGGACGAATTCAATGAATCATTCAGAAATATGGCAGCAGAATATAATTTTTGCATAATTCAAAAGATTTGCAATACACTTCGATCCTGTCAAAAACTAAGGCTGTTTGGAATTATTGGAAAAACTGCAGGATTAGAAAAACTCTGTTCTGAATTTATCAAGGAAATCGAAACATTATTCTGAGTTGGAAAAATAATTTCAAGTACCTAATAAATGAGGAAAAAATCTGAGGAAAGTGTTTTAAGTTTCATTCAATCAAAATATTGGCTCCACTATTCCATAAAAAAAATTTCCAATCAATTTACCCCCTGTCTAACCAAATTCATAGGTTCCTAAAAAATAACAATACTGCAATCTATAACAAAAACTATCTGATTAAAAAAAAAATGTTTTTCTGATCGTCGCAGCTACAACGTCTGAACGCTGCTTAACACGAGCCTATCATTGAATTTAGTATACGAAATGTTGGAAAGAATATTAAATATTTTTATAAAAACCTCTGCAAAAACTTTTTTGTGAAGAATATGTGGGAGAAAGATTTAAAAAAAAATTCACAAAATCATGAAAGTAGTTCGACCTCACTACTTCTCTTCAATCTTTAACCAAAAATGTTGTTGATTCTGTCAGTCACATAAATAGGAAAGTAGAAAATCAGCTCCAACGTGGAAGTTGTTTAGCAGAAGTGTTTTTCGAAATCTTATTTTTTCTAGATTTCAAGGATATGCTAATTTTTCATTATAGCTCGAGGCATTCTGTATTTTCATACAGAAAAGCTTTTATCTAAACCAGTTTAAAAATCGCTCAATTATTCACATTCCAAACTAGCAATAATTCTCTTATTTATCGATTTCACTATATTGATATTATTGGATTATTTACTCACTACAAAGTAGAAATTGTTACCTATAATGAATGTGAGTTCGATTCTTTCATTGACTAATTGCAATCTTTATTATACTTCATTTTTCAGCCTCCCAAAAAAGGAAAACAAGGAACCAGAGGTGCAAAACAAATAGTAGAGGAAAATGTTGAAACTCTGAAGTTCTACCGTAATTTGTCCTTAGGGACTACCATATTTGCATTCATTGTAATGCAGTTCATTTTTACTTCCTCCATTACAGTAGGTCATTTTCATTTTGTTAATCTTTTTTAATATCTTGATTTTCATTGTGTGAGAATAGTTGTTGCTCATAGATTAGGACATGAATAGTTTTCAATCTTGCAGTGAGGAGAAAATGATAACGGAATTCTTAAGAGGGTACATAATTTGATACATTTCACCAAAATTAAATTGTGAGAGCTGCAAATAATTATCTTACAGGCAATCTTTTTTAATAATTGTTTTATCTTTGAAATTTTCATATCATTCCTCTTTCTAGAGACCTCAACTGAATTGAATTAGTGTCTAATTTTCAGAGCAGGGCTTAAATACCTTCAATTATTCCTTACTGATGTTATGAGCAGATTTGAAACCCTCTCCTAAATATCAAATATTAATTCAAAATGTTAATTAAGAGGCACTTTACAGTATGCTAACTTACAGACATTAGACCAAGAAGATTCTAGATCAGTGGTTCTTAACCTTTCTCACTGGGGACCCAAAAATACGAATATATTTGAAGTTCGCGACCCTAATCAAAATTTCCAGTGACAGATACTAAAATGATATATTATGTGAAGTTCTACCACTTTTTTAAAGTATTTTGGGGGATTTCTGCGACGCAACACAATACCTCTAGCAAACCAAATTTGGGTCGCGACTTGAGGTTAAGAATCGCTGTTCTAGAGTTCTAGATGAATGAAATTATAGTTTTTCTTCTTTTTCAGTTTATCTTCATTTTGTCATGTATGGTTCAGTTTGGAGCCTACAGATTCATGGCATATATGTCAAGAGCAACGTATTCTGAAAGTGGACAGTTGGTAGATAGTGGTGTAGATTTGAATATGGCAGGAGGAATATCAGAGTAAGGGAGAGTTTAAGTTTATAATAAATTATTCTTGATTGTTGAAAAAATTATTTAATAGTTAATTATACAAAAAGTTCAATGAATGTTTATTCATGAGAAGAAACGTTCACACTGTCATCTTTTGTGGGTTATATATATATATATATATATATATATATATATACACTTATATATATATATATATATATCGGGTTTTAAACAGATTAAATCTGCATTCCCACGCCTAAACGCCATCTCCTTCTGTCTTGGGCATCCTCCTCGTTCAAATGCCGTTCTTCCATGGACTGACGGACCCCTTCAATCCAGGATCGACGTGGCCGACCTCTCTTTCTTTTTCCAGGTGGTTGCCAGTGATACATTCGATGCGGCCATCTCTCTGGGTTCATTCTTAAAACGTGTCCAAACCACCTAAGTCTTCGTTTTTCTACTCTTTCCACCACAGTCTCATGTGCGTCCATAATACTTCTGATCTCCTCATTCCTCACCCTTTCTCTTCTAGATCTTCGAGCACCTCTCCTTAGATAGTCCATTTCGATGGCATTGATCTTCCTTTTAACCGCAGCACTCATAGTCCACACCTCGCTACCATAAGTCAGAACCGATTCCACCAGTGTCTTCCCAATTCTCACTTTTGTGCTCTTGCTAATATTCTTGTCCCACCAGATGGAATTGAGGCATCCTAGGACTTTTCTGCTCTTTTCCATTCTGCTCCTGATTTCTCTAAAAATTTAACTTGCTTACAAAATATTTAATCCATTTGGATAAGGATCCTCGTTCTTGGTGGGGCCTCGCACGCAAAGACTTGAGCAAATTTTGATATTGATTTAGATCCTTAATTACAGTGGAACTTCCCTATAGCGAACGTCTCTACAACGAATTTCTCTGTACAACGAATTTCGTATCTGTCATTGCACCTCGCATCCAAATACCCTGTTAAAAACACCCTCTAAAACGAAGTGAATTCTCTCTATAACGAATTATTCCAAGAAAATCACTCTCCAAATGCGTATGGGTAAGAAGTTTTTTCCCAGAGTATACTTAGGGATGGTTTTTTCCGTAATTCTGTCGGACGTAGGTAATAATTCCCGATCATAAACTAAACCATTACGGCGGACGGAGAGTTCCTATACAGATTGTTCAGTTTTCAGTTTTGCTCTGATCGTTAATGAAAAAAGTAGTGCGAAAATGTCTAGAAGGAAGTGCTTAAGTAAATTATGTATTCAAATAAATAAAAAAATGCAAGTGAACGTTACTTTATTTGACACTTGACACAATAAAAAAAAATTTCTGCATAACGAAATTTCTGTATAACGAAATTTTTTTGCGGATTTAGCGTATTCGTTATAGGGAAGTTCCACTGTATTTATAAAGGTTGAAACATAAGGATAAGTTTGAAAAAAGTTCGTTAACCAATACAATCATTCAAAACAAAATTGATGTAGTTTTTGAATATTGCGCCTTATTGGAACATCCAAATATGTAATTGAGTCACTAGATGTCTGACCCCCAGATCAGTAGAAAAAATAGAATGTAGAATCACACAACACAATTAGGGTAAAAATTATCCAAGTATTTAGGCACAATGTTTACTTATCCCAGATGTTGGATCCCCATAAAGTATTTATAGCCCTGTTGACCGTTTTATGGTGGTCCCTTTGAAATATTCATTCAATTATCGTCTTATGCATGAATTCATTTCATGGCAGTGAATTACGGAAGGAGGAGTGCAAAATTTGTTTCTTTTTCGAATCTAGAGATTATTGATGAGAATACCGGGTTCAGTTTTGTTATATTCTATTTTTTCTAATGAAAAACTTTTATTGTTATGGTTCTTCATTCACATTTAGAGGTCAGGGCCTTGCAATGGGTAAGGCCGCCCCTGACTACACTCAATAGGTTTGTTTCAACTCAAGAAATTATCGTACAGTGCATTGTCAGCATTTTCTTCCTTTGCACTGCCCTAAAATCTGACTGAGAATTTTACAGGATGGTCAGATTTCGATGTTTTAGAACTACATCTCCTAAATTTCCCTGCTACAGGGCGATTTTGAAATTTGGCCAATTATTGGCTATTACTTCCCCAGTGTTGCTGCTACGCTCTCGAAATAGAAACATCTTTTAAGGACTTTTTTCAGTACTTTTTAACAGTGTTATCAAAATATTAGTGGCATCCACCTGAGTCCTTCAGCCTACATAGTATTTAAATTATTTTAGGAATTTTTAGAAAATCATAATACTAAGAATAACAATATTAGAATTCAACAGTTTGTGAGTTATTGGAATAATTTATCTTCTATGACCAAGGTCATAGTTGATATGAAACAGATTTAATGAATTTGACGCTACATACGACATAAAATCAGAAAATCCTAAATAACTCAAGAATTATCAATTTTAGGAGCATTAACATGTTAGAACATTATCATCATTTTTCTTCTACAATCCAACGCAATCATGAAAAAATAGGGCTCTAATTTCAAAAATGAAATTTAAGGGCCAATCTTGATCCCAATTTTTGACCCAACATTTAGAACGCCCTGTGATGAGTTTTTCAAAATTCTAAAAATGTACAATATTTCCACAGTCTTTGACTTCAGAAATGTGAAAATTGTTTGTGCTTGAGGTATATAGATTAGGAATAACAAACATAATACCGAATACTCTTTTCTCTCTTTTTCTTCAGGTTTTTCTCGATATTTTGAAAAGTATTTCGGCGAATGCAACGATTTGAGTACGATTGTATTCAGAATTGCATATTCTGTCAAATTCGAAAACAAAAAAAGAGAAAAAAAAATTTTGAAAATTTTTTTACGGCTCCCTGTATAACTGAAAGTGGTCAAGCTCTAAGAATATTTTAGCTCGGTAGATAATGTCAGATCTTCAGATTTCAAATAAGTCTAGTTCTCCAGAAACGCCTAATAGGCCGTCGAATTTGGTACACCCTGTAATTTGATATATTTCCGATTTCATTATCTTTCAATAATTTCGAAAAACACTTTCTTCATTCTTCAGCATATTCAACTTCATTCAACTCATTAACTTCAGTGGAACTTGTGATTTAAGATTAAAAATCTCTATTTTCAAATAGAATAGAATTTCTAGTAACTACAAGTAGCAAGAAGATTATATTGCAAAAAAGAAAAAATTACAATTTATTATAAAATTCTCCTAAATCATATGCCTCTAATCTCATAAGCATTTCATGTATAGTCTTTTTGAATTTTTTAATATTTGTTTCTCTCTTAATTGACTTGGCAGTCTACTGTACATTTTTAAACAAGAATTGTGACAACCTCTCTCTGTCATTGTAAGGTTATGTTTAGCATATATAAAGTACGGGTCTCTTCTCTCATAACTGTTTTCGCTCATGTCATTTTCAAAAAGTCATATTATTTTAATTTCTCTAATATTAAGGGTCAATGATAGCATCAGTAAAAAGTACTGAACAAACTGCCCAAAAGAGCATAGTCCCATTACAGAGGAAGTTATAACGAATTATAAAAATTGACGACATTCCAAAGTTACCCCCCCTGTAGCACGGAAACTAGACACTGTACCTACTTTCGGTATTCCCCAATTTAAGTTTCTCAAAAAAACATGGATAATTTTTCTCTATTTCAGTATCGTAAAGAGTTCATTACAGTACTAAAAGTAGTGCTGTAATGAATCTCATTACAGCATTGTTTTCAGTTATATTTTTCATTTTGTGGTTGCCACTACTGACCTCCGATCCACTCAAATTTCGAATCAAATCCGCAATCTGTCAAATTTTTGTTAGTGACACCAACTGCCAAGATACAATACAAAAGTCACTAATCTGAATTTTTATTTGAATTTCGAGAGTTTTCCACAAAACTTGACTGAAATAGAGAAAATATCGTCTAATACTCGTTGCAGAAGGCAATTCCAACAATCATGCTTTCGAAAACTCGCTCCTTCGTCGCTCGTTTTCGAATTTCGCATTTGTGTTGGAATAGGTGCTCATTCTGCAACTTGTTTTAGAATATACTATTTCTATCTCTTTTAATTTAAGAAATTTTAGTACTAAATCATCGAAAGCTAACTACCCTATGCAATAATTTTCATGTCAACGGATTGATTGCTGTGTTCATTAGCAATAATCATAATGCATTTTAATTATTTAATGAATATTGAATAATTTTGAATTTTCTTTCAGACATGTAAAAGATGTGATTCTATTAACATCTATTTGTCAAGTCACATCACTCATGTCCTACTATTTTTGGCTGATGTGGCTATCTGGACCTGCTAGGGCTTTCTACCTCCTGTGGAAGAATGTATTAGGTCCTTACTTTTTCCAATCACCACCTACTCAGCCTGAAGTGGACGAAAAGAAACAAAAAAAATTGGATAGAAAAATGAAGAGAATGCAAAGATGATAGTTTCTTAGTTTTTTAATTTTTTAATGATTTATAGAAAGATCAAAGATGAAACAATTGAATAAGGTTTTTTTCATTTTTTATTTATTGGAATAATTGTTGAGCAATGAACTTTTTTTTGTTAATGAAGTTATAGTATATGAAATTTGTTTTTATTTTTTGGTAAACCAATAAGAAGCCCTTTCTTGCTTGTTGTTGCGAAACAATTTTATATGGGGTGCTCAGGAGAATGTGGGAAATCTCTCAGATTAAGATAAAACGTTAAAAAATAAGATGACAAGTTCCTATAATTTTTATTCTAGCTGACCTAGCTACGGCCTCCTAAATGACGCCACTGGAAATACATTTTACTGGAATAAGTTTTAAATTACTCAATATAATATAATGAAAATTTGATTTATTTATTTATTTGACAATGAGATACAGACAGGTAAGAAATCCTCTAGTCTCCACATAACAGGAAACGGCTTACGGGTGATCTTCACTTAGATTTCCTTCAAAATCATCTTCCTGTAAAATTCAAAGGTTGCAAGAATGCATTTTCAGTATGATGGAGCTCCACCCCATTTGAGAGTAATGTTCAGATATTTTTGAGATCATTACTTTCTAAATCTGTGGATAGACTGTTGATCATTTCATTCTTGAGTTATTTGAGATATTCAGGATATTCCCTGAAAAATGAAGTGAGGAGATATCAAAGTCGCCTGTAATGAAATGCGTGAAAATCCTGGCGTGATAAAAAGTCTCAGACATATTTCAAAGGGGATAAGTATGTGGATTGAGAAAAATGTTGTTACTTTCGAAAACATTCTGTAAATCACGTTGAGTGTTTAGCAATTGAATTTCTTGGTATACGTGAACCAGCCAGTATCTATAGCCCTATCATATATAGGTTTTTTGGACTCGCCTAGGGTAGCTGTAGCTCAGGTTACCGTATGTTCATTTACCAATTAAACATCCTGAAAAATTTACAACTAAAATAAAAAGTAATAGTTCAATTCATATAAATATTAACAAATATATGATGAACAGTATAGGACCTCTTAAAATACTGCCCTTCAGTGGCGGCCCGTCAGGGGTAGGCAAAAATAGAAGATAATTATAAAATCTTCATTACAACTAGTTAGTATTTTTAATTTTGAGATTAAACTCTTGAGTATTTCTATCGATATCGTACATTTTTATTTTCCACTCAGAACAGGAAAGTAAATTTATTTCGATAAACATGATACCCCGAACAATTCATTTCCTGCCAAAAACCGTTTACGCATACAAAAATTGAAAATGGTGTTCTACAAGAACATGGACATCTAAAAGTTATAATTAAAAATCATGGTCGTAGAAGAGATCATAACAGCGTTTTTTAAGTTAACAATTCCGAAAATGGGAACACTCAAATCTTTCAAACAGAACTCCATATTTTATACCCATTGAAAAATAATCTAGGTGTGGAAATAAAAACAACATCGCAATACCCTGAAAATCATATTTTCTGAACATTCGGAATAACCAATTTACTCGATCACATTTCGAATTTTATTCTTCTCAAAAGCCTGGGATAGTAACTTTTATATATATTGCATTTCTAACATCAAAAAGTAAACGATTCCAGGCTGAATATGGAATCCATTGAAATTTATGAACACGAAAATAACCTCAACGGAAAGAAAGATGCACTTTTTGAATAGCGCCTGATTACTGACTTTAGAAAAAACAAAGATCAAGCCGATATGAAGCGGGAGCGATGGTCCAATAAACATTGCGCACTCAAACTCAACACCTTTTCCCGCCATTAACCGGAATGTAGATAACATTTCTGGTTCGAACACGTCAGTGCCAGTATTCTAAGAACAAGAATCGACTGGAGACGCCTACCGCAGATGTGGGTGAAACGTTTGGTGAAATTATTCCTGATGAACCTCGGCAAATGAGCTTGTCGGAAGACTTTTTCAATAAAAGCAGAGTACCCCGGGATTGGATGAAAGATGAGCATTCAATTTATTTATTGTCAATATGAAGTGCTCAAATGCTTTCAATTGATCAAATGGCAACAGAATATATATTCGGCCAAAGTGAAGAGTTACGAAAAATACGTCTGAAAAAATTAACGATTCTATTTTGAATTCATAATAGAAACAACAATTGAAATTTCAAATAAAAAGAATTGCAGTGGTCTACGATATTTTGTGAATTTTCAATTTTCTCATCGAAAATAATTGATAATTCACGAACACGATAAGATCCTGCAAGATCTGCAGATCCACTGCATTTAGGTCGAAATAGGCCCAAACTTCGGACCAATTCATACAAAAGCAAATGAAGGCTTTTCGGGTAGGTCTCGGTGTCCCAAATGATATCCCAAAAGTCCCCTAGGCGGGAGTGACCGCATAACATTTGGCAACGCTGTAAAGGGCTGAAATCCTGCCCCAATGTGAATTTTCGTGAATATCTCGGTCCCTATATGGAACTTACGACAAAAATACATCAGAGCAAAAAGAAAGCTCTTTCCTAGAAAAAAGGTTCTGGGTCGTTTTTTGATATAACCAACGGTTTCGTCACAATGTCGCCTTCAATTTGAACGTATGTGATATTCTGGATGATGGGGGTACTCTATTCCACCACAACACCTTTGAAGATGACTACAGGCTGCGTTCTTCTCAAAGTTGTATCCCCTAATAGGCCTAATCCACGACTTTTTTGTTTTTTGGAAAGGCGTTCGAACGCTAATTTTTTTCTCCTTCGTCTTCTCCTTCTATGAATGCATGTATACTTTCTTCGATGACATCCGTGGAGTCAATCTAAGAATTTGGATTTCTGCTTTTGTCACATTTCATTTTTCTCAGGAAACTTCAAATGGTTCGGCATTCAGGCAGGATTTTGAATGGCAATTGCCACAAACCAGTGAGCAGCGAAGTCTCAAACTCCGACAGCCACACATTGGTCCACAACCTTTCGTACAGTTGCAAAATATCATTTTTGAAAGACAATCAGGCGCAGGAAGTTGGGATGTCATTTTTTGTTACAATATATTGTCTTTAACATCCACCCCCACTCCTCAGGATTTGAATTGTTACCAAGCCATTGTTGTACTTGATATTACACTGTGAACAGATGTTCACAGATGTTATTTTGCTGCGTCAAGAGTTGGAGGTAAAAGATTCAGTCTCACTGGTCTGCTTCTGCTAACAGCTTTAATCAAGGAAGAATATCGGTAGTGATTTATGGAGAGTTATTTAATGGGGGCAACATATATTGAGAGGAAAAACTTCATTCCGCTTGAAGGTTAGGTGCAGTATTATTTTTGTTGAAGATTTCAGCTGCCTCTTTCAAGTCCTGCCGTTCCTTAACCATTTTGAAAGCTGCGGTCTTTCATTTATTGAACAGAGCAGATGTTGTGTCGCTTGGTGCTGCAGAAGTCCGATAATTCTGCCTCAGAATCTTTCCTATTGTACCAAGCTTGATTCAAGATATCCTGTTTTCCTTTGAGGTGATAACAATACGGTTTCTATACTTCTCTTCGAGTTTTCTCTTAATTTTCTTGTCATCAGGTATGTTCTCTGTCAGTATTGCTCTCCATCCAGTCAATAAAAACTGAGAGTCTTCATGATTTTCAATGAAAGAAAAAATGTCCTTCATTGCGTTGAGAACATTTTCATACGCAGGATGACCAACCTTCATTTTCTCGGAGACTGGCAAGTTGAATTTGTTGAAACAAATTTGATGATATTTAGCTTCAGCTGCAACTACATCTGTGTCAAACGTTACACGGTTTTTAAAAGAGTTTGCCCAATCATCTCTGGCAAGTGCTATAATATTTTCTTTAAAAATGAGGGTTGAAACATGACAAATTATTTTACGCTTGTCCTTTTTCCTATTTTCTCTTTCTCTTCGTCAGCCTCGTTGCCGCATCAATAAATACCGGTATTCTTACTTGATTAGAGCTTCCTCCAACCCTTGAAGCAGCACAACAACATCTGTGAACATCTGTTTCGGGTGTACTATCAAGTACAACAATGGCTGGGTATCAATTTGAATTCTGAGGAATGGGGATGCATATTGAAAGACAGTTTATTGTAACCAAAAACGACATGTACTAAAGTTTGTGGATCAATGTTTGGCCGTCGGAGTTTGAGACTTCGTTGCTCACCGGTTTGTGGCAATTGTCATGGAAAATCCTGCCTGAATGCCGAACCATTTGAAGATTTCTCAGAAAAATAGAATGTGACCGATGCAGGAATCTGAAACTCTGAGATTGACTCCACGGATGTCATCGAAGAAAATATACATGCATTCATAGTGAGGAGAAGACGAAGGAGAAGAAAATTAGCGTTCGCACACCTTTCCAAAAATCAATACAACTCCGAGAAAAACGAACCATGTAGTCATCCTCAGAGGTGGTGTGGAATAGTGTACCTCTATTATCCAGAATATCACATACACATACGTTCAAATTGAGGGCAAGATTAGAACGAAACCATTGGTTATATCAAAAAACTACCCAGAACCTTTTTTCTAGGAAATTTCATCAGCTTTCTATTTGCACTGATGTATTTTTGTCGTAAGTTCCATAGGGACCGAGATATTCGCGAAAAATCACATTGGGGCAGGATTTCAGCCCTTTACAGCGTTGCCAAATGTTATGCGGTCACTCCCGCCTAGGGGACTTTTGGGATATCATTTGGGACACCGAGACCTACCCGAAAAGCCTTCATTTGCTTTTGTATGAATTGGTCCGAAGCAAAAGTCTAATTTCAGTGGACTATGGTCGGTTTCATAAAACTTTGCTCGTACCGTTAAATTAACTGGAGCAACTGCGATTCGTTGAAATTTTAGAACCAGTGATTGGATTGGTTTGAATTTACGTAAGGTTTTTAGATCGCACAATTAAAGTTTTGTGACTCCTAGTGATTTGTCACTGTTGGATTAATTCCTTTTGGGGTATCTGAAAGATTGAATATACCGCAGATGCCCCATATCGATTTGGATTTTCTACCAAGATTCATAATAAAATGGTTTCCTCATCAACCGATACGACTTAAAACCATAAAAAAGTTCAACAAAAACGAATTTATTTATGATATTATATGATATCATATAATACCATTTCAATTGTCGTTTTTTCCATCAAATCAGATGAAAAATACAAAGTGCGATACATCGTTGGAAATGTAATTTTGAGTAGAAATCAGAATTTGGAGAAAATAAAGGTATAACAGTGCTATTTTGAATATTAATGTCACTTCGGCTCAAACCGGAAGTGATTTCCAATTTTTTTTTTCTCAAATGAAGGTTTATGTAGTGGGAAGTTTGAAATGTTGACACTATTGAAAAATTCTGTTGTAAATTCGAGTGCACCATCAGGTTAATCTTTCAGTGAATCACCGCTACAGTAAATTTTGTACTCTATACTGAAGTTAAGAAAATATATTACCATTGAATTTTTCAATATCTGGCTCATGTATTGCTCTTCCATCCCATCATAAAATTCCCATTAGCTGAATTACCACATACTTCATCAATAAGATTGAATGAGTTGTATGAAATGATATTCAACTCTGCAATATTGAATTTCTTCTATATTATTTGAGTTACAATTTCGCTTTATTTGAAATTTTAACTGATGAAGATGAAACAGTTGCGGTTGATAGTAAAATGCCAACTATAATCGAGGCTATTATCGACTTCAATGAAAAGAACAAAGACTCAGCCACATTTGAACAATTCATGAACACCCAGCAAGAATAAGAAGAGGAAATCGAAAAAGATATGATATGTTGATTTAGACTTTCAAGAGTAGGAATGTGATTAAAATATTCAAATAAATCAAAATGATAGTAATCAATAGCAATATCCATTATCGATTATAATGTAATATCTAGAACTTCACGGGTAGTGCTCGTCTTAAATTATCTTGAAATTGTCATGATATTTAGTGTAAAATAACTTGCCGAGTACACTACCTCACAGGTGGCATGGAAGTTTGTGCATATCATGTATAATAAAGCTCTTAGAATCGCCTTATCTCAGAAATTTTGACTCTGACAAAAATATAGAGACTATTCTTGTAAAGAATTCAGAACTACAACTTTTGTTCGATACTTTTTTGATGAAGCCCACCGTTTCTGAGATAAAATGAAAAAACCAAAAATTTCGACCTTTGACGCCGAATAACCAACGATGACATAGGATCGATGTGGACTTTTGACACTTTGTTCGTAATGGAAAACCCTAGCTTTCCACCAAACTTCGGCTCCTCGGCAATATTTGCCATTTGAACTGTTCAACTTGACCGGGAAATCAGTCCTCCGTTGCCCGAAGCAACGGCGTGAATATTTTCTTACAGTTTAAAAGTATTAAAAAAGGACCATTTCCAAGTAAACATGTGTTTTAGACTTTAGACACAATTGATTGATTTCCCATGAGATATAGAATATATTCTTTATTCCATGGATTTTCACGACGACTGCTATGGGATATATAGCTTTCATGATTTCATATTTCACCACACAATGTGGAAATATTCTGCTGAAAAAGAATCCACTTGTCGGCTGGCTAGGCGATCAGTAGTTTCAAAGATATCGGAAGTTGAGTGAAAAAGGATCCTTTTGCATTCAAAATTGGATATTTTGAAATCAAATGGTCATATCCGAGTGTTGTCGGAAGCAAATCACAGATGAAGGAACAGGTTATGCAACCCTTGCATCGGTCTGACTCGAAAAAAAATTCCATGAGCTTAGAGCAAAAAAACAATTGAAAATTTTTTCTTCGTGCTTTATCCGAGAATTGCATGGCTATCGGTACTCCGAAAAAGTGTTAACCAATAAATTCAGAAACTTGGAGTCTTCACGTTTCACATGCTCAGTTTATTTTTCACTGTTAGAAATCACCAAAAAATTTAGAAAATCTTCTTCTTTTTTCTTCAATTGTTTCGCGAAGTCTATAATACTGCTACAGAAGGCTTGTTCTAACAATCGTTCATTCAAACACTCGCCATCGTGAAGTCATTATCAGTGCCTTTTGCACTTGTATTATAAATAACTAATCTAATACTCTTTTGAATTGAATTGAATATCATGTGATGCTTCAGTACAGGGCGATTCACTTATCTTGGTAATCCCAATTTTCTCGAAAACGTCCGAATATTTTTTCATTCTGTGAATGGCGTTTTGAACAAGTCAATGTCGACTTGAGATGCGCATAAAAATCTGCGGAATGAATAAAGACGCCAGGCGTCGCGGCGCTATCAAAACTTTTTTCTCCAGGGACATACCATTTTTTATCATGTCATTCGAAAGATAATTTCATTCCGAATTTTTTTTTCGGAATACAATTTTTATCGATTTTTAACCGTTAGCGATCTGCAGCGTGCTTTATGTTAATTCTATTCCATTTATTTTTTTCTGTATTGTGGTAGTATGCCTTTATTTAGAGACATATATGTGATTTAAATTCAAGAAGGCTAGTTTTCTGGTCAATGTGCTCCTTCAAATAAGATGAAATATGTGGCTACAGCAAGATGGGGCTTCATGCCACCACGCTGCCATTCTTAAGAGATATTTAGATCAAGAATTCGGGAAAAAATTGATTGAAATCAATGGACCCATCAGATATCGCCAGATCTAACGCTCATGGATTACTTTCTGAGGGGTCCCCTTGAATATATGTTATACCAAACTGATTCTAATAACTTGGACTATTTGAAAATCAAGATAAGAAACGCATGTGCCCAAGCGGACTCTTATATTTTGACCAAAGTAATGAAATAACTTATGTATGGATCATAATGGCCGGTATATAGAGCATATGATTCGAAATTCTTCGTTTGTTATTAAAAAAATGTTTATTATTATAAGATATAATATTTAAGAAATAAAATAATAGAAAAATAGTTACACAGCCTCCGTCATTTTACGGAACATAATTTAGGTCATCTAGCTATTATGATCGATACACAAGTTATATAATTTCCCTATTTCATCTTAAGTCACTTTGGACAAAATATAAGGGTCCATTCATTTTCCAATTCTTAATCTCAATATCTCTTCACAATGGCAGCGTTGCGACATGGAGCCCCATCTTGCTGTATCTATGTCTCCAAATCAAGGCATACTACCACAGTACAGAAAAAAAATAAATGAAATAGAATCAACATAAAACACGCTGCAGATCGCTGACGGTAAGAAATGGACAAAAATTGTATTCGAAAAAAAAAGTTCAAAATAAAATTATCTTTCGAATGACATGATAAAAATGGTATGTCCCAGGAGAAAAAATTTTTGACAGCGACGCGACGCCTGGTGTCTTTATTTATTCCGCAGATTTTTATGCGCATCTCAAGTCGACATTGACTTGTTCAAAACGCCATTCACAGAATGAAAAAATATTCAGGCGTTTTCGAGAAAATTGGGGTTACCAAGATAAATTAATCACCCTGTACACAGAAATTGAAGTCTGTTTTTGTTTGTTCGAATGATTCCGTTAATTTCATTATGACGCTATGACAAACCGAAATCATCAGGTGATACTAATTGTCTCCATCGGAACATAATAGGAAGAAAATCGAACCCACGAGAAAATTACGCGAAAACTACGCTAATAAGGAGAAAATTGCAGAAAGTAGGACATCTTCCGATTCTGTAACAAATTAATCACCAGGAAACAAACCAAATTAAATATAATAACCATTGAATTAAATGCAGTATTGCTAAATAGTAAACATAATTCCAAAATATTATTGTTTGATTTGTCGCATCGCATGAGAGGACCTTGTATTCTATTCAACAATCAGCCTGCTTGCCCCTTTCCTCCTATCCATATGCGATTTCACCGATGGAGTCGTAGGGGAACGATTCGAAAAGAGCTCCATTCAAATGATAAAGACCCCGTCTTCCCGGTGTTCATGTTCATGGCTTCATCCTGATCTGCCTTAGTGTTACTTGTGCGGTGAAGTGCTTGGTTTTACTGATTTACGACTTTAGTTCACGTGAGTATGCACATTTAAAATTTTCACGATTTTTTCAAAATTCAAAGTTCGTGTCCACAAAATATACTGCTCCACAAGGAGCAGCACGGGAAACCGTTTAATAGTTTTGAACAGTATGTAATTCTTCGAGAAAATCCCTGTAAAATCTTTCAAAACTGAATATCAACTTGAAATCCAATAATTGTATATTCTAGAACAAGTTGCAGAATGGGCCCCTATTCCAACACGAATGCGAAATTCGAAAACGATCGACGAAGGAGCGAGTTTTCGAAAGCATGAGTGTTGGAATTGCCTTCTGCCACGAGTTTATGACGATATTTTCCCCATTTCAGTCAAGTTTCTGTGAAGGACTCTAGAAATTCATATAAAAATTCAGATTAGTGACTTTTATATTGTATCTTGGCAGTTGGTGTGACTAGGAAATTTGACAAATTACGGAATTTGAATTAATTTCATTTGAGAATTGATAGGAAAGGAGGTTAGTACTGACAACCAAAAAACGAAAAACATAACTGATAACAATGCTATAATGAATACATTACAGAACTACTTTTGGTACTATAATGAACTCATTACGATACTGAAAAAGAGAATAGTATAATCTAAAACAAGTTGCAGAATGGCTGCTATTTCAACACGAATGTGAAATTCGGAAACGAGCGACCTAGGAGCGAGTTTTCGAGAGCATGAGTGTTGGAATTGTCTTCTGTCACGAGTTTAAGACGATATTTTCTCTATTTCAGTCAAGTTTTCTGAAATACTCTCGATTTTCAAATAAATATTCAGATTAGTGATTTTTATTTAGTATCTTGGCAGTTGATGTGACTTACGAAATTTGACAGATTACAGAATTGGAATTGATTTGACTTGAAAATGGATAGGATCGAAGATCAGTACTGACAATCAAAAAACGAAAAGTATTACTAAAAACAATGCTGCAATGAATTCGCTACAGCACTACTTTTAGTACTGTAATTTATTTATTTATTTGATATAATATGAGATACAGACAGGTATGAAACCCACTAAAGTAATGTAATGAACTAATAACGATATAGAAATAGAGAAAAATAAATATGGTCCCTCTTTTTCTGAATTTTGGCTCTTTGCATATGCTTCATGAATGGTCTTATTTCGAAATGGAGTCAGTTTATCAACGGCTTCGATTTGAAACGAGTTTTCTGAAAATGCCATGACAAATAAACAAATGCTGAGGCTAATAGGGCTAACGGAATGCTACAGGGTAGCCTAACTCAGCTTGTTGTAGCGGAAAAGCTCCAAGTCAGCCAATGTGTGATATCTCGACTTTGGATTGGGTGAAACATTTCAATTTCTAAACGATAACGCTTGACCGCATCGTGCAGCCGTAGTTGAGAATGCGGGAGGAGCTTGGTATTCCACGTTTGCCAATACCTCCAAACTCACCAGATTTGAATTGCATCGAATATGCATGAGATATGCTTCTAAAAAGATCTTTAATGATCTGAGAGAGCTTCTGTCCCGTTTATGAAATCAAATTCTTCAAGAAATGCTCAACAACCTCGTGTGTAGTATGCAGAGAAGATGTCAAGCTGTTATTGATGCCCATGGAGGCCCTACATTATATTGATAGTCTTCAAATGCTCGAATTCTCTGGGAATTAAATTTCGTTATTTTACTAGATTTTTCGGTAATGATAAAATTTACTGCCCACGTGTATTTTTTTTGGATTTTTTTGTATTTTTTTTGTGATCTTGTGGTAGGGAAAATGAACCTAACCTAACCTAACCTGAATGCGGATCGATGTTTCATTTTTTTATGAAATTTTTTTTAATTAAAAAAATAATTTTTTTCAACTTTTGGTAGGGACAATGAACCTAACATAACCTAACCTTGTTAAACAAAACTATATAGACTATATATATAAGACTATACCAGAGCCGTATCCGAGGTAAATCGATTATATTTATGGGTTTCATTTATTTTTTCTCGTCCTATAGATTCACTGTGCAAAATATTTTCAAAATCGGTGACGGGGCATCAAACTTTATAATAAACGATTTTTCTTACTCATGCTGCAGACGAACCGGCTAAGATTAACTTTATTTCCTGCAAGTTGAAATCATATTAATATGAATTTTCAACACGAAACTGATTTTAACTTAATTTTTTTGCATTTTGAGTAAATATCCCCAAATCCGTGTATTTAGTCAATATGAGCATTAGAAATATTATAGAACGAAATGTTTTTTATGATACGAAAACATTAACTACTTTTTTTCGTAACATTAGTATCCTCTCGATATTCAATACCTATTGTAAGTTGAAACCAATACCAATAATCTTTTAAACTTTAAATAATTTTCCAGTCGGACTAAACTTGTCAATTTGGACAAGGAAGTTTGGAAATTTGAAATAACAAATAATTATGAGGAAAAAAAAATAATTATTTTGAAAAATTCCGGAAATTTTTTCTTGCTGATGACCTGAAAGTTGGTGACGGGTACTAAAAAAAAATAAAAAGATATAAAAGCTCTCATTCATAGAAAGGGGAGCTCAAAATGCAGAAACATATTATTCGGGAATCTCTGATTATCCTCCCATAGTTCATTGTGTGACAAGGAATTGTCTATATTCATCGTTATTTGAAGACGTCTAACGAATTTCGTAGCATTTTTCTCATGAGAATTCTTCGAAACGAATAATGAAGCCAGATTAACAATCCGCAAAAAATGGAATTCTTTATCGCACTTTTTATGTTGGATCTCATCATTTTCAATATCAACAACTTGATTGAATAGTTTAGTTACCAATTCTCAAATGTGAATTTATGCAATGTGATTAAAAATGTGGTGGGATATCGAAAAAAAATCTATTTCTAATTTACAATTCGTTGTTTTGAAGGGGGAAGTAGAAAAAGGCGTCACGATTCGCAATATTCGCATCTTGCAGAGTGTGCTTCAGTGCTTCACCTTGTCGACCTTCGATCCCTGGTGAGTTCACCAATATTTAATCTTCATGATTTTCGGAAACTTGCAGTGCGGAAGAAAAACATCATCGTTCTTTCGTGCGCCCCTCACTTGAAATTTGTCTCTGGGCTAAAGTATCGGGATAGGTAATATTATGGGGAAGTGATTCAATTTTGAAAGCGATCTGTGTTTTTGATTATTTTCATTTACTATTGAGGCGTCTGATTGTTGATTATTTATCGAATATTGAACTGATACTATCGCAACTTTAAAAAGTCAAACAAGCCCTTTTTCTCTATGACATTTTTCAAGTGGTTTTTCTTGTGTGGAATATATTTTTGTTTCTCTCTAAATATTGAAAGCCTAAGGTACTGACCTTTCGACCTCCATCGTTTCCCGAAGTTATTTTAGCTGAAAGAACAGGTGGAAAAATGAAAAGCTGGTATTTCTAGGTTTTTTCCCCTTCAGACCCATGAAGAACTCCATTAGACAAATTATGGTAATTCAGTGACTGCGTATTTGGACATATGTTTGAAATGTTTCAAACGATCCATTATGCTATACAACTTCACATTGAAAATAAAACGTTGTGAGCGCTGTGAGTTTTCTAGTCCGAATTGAAAGGGTAGATAATATGTTTTTCTCTATTACAGCATTGTTTCAGTTATATTTTTCGTTTTGTAGTTGTCAGTACTGATCCTAATCTGTCAAATATAGTAAGTCACACCAACTGCCAATATGAACCATAAAAGTAGTGCTGTAATGAAACTCATTACAGCATTGTTTTCAGTTATGTATATTTTTTGCTTTTTAGTTGTCAGTACTGGCCTCCGATCGAATCAAGTATCGAATCGAATCAATTCAAATTCCGTAATCTGTCAAATTTCGTAAGTCACACCAACTGCCAAGATGAAATATAAAAGTCGTTCACCTGAATTTTTATTTGAATTTCGATAGTGTTTCACAAAAATTGACTGAAATAGAGGGAAAAAAATCGTCTAATACTCGTTGCAGAAGGCAATTCCAACACTCATGCTATCTAAAACTCGCTCCTTCATCGCTCGTTTTCGAACTTCTCATTCATGTTGGAATTGGAGCTAATTCTGCAACTTGTTTCAGAATATACTATTCTCTAACCATAATTATGTCAAATCCGTTCATTCCGTTACATCTCGTAGAACAAAACAATGTTAGAATATTTCATTCTAATTTCATTTTAACACTGTTTTCAGTATTATTCATTGTTGACATGTTGGCCTCTTGCTACTGATTTATTTAACATCTGACAAATTTGATGAGATAGAAAAAAGTTCTGTCAATCAATATTTTTCAAAGCAAAAATAACTTAACCATATTTACGGCAATATTTCATTAATTTCGATAAAAATTCGGCAGATCAGAAAAAAAGTATGATACTCGTACATGAGGCTCATTCTAACACTCGTTCATTTCGTTTTTGAATTTTGAACTCTTGTAAAAATAAAGATGCCTTTTGCACTCGTATCATAAATAACAATTTTTAATCTCGCGATGCGAAATTCACCCTTGATAAAAGTGGAAATGATCTGATTTTTGTTAGTTGGTTTTTATGCTGATATTATCCATAATAATTATTCTTTATGACATTCCTAACGCAAAAATGTAATATCGACAGGAAACAATTCTACATAACCGCAACGTCAAGTTTGAATATTCCAGAATTTCGACCAATTCATCATTTGTATCACTTTTCGGCTGTCCACTTAGACGTAATAGTTAATGAGAACTCAATGTATACAAAACATGGCGAATTCATAAACAATTTTTTTCAGTAAGTGAGCCCCTTAGTCATACTTCTGTGTTTTAATTCCCCTTATTATTATTTGTATTTCAACGTGATGATTTGAAAGCCTACACCTGACGCATTTGTTTGAAAACATTGAAATGACGAAGGACTATCGACAAAACAATTTTTTCAACCTTCTAGGAGTACCATCAACGCACTTCATTATGTTCCAGTTCAGATCGGTTAGAATCATATTCTGAGAAAAATGAAAAAAAATTTTCGCAAAGTTGTTTATGCATGCATTCATTATTTGCGTGATGTGCTTGGAAATTTTATAGAACGACATTTTAAACATTAGACGAGACTCTTAGAGGAAATGACATATGTTAAATGATTCTTAATGTGATGAGATCTAAAGTGGAGTAGCAGTGAATAATTCCAGTTCTGGAATCCATTTAGAGGGTACTTTCATTGACAAGGATGTTATAAAATTAACTATAAAATAGCTTAGGTACTGAAAATATTTGGAAACTTTCTAGTGGGAATTTCCGATACCTATAATAAACATCGTTTAGACATTGGAACATAATCTCGATGGAATCGATATGTTCCAAACCTTTTCAAGGTTTCCACTGACAAAATCAAATGAAAAATCTTCAGAGCACACATAGACGTTGATTTATGTTGAAAATTTTTTTTATGAATTGATCAAAATACGATCTACTCCAAAAGAACAATTCCGAAGATTATCATCTTCATCCAACAAGAACCTAGTGCCTCTTCAATTTCGCTCATTAAGATGAAGTTTATGCTTCAGAACCTCATTGTTATTCAAATCCATCATGTTCTCAGTTATTGGAACATAGGTACATGATCCCCAATATGCGTGCGATCAGTTAATGTTTTTATTTTAAGAACTAGTTGGATAATCTAAAAAGGAGAGGAAACTACCGAAACTTCCAGCAAAATGACCAGAGATTTATCTCGCTGCGTTTATCCTCATTCATGTTTATGAAATGTTAACGAAAAATTACCACGCTGAGAGCTGCAAAAGGACTTTCAAATGGCGAACGTGATATGGAAAGCGTTTTCTCTGAACGACACTTTATTTTTGTCAGCGGTTATTTGCCAATCATTCGCGCTCACTCGATGTATAATAACAATATATATGTCTCTTGAACTTGACACAGCAAAACAATAACACTTTCTCCTACAATTTCTTGCGTAATGGAGTACAATGATGCACGATTTCGGGATGAGGAAGTTCCTATTCCTAGACGAGAGTAATTGTGATTTATTGACATAATGATAGCCGAGGAGAAGCCTTTTAATATACTCAGTAAAGCCTTGGTTTCCTCGAAAGCGGTACCGACAAATTTCGACCGCAATTATGCCACAAATGACGTCATAAAAAACTGTACTATGCACAACATCAGCTGTGGTTTTAAAGGAAGCGTTGATGGCCACCGCAACTCATTCTATGTTATGCATGGAACAATTTTCTATGACGTCATTTGCCACATTATTGCAATCGCAATTTATCGGTACCGCTTCCGAGGAAACCGAGGCTTCACATTGGCAGTTTCACATAAAAAAATGAAACGATAATGTTTTCAGAAAACTTTTCTAACGTACCTAAATGGGAGAAAATATTATGATGTGTTTGACCACTCTATAGATGAATGCTTTTTATAAAGGATGGGTAAATTCCGATATTTTAGCACTACACCTTTCGAATCAGAAGAGATAGATGAAATTTGATAGCCCCTTCTCGTTCTCTTTTTCTGAGAAAATAGATTCAGTTTAAAGGGGTTACGGTCCACTATGACCTCATGGTCTATTGTGCCCTACGATAAGCTGTTTTCACGACAATCTTTACAGCTCGCCCTCCAATTCCAGAGATCTGATGAAATCCAATATCTGAGAAGGCTTCATCGAGGCTAATTCCTCAATGTTACAAGCAGGGCCGTCTTTAACCTCTTGGAGGCCCTGGGCACATTAGGATAATGGGGCCCCTACCCACAATACCACATACAAAATACAAATACAGGGGAATTCCCTACCGCCGAGTAGGTTTATTCACGACACACATAGCCACGGTATGTAAATGCCGTGATGTAATTTAATTATCAAATCGAGAGAATTTTGCCGATTTACGGAATTTCGATACTCGAAAGGGGGAAGGGATTTTTTAGCCTGGAATCCCCTGAAATTTCTTGTGGTGGCGTGGCGTAAATTCGGCCTCCCCTCTATAGATCTATTATTCATGATAAGATTTCTCTGAAGTTTTTCAAAGGGAAATTATGACAAAAATGTTATGAAAATAATTTATATATTGAATAACAAAAATTTCTAAACAAAATAATGTAAATTCTGATATAAAAGTAACTAGAAACTTAACCATTTCCAATTGTATACCTTTTTTTTCATATTCTGTATACCTTTTTTAAAATTTCCGAAAAATTTTTCTTTTCTTTCTATATTATCGAGATAAATAGATTATATTAATTCGAGGTCGTAGATTATGAATATGTTATTACAATTTCGATACTACCAATATTTTGGAAAATATTCGAAAAATTCTAAAAATTTTTAGAAAAATCGGCCAACTTTGAACAGCAGATATAAAAAAAGTATGGATGCTATAGTTTTAGTTTTTCCTCCATATTATAGTACGTTTCTCTGAAAATAAAATAGTGTATTTATCCTTTCTCTACGAGGGATATTTTGGATTTCGTAAATTATTCCGCGAAGGCCCTTTTTTCGGAAAATTCAAATCGTTATAATTTCTACAAAAATCGTTTTATAAAAAAAGTAATTGCATATTCTTAATCTACGCCCTCGAATTAACTAATAACATGAATTTGGTCGATAAATTCGAAAATCGAATTTTTGGCAATTTTTCCATATGGAAAAATTTGCGATTTTTGGCCAAAATTTTTTTTTGAATTGATCAACCAAATTGAGATTATAAACTAATTCGTGGGCGTAGATCAAGAATATGCTATTCGTTTTTTTTTTAATTTTTTGTAGAAATTATAACGATTTGAATTTTCCGAAAAATAGAACTTTGCGGAAAACGTAACGAAATCTGAAATATCCTTAATAGAAAAAAGGTGAATACACCATTTTATTCTCAAAGAAACGTACTATAATATGGAGAAGAGACCAGAACTATAGCATCCATACTTTTCTTATATCTGCTCTTCAAAGTTTACCGATTTTCCAGAAAAATTTTGGAATTTTTGTAATATTTTCCAAAATATTGGAGGTATCGAAATTCCAATTACATATTCGTAATCTACGACCTCGAATTAATATAATCTATTCACTTCATCAATATAGAATGAAAAAAAATTTTTTCGGAATAATTTTCATATTCGGTATACCTTTTTTTAAATTTTCGAAAAAACATTTTTTTTTTCTATACTAACGAGATGAATAGATTATATTAATCCAAGGTCGCAGATTACGAATATGCAATCACAATTTCGATACCTCCAATATTTTGGAAAATATTAAAAAAATTGTAATTCAGAAACCGTCAGTTGATATTCAGGCATCACTTGTATTTCAGATTAGTCAATTGTATTTCAGAAAACATCAAATGTTATTCAGATTTGTCAATTGAATTTCAGAAAATATCGAATGAAATTCAATGAGTGATCCGAAATACATTCGATGTTTTCTGGAATTTAATTGACTAATCTGAAATTCAATTGACGCATTCTGAAATTGAAGTGACTAATCTGAAATACACTTGACGGTTTCTGAATTACACTTGGAAATGGTAAGAATTTGAAAAAAAATTTTATAACAAAATTGCATTCACGTTTTTTAATTTTTCTGTGCAAACATATCCATCAACTTGTCGATAATCAAGCTTCTGGCCACTTTTGTCCAAAGTTAAGTAAGCTCAAAAGTATGATAGACGTGTTTGCGACACATTTAAGGAGAGTCCCGAAAAGCTTGACGGTATATTAAAAAACCCTTGAAAACAGGGTAGCACATGAAGTAATTGAGTGATAATTCAACTTTCGAATTGAATTACTGGAAAACTCATATATTTTTTTATAATTTAGGAGTATTTCTCTATTTTTTAGGAATGATAATTTTACCTTCTTTGTATGAGTTTTGTTCATTATATCATGGGAAAAATCTCGCGAACCGGCAAGTTCAATAGAATGAAATAATTGGGGCGTCATTTTATGCTTTTAGTTTGACTTGGGGGCCCCTTTGGTGCCGAACCTCCCTGCACCGCGAGTTCTGCGTGGCCCTCTGATAAGTACGCATCTGATTTATTGTCTTGTAGCGCTGTCTGAAATTATGTAGTTAAATGGGGATTTCCTTGGAAGCTTCCCAATGAATACAAGAATGTGATCAACAACCCGATTCGAACAGATGTTTTATGGCTAACCACCCCAACAAATAACACAAACTAATAATTGCTCTTATCTAGTGTATACCAGTATGAATGAGCAAGGGTCATAAAAATTGCAACCTTCGAGAACTTGTTGATAAAAGACTCTGAATTCCAATCCATTTGGAATTATTGTGAATGATCACTTCTGCCTTTTTACCTGAAGGTAATTTTAGTACGCGAAAGGTAATTTCGAAATAAAGAACAGTTGAGGTCTTTTCGAATAAATCAGTTATATAATAATATAGGGGAATTTTCTATGAAATGGGAAATTTCCAAATGTTATTGAGGAAATCTTCGATCCTTTCAGTTCGGAACAATTAATCTGAGCGGGGCCCCTATCGATCGCGGGGCCCTGGGCACTTGCCCAAAGTGCCCTAGGCGAAAGAGGGGCCTGGTTACAAGTGGCAAAGTATTTCAAGTCTAGGTGAATAGGAGTTGCTTCCTCTTCCCTAAAGAATCCACACTCGTTAGTGTCCGATAAGAATTTTCTCAACAAATACTTTCTGAGGAGACAATGCCGAGTAAGGAAGCCGATAGTGTGGTGTAGTTAGATCCAGATATTGTTTGGAACTTGTAGTTCTTAAGGAACTTTCTGGAGTGTTCCATCTCTGGGAGGTTTCACATTATCGACTGTTTCAATCGTTAGGTAACGTTATTATGAGATGGATGCATCAGGAGATTATATAACTCCCGAACGAATACGCATGAGTGGGAATACCAATAAATTTCAACTAGCATATGAAAAAACACATATAGGATGGAACTCAACAACTTAATTTGGCAAAGAACAAAGAAGATAATATATTCATGATCTAATAGTGATTGCAATTGGCCAGTAATATTGAAGGATATTCATGTAATTCTTCTATAGACAGAGAAAAACAGAATTTTCTCGAATCCACGCAAAATTCTTAATCTGAAATAAAAGAAAACAGAAGCAGAAATATCAAATATAAATAGTAAATTAAATTGTTTTAAAATTACCCACCCATTCAGGAATCAATTCGTTACTTCCTGTAATTACCTGAAAAAACCTCGAAATTTATGACAACTATTGTCTTCCCAAAACTCAAAACTAGGGTTCTCATCCTAATTATCTGAAAAACATGTTGTTACAACGTCCATAACCTGTTCTCATAGTATTTAGAACATACCATATTCTCCTAATGGAAGGATTCGTAATTCAAAGAGCCAAAAATTCGATATCTTCAAATGGCATTTTGTAGGGAGAAAATAAGTGGAGTCTTTCAATGGTTTCCTATATCTAAACTGCACCATTTTCGAGATATCCAGGAATAGGTAGCTCTCAGCTACAGGCATAATATAATATGTGACTTCCTCTCTAAGTTTTGCATTACAAATTGAGCTTCCGATATACATTTCAAATTTTTCGAAAAATAACTAGTTCAGTTTTTTCATTGTGGGCAGAAAAAACACTGGAGGTCGTTTACTTCACACAATTATCTGATTTGTGAGAAACGTCGCATGGAAATTGTTTTGTATAAAATCACAGAGATTCTTATATGAAAGGGCGAACATAAATCATATTTAGGTAATATCTCACATCATAATATTATATTATTCTCCTAGATATCCTGAATATCTCGAAAATGGTTCATTTAAGAATTAGGGAATCTTTATTTTTTTCTCACAAATCGAAATGTGAGTGAACACAATTCAATTTGAAAATATCGAATTTTTGGTTTTTCTAACTTTGAGACTCTCATTCCAGTACATCAAAACGTTATGTTCTCGACAAAGTGACGTTGAATTTTTTTCAAGTCTCGAGTTGTATTTTTTTTTTCCAAAAAATGAACATATCGAAAACTGCTCTAGATGGTTATAAGGAAGGGCACAAAATGAATGTGGCTCCCGAAAAAGTGATAATATACAAGGTGTTCATTAGAAATGAGAAAGTTGATATCATTTCCGGTGCTCTTATTTATGCATTCTTCTCCTTTCCTTTCATACAATTTATTCTTCAGAATACCTCGCAAGAAAAAGTCAAACGAAAAGATATCAGCAGATTGATAAAGCAAAGGCCTCACCAACATTCATAACTTTTTCATCAGGGCAGCATTTCATCATTCGAAAATACTGATGAAAGGTTTTCTGAATTTATTAGTTGTGTCATACAGAAATGGATGAAACAGTCGATCTTAAATTCATGATGAGATCCCCCTCAAATACCTGCAGAAATGTAGGAGAATTTGAAGATTTTCAATTAATTATCATTTGGATATGTTCGAATTGACATTTCCACGAATTTATCCAGAATTAATGAACGAGATTTGCACTCATTCTATTTGAACCAGTAGAAAATTACATAACTGTTACAGGAAATGACAGATAATTAATATTAGTGATTTACGCATACGACCTTTTTTCACTTTCTACAGTTACTGTAGGTACTGTTGTAGGAATGTGTGATTAGCTTATTACTATTATGTAACCTAGAATGTATCTATTGATTAAAAATGAATACATGTTTGAAAGGTTCCCCATATTCAACTGAATCTGAAAAGGACATGAATGTATTTATAATCATCTATGTTGATTTGCAACGTTTTATCTCAGGGATGGGCAACCTTTTTTCGCAGAGGGCCAAATAAACAAATTTTTACATAGACCACGGGCCGAAACGATATTTCCAATATACTAAAAATTAAATTCATTCAACAAAAACGAAATAAGATTAGGAAATTTGTTGTTGTGGTATCTTTGTAGAGCAAATTTGTGGTTGCGACGTGTGGGAAAAAATTCATTGGCGTGCCAAGAGATACCTATTTGCGGGCCGTAGGTTGCCCATGCCTGTTTTATCTAAATACCTAGTCATTGCAGAAAACTATTCACTTGGTAGAGATGCAACTCTGCGAACCTTCTTTCTGGACAGATGAAAATCTCAAAACCCTCTGAAATTCTTAATGGAAGCTGCAGATTCTCGAAATCGGGTGTAAAAATTAATTAAGTCAAGACACAAAATTAGCGATAATTTACATTACCACATTTCGATCTATGAGATTGTTGGTTGCAACTTATTATTTTGATGACAATAATTATTTCACAGAAAATGAACTAGATTGTTTAAATTTCCGAGATTTGAAAAATATTCGACATTATGGACGAAAAAATTAATCCGAATCTGAAATGGAAAAGGAAGATGCTTCAATGATTTTTCATTATGAAAAAACATTCTTTAGGTTATTACTTACCCTCCGAAAACACCGATAATGATTTCTTTATTCCAGATTCAAATTTAAGATCTTTTAAAAGATCCTGATACAATGACTATCGAGAAGAGCATCACTGACGATTTGAGAGGAAATGAAATGAATCTTACTGAGAAGTTGAAAGCTGCACAAGCTCGATTAGGAGAGGATGAGAAACTCAAAGAACAATGCCTCCATCATCTGAAGGAATGGGTAAAACAGAATCGAGACATTGAATATATCCCTACAGGTAAACTCAATTAAGCGAAAATAGTATTTCACCCATACTATTGGATTATCTAGTTACCATAAGTTTATTTAATTTTACTGCTCGAATGAGTTAGAAATCAGCAAAAAACTACGAAGACGTGCGTAATGATAAAAAAAATGAATTATCAAATTAATACAACTCAATAAAAACTTTTCTATTTTTCCATTGCCAATTATATATTTACTGAAATTAAAATATGGGGATTTCAAATTATTATTATTCAATCCTCTTCTTGAACAGCATTGATTACGGTACTTTTTATAGAAACAGAAACAACATATTAAACATGATCGGGAACGTCATAGGTTTTTTCAAATTTGGATAATTATCGACGATATAGCATGTGGCCGAATAAATTTTCCATGAACTATCTACAATGTCAATCTGTCTAAAAAGAGTCTGCTTTCTAAAAAATGTTCAAGATTGACTGTGTTTTCACAAAGTGTTGAGAAACAGAATCAATTTCAGAATAAAAATTTTTTTTAGAAAACTCAAACATTTTTTAAATGAATTTTTCTCGGAATTGGTGAATAACAAAATATAGAGGATCGTATCAGATACATTTCGTCTCATGAGGTCCATAATGTACGACATGAAATCAAATAAGGGGTGGCACTCGAAAGTCCAAAAAAGTGGCAGCTTCACACTCCGAGAAAACTCTGGATGATCGATATCTACTAAACTAAATCGACATTTTTTGTTTTCAAGACACCCACCCCCCTTAATTATCTTCCGGATATCGAAAAGAGACCTCTATGAAAATATCAGCTTCAAATAATAATATTTAGAGGTCGCTCATCAATTATTTCTATTTTTCCTACTAATAGCAGGGAAAACATTTCTTTTTTCAATAAAAAATTCTTAGAGCAGGAACCAATAGACGCATTGTGTAATACATTTTCGTGTAGACAATCAGATACTCTACAAAATGACCCTTACGATATTTCGGTAAAACGGCCCCTTCAAAAGTTATTAGATTCGATGCTAATATTGTGGAATTTTTGAAGAAAAAAATCATTCAAAAAAATCGATTCTGTTTGTTTTCACGAAACTCTATTTCTAATTATCTTCAGGGTATCGAAAAAAGGCATCTGTGAAGATATTAGCTTTGAATATTTATATTTAGAGTTCGCTCAGCGATGACTTCTATTTCCGCTGTTGATAGCAGGAAAAAATTTTCTTTTTTCAATAAAAAATTTTTTCTTTTTTCAATAAAAAATTTTTTCTTCACGAACCAATTGACCCATTCCATTGTGTGATACATTTTCGTGTAGGGATCTAGATGCTCAACGTAAATATCTCATACGATATTTCGATAAAACCGCTCGTTCAAAGGATAATCGAACTTTCTCTTTAAAATACCTCTATATAAATACTTTATATTGAGGTATTTTGAAAAAAAATTGAGATTAGTGGTTTTATGGAGTTATGGTATTGAACATTTTCGTAGAGTATCTAGTTCCCTACACTAAAATGTATCATACAGCGGAATCCGTCTATTGGTCCGTGAATAGAAAATTTTTTATTGAAAAAAGAATCTTTTTCCTGCCATCAGCAACGAAAATAGAAACTATCGATGAGCGACCTCTAAATATTAATATTCAAAGCTAATATTTTCACAGACGGCTTTTGTCTATGCCCTGAAGATGATTAGAAGGCAGGTTGCGTGGAAACAAGTAAAGTCGATTTTTTTGAATAATTTTTTTCTTCAAAAATACCTCAATTAGCATCGAATCGAATACCTTTTGAAGCGGCCGTTTTATCGAAATATTGTAGGGGACATATTTGTAGAGTATCTGATTGTCTACACGAAAATGTATAACACAAAGAAATCCGCCGATTGGTTTGTGTTCTGGAAATTTTTTATTGAAAAAAGAAATTTTTCCCCTGCTATTAGTAGGCAAAATAGAAATAATTGATGAGCGACTTCTAAATGTTATTATTTTGAGCTGATATTTTCGCAAAATTTTTTTTTTTAATATTAGGGGGGAGGGGTTTCGTGAAAACAAAATAAGTCTACGTTTCTGGCAATAGACGGTGGACGAATGAATTTATAGGCCATAAGTGTATTGGAGTTGGTCGAATGATTTCTGCTATTAGAATTAAATTTTTTTTATTTGGGGGTGCTGCTCAGAAAATAAACGGGAAAGTTGCCTTTCCTCTAATATCTGGAACATTGGACTCACGATGGACAAATAATCTTGAATGGTTTTCGTCAAAATCCGAATTTCGGATTGCCAATATCACGTTTTTCAAAATTTTGAATTTATTATAAATGATATTATTGAGCGGAGAAAAGTGGACTAACGTGGAACTAACGATTTCTGCCATGAAATTTTTTTTTTCAATTTTGGAGGTGCTGCTCAGAATATGGACGAAAAAAGAATTTTTTTCCGCATATCTCTTGAGTGGTGCCTGGGCAGAAAAGAAACGTGGACCTTCGATGGACCAAAAATCTTGAAATTTTCTTGTCGAAATTCGAATTTGCATGTGCCAACTTCGCAGAACAACTTGGCATGTACGTTTTGTATTTGATAATAATTTCCGAAACTTTCAGATGACAACTTTCTACTAAGATTTCTGAGATCGAAAAAATACAGTCTCTTCCTCACACAACAAATGATCTTGAAATATATGAATCTACGAAAAAAATTCTCACAATACGCACCTGACATGGAGTTTCACAAGCCCGAAATAAATGAACTCATCAACGCTGGGTGAGTGAAAATAATCGCAAAGTTCGGAAGAGTATTCGAAAACATATTGAAATTTTTTTTTCAGATTCATCTTCGCCAGTCCATTCCGTGACCAAGAAGGAAGAAGGGTCATCATCTATAATATAGGTAAATTTGGAGTTTATAACGTTTAATTTTAACTTTTTTAATTTCAACTCTTGATGTTTGAAATTACTTCTACTTTTAAGGAAATTATATTGTGTGAATCAGTTAGGTTAGGGCATGTTTCTCTTGTGCAGATTCTTCCGTTTGGTTGAGTGTTGAGTCAATAGTGATGTAGACTTTGCCGTAGTCGCAAGGTATCCTGTAAATACTTTCCAAAGTGATTCTTCGTCGTTGTTCGTCCTGATCACTTGCTCAAGTTTTCATGTGGATTTATATAAACAGTCCTTGTAGCTCTTCAGTATTCTACCAATTCTATCTGTATCTTGGTGGTGTGTGGTTTTTTCCTTAGTGGTTAGTTGTGATGTGTTAACATCACATTTGGAATTTTCTCTCTTATTTTGTTCTAGACCTTTTTGGCATTATTTTCGTTGATAATTGATGAATTAATGCTGAAGAAGTTCAAATCTATTCAATAGAGATTCTGGCTCTCATAAGTGCCCGTATCTCTCTACGAGTGTTTTGCCCCTTATGCTATGTTTGTGCTGCTTTGGTCGTGCAAATTTTGTTTTTATTATATTCGATTCTCAAGATATTTTACAAAAAGTGTTGAACAAACACGCGTTTCGTACAACACATTATCTGGAATTATGTAGAGAATCGACGTAAAGCAGCACAACTCTGCATAACACAAATTTTCTTGAAAATGCTGAAGTGCTGGGCCAACTTCACGCACAAAGGTTGCCAAAGGTATGCTGATTATCCCAGATTCTAGTTATTTTTTTATTTTCTCCATATGAATGAAACCATGTTGATAATTAGGAAATTTTGACCGGCAAAAGTTTATATAACATATAACATTATGAAACAATATATATTGTGTAGGGATGATTTTTTATTTTCGTGATTTGCAAGAAAATCTGAAGAATTTCAGAGAAAATGTTAGAATTTTTTCATTCATTTTTGAGAGGAAAAAACGAGAGTGTTGGGCTATTTGAACTTCGATTTTTGGCTTAATTAGACAGACTATTTGAAAAACTAGAACGGCGCCAATTAGTCCATGTGTAGCCCATGTTTTAAAAATATCTTATTAACGAATTAAAAAAATATTCAACAGTACACTGTGTACTAAATTAATTGGGTCTGCTTTGTATCTTAGCTTTTATTGAAAATAGGACATCTGGTTTTCGTGATCCTTTGTCTTTTTTTTTGTAAAACTTTCAAATCCACAAACATACATTTTTCAACACTTTTTGTTTTTGAAATACAAGGCTAAAACGAAAATGTGTACTTTGGAAATGTTGTTATTTCTGGGCCACTGTATGAGATAAAAAAAAAGTGCTCAGTTCGGAAAAAATTTATGTGTATATTATTTTAACATTAAATTTTTGCATTTCTTCTGATTACATTGATGTATCATAATTCAACATTCAATGAATTTAAATCGCAAAAACCAGGAAAATCCATATTTATATTTTTTTTCAATAATAGAAAATGCATTTTTCCATCAATAATTTAATTATATACCTCTTTTTCTAACCGACATGTATTCAAACCTATTTATTTATTTTAATTTCGAACATAAACGCAAAATATCACTTTTCAATATAAACTCGAAAATATTCAAATAGGAATAAAATATTTATACATATTATTATTGATATTTTTTATACATGTTCACTATTCATGCATGTATGGATGAATTCGTCGCCCACTATCGAAAAAACAATCAAAATATGGAAATTTTCAAAGATTAATTGAAGATTAGTCTGTGATACATCAATGTTTTTAGGAAAAAAATGCAAACATCGGCGTTAAAATATACAGAGTGACCCATTCGGAAAATGCCAAGTTTGTGCTAAATCTCAAAAACAGTGCTTTGAAAAAATTTCAACTACGCCACTGACTTCTATGTGACAATTGATGTGATAAGTTTTCCTTTCTTCTATCTGATACAAGGCCCGAGAAATAATTTCATCCCAAAAAAATTAACATTTTCGCATTCACCCTGTATTTCAAGAACAAAAGTAGTTGGAATATTTCTGTTTGTGGATTTAGAGGTTATACAAAGGTTCACGAAAATCTCATGTCTCTTTCTTCAATAATAATTGCCGTGTACGTGCAACTAATTTGTTACACAGTGTATAAATCAGCACAATCCTAGCACAATTCATTCAGCAAAAAAAATTCGAGAATCCAAAAGTACTGATGCAATTTCACCAAGGGTGTCGCTCGTAATTTTATCTGGGGAAGGGGTAAAGAAATTTTTGAATGTAGTATATTGCCATGTATTTTTTACCCATGTAATGAATGGTAGGACAAATTTTTTTATTTTCCGAAAGTCATCATTTTCCTGGGGGGGGGCTTACTACCCCCATTACTTATCTCCGTATTGACTCCAATGAACTTCATACACATTTAGTCGATTTTCGACAGCACTTTGTCCGAATTTCTCTATGAGGAGATTTGCAATTTCTGGACTCAAATGGTTTCCCATGGCGACACCTCCTATTTGCTCAGAAAACACGTCTTTATAATTTTAATAGCTTGATGTTTTGCCAAGTTACTTACAGACCAGAGACCACAGTAAATAATCCCGGAAGAATTATTTGAAAATTTTTCTTACTCCTGAAGCCACACACTTCAGACTTTATTGCGACGCCTTCTTGCCATACATTTGCCTACTGTTCGTAGTTCTGGCATAATACCAAATTGTTAGAAGAGCTCCAATGATAATAATAATAAAGTTTTTTATTTCAAAAAATTATACACAATATAACATTTGGTGAGAAAATAATATTAATAAATAAATAACTAAATAAGTAAATTGTACTATGGTCCAAAACGTTTTAATCTCATACCAACTAACCCAAAAAGTTGAAGTTGAAAGAATGCATTCTGAAACATAAAGAAAGGTTCAAAATTAAATAGGTCAAAAAAAAGAATTAGAAACTTACATAAATATGATGTCGATACCTCTTCCTCTGATTCCGTTGGCTCTTTCAAATTATTATTGTGTATGTGTGAATAATTGTATTTTTATACTCCTCATGTTTTCACTCCATTTAGGTTGCATTCACCGACTATTTGTTTAATTTAGGTACAGCCGCATGAGGGTAGATTTTCAACACAGGCATTCGTGCTTAGGTAACTGCTCTCGAACCGGTTGTTGAAGAATTTATATAAACGTTATCTTTTTTATTTTTGTGAAAATTACTCATCTGAGATGCCATGTGGTTTAGACATATTGTAATTGAATTTCAGTAATATTTACTCTATTCTGTATTATTTTCTTTGTTATGGTTATAATGTTATGAATTGAAATTAAATAAATTAAATAATATAAAAATGAAATTATGGTAAAGGCGAGATTCAGTGCACCATACGGTTTACTTTTCAATGTAACCTAAATTAGCATCTGAATTTCATTGCAAAAATAAAGAAGAAACTTAAAAAAAAATTAAACAGACACAAAGAAGGAAAAAAGGCAAAAGCTACAGCTAATGAAGATCGCTTCAAGATGTCAGTGGAATAATACCGTCGCGATGCATAGTTTAAGCACTGCTATAAACTGATGCTCAGAATCCTCAGAAAAATGTCACATAGGGGAGGTTCCCCGAAACCATTGATAAATTCGTTTCCACTCTGTCCATACTCAAATATTTTACAATTTTTCAGTATGATTTCTATACTGAAGCCTTCATAGTGAAAATTTCGCCGCAATAATTGTATGCTATATTACGAATTGAACAAAGTTAGAGACAAGAAAATTGAATCTAACAATACCTAATAATTATTTCAGGTAAATTTGATGTACACAAATACACCAATATCGAGTTCAGCAAACTCTTCACGATAACATATGAAGCAGTGATGGAGGAGGAGGAAACACAACTTCTCGGAGTCAATCATGTGGCTGATTTATCAGGAATGTCTGCAGCTTTTAGTACATTATTCACCATCACTGATTTCACTAGGATCATTACATGGGGAGAGGTAAATTTTTCAATAGTCATTTATGCCTTGGGATGAATAAATAACTTCCACAAAAACAAGGTGATGGGTAATTCGATGTGATCTCTCGAAGATGTTATTCTGGAAGTCAACTGTCAATAGATTAAAACAATAACTACGAGTAAATGATGAGTGGTTACAGCCTTTTTACTTTATAGAGGGTGATTCATTGGAAAATGGACAGAAGCTGGGCTCAGATAGAGGTTACTTATTCAGAATAAGCTATATTCTATGGTTATATCCGTCTTTGCAATCAAGATACCAAATAAATGCTTTATTAATTTCGTCAATAATTTCGAATAGTTATGAGTTTCGTACTATTTTATATATTTTGATGATATTAAAAGTACGTTCATTCTCAGCAATTTCTGGTTTTTAATGACATACACTGAGTTGCAGGAAGGTCCATTAAAATTTAATGTCGCATTAATTCTCCCTTAAACGGAATATCCATTGACGGTAGCCATGGATACTCCGTTTAATGGAGAATTGAGGCAGCCTGCTTTTTCAATTTATCAAGTCGTCATCGGGCCAAAATTTCACAATAGAAACCGAATGCTGTGAAAAACGAGTCAACATATCTGATAAGTACTCTTCTTATGCATTTATAATTTTTGTTTCAGCAATCGTTTCCAATGGCACACAAAATAATCAACGTGTTGAATGTGCCCACAGCCCTAAGGTATATTTACGACTACGCTGTTTCCATGATGAGTAAAAAACTCATGCAAAGATTCATTGTGAGTTTGAAAAAAAGTATTCTCGAAACACGTTTATATTCATGTTCCATTGTATTGTAGATTCATGGTTCCAAATCCTCTATTTTGGAAAGTGTTGACAACATTTGCCTACCCCAGGAAATGGGTGGAGTTATGCCGATGTCAGAAATGATTAAGCTGTGGAAAGAAGAGCTCAATCAGAAACGTGAAAGATTACTTTCCTTGGAGAAAATCCATTTACTGAGCGATCAAGGAATAATAAGTAGAAAAAATATAGCAGATCACATGCATAATGCAGATGTACAAGGGATCTGTGGAAGCTTCAGAAAGCTTGAGGTGGATTGACAGCAGATCATGTTTAAATTTAGATTTTCTCGTATAGGCATTCTCATCTCGTTTTCATGAATCGAAATAAAATATCGAATTTTTGAAACTTCTCCAGCTCATACCATCTGAAAAAATCTTTAGCACTTTTCTGCGGATTACCGTAAAACAGGGTTACTTGATGAATTCATGCTTGTAGAAATGCTAAAATGAGACACTGAAAGTAAGTGTTCCTTACTACCTAGAGATCATGAGACGCACTTTTCTTTTTAAAAGAGTCTAGTGTGATTGGAATATTGATAATAGTCTTATCCTAGTGCTTAATATATCTTTAAAGTATGGTAAAATCTTTTGATACATTGTACAGGACAAATAATTTACAGGAATTTTTAGAAATTTGTTCAAGTGGCTGTTAGATTCCCCAGAAAAAATAGAATAGATTTTTCCCTTTGACTTAGATCTTGCTGGATATACTCAGATACATAGTTAGGTTTAGAAAAACCTCAAATAAGCTTTTTTAACGATTTAATTTTCGGAGTAATTTAAGTATTTAGTTATGTAGATAATCCACTGTTTGTTATTCAACCTTAGGAAATGTTTTTTGTATTTTTATATTAGGAAATTATAGGCAATTCTCTGCAGAGGAAATGACCAAAACAAGTACCACTTAGTCATCACAATGATCATAGATAGATAATTATTATACCTTCAGCAATGCTGTTATGTATTCCGAGTTTTATTTTCATGTGTTTTATTTCCATGTGTAATTTAAAATATAATTTTTCTTATATTTCACTGGTTTTATTCACGTCAGGACTTCGGAAGAAAGCTCAAATTCAAATGCTCTCACCTACATATACGAATTTCTAGAAGATTATTTTTCATTGAATAATCGGTACCATTATGTGTAGAATACTCACATACACTGTCAGGACCCTACTGAAAATCCTTAATATTTCAGTGGATTACAGTGGTTATCAAAGATTATAAAGTATACTCTATAATCTTTGGTGGTTATAATATGTCGTCGAATAAGAAGGTCGATGCGAGCGTTGCTCCTTAATCTGATAATTCTAAATGCGGATAATGTGGTGAAAAGTTGCGTGTAGTGTATGCTTCAAGTCATTCCACCCTAGCTGTGGGGTAAAATTTGACAAGTGTTGTGGGGAAATAATTACATTGAGTTCTCTCGACACGAAGGATGTTCAAAATACAGATAAAACAAGCAGTATGACTGATGATTCTACTATGAAGGATTTGATGTTAAAAATTATAGAAGAATTGGAAGCGAGAAATCTTCTATTGATGTAAAATACTTGCTAATTAGAATTCCAGACATGGAAAATAAATTGAATGAAAAAGACGATCAAATTGCAGTATTGAACAAAAAACTGAAAATCCATGCACAGATGCCGATAAATATTGATAAGGTTGTTGCGGTTCCGACTGTTGTGATTCTTGATGCGAGTGCGTCAACTAGCGATCGGGAAAGTGTGAGTAATAACGACCACAGCTCAACACAGAGATCGGCAGTTACAGAAATCCGTACTACACGAAATACAACGAAACAACATAAGAATAAGGTTACACTGAAGAATGTAAACAAAGCAATTCAAGAGGCCAAGGATAAACAACTAATGCAAAAGCAAAGATTATAGAGTACACTCTATCTATAATCTTTGTGCAAAAGTACATAGATGTGGAAAAAGACGTTCCATGCGAGAAATCTGAAGAAGACAATTCGGAATGGGAAATTCTGTCGAGGAAGAGATCGAGAAGACAGAGAACACTGGTGGTGGGAAATTATGATGGTCCGTCTACAGTAGAGGGTATTGAAAAATACTAGGCATTCCATGTTTCCAACCTGAAACCGACAACAACTATGGAGGAACTTCAAGCGTTTTTGGGTACAAACTTTACAGATGAAAGATGTGAATTAGTTGAGTCTAGATATCCAGAATGCTATGCATCTTTTAAAGTATTGATCAAAGAGAATGAGTATGAAAAAGTTTTTGTCAGTGCCAACTGGCCTAATTAGAACGAGCGTCCATCGTTTTTTTTCAGCCTCGAGCTTCTTTTTTAAACCCAACTCAAACTATTGCGTAACTAAATCATCCGTAGACATCTCAAGTGACAAAGTGAATGATATCATAATAATTCATCAAAATATGCAATGTATCGGTAATAAAATACTGATGCTTGACGATGTATTCTCTGAAGTATACTGTGACGTTTTACTCATTAGTGAACATTGGCAGGAAAAAGCCAATATCATCATATTAAAATTAAGAAACTTCACTCTTTGTGCAAGTTATTGTAGGGAAATGAGGAAACATGGTGTTGCGATTTATAAACGCGATAACTGCATACATGACATTTCTGTTGTGAATATTGAAGATTTAAATGTTGAAGGCATTCTTGAATGTTGTTGTATTTCTATTCCAAACAAACTTCTAACAATTGCTGCTTGTTACAGACCTCCAACAGGAGATTTTGAGAATTTTTTGGAAATTTTCAATGAATTTCTTGACTTCTTATCCAAAAAGTCAGGTAGAATAATTATTGGAGGAGATTTTAATATAGATCTTATGGTTCGTGGTGACGGTTCAGCGTTGTTGATCTCATCGCCAACTGAGTCACCTCAATAACGAAAACATGCATAGACAATTTTTTAGTTAATTTTGAAAATGATTTTACCACTGATGTAAGGGATTTGTTCATTTCGGACTACTGTGCCATTTCAATAAATATAAAATTGAGTAATTTAAAAAAAAAATATATAAGCGTCCAATATATGCCAGATTACATAGTGCTGAAAATATTAAGACTTTCAGATCATTCTTAGATAAGGAAAGTTGGGATGAAGTTTTCAATTATTCGTGTCCCAATATGGCTTTCAATTGTTTCTCTCAAATTGTTCATTATTATTATGAGAAATCATTTCCCATGAAAAACTTTATCTGTCATTCAGGATATAGTCCTGAATTGACTGAGCTCCGTAAACTAGTTAGCCTTTGTGGTGAGCTAGCCAAACATGATGAACGTTTCGAGGATAATTTTCGGTTTTATAGTGGACTATACAGGAAAAAACTGTCTGATATTCAGGTAATGCATTGCGATGCTGAAATAGCACAATCAAATAACAAAACTAAAACTATATGGCAGATTATCAATATAAGAAACACAATAAAAGAGACGATAAAATTATTGAGGAGAATGGAGTGGGAATTTCTAATGCCACTGCGGCTAATGATTTTAACACTCATTTTTTGAATTTTCCTTCAATACCTACTGAAACAGATACTGGGTACACAGATAATAATGTTCAATTCAATTATAGCACCATGTTTATGACTCCTGTGACTTATGTGAAGGTGATATTTCTGAATTTTTTTAATGAATCTGTCTATTTGACGTTTCCTTCTGTTATATGCGTTGTTTATTGAACTGAAGAAATAAAGATTATTATAATTATTATCAACATAGCGATCTGAAAGTTCATGAGATTGCGGATCATGTGTCTTTCATTACTGGAGATAACGTGATTATTTCCGAGATTTTTAGGACGAAACATAATCATAATAAAAGAAGTTGAGGAGTCTACTTATCTTCCATTAGAATAAGATATATTCTGGTCAATCGTATTGGATAGAAGTTAGATTCATTGGTTGAATTAAAGAACTGGCATAGGTATGGAAATTTCGGAAGCTCGATGTTTTTATATCCACATTGAAGCCACTGAAGCCAGGGATTTAAAAAAATATATATTTCGTCATATCGAATGTGAAAAAAATACAATTGGTAAAAGTCATGATAAAATTCCTAGAAAAATAGTTACTCTCATAAAATGAAAGAGGAATTCAGTCAGTCATCTACAGGCAGTATTCACGAATTCGTCCTGAATTTGATCTGCAAGTTCTCGAAGATGCGGTTTTTCTTCAATTTTGGTCAGCACATGGAAGCAGCGATTCAGTTTGTGATGAGAGATAGAAAGGTTTATCAAAATGTTCAGCTGATCTTTCTGCTCGGAAGTGAGTTGCGTTTTGCCAGGATAACCTGAAAGAAAAAATACAGTTTAGGTGATTTACGCTGGGATTAATGAATGTCTTTTAGAATTAAATGGGTGATTGAAACTTGAATTCTATATTGAACAGAAAATTTCATTACTGTCAGTCATAAATTCTCAATTTCATCGAGGATTGAAATTTTAACCACTTCGTTAATTTTGAGTTGTGTTCTCAATTGATGCCTCATGACTTTATGGAAATACTAGCTCAAACCTGAGGCTTCGCATATTCTGAAACAAGTTGCAGAATGGACTCCTATTCAAATACAAACGAATGAGTGTTAGAATTGCCTTTCATTTTGTGAAATACTCTAGAAATTCAATGAAAATTTATATCTTATCTTGGCAGTTGGTGTGAATGTTACAAAAATTGTCAAATTAGGTGATAAGAATTACCATATGTTGAAAATTAATAACTATAATAAGTTCATTACAGCAGCACTTTAAGGAATGTAATGAACTCATAACTATACTGAAATAGAGGAACGATATAATGCTTCTTTCCATTAGGTGCCATAATATTATGCAGATTCGGTGCATCTGATAGGTACACGTGAGAACAGAAAATAAAAAAACGTCACTGCGAAGAATAAAATCAAAGAGTGATTAATACTGATATTCAACAATAATAATCAACAAAAAAACTAATAAGCACGTCCTATCTAAAACTCTCACCATGAAGAAAACCAAGAACAATCTCAAATTATCAGCCATCAAGATTCGTAGAAGCATTCAGCTACTCCTATTCCAAATCTAAATGATCGTAGTGTAGGTCCATCGCGTAACCTTTTTTATAAGAACAGCTCGAAGTTATATATAATTGTTTGCTCAAAGTCGTATTTCTTCAATCTGTCATATCTCACAAGATCTTCGTTAGAAAACATGCTGTAGAGAAAATTTCTTGAGATAACAATCATTTTTACGTGAATTCATTGCATGCCAGTTAACAGCCATCTTCATTTTAAACATCTTTTTGAAATAAATTGAAGATGCTAAAATTGCTTATCGTTGTTTATCCTAGGAATATGTCGTCACGGACATATCGAGTACCTCTCTATCTCGTATATTGTACCTACATCATCATGTAGGTACAATATATCACTGATTTTTTAGTAAGTTGTTTGGTCCTACTAAGCCTCTATACTCAAGTTTGCAAATCATTAAGTTGAGGAGAAACTTTTACCTCCAAAAACCGCGACATTTTTGACTTGCTTCAGATTCTGCTCATTTCTCTTAATCCATACTTTTTCGATGAAACCTATTATTATTATCCTGAACAGGGTCGATGAAACCTATAATCTATTGTTTTCAAGAGCATCAAATTTGTTACAAATTAAGCCAAAGTGAAGCTCTATAGATCAATTCGTTGTCGAATTAAGCTTAGAAAATAGGCCAGTTGTTACATACATTTATGTATGGGAAACGAAGCGACTACAGTGATGTGAGCGACATCTGTAGTTTTGAAAGTAAACGGTTTATGATTAAAATATTTCATTAGGATCCATTTGACAAAGATTATATAGATCTTATTAGTAGGCTCATTAGTAGTTAATTCTGAAAAAAAATACTTGGGTAAATATTTTTGCTGAATGCTGATTGTATTTTCCCGTACAGGTACGAGTATTTTCCACTGAAATAACTCAAAATCTACAAGAGTAGCATCTAGCTCACTCTATAATCTTTTCGTGTGTGTTTGTCTGTTACATATATTGTGTTAAAAACTGGCCGATATTCAATATGCATGGTGATTCATTGCAGAAGTAATAGAAAAAACAATCTTCGATGTGCATTCTTTTCATTACCAAAAAGAGGATGCAAATGTTACTTTTGAAACTCGCTTCATGTAACTGTCTTGTTCATTGCTTTTAATTTTCAGTGACTGTCAAAAAGATAGAGGTTTCGGGGCAAAAATATATTTTCCTGGTTAACGCATAAAGAACTCTTGCTGGCAGACCTACAGGTCTTGCTGTACACCTCGGATATTTTTCTTTTATTCTTGTTCAAACATTCTGTAATTAATATACAGTGGACTCTCGTTAAGTCGAACTCCTAGGTACCAAAAAGAATATTCGGCTTATCCATTGTTCGGCTCATTCGACATTCGAGTTATTAAAGTGCGACTTCACTTCATTGAGAAAAAAACTCATATAAACACGAAATCATCATCAATGAGAAATGAGCAACGGAAACATGTCCTTGTAGGTCGACAATTCGCATGATATTCATCATGAGTGGTGATTTGTTTTCATTAGATCCAAAATTTCCACTCATAAAAGCAATGGTTGTCAGAACAAAGACTTATAGATGTGGAGGTTCTCTTGACTGCTCTTCCAGCAGTTCGACTTATCGATGTTCGATTTATCGAGAGTTCTCGAAATGAATGAATTCTTGAAATTGTTATAGTAATTCTTTAATATGTGAACAAATTTTTGAAATGTTCTCAATTTCATAATCGTTGTGTTGTGGTTGATTTTACAAATTCATTTCAAATGAAAATATGAAGAATCCAGGCGCGTATTTCATTTGATTCAAAACAATTTTCAGATGGAAAATATCATCGGAGCCATGCTTTTGTTTTGTCGATCAGGATGTTTCTTCAAAAGCTAGACAAATAAGACTCAATTTTATGAAAATTTATGAGAAATATCTTTCATAATAGTTTTCTGTACTGAATAATGTTTTCAGCGCCATCTAGGTGTCAAAAGTAAGAAACTAGCCAAATACGTAGTCGGATTTTAGTACCTCAGATCAAAGATTATAGAGTATAAAGATGGGAAAAGAAGCGACTACAGTGATGTCAGCGACATCTGTTTTTCAAAAGTTATCGGGTTATGGTTAAAATATTTAATTAGGGTCCATTTGGCATAGATTATATAAAGATTATTAGTAGGCTGTTGTCATTTCTGAAAGAAATACTTGAATAAATATTTTTGCTGAATGATGATTGTATTTTCTCGCATATTTTCCACTGAAATAACTCGAAATCTACAAGAGTACCACCTAGCTCACTCCATAATCTTGGTTCGTTTGTTTTTCTGTTATAAATTTTGTGTTAAAAACTGGCCGACATTCGGAATGCATGGTGATTTATTGCAGAAATAATAATCTTGAATGTGCATTCTTTTCATTACCAAAGAGAATAGAAACGTAAGTTTTGAAACTCGTATCATGTAATTGTCTCGTTCATTGCTTTTTAATTTCAGTGTTGTCAAATGGATAGAGGTTTCGGGGTAAAAATATATTGTTCTGGATAATTTGTTTGCGAACCGAATTTTCTTCGGTCTCATTCATTAGATCAAAAAGTTCCACTCATAATGGCAATGGTGGTCAGAAGAACGACTTATAGAGGTGGTGGTTCTCTTGACGACCCTTCCAGCAGTTCGACTTGTCTACTAGACCCTCTAGACTCATTGAGGTTAAAATACACTGGGTAAGATATGTATGAATCGGGTCCAGAACAACTGTTTGACTTATCGATGTTCGATTTACGAGAGTTCACTCACAATAAGTTCTTGAAATTGTTATGATAATTCTCTAATATGTGAACAAATTTTTGAAATGTACTCAAGTTCATAATTATTGTATTGTAGTTGATTTTACACAATCATTTCAAATAAAAATATAAAGAATCCAGAAGCGTATTTCATTTGATTCAGAGCAATATGCAGAAGAAAAGATCATCTTGATCAAAAAGCGGAGCGCTGCTTTTTTTTGTCGATCAGGATATTTTTTTAAAAGCTCGACAAAGTATTTAATTAAATGAAAATTTATGAGAAATGTGTTTCGAATTTCGCGCCTATTAAAATAGTTTTCTGTACTGAATAATGTTTTCAGCGTCATCTATGTGTCACAAGTAAGAAAGTAAGAAAGTAAGCCAAAAATCGTAGTCGGATTTTAGTACCACAGATACAAGGGCGTTTCCCATCTTTATACTCTATAATCTTTGCCTCAGATATAAGGGCGTTTTCTATGTTTTCAACTCTTTGATTGACATTATTGTAACTTGGAAATCTATGATTTCTGGAAAAAATCGATTTTATTCTGTTTGGGTTTTTCCAAGATTTTTAAAAAACCTATGAATTATAATCCACAAGCTCTACTTGTAACATCAATGGTTTCGACGCAATCACAACCCAAAAAGTGCCCTAATTTTACAACGAATTGATCTAAAGAGCTCCATTCGTCGCAATATTAAGGCTCTTGAAAACAGTATATTATAAATTTTGACGAAAATGAATGGATTAGGAGATACAGAGCAGAATCTGGAACAAGTCCAAAATTTCGCGGTTTTTAGTTTATAGTTGCAAACTTTTGTAGTTATAAGTTTCTCTAAAGAATCCTAACAACATCCTAAAAAATCAGAGTTCCATCATGTTTTTCCAATTCAATGTCGATTTTGACTGGCCTAAATCAATCTTACATTGGGACAGTTGAAGAAATTGAATATTACTACTTACCCAAAAATGCAATAGCAAGTGTTGAGTTGTCACTGTATGGCGGTATGTCTGGAGCATATTGCCATCCTCTGCCCTCATATATCCTATTGTCATCACCTACGATGAAATTGTAGGGAAGATCGCTCTTGTTATTTTGTAAACTTTCTTCTTGCAGTCGTCTCATCTCTTTCGTACAATTGAGCGAGTCGTAGCATTTTGGACTATGGGTGAATACAAGCATCAATTTGTTGCTTGGCGCATTCAGAGCTACGTTTCTGTCTACTTCAGCTGCTCTCCAGTTATATCTTGAGGAAAACGAGACCACGTAAGCTGGTACAATCTCCTTTTCTGAAAATATTGTCAATTTTCATCAATCAATAGTCACAATTTATGAAAAAGAAGAATGTGAACTGGAGTGAGTGAACAGACTCCACTTTGATTAATGCTTATTGTTGTCATATTTTATGCCTTCTCAAATAACAACGTATATCCCAAGGTTAATGGCCTATTAGATTATTATGGAAACTATCAATGATAAAGATTTCAAATTTTGTAGATCAATATTTGGCAAAGTAGGTTACATTTTTAAATTAATTTCACACTTGTGCGACAATTTGGCAACAACTTTGCTATTTTAAATGGGACATCCGGTATTCTCTATTTTTAATGATACATCATTATATTAAATCTATTTACCCTTACGTTATCATACCTATCTTTAACGGTTCTTGAGTTATTAACCATTTTTCGAAATTTTAGCTCAACATTTGAAATTTAAGTCAGAAATTTAGCAAGTCATTAGATATTGATCTGATCTATGTCACTGCTTTTGAATTATAGTTATCAGTTATAACAGGATGGACGAAAATAAATAATAATTGGCCAAGTTACAAAATCGTAAGAAAGTCTGTTTTTCAAATTACACACCTAGTATATTTTTCAACTTTTGAAATCAGTATGAAACATTTACAATTTTTCTATTCACGTCCCTATACCTATCTCGAGTCATATGCGTTTATTAGATTTCAGATTGCGTCAATACGCATTGATTTCGAATGTATTGTTATTTTTTCTATGTAGTTCATAGATCGATATATCTATGAATCAGTTCAATTCATAAATGTCAAATTAAACTATTATTGCCCAACAGGTGTTTTGTTTCGACGTTTTTCTATGCATAATCGCCCAGGAAAGATATTATACATGAAGCTTCAATGAATATATTTGGAATTTCAATGAAATGTACCTATTCACAATTACCCCGAATGAAACGAAAGAAGGTTTCAAGATTGAGAAGAAATTTCCTACAACTTGAAACAAAATTACGAGAACATAATAAGGTTTTACCCAGATCGGTGGCCAAACCAACACGAATAAAACCACCTATTCAATCAAGCCTTTCGGATTTCATTTCGATCCATTATTTTTGTGTACGAAATGCATGTAGCTCCTCTTTATTGTTGACTGGAGTTGTACAGTGTGCGGCACGGAGGATGGATGGTTTTAAAAAAATAATAAAAGCGTTAATTTTTACTCAAAAACACATTTATTGACGGAATCAGATTCTCAAGGAAATAGCATTTGAGACAGTCAAGTGTGGAAAATCACATCAGGCATGTGGTGGCCGAAATCGGCGATGCAGTGCTGGAGGCGCTCTTGGAAGTTCGTGTAGACACTCTCCAACATCGCTCTCTTAACTTAGGCAACTTCCACGCGAATAGCCCTTTTCAATTCGTTATGGGGACACCTCAAGGCTAGAGTATACGAGACCAAGCCCCGAGCTCTGGACGAATTGAAAAGGGCTATTCGCGTGGAAGTTGCCCAAGTTGAGAGAGCGATGTTGGAGAGTGTCTACGCGAACTTCCAAGAGCGCATCCAGCACTGCATCACCGATTTCGGCCACCACATGCCTGATGTGATTTTCCACACTTGACTGTCTCAAATGCTATTTCCTTGAGAATATGATTCCGTCAATAAATGTGTTTTTGAGTAAAAATTAACGCTTTTATTATTTTTTTAAAACCATCCATCCTCCGTGCCGCACCTTGTATATACCATATCTTTGATCCTTGGACAAAGACAAAAATCGAGGGGGGTGGGATCTGGTGATCTTGCTGGCCAATCCCAAGGGCCCATACGTCCAAATCATCGATCATCGAAAATTTTCCTCAATTCTGCGGAGACCTGGGCAGTTGAATGGGCAGCTGCCCTATCTTGCTGATATCAGATTTGACTGTTATTTTGAAAAGGCAAATGATCAACAAACTCTTCTACAACATGTCTTATTATACTGATATATCTCTCAAAATTTAGATCTTCATCGAAAATGAAATATTCTACTTTATTATTCATTAATAAACTATAACGTGTTCAGATTCTTGTTTAACATGTTATGATTTCTTGCATTAAACTTCACCAATAACCCCACCTCCAACCCCTAATAAATTTTGATTAGTCACTTCGTCACTCTAGATTATTTTTGATGAAAAATTTGGATTTTCGAGGATGTGGGTTGTTTTTCCTTCTCAAAATACCATTCCCTTCTGAAAATTTTCTGGTCTTAATTCCTGAACCCTCACATATTTGAATTCATGCATTCGCATGTTCTAATACAGGGTGCGGCACGGAGGATGGATGGTTTTAAAAAAATAATAAAAGCGTTAATTTTTACTCAAAAACACATTTATTGACGGAATCAGATTCTCAAGAAAATAGCATTTGAGACAGTCGAGTGTGGAAAATCACATCAGGCATGTGGTGGCCGAAATCGGTGATGCAGTGCTGGAGGCGCTCTTGGAAGTTCGCGTAGACACTCTCCAACATCGCTCTCTCAACTTGGGCAACTTCCACGCGAATAGCCCTTTTCAATTCGTCCAGAGTTCGGGGCTTGGTCTCGTATACTCTAGCCTTGAGGTGTCCCCATAACGAATTGAAAAGGGCTATTCGCGTGGAAGTTGCGAAAATTTCAAATGAATTAAATGAAGTTTCATGTCTATATCTTCCTTGAGCCATTAATTATAGAAATACTTCGAAACAGAACACTTGTTAGGCAATAATTGTTTATTCTGACGAGTGAAAAGGTGATGAGTTTACGGGCATGATTTTGATTTTCCCATCGCTCCCGCTTCTTATCGGTTTCATCTCTGTTTTTTCTAAGATCACTACCAGGCGTTATGTAAGACAGTGGCTTCTTCTTTTCTGTTCATGTAATTTTATTATTCCTGAAAATTTTATCTGAGTTTTTTCTCCCAGTCTCTGGAACACTTAGAAAAAAATTTTAAATAACAGAAGAAAGGACTCCGCGTAAAACTTGAACACTATAATTTGTCAGGGGCCGTAACTTCACAAGAAGTAAAATAAAGTGTTTCCTTTATGTTAATTGTTTTGGCCCCTGCCAAATAAGTGCTCACGTTTTACGCAGGGGACTTTCATGTGATATCCAAAAAACTTTTCTTATTGTTTCTTGTTCCAGAGACCAAATAAAATTTTCAGGAATATATGAAGAGCTCTCAGAAAATATTTACATAGATTTTTGTTAGTTTTATGTTTATGAATTTCAATGTTTCCATTTCCAGTCTGGAATCTCTTGATATTAGAAATAATCTCTGCCTTTGAGAAAACTATATTATGTCTATCTGTTAGAGCATGTTCCGCTAGGGCAGATTTTTCTATCTGATTGCATCCTGTAAATACCGTCTTCTGAAAGTGGGTCGACATTGTCTTTGGTAGTTCTGATCATTTGCCCAAATTTTTGTGTAGGCTTATGAATGGTGTAGATGTTGTGCCTCTTCAGTATTCAATATCCATCCGCATTTAATATATTTTTTTCTTAGGAAAGCTATTCAATCTTTTCGAAATAATCACTGAATCATCTTTTCAGTTTACTATGCAGAAAAGATGCAGTGCTTTTTTTTACACAACCTCGAATTCGGTACAAAAAACACTTAATTATGAACCTTTTTCTCCAGAATAACTGTATAAGATTTTGTTTCATTTTTCAGTGCATAAATTGAAGCGATGATTCAATAATCAACACGAAAAAAGTATTAAATTTAACCTATGGCATGAGAAAAGATATTCGAAGTGAAAAAATTCAACATTTTCATAAGACGAATATCTTGAAAACTGTTACAATTTCATAAGAACGATTTTTTCACATCCGGTAGCGCACATCCTGGTCTTTCAGTCGAATATACCAACTAAGTTAGTTATAGACAATTTTTTGTTTTTCAACACAATATAACGTTCCGTGATAATTTTTTCCAAACCCAAAATTTCCAGACTATCTACAGAGCACAACAAACTGATAGAACCTACATGAGTATCAAAAAACAAATAAAATGCTCAAGCAGATCCGGAAAGTCCGCAGAAGCTTTTACCAATCCATTTAATGCCCTTTAAAAGGAATTGTGTAAACATTCGGCTTAACAAAGATTGCGTTTTCACTTTTATCCGGAATTTGGGCCATAATTTCAGAGTCAATATTCCAGAGTTTACACAATGAATGAATGAATTATTTATGCTCAAATATGAACATCTACGGCAATCAGACACGTGGGGTACAAATCCCCAGTCAAGAGTGACAAGGACAACAGTTATTGTTAGCGGATTCATTTCGAATTCGAATTGCAAGTAGTAGGTTTGATTTTTGAAACGATTTAGATGTTGCTACCGACATCAATGCGATCGATAAACCCTCATATCTTTATTTGACATTTGGTGGCGAAGAACGTGAAGAGCAATTATTGAAGATTTTTATCCTGACTGACGAAGATCTCTGTTGATTTTATTATTCTTGTTCTTTCTCCTCATCGAGTTAATATTGTTTTCCCACTTATTTATACTTATTGTCTCAGTGCATACAAGTATCAGTATTTTCATTGAACATTTGATTAACCATTCATCAATCCTTAACATCGTCCGAGCAGAAAAAATTCCAATGTCCTCCCTGGAATGTCAGAATCTCGTAGTTTTATGGGGTTCGAACAGAAACGTTTATACCTCAGTTAAACTTGATTTAAATAATAATGAAAGGAAATAAACATTCAACTAATACGTTCCACAGTTTTAAATAAAATACCTATTAAACTTTTCGTGGATATGCATGATTTGAATTTATCTAATTCTCGGAAGTGTTATACTATAGTATGAACAAATTAACAATATTAAGTAAAAGATGTTACAACCGGAGACCATATAGGGAATCTAATTCGGCAGACGATATTTCGAAACTTTTACCCTTCCAACACAAGTCCAAAATTTTTCGTTTGTTGAGATCAATGGAGTGATTGGAAGTATTAGGTGTACCACTTTGCTTCCGCTGTTTTTTTTTTCGTTTTACGCTCAACAATTCTAAAACTGAGAGATCGACCGGTCTATACGGATTGATTCTTTGACTTGTACATATATTTCAACAACAGACTCTCCTAGGTATATCTACCATTTTTCTCGATCCCACCTAGAGAAGAAGATATAACCATTTTGAACTTTCATATTAAGCCATGCTTCATATGAAAATATGCCTCCAGAGTTTTTTCGAACATTAAATCTACGGCCACAAATTTCAAAAAATGTAGCAGAATATAAAATCAGTGAATCTTTCAACAAAGTTGCATTCAGCCAAAGTAACCAATCGTTGAATTTGGTCAATTGAGGAAATTAATACAAAAATACTTTCAACATTCCAACATATTCTGGTAAGATCATGAAATGTAATGGTAGTTACCAGGCAGAATGAAAAATGAAATATGTTAGTGAAATTTTGTGTTTGTAGACGATTCGCCAAATCAATGAAAACATAAATCGCGAAAGTTTTAAATTATAGATTCTGCAATTTCGGCCTCATTGTATGTTGTGGAAAAACATATAAGAAATGGTTTCTTGTACAGTATATGCTGATCTTACTCGCCAACTAATAGAAAAATGCAACATTTTTTGACGTTTGGAAATACGACATGGTTTAATTTTTAGTTCATACAATTTTAATTCATAGGGGTACACGAAATTACTCTATTGTGATACTTATTTGTTTCATTGCATATTATCTGAATTTGTATATACTTTAATTGAAAAAAAAATAGAATATATGATAAGTATAGGAAAAAATTATTCATTTCGTACGTAATTCAACTCACCAATTCATTAAAAGCAATACAGTATAATATTTTGACTCTTTGATTTGTTGCGATCATTATTTATTCATTTTTTAGTCATTGAAGGAGAATCGAACAAAGTCGAATTGTAAATATTCAAATATAAAAAAAAAAACACCACAAATTCGGCTCCGCAACATGGCGGATTTTCAGTGACACTTTCATAGGATATGCTACCTCCATGGTACTAGCTCCCGAAAACATTCACCCTATTAAGCTATTTCGCATACTCGTAATTAATGTCAATTCGTCCTGCTCTTAGACTAGAGCCTAGTTTAAGTTTCTACTAGTAAATAAACAATTCTCAATTCCACGTAGGCAAACGTCAGGAAGTAAAATGTTCGCGAATTCAAAGATAATATAATTTTCGAATAGTACCATGCAAACACTGATAAGTGACTGAAAAAATGTGTATTCGAATTGTCACCATGTCTTGTAATTAAATTTTGAAACGTATAGTCAAGTTTTCATTTCCCTTCGTTATGTCGGTTTTCATTTTGTAATTTTCTGATAAAAAATCACGAATAATTAATAGATAGAAAAATTCAAGAATAGTCCAAAGGAAACGGAAACTTCTAAATTGCATCAAAATTTCAAAATCAATGGCACTGAAAGAAAACTCATGAGTGATACTGAAGCTGCATAAAAATAGATCGAGCTTGAAAGTAGATTCAGGATTCAAGGGCACGAATGAAGTTAATGTGGTAAATCTGTAGTGTACCTATTGGCAATACATGTTTCAATTTATTGCAGAGCTATGAAATAATTAAAAATGTGATGTCGCCTCAGAAGATTCGGTCTAACGATTGAAATAATCATCAATTGAATAGGTTCATCATATAAATAGTTAGAGGGAAAACTGAACCTTATCTCTATTGACAACTTCGAGAAAATATCATTTTATTGAAATCACTTTTTCAACGATTTTCCTAAAACTGACCTAGATCTCATTATGTGTACCCTCAGTCTTGCTACTTTTCTGTCATTCAACCAACAACAAGAAGTAACAAATATTATTTGGAAAAAAGGAAAAATAAATTACAAGACTCAGATAATCTTTCCAAAATCTCAATCTAGCACTCGCCTCAATGGAATTGCATCGAATATTCATTGTTAATTTTTACTCAGTTCTGATAGTATTGGTTATATTATATTAAATTATACTCACGTTCAACAAAAATCAAATAAAATCCAATTGTCATTCCCAAGAACAGGATGAAAATTAGTATTCCCAAAAAGAGAACGCCATACTTGTCAGTACATCTAGTCCTTCTTACTCGTGGTTGGAATAGTAGAGGTGTTGTTTCATTCGCACTATTGTTTATGCTGGATTGATATTTGGACATGCAAACTCGGCAAGTGTCTGAAATTAAAACAACATTCGATCAATCAATAGTGCACATCAATTGCATTATCACAATTTACTGCACTAAAAAACAATTTATCTATTCGAAAAGAGGATAACAGAGACTTTTGTGCCGTTGGCGGAGGATAGTTAAATCATTTTGAATGATTTCATCATGGTTATCATAAATTGAGTGAGAAGTGACAAAACAATGAAATGATTTATTTGAAAAAAATTTGGTCAAGTTCAAGGAACAAAAACCTTGTTTCCTCAACTATTTCCAAATTTCAATCAATCGATCCAAGAAAACCTCTGAACCGATCGATCTACCGATTCAGGGGGGCATTTTGGGAACATCAGGTTTCAAGATTTTCTTATCACCTGAGCTTTCTATTCAATATCGACGAAGACACGGTCTATTAACCAAAAAATGGCCAAATAGCAATTTTTTCTCGTTAACGTTACAGGTGAAAAAAATTTTTTACCGAACACAACAGATTTTCGTGGAAAATTTTCTGCAATAGTTCCGGATATCTATTGAAATAAAATCTTGTCACGATTCTGCGAAGTTCTATGAAAATTGAAATTGTCTGACGAAGGAGACTGATTTAGACCCCGAAACGTTACGCTTCAAAGTACAATGTGTTTTCTTTTTGTTCATTGTTAGTTAAAAAAATTTTTTTTATAAATTTTGTTTGCCTGACGAATTAGTGCTCAATTTTTACTCAGGTGCCTTTCTCCTATTATTTCAGAAGTGTTTTCTGTTTTTTTCTTGTTTCAGGGACTAGGAGACAAAACCATAAAAAATTTTCAGGAATAAGAAGTTCCACAGATTGAAAAAAGATGCTTTCGCATTCAAAATTTGATATCTCGGTGAAATAAAAATCAACTTCAGGCTGAATAAACAGAATATTTTCTTCGAGTTTTATCAGAGGATTACATGGCTACCGGTATTAAAAAAAAAATGAATAACTTATAATTTCAAGAACAAGAGTCTTCAAGCTTCAGAAGTAGTTTCTTTATTTCCTTTACGAGCATTTTTCACCGAAATGCAGCCTGTTGAAAATCACCAGAAAATTTTTGCGAGAAGTATATTATGTATTCAAAATTTTTTGATAAATATTTTAACGTAAAATTTAATGGTGTATATCAGAAAATTTTTTGGGTTTCCATTTTCGAGTTATCACTCAAACTTATAGTTTTCTTTAATTGAAACATCGTTCATTTTATTGATTGGAATAATGTACATCACTTGGTATCTGAGGATTCATTATTAACATAGGAATTTCATTCTTAAATTTACATTTTCTTAAACACAAGAAATAAACAAGAACAAGAACATTAATAAAAATTCTTACAATCCCCAAAAACAGATATGGTGGCTTAGACATTGGGAGAAATTGTCTGAAATTTCTTTTGTTCTTTTATATTAATCTTATGTTAATATTTTTAATCCTAAAGAAATTATCAAGATTCATTCCAATGACCTCTAAATGTTTTTGGGTATGCATATCTCTTTCGCATATAGCGAATACAGCTCTTAAATTCCAAACTTAACAAGAAACAATTTTCGAATTTTTATAACGAAAATTATTTTTGCATATCGAAAGTTATGAATTATCTCAATAGAAAAAAATTTCAATTTGGATGAAATCTGCAGAAAAAAGTTGTGTCAATGAAAAAACTTTGAGTTATAAATTGAAAAGGAAAACCGAGAAAAACGATTATTGAATGATTTCTATGTGAAAATATGGACTGAAGAACGTTCTCGCCTTGAAATGGCGGAAGTTCATCCAAATACGCAATGATCTGATCATCCTGTAACTAGTGAAAGCATTCTTGAATTTGTCATGAAAAAGTAGCCCATAAATTTCTGCGAATTTTATATGTCTAACGGTTGTAGAATTACCCTTAGGAAAGAATGCACTGTACTCTGTGTCCCCAATTGTGTGAGCCTGCACTGCATCTCAGCTATTATTGAAGTTAGGGGCATGCGGTTTCGCGACCATTTTTTTGTGAAACATTTAAATCCACAAACAGAAATATTCCAACATCTCTTGTTTCTGAAATACACGACGAAAACGGAAATGTTGACGTTTGTGCAAAATCTCGAAAACAGTGACTCTAAAAAATTTTTCAACAACGCCACGGAATTCAACGTTAAAATATTCATTGAAAGCAGTTTTAATTTTTTTTTATATCTTACACAGTGCCTAGGAAATAATTACATCTCGAAAGAATGAGCAATTCCGTTCTCGCCCTGTATTTAAGAAACAACAGATGTTGATATATTTCTCTTTGTGAATTTGAGAGTTTCATAAAAAAGTGAAACAGGGTCGCGAAAACTGCATGCCCCAATCGGCAACAATAGCTGAGATACCCCCGTAAGAGATCGTTTGGAGGCATCCCATTTTGACCTGAACTACAAGCTCCATCAATTTTTATATTGGAATCTGAAACATCCTTAATAATGAATGAATAAACTCAAGAATTGAGAATAACAATGGATAATATAATACAGTGTACAACTGATAGTAACCAATACCCTCTTCAAGGACATATGGGTTAAATGAATAAAGCTTTTCCATTTTATCCACATCTCCCCTATATGACATAATTTTCACATTAAAGGACATAATGCATTTAGTGAATCATACTTGTCTTGAAAGAAATTCTCATCAAAGACTCGAACAATGAAAACATGAAAGAAATCTCCGGAAATAACATACCTATTTTATTTGTTTTTCAAGTTCAACTTTTTTAAACACCATTCATGTCTGAAAACAACGCTCAAGTTCAATGTTCACAAGAGCTGATATCATATTCAGACGGTATTCCAATTATATTTATCACCCACAAGAAATGAGTACAAATAATAAAGGAACTTCAATTATTATGGTGATAAATTTGAGACTTTGTCGTTTTAGAAGGTTCAGTCAACATTATCCTTATCTCTGAATCGATTGTGAATTTGATAAAGAATCGTCGTGATTTCCTGATTGTTCGTTCGAGTTTCATTGTGAGAGCAGAAACCTGGGATGCTGCGATTAATATGAAATTATTTTTTTTTAAATTTTAATATTCGGAATTTCAGCTCAACCGAATATGGAAATGATGCTGCAAATATAACAGACATCAAGGTATAGCGCTACATCATTGATGAAAATCTGAAATCAAATTAAAGGTATCAGGATGAGCGGAAATAATTCCAACTCTTTTCACTACGTTAAACAAAATAGTAAAGGAGGCAAACTATGAATGATGTCAGGAAACTTGTGGTTATCTTCAGAGTTTGTTGTTTTTACATCGTACGATTTTCAATTTCAATAGTATTTTCTAAAACAGGTTGCAGAATGAGCGCCTATTCCAACACGAATGCGAAATTGCATGAGTGTTGGAATTGCTTTCTGCTACGAGTATAAGACGATATTTTGTCTATTTCAGTCAAGTTTCGTGAAATACCCTAGAAATTCAAATGAAAATTCAGATTAGTGACTTTCGTATTGTAGTTTGACAGTTAGTGTGACTCACGAAATTTGACAGATCATGGATTTAGAATTGATTTTATTCTAAGATTGATTGGATCGGTGGTCAGTTCTGACAACCACAAAACGAAAAATATAACTGAAAACAATGCTGTAATGAGTTTCATTGCAGCACTAATTTCAGTACTGTAAGGAACTCATCAATATACTGAAAAAGAGAAAAGCAATTTAAAGTATCCTTTTCTGAATTGGATATTTCTCACCCCCTACACTCCGCAACCCTCTACTTTCTTCTTTCAAATAGGAATTAATGGATAGTAATTCATCAAATGGAAGGTAGTTTGATTACCTACTCACTGATGTGACTAAAAGAAGATTTGGTTTTGTCATTTTTTCATTGAAAAATTAGGAAATAATTAACGATTTGTGATTGAAGAGCACTGAGATCAGACCATTATTTTTCTACTTATTATTATTGAGGTGATTCCACATATCCACATCTCCTTCTGCATTTTTGAGTTTGCATTCTCTCACCCCTTACACTTTACCCCCCTCTACTGGTTTTTTTTTCAAATGGAATTATATGGATTGTAATATATCGAACTCATGGAAATTCATTTGCATATTTAGCGGTTTGACTGGAAAAAATCTTGTTAGGCAACATTTTTCGACAGGTGAGGATTTCTCTCAATAATTCTTCGTACAAGCATTATTGACGAGTAACGTTACTTATTTGGCATTATATTTGAGATGTACCAAATCTTTGAAGATACAAAATTCGTTACATACTTCATGGATATACAGTTTGAAAACTATTCTGTTATTACGTTTGACCATCGTTTTTCATGTTTATCAATATCAGCACCTCAGAGGTATGGTGTGTTAAGTCACGAAATCAAAATCAGCCAAAAGAGATATTTTTCAGTGAAATTATTGTTTCAAAGAAGGTTTATCGCTATTCTTTAAGGTAATTGATGTACCTAGGTAGAGCAATCTGTTTTTTACTAGGTAGAATTCAATGACTTCAATCCAATATTATAGATAAATCGTATCTGAGAAAAATGTAAATAAACATACTTTACCTTTGAGGTGCTGAAATATTGTGATGTATGAGATTGTGATGACTGTCTAATTCATTCAAATATACGTTGTTTAATAGTATATTCTGAAACAAGTTGCAGAATGAGCTCCTTTACCAACCTGAAGCATGAGTGTTGGAATTGCCTTCTGCAACGAGTATTAGATGATATTTTCTCTATTTCAGTCAAGTTTGGTGAAATGTCTCGATTTTCAAATAGAAATTCGGATTAGTGACTTTTGTATTGTATTTTGGCAATTGGAATGACTTACGAAATTCAACAGATTACGGAATTTGATTTGATTTGATTTGAACATTGACAACCAAAAAACGAAAAATGTAACTTATAACAATGCTGTAATGAATACATTACAGTACTTCTGTTAGAACTCTAGTGTAGTTCGATAATGAAATAGAGAAAAAAAATTTGTAGTCTTGAAGAAGTACCCAATATTGAGAATTAAAAAGGTTGCCTGAACATCAAAAACAGAAAATTACTTTACAACTTTTTACTTTGCACTTTCAATTCTGAAAGCTTTTCGTGGAACGTAGTTCATTCAAAAAGTGAAAAGCTGCTAATCTACTTTCATATAGTATCACCAAAAAGCCTTTCTGCTCGTATAATGAACGATATTTTTCATTATAGGTACCATATTTGTTCATCAGGAGAAAGCATTTCGACATTTTAGAGCAATAAATATTTTAAACACTGATATCTACTGTCATGATTTTTACTCTGTGTTTCTAGAAAGGAAATCTATGAAATGAACAATAATTCATCTCATTCATATACAAGTTATATCTCAGAGCACCGTAAAACTTCTAACGTTGCGGTCACACGGGAAGAGAATTATGGCGGTATTCTGCTTTTATCTATGAGCAAATTTGTAAATTTTCATAAGATTACAGGAAAATTAGGATTCTTGACTTTTTCTATGAATCTGTAGCTTACAGGAACAATTTCGAAAGGTATAATATGAAGTTATACTGAATGGTTTTTTTTATCACATATAATTCTTTCTCTACTCACTACGTTTGTGTTTAATTTTCGCACTTCGGTTGTGAATTTCTCTTTCTTGTTAAAACGAACACGAATTGAACATGAATAAATCCAATAATCAATACGGTCCAATTTTACAGAGAAATAAATTCTATTCTATGATCTTATTACGAAGTAGTTCAGAATTGACATTCCTAATAATACGACAGTCACACAAAAACTTCCATAATTTCATTATTCACGGATCTATAAGATCTGTAGATACAGATCAATCGTACGATACAGATCTGTAGTTCACAGAGAAAAAGCAGAGTACCGCCATTAATTTCGATACTCTAAATCGACATGTTATGATGAGGTTTTCTGAATGGTATAGAGAAACTTACTCTAAACCTTTTCCCTTTGCACTATTCAATTCTGAATGTCTTTCGAGCAATGTAATTCACTTGAACAGTGAAGAATGCAGAGTGAAAAGTGGTGTAGTACTTTAAATAGGTAAGGGGAAAATTTGAAAATAGGTACACCAAACTTATGTATCATAAGCATAATATCTCAAATTGATGCCAGCCTTGTATCTAGGAATACGAAGAACAGGAGCGAAACTCTCTGTCCTAGAGACCCGTTCCCGGTTAGCCTACTCTAGGGAACCATTTCCGGAACTGCGTAATGATGCAGATAAAATAATGATTTTAGAATGCCAAAGCTGGAGTCGGTCTTATCTGGTATTCAAGATTACGCCACTTTCCAACAGAAAAGAATGTAAGAATTGCATTAAGATATTTCTCTATTTCTATGAAATATATATTACCATAAATTGAACTTGATGTTCAAATATTTATTATAATGATGATTGAACAGTGAATACCGAATTCACTAAAAACATTTCTGTAACAGTGCAACCATTGGTTATACAGGGTGGCCGGAGGATGTCATGGGGTATTCGAATCACCCCTAAGTATGTTATCCGATTTTTCACGGTTTCCGAGTTATGAATTTTTTTTATGAGATTTGAGATTTTTCAACTTGAACATCTTCAAAATTTTTTTTTTCTAAAAGTACAAGACTTTTCTGATATTTTTTTGTTGTAGATAGATCGCCAGGAATTGTACTTTTATACATAAAATAACCAGCATCGAAACTCTGATAAAAATTATGAAAATGTTGGTTTCAAGTGAGAAAGTTACGTATTTTGGATCATGATCTAAATTTTCAAATTTAAATTAAAAATGTAAACAGGTTACTTCATGGTTTTTTAGTAGGCTTAAAAACTGCGCTTAACACTCAGCTTTCAGAATCTTTAATAAAAAATGGTACTCAACGGTCTACTTTTGCTAAAATTAGCCTTCAAAGTCAGCGAGGTGGAAAAAAATCAAAGAACTAGACGTTTACTAAAAAATTATTTTTTGCCGTTTTAAGATTTTTCTGATCAAGCTATGATAGAAAATGCTGAAAATCAATGAAAATAAGCTTTATAAAAAAAGTTTTAGATAAGAAAAAGAAAAAGGTATGGCAACAAATCACACATCATGTAGATAAAAAGAAATTTATTTATAAAATTTACAATAGGTTTTCAAAGTGGCTACCTCGAGCCTCAATACACATTCTACACCTTCGCAAAAAATTTTCTTTCAGTCGCATAAAACCTATTGTAAATTTTATAAATAAATTTTTTTTTATCTACATGATGTGTGATTTATTTCTTTTTCTTACCTAAAACATTTCTTATAAAGCTAATTTTCATTGATTTTCAGCATTTTCTATCATAGCTTGATCAGAAAAATCTTAAAATGGCAAAAAATAAATTTTGAGTTAACGTCTACTTCTTTGATTTTTTCTACCTCGCTGACTTTGAAGGCTAATTCTAGCAAAAGTAGACCGTTGAGTACCATTTTTTATCAAAGATTCTGAAAGCTGAGTGTTGAGCGCAGTTTTTAAGCCTAGTAAAAAACCATGAAGTAACCTGCTTACATTTTAATTTAAATTTGAAAATTTAGATCATGATCCAAAATACGTAACTTTCTCACTTGAGACCAACATTTTCATAATTTTTATCAGAGTTTCGATGCTGGTTATTTTATGTATAAAAGTACAATTCCTGGCGATCTATCTACAACAAAAAAAACAGAAAAGTCTTGTACTTTTAGAAAAAAAAATTTTGAAGATGTTCAAGTTAAAAAATCTCAAATTTCATAAAAAAATTCATAACTCGGAAACCGTGAAAAATCGGATAACATACATGGGGGTGATTCGAATACCCCATGACATGAGGGACCTGTTTTGTTTTTTTTGACGTCAATCGTCCGGCCACCCTGTATAAAATTCATAGGCTAATTTTCCAAGACAAATACAAAATCTCAGTCTTTGGATATATGTTGAACTTTGAAAGTTACCGGGTGATTTTGTAATTGCGTTTTTGGGGATCTCCCGATAACCTCTTATGATATTTTCAAGATGAAAACTGTCTTTGATAGAATTTTAGTATATTTATCAATTACAACTATTGTTTTTCGATACCGAGTGTTGATCAAGGTGCCCCGAAAAAACCACGTCGAACGAAAACGGAATGTAGATCAGAATGGGCTCTACCTGATGTAAAAAAATCGTTGAAAGAAGAGGTGGAAATACCCCCTCCTGCATGAAGCAAAGAGTAATAACCAAAAACAGGGTCGGAACTATTTAGAGGGGGAGTACAGGGATCTAGGAAACCCATAAAAATACAGAATGGCTCGAATTAAAAAAAAGGTATTTTAGGATGACTGTGTAAACAGTTTCAAAATATCTCTGATGTTTCCTGAGATATCTTAAAAAAACTGGAAATGAAGATTTAACTTTTTTCTTTATAACTTATTTGTTACCGAAGATAACTAACGGAGTTCGGTTTGTATTCATTATCCAATATTGCGATTCTACAATTGTCGTCAGATTTTTTTATTTCACATTATCTTATATTTATTTTACTCGTGAGGTGATGAAGAAAAAATTACGACTTTAACAGTGTATCAAAATCTACGACTACGAAAATATAGGCTAGTGACGCAAATTTGAACTTTTGTTTGAGTAGTAGGCTAGTGCCAGAGTTGGTTTCCGAGATTCCTGTGGGACCCCTCTAAATGGTTCTAACCCTGTATATCGCAGTTTATATGAAGAAAAACATCAATCTCATTTCCAGAACATATAGATTCTTCATTTCTTGAGAACCCTAGGGGGCAAGACTTTTGACGATACGTGTATGTAGATTTTGTTGTAATCTACATGTTCAACCTTTTTGTATGTTTATTTTGGATATATTTTTATCTTGTAGTTGTATCAATAAAGAGCATTACGTGATATTTCGAGAATACAAATAATTTCCCTCCCCTATTTAGGTCATATTTACGAAGCAAACAATGACCTGTCCTTTCGACATGTGATAATATTATATTTCATGCATACCTACAAAGCCTTTGCCGAAAATGATTGGTAAAATTCAGCAAAAACACGATGTGTTTCTATTTCTATATGAATGTTAATATCATAGGGTAATTAAAAGATCTCAATCACATAGCAACCAATGTCGTGCCGTTATGAAATTGATTATTGCCAACTTGAGTTTGTTTACTTTCAACTTGATATTGATTTTTTCCATTTTAATTTTGATAGTGCTCAATTTTGAAAAGGCATGGAGGAAATTCCTGGTTTCGGAGAATATATTCTTTCGCTTCGGAGAATATATTATATGTGAAGCATTGTATATTTACAAATTTTCTAAATATTTCGAAAGTTATAAAATTTTGAATGTGAATGGCATAAGTATCACTGAATTTTTCGGTAGCTCGTAAATATTTCTACTAGGAGTTGAATACTCCCTAATTATGACTTTTTGTTAGCTATAATGAATGAAGAAATGGATAATATCGAAAGAAATTGTATGAGTAGAGTTTTTTTAACAGAGGAATTATTTCTATCCAAATACAGATGTGACTGGTCTAATGGAAAATGAAAAAGTTAATGAAGATACTCACTTGTTGGCGGATTCGACGAGTAGTACATGGTTCACTCATAAGATAAAAACGCCAAGAAATAACAAAAAACAATATTTTTCTCATAAATCGGAGAAAAATTTCAATACTTTCCACAACTTGGAGAAAAATCTGAATATTTTCTGTAAATTAGAGAACACTCGCAATTCTGCCCGTGCAGATGAAAATTCCGAAGTTTACATTTCTTACAAGTAAAAATGTACTTTGGACAATAATCGAGTCTCGCAGCAGCAAATTCTCTTCCCATCACAGGAGGTATACTGATGATTGTTACCGATTCGGTATTGTTATATCGTTGCACGTTGTTCGAAACCACGCCTACCATGCTATCACTGCTATCACTCCAGTCATTAAGGAACATCGTATTATTTAATGAGCGATAAGTAGGCGCATGAATCAGACAGTTGTGAACCTGTAGCTTCTTGGTTGATATTTATGAAAAAATAAGCAAAGAGATATCACAATTCACGATTTTCCAGAAATTCAATTTTTTCTGCTGGTATCTCGGTGTATTGTTGAAAATTTAGTTGGTAGGTACCTTATCAACCTCAGTCTTTAGGTTGGTTTCATAAAATTCTGATTGCTCGATTAAGAATTGTCCAATTGATCAGAGATACCGAGATTTGTTAAAATTTCAACTGAAGCGAATCGATTGGTTTGAATTCATGTGAGTTTTCAATCACACAATGAAATTTTTGCGAAAGCCTTCTTCAGGCTCCTTTATAATCACATTCATTCTCCATTCATGCTCAAGAACTCATATGTAACCTTCCGTACTTACACCTACGTTCTGTGTTGAAAATGTTTGAAAAATAAATTGAACAGCGAGATTCATTTCACTTATGAATAACAAAAAACAATCCTAATTTCGAATCAATGGTAACAATAACTAATTACTGATGACTGACGAAATGAAATTATGTCACAAAAAATTAAATTCATGAAATCATCAAGACAATAAGGCTCTTAGTTCAGAAGAAGTTAAAAAAATGTTGTTATCCTTCTGTATTTCTCCAGATAGACTATTGACAAGGTTTGGGCATCTGCATGACTTTTATTTTCGACTTGATGACAACCTATATTCAGGAAGATTATGAAATGTGGTTCTGATATTATATCTTTTCTTAAGATTCTTATCATTTTCATGAGAGAATAGGAGGCATTCCTGTATATATTTCATGAATTATTGAAAAATCCCTTTGACAGCCTTTTTCTACAGGACAAATAATGAAAAGGTATTCAAAGTCTCAGTTGAGATGCAATTGTTATGGAGTCAACATATTTTGAGATAACCCTCAAGTCGTAAACTGGAGATCCTACAATATTGTGAGGTTGTCGAATATACGAGTGCCAATTAAGTTCTTCATCTGCATAGAGACCGAGAAATTTAATATACTAACTAATTCTCAGCATGGTTTTCGATCGGGAGACCTATTCTTGATCATTCGCAATTAATGCGATCGTTCGCATCTATTACCTTTGAGAATGACAGACGAATCAGGGGGCCTATTCTTGACCATTCGCAATTTATACGATCGTTCGCATCTATTACCTTTGAGAATGACAGATGAATCTGTATTTTTGACCGTCCGCATGACATACGACGTACATTTTTATGTTCTGTGCTTAGGACCGTTCGTATTTCACTGCGAGTGGTTTTGAGAACTCGCAAATATTTGACAGTTCAAATGATATCATTGACATTGAATTTGAAAGTAAGCTGTTGGATTTCACCGATATTTACCTATATTGTCCGCATAGCTCGAAATTTGAGCTCACAGTACTGCTGATATGTAAATCTATGCCATAAACCTTCCGAAGTTGTCAAGAATGCCGCTTTTGAAACGCAAATCGCCATTCGTAAAAATGCGTATGCGTGGAGTTGCGAATGATTTCAAGAATAGGTCCCCTGGTCGATGAACTCAGACATTAGGGGTCAATTTTGTTAATTATACTTATCAATGACTTTAACGGTTTACATATGGCTTGTCTACTTTCGATCTCTCTAAGGCATTCGATAGTCTTTCCTTTCAATTTATCATAGAAAAATGCTACAGCCTAGGATTTCGAGGTGTTTGGATTGGATTCGAAGCTATCTTGAGAACAGATCTATATGTGTCAAGATTCGGGGCTCGCAGTCTTCTGAGCACGTTGTTAACCTGGGTGTATCACAGGGTTCCGTCCTTAGGCCCCTTTTGTTCCTGGAATTTGTTAACGATCTTCCTGTTAATCTGCGGAATATTTTCTTCAACTTGGTAGCAGCTGTGGGTGTCCCTACTTTCTCTAGGAGCTACCTATATGGTAGAAGAACGGTTGGTCGTCCAAGAAAACGGTGGAAAGACTCAGTGACCAGTGATTTGCAGAGACTGGGAGTAACACAATGGGAGCTAGTAGCACAAAATCGACAAATGTGGAGAAGAATAGTAAATGCGGCCAAGACTCAACTTGAGTTGTAGAGCCATTGATGATGATGATGATGATACCTATATGGCTAGCTTGTTCACAGACGATGCCTCTGTGGCATTTGCATAATTATCTTTTGAGGACCTGCAGGGGTCATGTGATCTTCTCGTACAGAGCTTTATGAATTTGTGTCATAATAATAACCTGATGATCAATGTTAAGAAAACAGACTGTATTTATTTTACAATGGGGCAGAATGATCGTAACCTATTGGCCTGGGTTTAAATAACCCAGGTTCTGTTCTTCAAACCACATCTCAGCCTGCAGGAAAACATTCTCAAGCAGCTGCCGTTACTCTGGGCACAGAGACTTTGCCAGAAGATTTGAGTCATCTGTATCATTAACCTCTCGGATTTCACATAAATTTTTCATTTTTTTTTTGATTAAGTGGTCGGTCGGATTTTCATAATGAACTATACTTTATGAAATATATTATTTGTATATTCATGAATCTTTAGAATATCTGTGTTCATTCATTTCGTTTCAAGTCTTGGCCCCTAGGTTTCTCAAGAAATAAAAAATCCATGTTCTCCGAATGAGATGAACATTTTCCTCTATCTAAACTGCAATATACACCGCGCAAAAAAATTAACGCACATTCTGAAAATCTCAATTTTAATGGAAGTTAACTCTACATTGACTTCATAACTTATTTTCTATGTTCTCTCGGAAAGGTTTTGAACGAAACAAGACACATTAAATGAAAGAAAATTTCAGGATTACACCGAATCTTATGTAAAAGAAGAGAAATGAACAATTTTCAAAATACTGGAATGCTGAAGAGTGATTTAATATTTTGTTATTAGGAGTAGCTGGATGATTTTCTCAGCCTTCTGATGAGGTTGTTCCAAACCTGCTCAATCGGATTGAGATCTGGACTTCTTTCTGGCCATTCCATTCGAGAGACTTCAATCTTTTCAAGGTACTACTGAACGATGCGCTCATGATGAGGTCTGGCATTATCGTCCATAAAAATGAAATTTTCACCAATGTATGGGGCAAATGGCACTACATGCTCTTCAAGAATGTTCCTTATATACTTATCAGCATTCATAGCTCCATTGTCATAGCATATCTTTCATGTGGACGACTGTATACAAGGGAACGTCGATCACAGTGGTAGAGGCAGAATCTAAACTCATCTATGGAAAGAACTCTTTCCCAATCGGCCTCTTTCCAATAGAGATATGTTTCCTAGCGAAATCTAAACGCGCTCTTCGATGGGCTGGGCTTCTTACCATGACACGAGGCCTTAAATCATATTCTCTGAAGGGATTTCTTATTGTCTGAGTTCTAATTTGCCCCCCATGAGTTTGCTCAAGCTGATTTTTAAGAGGTTTGCGGTTGCAAACCGTTGACTCAACGAAGTAACGTTCTTGAATGGCAGTTGTTACCAGGGGTTTACCCTGTCATGGTCTTCGAACATTCATACCTGTCTCCCTGAATCGCTGCAACATTCTGGACACACTTGTATGGGAAACTCCAGACCTTCCTGCAATTCTTGTGTATGTCCACCCTTCTTCTCGCAAAACTAACGCTTGGGCACATTCCTCTTGGGTCAAATTGCGTGTTTCACATTGCATAGCGGTCAAGTGTAGATAATCAAACGAAAGAAAAACTATTGATCACTAGAATTGATCGAGAACAATTGATTTTAGAATAGAGCCAATACATTCAAAATCTGACAATATCATCTTTTTTATTATTGCTGGGAAAAACATCTGTATTGAAGAAAATCGTTGAAAGTGGAGATAACATATGCATGCATAATTCTGATAAAAAAAATTATCCTTGAGAACACCTTCAGTTGTAGAATAAAATTGATATTTCTATAATGTTCGTTAATTTTTTTGCGCAGTGTATTTGATGAAGAACCTTTGTTGGTTTCTCTTTGATTCATAAAGTGTGAAACAAAATAGGAAAATTGAAAAGTAATCTAAATTTATTATATACATGACATTTTGTTTTTCTGTCGTAGAAACATCACAAATATACATTGTATGTACATCCGGTTATATTGTAAAACAAAACATAACGTTTCAACATGATCTGTATATCCTGGATAAATAATAAACATATATGTTAAATGATGATATTCATTCAATAATGTTATAGAATTAAATGCAAGTGATGTCCAATTAACATTACAAATGAAAGGTACTTTGTTATCAAAATAGAACATAGCAAAACTGCCCAGTTATGTAATGTGCTTGCTGGGATTTTACTCAGGATCTACCAGTCACCAGTATCCCGGCAACGCAGCCAGTTTTCAGGAAAAGGACCAATATGCGCCTGAGCGTTGAATATTCAAACGTTACACCCCTCTCAGTTCAGAAATCGAACTTATAAGTATAACAAATGAACTATAATTGGTTGATAGATAATAAGATTACGATCTACTGATGGGGCCATTATGTTATAGTACAGTCAGTCCTTTGTATCTTTCTTTTTCCCTCCTTCATATTTGTAATATTGTTTTTAAGATAAGTTAAGTTAACTGTAAATAGTAACACACACATTCTTTTTAGAAAATCGTGTGTCATAATATATTATTTTGAGATTTGTATTATGGGAAAATAAATTCTCATTCTCATTCTTGTATGTGGCCTAGTTATGAATTCAACATGAAACTCGAATTGAACTGCCCTTTTTTGTTGTAAAATACGAGTTCGGTATAGAAACCAGTTTTTTTTTACAGATATTAACTAATAGCAATGATCAGACATGGGTAATTTATAGTGAGTAACTCTATTCAGCAAGTATAGAATGAATATCATGCATCATTTGATGTTTGAGAAAAAAAAAAGAAAAATCAAAGGAATTCACGAAAGCCATAATGAGATCAGTTTTTAAACATAGATAAAGCATTGACATGCATACTAGCTTCAAAAATACAAAAAACTGAAATTTTCGCTTCATCATACTCGATATAATGTAATATTGAACTTACCGTCAGAAGGTGATGTTTAAAAGACAGTTGAACCTTCAACACAAGAACCTGAGAGTGATGAAAAATCAAAAAATAATTTTCAAGTTATGTATTAGAGAGAAAGAATTCCTATGACAACATAAATTGTTCTTTATAGAAAAGAGATGGCGGATGTGTTTTGGTTTAAAACCTTTTTTTTTTCTTTCAAAATTTGAGAAGTTTAGAAAACAAATTTGTTCTCCAGAAAATACTATGTTAAGAAAACAAAAAAGCTTTTTCAAGTAAAATGAATCCGTCATCTCTTTGCTTTTGAATCTTAGGAATTCTGGGTTCTGTACAGAATATAAGTAACTTTAAAACTAACCAACACTCGACATCTCTTCCAACCTCAAACAAGGTTTGGGGTTGATGTCATCTTCATGGGGTTGGTTTCTTCGGAATCAACTCATGATGCAAATTCGTACCCCTTGAATCATGAGTTTCTGAGTTCTGGGTCTGGGAGGAAATCAAATTTTCGTTAGAGCACCCTGTATAGTGGAATAGTCAAATTGTCAACTTCATCTTTTCTCTTTCGGACTTATTCAACTAATTGAAAGAAAAAGTTTAATAACATTTATTTACATATAGCACAACACATCGACTGAATCGCATAGATTCCCATATACTTCAATAAATTATATATTAGTTTCAGCTTCTACTCAGTAGACATACATCAGCTATAACGAAAAATAGGATTTTTATAGTCAATCTAGATTCTAGAACTATGAATAATATGTTTTTGATGTTCATACTTGTGATACACCTCGATATCGAAAGGTTCTTGTTATTAATTCCTATTAAATGCATTGTGAAAAATTGATATATCTTTCATATCGAGGGAAAGATTTTCTAGTTCTTCAATATCCTTTCGACAGGTAGGTATAGGGTGATTCAGTCAGAAGGAAAACTGTAGATTCAGAAGAGGTTTTTCGTTGTGATTGATTTTGGGTCGAAATGCTCTGAAAGTAGCAAAGATTGTAAAAGTCTTGCACAAAAATATTTTTTAAATAATATGCTTCAAATTTTTTTTAAACGATGTATTCTATAATATTTCCTGAACGACGTCCGGGGTTTCAGATATACTCAGTGAGAATAGAACCTAGCCCTCAATATTGGTTGAAATCTTGTTGAATAAAAATCCTTTATTCTCATTTTCATATCATTGAAACTCCACGATGAAAAATCACACATATAATATATTTCAGGGAAAAATAGTAATCAAGATAAAGATTATAGGTATATGAATGGGATATCATTCATTCAGTTTAGGAATAAGCAAATAAATATTTTTGATATTTTCCTCCTATACACAAAAGTTAGTATTTCTGGGTGAAACTGCTGTGATTATTAAATTCTCGAAAAAACTTTTGGTCCTTAATTTTTGATATTCATTTTTCAATACCTTGTTCAACCATAGTAAATATTCATTTTCAATATTGATATTTATCAATCAAATAATGCTTTATAACTCTGAAATCTGAACCTTCAATACATAGTTAGGGCAATGATTGAAAAATATAATGTTCTGAGGATTTGAAAACATACTATAAATATTATCAAACGAATATAAAAGATATTCATGATTTTATCGTGACGATACAATTTTGAATGTGTTCATGAAAGATGTACATGAATGTATTTTCCATTTATTGAAGAGAAAACAATTTCTAACGATAATCATGGGTAACTCGTTCGAAAATAATCAAACCAAACTATACCACAATTTCTCGTATCAAGAGCCATACCATCAACTATATCACATTTTTAAATTCGTTTTCATGAAATTGTGCTATTCCCATTATTCATTTGTCAATGATCTATTCTCCATTTATTAACTGAGTCAATGTTGTGTTTATAGGTTATCTCACTTCATATTATCTATCCCAATTTTCATTTACAGACAATCAATATTTCTTGAGAATGTAAAGACTGCGACTTCCAGACGACTTTGCAGTGAAATTCTACTCAAGGTATTATTCAAATGTCACAAATTAGTATCTCATTATTGATAAAATAGATGACTTTTAAAGATGTCAGGTCCGATTGTATATTTCATTGTTAATTGAAACTTAATATTTGTGCATTCAGTTCTTTGTAATCTCTTGTTTGCGGACACTTTCTGATATTGAATTGATGAAAGTTTATGGTTCGGTACTTCTGTTGTGGTCGATTTTCTTAGAATCTTCAATAGAGATAAGGCTACCTGCTTCGGGGGGAAGAATATGAAGTTGGAAGATGGAAATATGCCGTCAAGTTCAGATATGCTCTAATTCAGTAACTTTTCTCATTATTATTTTGTTAAATCGATATACCCTGGATAGACTAGCAGTCCCACTAGATGCTTCTTGTACGAACTTTACTCATGAAGTTCAATTTCATTGAACTTTCATTTCTTTCTCTTTTTCTTCCCATTTCCTCAAATTCTGTTCGCACATGTCTAATAAAGGTTTAGATTCAGGGATAAGCTTGTACAACAAACTATAACAGGGTAAACAAATATTTTTCAAGAATCCCACTTGAGAGTTTGCTTGTTGGTCGGGTTGGTCCCTATCCATCATTGGGATGGGTTGTCTTCCACTTGCTTTTTCGGCGTCTCCTTGCTGGTAAAACTCTTCGAAAATAATTTTCACTGTTTTCACTTGTATTTCCCACGGCTTGGCGCTGGCACTCAAATCGCTGGCAGTCATAGATATCGCACGGAGAAGTAATCTATGTTCAAAGTTGGCCCAAGAGAAGCTTCTGGTTTCTACCAAGTTTGATAGTTTTTCTCTGTTGTTGAAATACAGGGCCAAGTCCGTAGCTAAAATGCAGTTTTTCAAATGTCCCAAGACTTTCTTGTATTCGCTATTTGTTAGTTTGCCAAAAATATTATGGCCTTCCTGTAAAAAAAATAGGTATGTTATTAATTCATCAAACACGCTCATTCCTAACCAAGAAGTAAACCTCCGAATCTTCTGTATTTGCAAGATGATCACAAAGTATATGCATGAACAAAATTTTGATAGCTATGACATGAATTTCAATGTATTTTTGGCATAAGTTCATACCTGTTCATACCTATCAGAAAAATACAATTATTGTAGGTGTTCCACAGTAGGAATAATCTGATTCATTCCAACAAATTATTGTGTATGCTGTCTTTTTCGTGCCCCCATTTTTATATTGTTCAAGATTTTCAATCTCATCTGATTTTTGATTAAAAATTTGAAAATTGTAAACTGTTTTTATTTTGGATGCTACGGGCCCTCAGTATGACATGCGGGAAGAGAGATTATTTTTTCTCAAGAGGTAGGTGGTGTACGAAACGTGAAAACTGGAAAAAACTTTTTTTTAAATTTATAATGCGGAAGGAAGAATTAAAAATACGAGGGTGGTTCAAAATGATCGAGGCAAATGCTGTTTAGATAGCGCGCATGTTGTTTTGAAGTGTTGCAAGAAGTGTGATTCTCTCCGGAATAACATCATACATATTGCTGACATCTACTCGATCGGTATAGATGATTTACATCAAAGATTATAGAATATAAAGATATGAAAGGGCTATATATAAGTAATTTTAAAAACCGACTATGTTTTTCCGTTGTTAGGAACTGTGGACTAGAATTGACTAGAAAATTTCTACAGTAGCCCGGAATTGAACTGGGACTTCGCAGTCCACAGTCTATCACTCTAACCGTTGAGGTACATTACTTGTTTCTTAATCATCATTATTTCGAATATTAAATAAACTCGGAATTACTAGATGGAGCTGAGGTAAGTGTAGTCACTTCGTTTATAATATTTCTTTTCTATAATCTTTGACCTTTATATTACGAAAAAAATAACTAAAATTACTCACTTGTTGTAATATTGTGACAGTTTGGTTGAAATGGTGATGTTCCATCGTTGATGTGGAGTAAATGGAAGCAATTGGTGACTCCGAATCAAGCATGAACTTGTTATTTTTTCCTCTGTGATCGAGATCATGACATAGGGCTCCAACGAAAAGTGCTAGCCTCTGAGGAAAATATTCGTAATAAATGAACGCTGAAAGAACTCATGAATGAAGAATGATAATTGAATCGTATTTAATCCATTTTCAGACCGATGTACAGATTTCTACTTTACGGAGCGTTCCAAAAAAGGAGAATTCTTCTCTGGACTATACAGAAAACTAAAAAAATAGGGGTTTCTTCAGTAAAAAAATTCGTAATGCCATCCATATTCAAGATACTTCGAAAAAGAAAAAATAAACACATTTTCAAAAATTTTGCCGAAACAACATTGTGATGAAATTTGATACGAATATTTTTTAGAAGCTGATACATCTATTGAATGTGTTTTCATGTCTGACTCTCATAGAGGGCTCTAGTTACACATTTCGTATCAAGTTGTTTCGACCATAACTTTTTTGATATTAGATTTATTAGGTAAGCTTAATCTTGAGATATCTTAACATCATTTAATTCTACAACAGAAATGGTACTCTTGATGAAACTCGATGATATCAGTTTCGAAATATTATATTTTTCACATAAAAAAAATTTGAAAATTAACAAGTACAGAGGTGATAAATGTTGAAATTGATATTTGGGGATATTTCAATATTGACATATTCAATTAAAGCACAATGATCTAACGAATGAGCTTCGTCCGATAATATTTTCGATTATTTTCAGGAAACTAATGAACTTCATTCATTGCTTCTTTCATTGTATGTCCATCAATATCATTCTATTGTCCTACTATTATTGATCGAAACTCAAATGGTCACTTATTCCCAACATAATATGTAGTGAGTTAATGGCAACTAGGAAGGTGTAAAATAATCAGCAAATCTTGGCTGATCCCTGGTGCTTCATCAGGGAGGAAGTTATGATAATATATCATGGTCATTTTAGGTCCATATGTAAAATGAATAAAAAAGAACACGACAATATGAAAAACCAAACAACACAACATATACCATTAAATGGCCTGCTTACAGAAGTACGATCCGCATAGAAACTCACTCACCTCACCAAAGCCAAATTATGAGTTCAAAAATTGATTGAAAAAAGAGAACCACAGGCAACGAAAAGCGGAAATATAGTATATTTTCAAATTTCGCAGTCTGTAATTTTCCTTTTTTAGCCAATAATTGAAAGCATAATTTGGATTTGAAAAATGGGTTTCCGTGCGGATCGTAGCTCTGTAACAGGCCATTTTATTGTATATGTAGTGTTCTTTGTTTTCTTACGTTTTATGCTGTCGTGTTCTTAATCATTCATTTTACTTAATTTGAACATAATCTGTATTTCTAGCCCTGAAAAAGCAACAATATATGGTTGCGAAATGTTGGCTTTAGATAGGATTAGCTGATTTATTATAGCCCTAATGAATACTCAAGGATCGAAATCAATTCCAAAATTTGCTTTGGTTCTTGCGCGAGGCCCCTGCAAGAGCGATGCCCCTGGCGATTGCCCCGTTCGCCACCTCCTAAGGCCGCCACTGGTTTTGTTTCACCTCGCACTATCTATTTATTATTCAATAGTGGACGGAAAGCAGGAAAAAAATCAAAGTACAAATAGGTAGTCATGAAAAAATTCCTGAAGAACGTAACGATGATTTTCAAGTACCAGTTGAAACAAGCGATACATTCAGCATATTTATAAATGGCATTGCAATATATTAATGACAGGCCCGGATATGTTCTCAGATTCGGATAAGTCAGGAAAATATTTTCTTCCAGCTGTTACTGTTCTCGAAATTCCTCTCAAAACAGTGGACAGGTGTCTTTTTTTAACATGAAGGAACGTGTAGGGTCAGACAGATCCTACTATCAAACTGATAATAAATATATATAGATCATTTATTCTGACGATTTTCGTGATATAGCTTCTATCATGATATTGAGAGGAAAAGTCACTGAAAAATGAGTTCATTGGAGAAAAATAACGAAAATTAAGCAGTTCTTAAAATGTTCTCAAAATGTATATACATATAAGAACCTGTACTGGTATTATTCATCATTGTTATTCGGTAATCCAAAGCAACAAAAAAAAATAGGGTTCTAATTTGAAAAACGACGAAGTTATGAGCCAAACTTGATTCCAAGTTTTGACCCCACATTTGGAACACCCTGTAACGAGTTTTTCAAAATTCTGGAAATGTACGATATCTCAACAGTCTTCTTCTTCTAAAATATGGAAATGGTTTGTGCTTACGATATCTAGGTTAGGCATAACAGACATAATACCAAATACTGTTATCTCCCTTTCTTCTTCAGTTTTTTCTCGATATTTTCGAAAGTATTTTGACGAATGCAACGATTTGAATACGATTGTGATTGTATTCACATAAGAATACTCCTTCAAATTTGAAAACAGAAAAAAAAAGTTTTTGAAATTTTGTTTTCACTGCCTGTATAACTGAAAGTGGTCAGGCTCTAAGAATATTTTAGATTTCAAATAGGTAAAGTTCTCCATAAACGCCTATGAGCGTATATGAGTTACAGGGTTAAGTTGGTGACTCAAAGTGAAAACTCGAAATATCTTGAAAACTGTTAGTCACAAATTGGCACAATTTATCGAAAAAAAATTCCAAAATTACATATATGAATCACAGCGTCAAGTTGGTGACTCATAGTGAATACTAGAAATATCTCGAAAACTGAATTGGTACAAAATTCATAACATACGGCACAAAATGGGCACAAAATACCCTATATATATATATATATATATATATATATATATATATATATTCATATCAAAATTCCACGAGTGAGTCACTAACTTGGCGCACCTATGAACCTTTTCCTCTTATATCGTGTTGTGACCACATTACTTTTATAAATCTTTTTGTCGATTCGTCTCTATACAAAGTTTTGAAATTTTTTCAATTACTTTATAGCCCTGAAAAAGCTAATATATTCAGCAAACCTTGTATTAGCTATGGTTTGTTGATCTATACGACTAATTCCTAGCTCCTGTTATCTAACATGAATATTGACCAGAAAGAAGTGAATCGTCAGCAGCTAATAAAAAACAAGAAAGTGCGAAATAACTTCATTTTCCAAAGCCTTAATGCCTAAATATTTTCCTCACTATTAAACGTGCAAGGATAAGAAAGGTGAGGGGTGCTTCTGAGGAACAATCGCGAAGAAAAATCTCAATGCCAATAATTTCAATTTAAACTTTGAAATGACAGAATGTCTAGAGCTTATAAGGAACAGGTTCATTCGGAGTTTTTCCATCCGAGTCAATCTTGAACATAATCTATTGAAGTCGTTTTCTCCCCTCATAAATCATCCCGTTTTAATAAACGCACAGCGTCGGGAAAAATCCGAACAACTTCAAAATCAATAAACTCCGAACTTAATTGAGAAAATATTGTTCCAGTGGAAAATATTCCCTGCATAGCTTATGATTCGATGAAAATATTTTATTTTTTCGGAATGTTTACCAAGCTGAAAATGTTCAAAAACGTGGATTGTGTTGATCGAAAGTACACAAGGGGAAACTCTTTGGGGTTGTCCCTCTCTGAACCAAAATCAATTTAAAATAATGTAAAAAGCTTCTACGTGATTTCCTGCACTAATTGATCGGGAGAAAATCAGTTGCACAAATTTGTTTTGTGCTGATAAAAAAATCAATACAACTTGAAATTACCGGAATGCTTCATGAATGGGAGTGTATAGCAAGCCAGATATCTACAAAATCATCATCCATGCCAAAGTGAGAAAATAATTATAACACTAGTCGACAGAGAGAGAAGAATATGTGAGCCAGACCAACTACACGGAAAACGACATAAATAGATGGATCGAAGATAGGCCTGAAAACAACATTGTCTAATTAGTAACAGATAGAATAGGCTGAATTCTGAATAAACACAATATTAAGACAATATTCAATCCGACGAAAAAAATTAAAGACCATCTTAACCTCAAGGACAGAAAAGACTCCGGGTGCATACAGAATTCCGTGCAGCTGTGGGAGTGAATATCAATGAATATAAGAAAAATTGTACCAACACCATACCGAATTGAATTTCTACTGGCTACCAATATGACATGAAGGTCGTTTTACAATCGGTCTGTTATTACTTATTGCAGCAGGGGCTGCTCAAGTGGCAGTTTGGTGTTGCATTTTGATGTGATTTGAAACAAGAGCACCTTCTTGTATTACTGTGATTTTTGTTGAATCCTTGGCCGCCTAACTTCGAGGAATTCGCTGCTACTTCCCTTGATGTTGGAATATTAAATTCTACAGCAATATCGACTAAAAATCTTAAAAACTGCAGAATAGTTCCAAATACCGTTTAAGTACTAGATTTCATATGAAAAAATTAAGCCAAGAGGAGATTCTACCAAACTTAAGTACTTCTTTCTTATTAGAAGTGATTTCTGATGTATTTGATATCAATCAATAAATTATCAAAGGACATGTTTGAATGTCTCTAAATTCATCCGCATATCCCCATTACTCCCATTACTCCCCGTTACTCAACAGAAGAGTAATTCTCTAATTCTCACTATGTTAAGTCAAAAAAGCTTCATAGAATTTGTGAAGCACTGAATATCAAGAGAGTTCTGTGCTCTTATACAAACCGTTTGGCCGAATGAGAAAATTTCATTTTTGTTATTGAGTTGAAACTTTCTTTCTCTGTATCTGTATATAATCAGCACCCCAGAGGTAAAGTGTGTTGAGTCACATTTTTTCAGACACGAACTATCTACAATATTGGATTCACATTAGTAAATTCAAGCTAGTGGAACACATTTTTGACTCCCTGGGTATGAATAATGGCAGTCAACATTCTTTGAAACAATAATGGAACTGAATAATCGCTGTTTTGTGCAAATTTGATATTGTGACTCAACACACTTTACCTCTGGGGTGCTGATATAGTTTACTTCATCTACGTAAGTTATGACTTGTATTACCGCTCGTTGAATAATATACTATTTTACTCACTTCTGGAAGAGAAAACAGCGTACCAGTCCTCTTGATTATGCTGTACATAGAATTAGCCACTGAGAAACCGTGGGTCCAGTTATGGTAGGGCACCCTCCTGTAGTTCTTTTTCACTGTCAGTGTGAACCTCATCAAACTGCTCGGCTCGAACAAACTCAACCCGAATAGATCGGTGAACATATACATAGAGTATCGGGCCTTCTGGTAGTCCTCAAGCTGAAAGGGGTTGAAGTAATAGTCGTCTACCCCGAGCAGGTTATCTGGGATACCATCTTTTTCCACATGAACGTATTCCTCCTCTGTACAGGTGTTATGGTAGCTGAGTACTTCCAGAGCGACCTTGTATTTCTGCTCGGACTTTCTAATCTTGTCATAAAGTTTGGCATGGTGCAGAGCTAGTCCGCAATAAATGGCGAACATTTCGAAAGCCGCTTCGTCTTCTTTGGTGAAGAATCCTTGGTGTTTGTTCACCATTTGGACCACTCCGATGATGAAGCCTCTTATGAAGATGGGCATGCAGAGAATCGTATTCGTCTTATAGCCTATAAAAAAAGCAATTGATAATCTCCAAGCCAATCAATTTATTAAGAGTTTGTTTCATTCCATCCCTCCGAATAGGATAAAAAGTCTTAAGCGAATTTGAGATATCCAGCTCATTCTACAATTTTACTGATGCTTAATCAAAAAAATTCAAAGCATCACTGTCATTTCAATGAAACCCTGTTTGGAGTCGAGCTCTCGATCTGGAGACTAGATATCACCCTCAGCTGTGGAATTTGAATTGAAACTAATTCAAGAATATGAAGTTTCGTTACCAAGCAACGGTAATTCACATAATTTCGCAATATTCTTTGAAGCGATTCTGTTTTCAACCGTGAATGAAATATTAAATTTTAGGAAAAAATTATGAGGAAGAGAGGAAAGCGAGAGAAATTTTCTCCCGCAAATTCCCACCCAAGCTATAACAGGCACAAAGAAATTCAAGGAAATAGTACGTGAATTACGGGAAGAAGGTAATCTTCACCGCAAGAAAAACGAAACCATCTGAAACCAAGATGAACGTGTACTTCATTTAGTGGGAATAAGTAATCCTATGATATCATTACGAAAATGATATGCTTAGGCTTGGAAATCTGCGGGACTATATCACTCTTTCATTCCTGAGGACTGAGCCATATGATTTTTTCCTCGAGTTTTATATTTCATTTCTTGTTGAAAATAAATTCGTTTTGAATAATTTATTTCTTCGTGTGAAAGTTTGTACAGGGTATCCCAAAGTGCATGATTTTGACTGTTTCAGGTACTTCTGGACTAGATGGGTAATAACATCGAGAGGTGTCCTGAGCTCGATTTTATTCAAAAAGACCATTAGTGACAACCGTTTTACGGTATCTTAATTTCTTTTAATTTTCAGTCGTAAGGAACAGTTATTCTAAACTTTATTCACCAGCAACGTTTCGAGAACGTTGCTGGTGAATAAAGTTTAGAATAACTGTTCCTTACGACTGATATCTGTGTTCTTCATTAGTTTTTTGGGACGATAATTCCTACATACTTTTAATTTTCATATATTATCGATTCCGAAAATGTGCCTTATAGCACATTCATCTTTTCTATTCACGAAAAAAACTGAAAGCGATTGAAACTTGATTGACAGTAAACATTCCACCTCACTTGCCAATCTAACTCTACTTCATCAAAATAATGATTTTTATAAGCTGACACTATTAGAACAATTTGAAATTTTGAGGAACAAGAACAATGACCATCTCCTTAACGACATAAAAGATTTCCCGACGCCTAATCTGTTCAAGTCGATTCGCCCCCTAACAACATAATTTCAACTTTCCGATGACCCCTGTACTCGTGTAAATTGTTCCTAAGATGACTGACAGCTGACGCAAATATTTCCACGCAAAACAGATAACTCGATTGATAAATATCGACACTGACCACCCAAAAATAAATACGACCAAATTCATAACATCGTAACATAACTTGAATACTGAAACTCAAAAAAGAAAACTAAAATTCATGAAAGTTGAAGGTACATAATCCTTTGACGGTGAGTGAATAATAACAAAGTCTGTCACGCTTGTTCACTTTTATTGTTATTCTAAAGATTATTATGTAAAAGAAAAATTTTAATTTGTACCTGTTTTTGTCATCATATTTTATAACTTGACTACTATTTTCAGCTGACCTGAACACTGAGAATTCAAAGAAAGCGCAACGCACAATCTTAGATCTGTTGTTCCAAATGGGTTTCAGACAAGATATTCAACATAACTCTGTAGAGAAAATAACGATTGGATATACTGGGAAGTAAAACGAGAGTGTCAAATTTGAAATTCAAAAACTCGATTTTTTTCAAACGGAAACCATATTTTTTTCACTCACATATCAATTTGTCAGGTAAAAATATGTAGTTTATTGTGGGTTCCCTATATCCAAAATGTACCATTTTCGAGATATTCAGAAAAAACTGTCAGAGTGTCAGAGTTTGAATTCCAAAAAAGGCAGAAATTCGATTTTTCCGAATGAAAATCGTATTATTTTCACTCTCATTTCAATTTGTGATGATGCCATGTGTAGTCTTCTAAGGGTTCCCTATATTTTAAATGTACCATTTTCAAGATATCCAGAAATAACTGTTAGCAACGAGCATATAATATGTGAGGTATCAATTATGATCTATGTTCACCCCTTGATAAGAATCTGTATTACTTTATTCCAAAATAATCCAGGTTTGATCCAATTGAAGAATTTATCGTGCAATGTATTGACATGAAAATCTACCAACCAAGAGATATTGAGAAGGTGAGAAAAGTGTTCGGAAGTAGGTGGACGAAATTTTCAAAATGTGTTATGATTCAATTATCTATTTTGATATATATGAATAAAAGTTTCATGACTTGTTTTATAAGTTTTGCATTACAATTCAACCTTTCGATAAGTATGTTATATTTTCCGAAAACTAACGCGTTATTTTTATTACGAGCAATAAAAAATTTTCTTAGAACAATGATAATATAGTAGGTCTGCTTGGCTCATGTATCCACACAAAATTTGAAATTGATCGCATAATTATTTCTCCACCAACTTCCCATGGGCACTCCCGTTGAGACACCCTGTATAATAGTCATAGTTTGATTGACTTTTAAGAAGTCTAGAATTTTTCATTTAATTTTACTCAGGAAAACTCAAGAAAATATTTTGCTCATTGTTTGATATTCATAATCATGAGTTGATCTATGTTTGTTTGATGAAAATGCAATTAGTTTTTTTTTGTGTTTAGTTTTAGAATTTCCTCGTTTGAAGTCGCTCCTTTTTTTAATTTTTTCGATTCTCACTGAATCACGAACTGAACCTAACTAGATTTTTTAAACAAGGTGTTCATATGAGACCTAAGGTCGGTTTCACAAAACTTTAATTGTACCGTTAAATTAATTGGATTCCTTGAAATTTCAAAACGAGTGATTCGATTGGTTCGAGTTTACATACAGTTTTTTAATCGTACAATTAAAGTTTTGTGAAACCGACACATAGTCATTAAAATGAGTTCGTTAAGAATTGCAATCAGTCAGAAACATTTCTGATTATGCACGTTAAATGTAACCTGATTTTCCAATAAATGATCATGTCCAAATCGCATTCAAACATAACATAAAAAATATTGGAAATGATAATAGAGGACAATAACGAAATGGCCGAAAAAAATAGGTATTTAGAATGAAAATGAATCAACATGAAAGAAAATAGTGTAAATGGAATCATACAGAAATTCGATTAAACCGGACATTGGTATAATGTGTGAGCCAGATTCTTTCAACATTATGGATACCCTATCTATGCACTGGCATCGACGAATCCATGAATCTGCTCAATGCATTGCCGAAGAGGTTTGAAGAAGTGGGAGATTCAAGATCTGTACAATTTTGTATTCTGTATTGTCTTCGAGAATATTTCAACAAATGCACTCTCCATAGAAGCTTTTCTATTTAATCAATAATGTCTATGTTATTCCTTGCTTTGATAATTGTTGAAGATGAAATAAATAGTTATTATAATAATGAAGTTAGAATTTACAAATGTGTCTTTCACTTCGTTTTGGGGAGCAATTTCAAGGATGAAGTATATAGTATGTATCATTCGAAATATTGACAACTTGATTTTAATCCTAAGAAAATTATTATCAGACCTACAATACCATATTATCTATTTGAATACAATTAGGTACCTACATTTATCGCATTCCCTCATCTTCAAAATTGCGGATAGCTTGTTATTTGCCAATACCTTAGCTTAAAATTATCATTCGAAATCGTTTTGTTCCCCACCATTACTTTTGGTAATAAATTCAGGTATTGTTTCATAGTTTTCGACTAGAATGAAAAAAGACTTGTGTAAAATAATATAATCTCTATTAAGAAACTGTCATTGTCACTGTCACTGATATTTACCACGTATAATCTGTGCTCGAACTTTGTATATATTCCGTTTCAAAATGATTGGCATTTCGGGCGGCTGTGGAATCTCGAAAATATGTTGGTAATATCCCATCAGTAACTTTTGAGTTCTAGGATTTAGGTTGGTGTTGAACGAAAACACAAAGTTTTGACATTTCAGTGTTTGAATAAACCTCTTGAATATATTTCGAATTTATTTATTTATTTTTAGGTATTATCGTCGGTATTGCGAGTTTTTCATTTTCAACAATTCAGCAGGTTTCTGCCAGTATTAATCGCGTTTTGCTAGTTATTCAGGTAACAATCATTTACCTACTTGTTCGAGGTGTTTTCGATTTTTTTGAATAAATAAGTAAGTCTCAAATTTTAGATTTCAACTAGAACTGTCAGATGAATTTTGGAGAAGAAAGAAGGCAAGACAAGTCATTGCGGTCAGAAGTGAACAGTGGATGGAAACCTATTCCACATGATTATACCTTCAAAGGGACATTATACGACGTTATTCTTTCTAAAATCAGAAACAATGTATAAATCAGTTTGTACATATCTTTTGAACTACCTGAAAAGTAACTGAGTTTTAATCAAAATCAACATTTAGTATATTATTTAATGAATCATGAAAAAGACAGTATTAATAAAAAATACAAATAATAGTGATCTATTTCATAGCATTTCACAATTTGTCAACAAATATTTTCTATTTGTTTCAAAAACTTGGCTATGAAATCGTAAAATTATCTCAGCTTTATTATACTTTCTTTTCCTCAATACTAAAAAAAAATGACACAGGGTGGGAACTTGGCTGAATTTTCGATAGAAATAGATTCCGAAATTTGCTGAAGAGACTTCATAGAGAATGAACTTTTAGTTATCCTTGATTATTTAATGAGTGATATCTCCACCTTGGAGTTCCTCGAAAGCCTGCAAGATTTCATGTTGAAGTATTCCACGCTATTTTTATTATCAATTCTGAATTTCTAATTCATATGCTTGATCCTTGATCTACAGCGAAATAGTGTGGCTGTGTATATTTTAGTCATCATCTCAGCTTGTTTTTCTTTGTAATTGAAGCTAAGTTTGAAAATGTGTCAATACAACAATGACGAAAATAATATAATTTCACAAAAAAAATCTTCAAATTGATTTGCCTCGAAGAAATTTATCATTTTATAGGTTATATTGAAAATTTTCAATCTATGATGAACACACAGAAGTTTTTAGTAACTTTTCGTAACTAGAAATAAAGCCCCGGCTGGAATTCCAGGGCTTGCTCTGACGACAATCATTTTGAAACGGACTATATTTATCATGATTGAAGTTTGGCAGCAAGGTCTGATTTGTGGCAAACAATGTGAAAGTCCCTTTATATTACTTTCTGTTCAATGATGTTCTCTTGGATGAAGTATAGTTATGTCTATGATTTTTCCTTCCCGAATTGATTAATGTTTTTCACTATGACGATGAAACTATTCTTCATTTCGTTTATATTTCTTCTCAATTGCAATTTTATATCCAGAAGAGATACTGCCGCAAATGTTCATCAAGAAATATATTGATCAACATCTCAAACCGTAAGCTTTGCTATTTTCCCTTTATATCATAGTTTCAGAAATTTTTTCAGATTGCTTTCATGCTACACAATGTAACTTCCTAATATTGAGCAAACTATTGAAAAAATCATTCTAGTCGTATATCAAAACTCGAAATAGGTAATTCAATTTTGGATGAAAAAAGTTGGAAAATTATTCAAGAATCATCAATGTCTCTTCAGATCCAAAGTCTCACTTCTTATAACCAAAATCTTATTTTTGATCAGAGGGATTGAGAAAACATCAAAAGTTTCGTATTACTGGTTTGTATGAAAAAATGGTGAGCGCACCCCCCTGACTCTCTTTCGCACAAAGTATCATCTTCACGGTCCACATCTATTACTCTCGCAATTTCCTGAATCGGAGTTTCCGAGTTCATGTCCAGTCGATGAACTTTTTGGGCTTACGCCAGTTTCTGCAGTAATTTGTATCCAACTTCCTGGTGATACGAACTTGGATAGTGGAAATAAAAAGCCGAACTGGCAATATACTCAGTGACATTAGAAGCGGTAAACCCCGGAACCCCCGGAGTTTTTGGATTAAAAAACAAAAAATGCTATGATAAACATATCGACGTTTCAATTTGCATTTACGAATATTTTTGCCAGTATCTTTGTGGAGGGATTGCTTTCAAAGGTTAATATAGTTCATGTTTTTAGAGTTCTGCAATCAGATCATTATTCTTTTATTTATTATCATTGAGGAAATCCACGAATAGATTTGTAATGGCTGAATCAGGATTTTTCATGTTTTTTTAATTTGAAATGTCTCACCCTTCATGCTCCGTACCCATGTTATGTTTTTTTCGAATAGCAATATATGGACTGTGTTTATTTGTTTATTTGCTATCTTACACAGATGTTCCCAATTTGTGTATGTTTTTTTCATCGTAACAGTTTTATTGCAGAAATTTCAAGGTGAAAATTATCTTCGTTCACATAACTGGTGATCGAATTGTTGAGGGTTAAGGATATAAACCGCCGACCTAAAAATTGCATTTCTCAAACCTGACACCAATCACAAATTGTTAATTTCGTAATGAGAAATGGCTTAACAATTTTTTCCTTCAGTAACACCGCTCAATGTGTAATGGAATGTCCTTCCATTCGATATTTAAAAAACCATTCAGGGTGTACCAAGTTCGACGGCCTATTAGGCGTTTCTGGAGAACTAGACTTATTTGAAATCTGAAAATTGGGATTATAATATTGTTTGAAATTATCTACCGAGCTAAAATATTCTTGGAGCCTGACCACTTTCAGTTATACAGGGGCGAAAAAAAAATTTTCAAAATTCGGTTTTTTTTCTTTTCGAATTTGACAGAGTATGCAATTCTGAATACATTCGTACTCAAATCGTTGCATTCGTCGAAATACTTTCAAAAATATCGAGAAAAACCTGAAGAAAAAGAAAGAAAAGAGTATTCGGTATTATGTTTGTTATTCCTAATCTAGATACCTTAAGCACAAACCGTTTTCACATCTTTGAAGTCAAAGACTGTGGGAATATTGTACATTTTTGAAATTTTGAGAAACTCATCACAGTATTCGGTATAATTTTTGCTATTTCTGATCTAGATATCTTAAGCACAAACCGTTTTCACCTTTTTGGCGTAGTTGAAGACAGTGGAAATATTTCACATATTTAGAATTTTGAAAAACATGTTGAAATATTATCATCATTTTTCTTTGTACAATCCAACGCAATCATGAAATAATAGGGTTCTAATTTGAAAAACGAAAGTTATTGGCCAATCTTGATCCCAATTTCCGACCCAACATTTGGAACACCCTGTGATGAGTTTTTCAAAATTTTAGAAATGTACAATATTTCCACATTCTTCGACTTCAAAAATGTGAAAACGGTTTGTGTTTAAGGTATCTAGATGAGGAATAACAACAGGTTTTTCTCGATATTTTTGAAAGTATTTTGACGAATGCAACGATTTGAGTACGATTGTATTTAGAATTGCATACTCTGTCAAATTCAAAATGAAAAAGACAGAAAGAAAAAATTTTGAAATTTTTTTTTTTCGCTCCCTGTATAACTGAAAGTGGTCAGGCTCCAAGAATATTTTAGCTCGGTAGATAATTTCAAACAATATCATAATCCCAATTTTCAGATTTCAAATAAGTCTAGTTCTCCAGAAATAGGCCGTCGAACTTGGTACACCCTGTATATTCCCATTTGAAAAAATAAAGTAGGTGGTGAGGGGGCGTAGGGGGTGAGAAAAAACAAAGTCAAAAAAGCATACGATTAACAGCTTTTAAAATTAAAAATTGACAGGTGGGAGTTGGTAATGGTTTTCCTTAATAATTGTTGGTACAAGAATAATTGCGAATTACGTTACTTCTTTGGCACGCTGTACATTGACCCCCTCTACAGAAACGACGCTGTTACAGATTCCAAATGCGAATTTCACTGCCCAACATGAAGCATCTACGCAGATATTATGATCTTTTAGCTAATCCCATACTGATGAAACCAAATCGAAGCGAATTCTCCCACGCAATCCCATCGTGATGTTGACCTAGATTTCAATAGGGCTTTTCCCTAGTAATTAGTTGTTTAATTAGCTACAGGTAGGCCCCAGGGTTCGAGCGTTTGGTCCTGAAGTGTTTCTTGTTTTGACGAAAAGACCTTGAATGACGTCACCGTCCTTGATTAATTTAGGCTCATCCAGCGTTGGTTACCAGTAGGAGTTTTTTTGGTGAAATCAGTTGTAACTGTTGTAGAGTCTGCTGAAAGGCTCTTTCATATTTTACCATCAAGTTTTACATGTCAACATCTTCTTTTGGAAAATTGAATTTATTTCAGTTGGTTCATATTTATGTTTTCGTCGAATTGGGGGAAGGCTAATGGTATTATTTTCAAAAAGTTCAGTTCAGGAAAGGCCAGGAAGTGTTTGAGGAATTTTCCATAACAACTGCAGAATTTTAATTCATCTGCGAGATGGTTGTACAATTTGATGGCTAGATATTACGTGTCTTTTTGTGGTATGGAATTCATTAATTTTTGTGGTATGGAATACATTAAATTTTTTGAACTGTGGCATAATCATATAATTCTCTACTCCATATATATTTGCTATCGACATGAATCAAACAAACAAAAATGAATCGACAGTAAGACGCTCAATTATTTTCCACAAGAAGTGATGTTATTGGCCTCTGCTAGCGTTCTTATAGCTCTCGATACTAATATCGAGCTGAATACCGAATGATTCAAAATATGCATTAGTGAATGCACAATTTGCCAGACTTATTCTTGATTGTTGTTCTACTAAGGTATCTTTATTGAATCACTGCTTCAATCGATCTATCCCTTAGAATATAAAATACCAGGAAGGAGTCTATGCGCACATAAAGCAAGAGCGGAAGTGCGACAAGAGTGCACCACGAATGAGTCATCGTTTGGTTTGAATTTGAAATAAGTGGTGCTCTCAGCGAATTGTACTTTTATTCGGTTTTTGTGATATTTTCGCAGTTTAACTGTATTGAATTAAGTTTTAGGCGAGGTTTAAAGGTGCGTCCGTGAATTTCTAACTATTTTATACACGTAATTTAGTGCTATAAGACATTTTCTAAGTTTAGAACATTTTCGATAAAATGATTAGTTGTGCAGAGTGTGGCAATTTCAAAACACCAAAAAACCAAAAATTTGGTGTAACATTTCACAGGTAAGTGATATTGGTATTGAAATGATTCATTTTTTCCTGAAAAACACGGGATTTCAATTTTGCTGAATTTGGAGGTTATCCGTAACAAACCATGGGCGTAGGTGATGTTCGGTAATCAATTTCATTGAACCAACTGACATTGATAGTTAGTAGCGCTATTAATTTCGTCTCTAGGGACATTTCGGAAGTAAAACCATGATTGTATCGTTGAATTATCAATTATTCAGTTCTTCACAATTTATAAGTTCAATTATTTTACCAGATTTCCCAGAAATGAAAAACAGAGAGTGATATGGATGAGTTTCGTAAAGAAACCTGGGTTTGGTCCTAACGAGAGGAGCCTTTTATGTTCCAGGCGATTGTTTTAATCGGTCATCTGTGGCCTTTATTAGGTTATTTCCAATTGAAATCGATCAGTTGGAATATGTAAGTAAAGAATAAAGGACCATGAAATGAATATATCGTCTGATACTTTTGATAAAAAGTACAACTAATTGTTTTTTCATCACCAGGTTGAATTATATCTGTAAAAATACGGTTGATGATGAAAGAATTAGAACTGTATAACAGATTAATTTTGTTAAGGAATCATTAAAAACAATTTAAAATTGCATTGTGTTTTGCTCCCCTACTTCGTTAAGATTTTTTAGACCGATTTGCAATATGCCATTTCGTTAATAAAATGTAATTGAAAATTCAAATGCCCTACGCCACTGCGAAACGGAAACGAGTATCGGCCATATTGAGTGCACCATTCTCGTCGCACCAGAATGCATGATATGCTCCTTCCTGGTTTTCTATATTCTAAGATCTATCCAAAAAACTCATGATATACAGGGTGTTCCATTTGAAATAAGAAAGTTGATATCCTCGTTGATATCATTTCCGGTGAAAGCGGAAGTCATTGATATTTGAAAATATATCATAAATGAAGGTCTACTTGGCTTATACAGGGTGACCATTTGAAAACGAAACAGACGAGATTACAGACGAAATAATTTTTTTCGATAGAAATGCTCGGACAGTTCGATTTCTGTTTCGAGGGGTACAACTTGAGATGTAGGTTTCGGACGCATAGCGCTTCAACCCTTGCTACTACAAACCTCATCCCAAATTTTTGAATAGGAAAAAATGGGGTGAGTGATACCTCATTTGAAAAGTATTTTTATACTGATTTGAGCACAGCAATTGTTTCTTCATTTTATGCATTAGTTCTCGAAATACAGGGTGGCCATTTGAAAACGAAACAGACGAGATTACAGACGAAATAAATTTTTTCGATAGAAATGCTCGGACAGGTCGATTTCTGTTTCGAGGGGGACAACTTAAGATGTAGGTTATGGACGCATAGCGCTTCAACCCTTGCTACTACAACCCTCACCCCCAATTTTTGAATAGGGAAGATGGGGTGAGTGATACCTCATTTGAAAGGTTTTTCACAAAAAAACACTACAAGTGCCATGAAAACACCACTTCATTTTCAAATGCTTAGTCAATAATATTTCGAGAAATAATGCATAAAATGAAAAAACAATTACTGTGCTAAAATCAGTATGAAAATACCTTTCAAATGAGGTACCACTCAGCCCATCTTCCCTATTCAAAAATTTGGGGGTAGTAGCAAGGGTTGAAGCGCTTTGCGTCCGTAACCTACATCTTAAGTTGTCCCCCTCGAAACAGAAATCGACCTGTCCGAGCATTTCTATCGAAAAAAATTATTTCGTCTTTAATCTCGTCTGTTTCGTTTTCAAATGGACACCCTGTATATCCACACAAAATGTGAAATTGATCGAATAATTATTTCTCCATGAACTTTTGATTGGCACTCCGGTGGGACACCCTATATATATGCCCTCTCTTAGCGAGAAAAATGAATAGGTTCTGATTTCAGTCTATCAATCGCTAAACAACTTTGCTCACTTCTCTCAAAAATATACCTTCTTGTTATATTCTGACAGAAACTGTCTACATGAGGGAAGCGAATTTGACAGTTCCCATTGGAATGGCTTGTTAATTGTCCTCGTATTGATGAATGACGTGGAATGTCTCAATGCATTGGCTTAATGGAATGGCTTGTCAATTGTCCCCGCGTGAACGCTCAAATATTAAGGATGGAAAGAACCGTCAAAATAACGAAAACACTATGAGTAAAAAAGCTCTCAATTAAAAATGGTTAATAGTTATTTACTTCGAGATGAAGAAATTTTCTACACATTTTATCCATGAAATTCCCTACATGATTTGCTCGACAATATACCTAGTTAAAAAAGGGGCGGTTCTTTTTAGATTTGACATGATAGAATGAGCACAAATTTTATACTCAGAGCCGAGATTTTCTCTGAAAAAGCTCACTTAACACTTAATCTCGTTTCCACAAAATTTATTTCCCACCGAAAATGAAGCAACGATCCCACACTCACCAGTTAATTGATCGACCGTGCTGTTGAACCTGGAATCTGCGTATGCATCCTTGATGTTCAATATTTCTCCTGTCATTGCGACCTTTCCAGCAATTCCTGTACCCAGAGGTATCCTGATTTCGTTTGAAAATTGCGATTTGGCTGCCTCCTCGTTGGCACATGAAGCGTCCGTTTCATTCTCGTCAACTCCGACGTCGAAAATTGTGGCGTACAGTTCCTTGTTCTTGCTGTCGACGAGAAATAACGACGCTCTGTCTGCGTCCACAAGTTTTTGTGCAAAGTTCATTATTTTCACGATAAGGGCGTCCATGCTGACCATGTCTTGGAAAATTGATCTGTGAGATGAGAAGAGAAATATGGAATTTATTGTTATAATAACTGAATAAGAGGAATAAGCACTGAATTACAAGCTAGATTATATTTACGAACATAGACTGTCCAATTCATAAATTAGCCGATTTGAAACCGGATCTTTCATACAGAGCAAAGGAAAACCCTTTTGGATTAGTATTCTGAAATCGTCATTTTACTCAATTGCTTGCAGTAAATAAAATAAAAACTAATTCGTTCAACGTAAATTCATTTGCTTACTATTAACATTGTATAAAGAAAGATAGTAATCCAGTCTTACGGGTCTATCATTTGATCGCTTGGATCCCACCAATAGATGGCGACACTCCGATGGGCTCCAAAGGAATATCTTAGCTCACAACAGATAGCTGGTAATTGGCAGTTTGTCTTAGATCGTACCATGAGGATCCGTCGGTTGGGTATCAGAGATATTCGTTAATAGATAGCCCTTAGCTATTTAGTACAGATGGCGCTATGTCAGGTATGTGTTGATGTCGCAATTGACCAGTCGCTTATTCAAAAAGTGGAAATTTCTTTTAAGAAGATGACATTCATCTTACTTCTCTTTATTTTTCAAGGTAATAGATCCGCTATCACAAATAAGCGATTTTTCTTCCAATTATATTCACTTTGACCAAATTTAATTATTCATTTTTGTCGCTCACAAATCAACTACTTTATTTTGTGTACTCATTGTTGTGGCTAATTTGATAATCCGATTATATCATGGAAAAAAATGCAACGATTTGAATACGAATGTTTTCACAATTGAATACTCTATCTATAGCATTCGAAAACGAAAAGTGGTCAGGTTGCAAGAATATCTTAACTTGGTAGATAATGTCAAACAATATCATTATTCCAATTTTTCGATTACAACTACGACCAGTTCTCCAGAAACGCCGGCGAACTTGAGCCACCCCATATATAAAGCTGTCTGTTCCAAAGATTCAGAAAGCGTTCTGTTGCTTCACTTACGTTACGCATCATTCTGTATTTTATTTTGAGAAAGTATTTTGTTGTAATCATGCGTCATAAGAAAATGTTTTTTATTTACGCGAATTCGTTTTTTTTTTCTGACGTTAAAGTTATTGTGATCAATATTAATTATTTTCATAAACGGCGCGAAGCATGCTGAAAATAATTTTTCTGATGACACATTTGAACCGACACATAGATACAACAAAAAAAGATAGAAAACAAATGTTCGCATTGAAATAAACTTATATTAAAAAACGTGAATGATCTGTATAGATTATGTTTTCATGAGTATGTAGGTATATTTCTGAATACATTGATGTATCACAACCTAACCTGAAAAAAATTTCAAAAATTAGAAAAATACATATAAATTGTTTATTTATTTAGCGTAATACAAAAATTCTTCAACACATGCATAAAGAAAATTCAATATAAAAATTGAAGTTTCTTTCGTTTTCAACAATTTCAAGTTCATGAACGACGAGTGATATTTTGAGTTCATGTCTGAATATAATAAAATAAATAAGTTTGTCACATAGCGTTAAAAAAACAATTGATACGAATTATTCTGATTTTTGCAGCTAGAATTTATTAAAGGTTAGGTTGTGATACATCACTGCACGTTCATTGGAAAACCTATCTATTTTCTCGCTAAGAGAGTGAATAGACATTTTCGAGGAAAACACAATTTTTGAAAGAAGATAGGTTAGACCTGGATATTTGGAAGATCTTCTTTGGGTCACTAACAAATATCGAGATAATTAGAAGTAGAGGATCTTGGGGAGTAAAGGCTAAGTGTGAGAATGTCCCCGGAAATTGCGATAACTCTAATTGGACCTACCAAAAAAATTGAACAATGAATCATATTTTCTGCAGAAAAGATAATCTCGAAATTTTGAGCGAGAATCATTATATTATATTATATTATTATATTATCTTTCAATTGGAATATTTTACAGAAGAATTCTATACATTTTGCTGAAAATTCTCTCCCTGTCTCTGGAACCATTTTTTTAAATAATGAAAGGAAAGACCCCCTGCGTAAACTCGTGTACCAATTTGTAAGGGGCCAAAACCTTCAAAATAATTGTTGTCAAACAATGAAACAGGAAATAATACTTCGAATTATTTAACTTTGTAACGTTTCGGGGTCTACATCAGACTCCTTCGTCAGACAAATTCGTATTGTGAATATAGTTTCTTGACTTTGATTTTGTTTATCATCCTAAGCTTTTATTTTTATGAGTATAGATCTCGAAGCATTTTGTGATTTTGAGAACAGTTCAGAAAATGAAAAGAATAGGTTTCAAATTCAACTTACGAACAGTATTCACAACACAAAATGATTTCATGTTGAAAACGGAACTTTTTAATGAGAAAAGAAGTCAACAAATTTATTTATGATATTTTCTGATCATAAAGTTTTTTGAAGATATCAACATAAAAATAGAGATATTGGTTAATCGCAAATTGAAGGTCATGAGTGTTTCAATACAAAAGATCACATGGTGAAATGGAATAGGTAACACAAAAATTCTGTTGGCGGAACCTCATCATTATCAAAAGAAAATTAAGAAGTCTTGTGTTTTATTGAAAATAGTAATCTGGCCACTTCTTGTTCGGTGGAAATCTATGAGTTAATTTATTGGGAAAAGAACTGACTCCAGGACACTTTGAGGTGAAATAAAAAATTTTAACATGTATAGACATGTTTTGACCCTAGACAAATAAGTGCACGAGTTCAAACAGGGGCCTTCTTCTATTATTAAAAATTTTTTTCTCATTGATTTTGTTCCAGAGATTTCAAGAGAAAATTTTTAAGATGTTTCCGAAATTCAGTTGATCGGAAAAAATCTAATGAGAATCCCAGCCAGCATAGATACAAAAACAAATTTGCATGTTGGACGTCTATTGAAACTGCTTTTGTTGATGAAAAATCTAGAAAATTTTTTCGCATAACTACTTTCCATTAAAAATAGTTGTTCTGTAATTTTTTATTATTATTTAATGCTATTTTTCAAAAGATGAATCACGAGATCGATATTTTATTGATATCAATTAGGATGTTTTCTATTGACATCCCAACACAACGTAGAAACGTTGAGATGCACGTCAAAATGAATCAATTCATCGTACCGAAAACGGGGAAAGGCATTGGCACCAATTAATTCAAAATTGTTCTAATTCAATGGATTGTCTCCATTGACAGGTAAAGACATTCCATTTCAATGGATTGTTTCCATTCACGCAACGCTATTCCACTAAGCCAATACAATTTCTAAGTGAAATGGCGCATCAATTGGCTTCCTGTACTGGATTGTCCCCATAAATGGATCAAGACAATTCATTGTCTCCATTCACACAATGCCAATCCACTAGACTATTGGATTGTCTCAATGGAATGGCTTGTCAATTGTCCGCGTGTGAATTCTCCATTAAGCAGTACTCATGACGAGTAATAATTCAGTAACCGGTCTACTGCTACGCTGGTTCGATGAAGTTCTACCTTGTAGTCGGTGTAAGAAGAATTATTGAGCAGAATCCTCGAGTTTCAAACGCATGGCAATACAGTTCTAATCTATGTATCAATGAAATGGCGTTCGATACTCATCAAAGTTATCAAACATCATACACTGTCAGGAGAGACGTGATTGATGATTCGATGAGTGTTCGAAATTCGAACATAATTTCAAATAATTCATATTTATATTCCTCGAATAATTCCCGATGGAAAATTCCAATAAATTCAAACGCTAATTTCTCGTGCAATCGATCGTAAATCGCCGACACCAAAGTAGTAAGAGGGTTACCTGTGACGAATATTCAAGTGTTGTTTCGAGCACAAAGAAACAACATTTTTTGGTCCTTCGAGCCGGATATGAACCAGCGACCTATGGAACAACACTTGAAGATTGAAGGGCAAACTGAACAACCAGACTCAGAAGTTCAGGGGAAGTCTTAACTCCACAGTTTGCCGTAAGGTATAATGATCAAACGTTTGGTGAATGATAATTTTATTCATTACAATCTAAGCTTATATACTATTCTAAATTAAACAATATTCCAACATTCGTCACAGGTAACATACTTACTACTTTGGTGTCAGCGATTTACGGTCGTTTGGAATTTTCCATCGAGAATTATTCGACGAATATAAATATGAATTATTTGAAATAATGTTCGAATTTCGAACAATGAGATTATCCTCCCGAAACTGGGTACAATAAAAGGGATTCATCATTTTTCTGTTCTATTCGATAAAAGAAATAAAAACAAAGTCGACTCACTTAACAACGTCCAGTAGAAAATCGTTGAGCTTCTTCTGTTGGTTCATATTGAAATAGAGATGTGCGTAATGAAGAGCAATTCCACCCCACACCAGGTAACTCGATGCAATCTCCTCGTCTTCCTCGTGGAATTGAGTACCTCTTTCCCCACGCCATAACTCCAACACAGCCGCCAATTCCCCATCTGGCTGTTGAACACTCTGGCATAATATATGCGCCATTTCGGTCTGGAAAGAGAGCGTCATTTGAATACTATCAGAGTTGATTTAGTCGCATTTCAGTCTATAAAGTAGCTGAGAGAATCGTATCGTAGACATTAGACTTGTGGGGAAACTCGAAGGATAGTCGAATGCAAAATATTCAAATACAAAAATGAATGAATCGGGAGAATTCACTTGAGGTGAATGTCCCACAATGAGGAATGTTCACAGGTATGCAAAATCGATCGAAACTTTGTCACAGTATAACCTATATGTATCTGAGACGAGATCTGAGATCACTAGTTTTTGTTTCAGTCGAAAAGACCTAGTAGTACGGATTTTACAACCCCGTGAATATTCAATTCCTCGCGGCGTTGTGACTTCATACTACATTCGCAAATCGCACTTCGTGAGACGAAAGGCCCTTATATTGGACCTGGCTACGTACTGAACCTCGCAAGTCGTTGGATGTAAAGTGACGTCACACGGATTCATCGAACTCATGTTTATAACTCGATATCTCGGGCGCTATTTGAAGTATTCAAATAATTTTTGGAAACAATATTTTCATTTTCTACGGAGAATAGGAATATGTAGAAACATTTCTTCTGAGATATTTTCTGTATAATCAGAAGAGTATGGATCTCATTATAAATTTTAGGAAAAAATTTTTGATTAATAGTTTGAAATTCATATTCGAATGAATAACAATTTCTCCCAACCCTTCCTACAACAAAAAACAGCTGTCCATCAGTCGCGTATGAGTAGTTCTCCTGTGAATATCATTTTATTTATAAGTTACTGCATACTCTATAATTTCTGTTGATTCCAAAGTACGAAATTTCACAACATTGTTATATCTTGAATATAAAAATAGTAATGAAAAAATAAGACAGTATCGGACATATGGACCTTTATTTATGCGGAAATCACAAAACAGTTGCCGACGTTTCGAGGACAACTTTTATCCTCTTTTTCAAGGCAATATTTTGTATAGTCAACAGCAAATTAGATATAATTGTTTCATGGGCATCTCAAATATTGTACACCAAATTTCAAGAATAATATGGATATGGATTTCAGCATAAATAAAGGTCCACATTCCCGATACTATCTTATTTATTTATGTTATGGATGAGAATCTTGAATTGAATAGTAATGAACGTTTATTTTGCATTCGTATCAAGTTATGATCCATTATATGTACAGGGTGATTTATTTATCTTGGTAACCCCAATTTTCTCGAAAACGTCCGAATATTTTTTGATTCTGTGAATGGCGTTTTGAACAAGTCAAAGTCGACTTGAGATGCACATTAAAATCTGCGGAATAAATAAAGACGCCAGGCGTCGCGGCGCTATCAAAAAATTTTTTTCCAGGGACATGCCTTTTTTATCATGTCATTCGAAAGATAATTTCATTCTGAACTTTTTTTTCGAATACAATTTTTGTTCATTTCTAACCGTCAGCGATCTGCTGCGTGTTTTATTCCATTTATTTTTTTTCTGTATTGTGGTAGTATGCCTTGATTTGGAGACATAGATATGATTTTGTGCCTTGAATTCAAGAAGGATAGTTTTCTACACAATCTGCCTCTTTAAATAAGATTGAATATGTGTATACAGCAAGATGGGGCTCCATGTCACAACGCTGCCATTGTGTAGAGATATTAAGATTAACAATTCGAAAATGAATGGACCCTTATATTTTAACCAAAGTGACTTATAATGAAATTGGGAGATGATTAAACCTGTGTATGGATAATAGATTTGATTTCAGGGGGAACTTTTAGATCTTCGAAACCGAAAGGTACTGGTATTTTGAGCTACGATGAGAACCATTTACTAAAATATTCATGTAATTATTTTAAGCTCAGTATGGTAAATTCAAGGGAGGGAAAAAGAATTTTAAAAGCGGCCCTGGCCATTTGGGAGGAATGAAACGTTCTCGCAGTTCCCCTCCCCTGGATGCGCTCCTGGGTGGTAACGGTCAAATTTCGATATACCGGGTGTACCAGGTTCGACGGCCTATTAGGCGTTTTTGGAGAACTGGACCTATTTGAAATTTGAAAATTGGTATTATATTATTGTTTGACATTACCTACCGAACTGAAATAATCTTGGAGCCTGACGTTTTTTTGTTTTCGAATTTGATAGAGTATGCAAATCATTGCATTCTAACCTAGATATCGTAACCACAAACTGTTCTCACATTTTTGAAGGCGAAAACTGTGGAAATATTGTACAATTTCAGAATTTTGAATAACTTGTAAAGGGGTTCAGAAATTGTGATCAAAATTGGCTCATAACTTTCACTTTTCAAATTAAAACCCTATTTTTTATGATTGCGTAGGATTCTGTGAAGAAAAATGATGATAATGTTCTAACATGTTGATGCTCCTAAAATTTCTAATTTTTGATTATTTAGGATTTTCTGTTTCTATTCATGAAATCTGTTTAACATCAACAATGATAAATGAATTCAGAAAGTCACTAGTGAGTTATTTGAGTAATTTATCTTCTATGACCAAGGTCATTGTTGATATGAATCAAATTCTACGAATTTGACGGAACGTACGACATGAAATCAGAAGATCTTGAATAACTCAAGAATTATTTCTTTTAGGGGCATTTACATGTTGGAACGTTATCATCATTTTTCTTCGCATAATCCAACGCAATTATAATGAATAGGTTTCTAATTTGAAAAACGAAAGTAAAGGGTCAATCTTGATCCCAATTTTTGAACCAACATTTGGAACACCCTGTGACGGGTTGTTCCAAATTCTGAAAATGTATAATCTTTTCACATTCTTTGCCTTCAGAAATGTTAAAACGGTTTGTGCCTACGATATCTAGGTTAGGAATAACAAACATAATTCCGAATACACCTATCTCCCTCTTTTCTTCAGTTTTTTCTCAATATTTTGGAAAGTATTTCGACAAATGCAACGATTTGAGTAGGAATGTATTCATCAAATTCGAAAACATAAAACAGAAAAAAAATTTTGAAAATATTTTTTCACTCCCTGTATAACTGAAAGTGGTCAGGCTCCAAGAATATTTTAGATCGGTAGATAATGTCAAACAATAATAAAACCCCAATTTTCAGATTTCAAATAGGTCCAGTTCTCCAGAAACGCCAAATAGGCCGTCGAACTTGGTACACCCTTCATACAGTGTGATTCATAACTATTGGGACATAGACTGAAAGCAGATTTTTTGGACCCAAATATGGCGATAGAACGAAACAAACCTGGATAAAATATTGCTGTGGAAAAGATAGAGGGCGTTGAAGTTGAATATTTTTTCGTTTTTTGCTAATGATATCACTGCATATTTCTCGTTTTATTAAAAAACACAATTGAACAGTTCAGAGCATCGAAAGGGGACTTGGAGTAACGATTTATTCATTTTATTTATGTGTTTTGACGATAAAGCATAATGACAAAACAATGTAACATAAAAAGAATAAACTAGAATTAAATGTTCTACGTGTGCTCCTCACACTTCTATGACGTTTCTAATTCTAATTTCAATACAGGTCTTTCGAACTTCAAAAAAATATAATTCTGTACCCTTATGCAATCAGCCACGAAAATTCAACTTTAACTAGATCTATCTTTTTCCACAGCAATATTTTATTGAGGTATATTTGGTCTTAGAGAAAGAACAGAAGATTCTTGCGGTCGAAATTCCCGGAAGGCTGAACGAAGCCACAACGACCACTGTTCAGAATAATAATAATAATATTTGGTCCTACCGCCATATTTTGGTCAGAACAATATGCCCTTAGCCTATGTCCTGATAGTTATGAATCACCCTGTGTATTCTTATGAATAAGAGAGCTAAAATAATACAATAAATGTTGAAACCAATAGTACCTTAGCTAAAGTAGAGAAAGAAAACTGGGAAAAATAACATTCGTCGTATCATACATTAGTATTATATGATATTATCATCACTAGTATCATACGATACTATAGAGCCTGGGGAAAGAAGGATTTTCAAACAAAAACTCCAACCTGAAAATGAAAAAATACAGAACAGCAAGAGAATGCAATTTACACTTCATCAAATTGATCTATAATTTTCAACCCATTGCAAAAATTAATTTGATACATTGTGTATGGCTCTAATGACATCTTGAAATTTATAAATCGAACAATTATTAATTAGGTGTTCAACTGTTTTCCGATTCGTCACATTCATAATTAGGACTATCAACTAAATTCTATTTGAAAAGCATGACCTGTTCTTAGTCGATTAAGAAGGGACCATATTCTCCAGCAACTTTATTCGATGGATCAGATATCAGATCTTTATTGGATGATTCAATGCTACACCTACTAAATTGAAAGAGATAGATAATATGTCCTGTTCAATTTTTTCGCGAAACATAAATTGCTGAATATGGCAAGTCGCTACGGTGTCAAGTTTCCGCATCTTATAGGGTGATTTTGGAATTTGGAAATCATTTTAACTCGCTATAAATTCCGCAGTTTTGTGACTTCGGTCTAGAAATAAAAACATGAACATCTTTATGGCAGTAATTTCAGTTCTTTTCGCCCGTTCTTCCGAAATCTCAGTGCCGAATTCGAAAAACACTTTCCAGTCAAAATGATTCATTCAAGAATAAGATGTCATCTTTCCACCTTTGATAATATCTTGAGTGGTGTTTTCATTTAGTGTTATGAATCAAAGTTTATACCATTCAATTCGTTTCAGTTTCATGGAGTTGAATAATATAATTGATATTCATTTCCACCTATTCACTTTTATTTTGTACTCTTACATATCGACGATTGGTTGACATGTTGAAAATTCAACATGTCAATTCTTCGGCTATTTATTTCAAATGCTCTGAATTACTCTTTTAATTATCTTTTCATTCAAATATAAAATTCGTAGTATTGGAAATACAGGAACAAAATCTACATATATTTCAACCTGAAAATTTATACTTCTCCCCAAGACGTTACTATTTCATGATTATTTTTACATATAAGATATTATAGTTCTGAGTTCGGTGTTCCTTAATGATTGGAGCAATTATTCATACAGTGTACAGGTAACTCATACAGCGTATGGGGTTGTATTACATCCCTTATTTAAATAGCAAATTGCCATGAATGGAAATATGATCGGAGTCAGGATATTCAGAGCTGAAGTTTCGCAGAATATTTTGTATCTTCTCTTCGTATTTGAATTGAGAATAATTATAAATCATAAATTCCCAGGAACATGAGATATGTACGATCAGAGTCGGGCTTGAAAAACTTTTCAATGATTCGTTGTATTGCATCAACTAGTACAAATAATGCGATGAGAAGTATTTGGGAAATGAACGTTCCTTTCGGAAATATGTAAAGGAAATCATCGGTCCCAACGAAGAAAGAATTATAATGGACATACTATCCACAGTACTGGCGTGGGATCTGTACCGTGAAAGCTGTCATCTGAAAAGATCTATTTATTTACTTACTTTTTATACGATCATTGAACTTCTCGAATGTATATTCTTAACTTTTGGAATCTAAACTTCAACTTTCAATAATGAGAGACTTCAGCAGAGGCAACACTTCAGAAAGAATTAACAAAACACGTGGAAATGATGCTTTCTATTTTTAGAATGTTTGTCTTCCAGGATTTTAGTTTGACGTTTATCTGACAGAACATTGAAGTGGTCTATGAGGACGAATTTACCATCAAATGCTATCTGATCAAAACTACCGAATTTCGCTCATGAACATCTCAATTGATGTGTATTCCCCTCAGGGTAGTGGCCACTCCACCTATTTTACGAGTTTATCGAAGCTATAATTCATCCGGCTTGTCGACATTGGCTTTGATGAAAGCCGCCGACTCTGGTCCGTATTTGGGACATCTGGCGGCTTCTTTGATATTTCAGGAATTATTCTCATTCTCTCATCTCCAATCAAAATATTGATTCCCCAGTACCGTAGAGGAATACTTGATCTTGGGGAAACAATATCTTTTCCAGATAACTATTTATTATGTTATTTTAAGAGAATTATGGTGACTGTTCTTATTGGATACCACAATATTTTATATTTATACATATTCGAATGCTCGGTTGAGTGATGCGTCAAATTCAATGATTTAATATTGTATCTTCTGTCTGCCTAATTTGTAGGCTTTGAAGTATTCAAATGAAGTTACTTGAAGCATCAGGATGACCATATAAATTTCATGACATTCGAAGGAAAAAATTCGATTGAAGAGTTAAAAATGTGGAAAAAAAGTAGTATGGAATGCGATATATTTTATTCCTACTTAATTATTATCAGTATTTGTCCATAGTTCGTATTCTTTCATGAACCAATTCGGGAAAATTAATTCCACATAACACTCCAGCGAAATTCTAATCAAAACCGGTCATCTGGTTCCTAAGTTCTGTGAAGACAAAGAAACATACAACATACAAACATACTCACCTTCACATTTATGATATTTGTATGGATAAACCTATATGATCCCTAGAACAGATGTTCTATTTAATATCAGATGATTTGAAGAATTTGATTATCAAAGCACCCTAATTATGGGCCATGATGGATCAAAATGGGGATTGGACTAGAGGAGACTCCGTTTGCAGATTCATCCAAGATGAGAAAATGCCTTCATCGAAGCTCAGCAGAGACAGACCGGTTTCGTCCTCCTTAGGACTCATCAGTGACTCTCAGCCAGCAACGATGAACGAGCATCCTAGAGAATTTATGCAATGCGAGAAGACAAACTTCTCTTTGTATAGCACTGAGGTTTGTCTTTTCGCATAGCGATTGAGCATACATTCAGATCGCTCATAAGCAGATTTGCTAGGCTTTGGTTTATCAACACAAAAACTGTTTCGAAGACCATTGAAATTGTGAGAGCTGCTTGCGCACTTCACAATTTTTCCTATTTGAGGAATGGTGAATGGAGAGGTGGAATAAGTCTTGGGGCATCAGAAACCTCTGAAAACTACCCTAATTATGAGTCGAGAAAGAATCAGCTTTTGGGACAGTTAAAAAGAGATATTACTTCTACAGAATTATTCAGGAACTGACTGGAAAGCAGTTTTTCGTTATCATACAGTATATAGTTGAACTTTTTTCGAACATTTCCATTTCAAAATTTGACCAATGAACCATTAGCAGGCTACATTACTAATGATATTAGACGATCATAATGAAATAAGAAAGTAACTAATATAAATCTTGCAAGGATATATCATTCTAGTTCATTCTTATTATTAGCATTTTCTATCATAATTTGGTTAGGTCATATCTATAATACATACAGAAGAACAGAATAATAATAAAAAATATTCGAAAAGCATTGTACAAGTCTGAGCAGTATCTTTATTTCACAAAAATGAAGTGATAGAGAAAATAACATTGCAAACACTTGACTAGATGGATTGCACAAGTCTGAACAGTAACTATTACATAAAAACGAAATGATGATGAAATAAGTGAACAAAAAACATCACAAGTCACTAAATTTGATGATTGCTTGAGTTCTATTGATAACTTTCATAGGGTGTACCAAGTTCGACGGCCTATTAGGCGTTTCTGAAGAACTAGACTTATTTGGAATCTGAAAATTGGGATTATGATATTGTTTGTCATTATCTATCGAGCTAAAATGTTCTTGATGCCTGACCACTTTCAGTTATACAGGGAGCGAAAAAAAAATTTTCAAAAATGTTTTTTTCTGTTTTTTTGTTTTCGAATTTGACAGAGTATGCATTTCTGAATACATTCGTACCCAAATCGTTGCATTCGTCGAAATACTTTCCAAAATATCGAGAAAAACCTGAAGAAAAAGAGAGAAAAGAGTATTCGGTATTATGATTGTTATTCCTAATCTAGATACCTTAAGCACAAACCGTTTTCACATTTTTGAAGTCAAAGATTGTGGAAATATTGTACATTTTTAGAATTTTGAAAAACTCATCACAGGGTGTTCCAAATGTTGGGTCAAAAATTGGGATCGTGATTGGCCCATAACTTTCGTTTTTCAAATAAGAACCCTGTTTTTTCAAGATTGCGTTGGATTGTACGGAGAAAAATGATGATGATGTTCCAACATGTTAATGCTCCTAAAATTGATAATTCTAGAGTTATTTAGGATTTTCTGATTTCATGTCGTACGTAGCGTCAAATTCATTAAATCTGTTCCATATCGACTATGACCTTGGTCATAGAAGATAAATTATTCCAATAACTCATTAGTGACACGCACTTGAAAACATTCGTACTCAAATCGTTGCATTCGTCAAAATACTTTCCGAAATATCAAAAAAAAAAAAAACGAAACAAAAAGGTTAGATAAGAGTATTCGGTATAATGTTTGCCATTTCTAATCTAGATATCTCAAGCACAAACCGTTTTCACGTTTCTGTAGTCGAAAACAGTGGAAATATCTTCATATTCAGAATTTTGAAAAACTCGTCACAGGGTGTTCCAGATGTTCGGTCAAAAATTGGGATCAAGATTGGCCTATAACTTTCGTTTTTCAAATTTAAACCCTATTTTTTTTATTGCGTTGGATTCTGCAAAGAAAAATGACGATAATGTTCTATCATATTGATACTCCTAAAATTAATAATTCTCGAGTTATTTAGTATTTTCTGATTCCATGTCGTACCTTGCGTCAAAAGCATAAAATCTGTTTCATAACAACAATGAATTGAAAAGAAAGGTGTGTCACTAGTGAGTTATCGGAATAATTCATCTTCTATGACCAAGGTCATAGTTGATATGACACAGATTCGATGAATTTGACGCTAAGTACGACAAAAAATCAGAAAATCCTAAATAACTCAAGAATTATCAATTTTAGGAGCATTACCATTTCAAAACATTATCATCATTTTTCTTCGTACAATCCAACGCAATCATAAAAAAATAGGGTTCTAATTTGAAAAACGAAAGTTATGTATTTCGACGAATGCAACGATTTGAGTGCGAATTTATTCAGAATTGCATACTCTATCAAATTCGAAAACGAAAAAACAGAATAAAAAATTTTTTTTCCGCTCCCTGTATAACTGAAAGTGGTCAGGCTTCAAGAATATTTTAGCTCGGTAGATAATGTCAAACAATATCATAATCCCAATTTTCAGATTTCAAATAAGTCTAGTTCTTTAGAAACGCCTAATAGGCCGTCGAACTTGGTACACCCTTTATAACAAAAAGAAAATAAGAGAAATATCCAAAATAAATATTGCAGATAACTGGATTGGATGCATTGCACTGGTCTGATTCATAACTTTAATATATACGAATTAAATATTTAAAATACAAGAACTATTTTGAAAACATCGCAGACCACTGGACTGGCTGCTTCAAGAACAAAATAAAAAGAGAACCTTAAAAACAAATAAGTAAACTAGAACACAAAAAAAACATAAAAATATCAGAACAATTTTACCTCATCTTCATCTGAAGAGCTCCCCTTTCCATTCTTCGCTCCCCATAGAAATGTCCTGAATTGTTGAATCAACGTTGCTCTTTTTTCATTCTGCTTTTTGAGACTGTTTTCAGTTATTGAAAACTGCCCTCTTTTTCTCTTCTAAATTTCCTCAAAAAATGCAGGAGGTTCCTCTCTTCTCTTCCCAGTTGTATATCCAAGTTTCATGTAGGCTTTTGAGATTGGTGAAATTTTGCAGTAACCTCTCGGTTATTTCTTTTTTGGATTCCCCAACATTGAACCCCATCTCCATAATTCCCCTGCCTATGATACTCCATAAATTATTTTTTCTACGCTTTCTGTCATCAAATTGCACTGCATATTTCTCACGGAGTTTCAGGAAAGCAAGAGTTGCAGCATTGTTCAACTCTGTGGACCTCTTACTGCTTCAGATCAAATTTGGATTGCCATACCCTCAAGTGAAGACTGGCCCTCGACATTATCTTTCTGCCAGTCTTCAAATGAAAAATGAGACGGACTTCCAGTCTCGTTATTTTCAATTTCACCTTCAATGTCATGGATATGATTTCCTAAATATTGTGTGCTGGCCACAGGATTTATTGAAAAATGTTGTATTACATATAAGAACAGAAATGAGTTGGGAATTTCTACAAGTGCCATGAAAACACCACTTCATTCTCAAATGCTCAGTCAAAAATATTTCGAGAACTAATGCATGAAATGAAAAAACGATTACTGTGCTGAAATCAGTATAAAAATACCTTTCAAATGAGGTATCACTCACCCCATCTTCCCTATTCAAAAATTGTGGGTGAGGGTTGTAGTAGCAAGGGTTGAAGCGCTATGTGTCCGTAACCTACATCTTAAGTTGTCCTCCTCGAAACAGAAATCGATCTGTCCGAGCATAAAAGGTTTACAGTAATTCGATTCGACATATCACTGAATCACACCCTGTGCTACCCTATTTTTAAGAGTTTTTTATATAGCGTCAAGCTTTTCGGCATTTCTATTTGAACATCGCCACATGATCGTTTTATTAGGGGCTCGGCGGCTTATATGACGTGTTGTTTTTCAGGTGGCTTATCTCCTATTGCAGAAATTATTGTCGATTCTCCAATCAGGACATTATCATGCAGAAGGGGAAAATATTATGAAATCTTTTTATTTCCATACTAGTAGTGAGAGAAACAAGTGTTTGAATACGACAACACGTTGTGAGTTTGTTTACATTCAAACACAAAGATTTCAATATTCTCACTTTTTTAGTGCTGTTAGTTTCAGGATTACAATTTCATAGATGGTTAGTTCTAAAATTAATTGCATAGCTTATTTATCCGTTAAGAAATGTCTCCTGTATTTTTTCATTATTCATTCATTTCAATATTAAAAAAAAGAGTTATTGAATGCGCAAATTAGACCCGGCATTTTGAATATCTTATAATTTTTCAAATATAAGAAAAAATGTCAGAGGGGAAAAAAAAATTTGAGTGTAGCTTGCAAATGAAAACCACTAGAAGAAATAAACATAAATAGCAGAGACTATAGCAAAAAACTAAAACAATGCTTTTCGAGGCTCTTTTTAAACATCGCCAAATGATCGTTTCATTGGGCTCGAAATAATCAACAGTTATCTTTGGAATTCAATGTCTAAAACTCGTCTATCACACTTTCAAGCCTACTTCAGCTTAGAACAAGAAGCTTGGACATCGACAAGTTGATAAATATGTTGGAACAACAAAATTAGAAAAGATTAATGAACTTTTGTTAAATGATATTTCAAATTATTTATGACATTGAATTTTTCCTAGTCATTTTCATATCAGAATCTATATTATTCTGTTTATAAATTCTTGTTATTCAATATCTTACATAACATAGATCTATGAAGGGGGCCCCCGACTAGAACCTTGCGGGGGGCCCCCAAATTTTGCGCTACGCCACTGTATTTTTCATTAAGTAGCTTATATAGAACGTGATGGTGCTCTTCACAGAAACGCTTAGTCAATCATCGGCAAACCCTCTATTAAGTTTGTATGGCATACTTGGCTTCATCGGCTACACGAATGGCCTCAAATTCTGTTATCCATGAATAATTGGTTCATATTTCACCACACCCCAAGTTTTCTCATTTGAATGTGAAACTAATCCGGATCTCGGGGTTCAGAACTAACTAGATTGTGCCAAAAGTTCAACTTATCAAAAGCACTCGGTTACATCTGCACACTACCTTCAGAGTCATTATAGCCGCGAAATAAGCCCCTAGGACCTGTAGCATGTTGGAACTGGGAAACTGTCAGTTCTAAAGCGCGGCTTTGAACGAGGGTATTTGCCTCGGTATTTGCACACTCAGAGATTATAGTTCTAATTGCATATGGAAATGGAATCCGTTATTGGAGCTCTGGCACGTTATATTTGATGGTGACACATGAATACTGTTTTGTAGGCATATATCGAGCATTTAATGACTATAATCTAGTCGGGTAGGCAAAGCTTTAATAGTGTGTGCTCTTTTGAAGTGGTCATTTGAATTTTCGATAATTCCGATTGGGCCATCATGATGATACAATTAAAGACATTCAGGAAATTCCAGCTGATTATTGGATCCTTCCCAATATGAAGTATATGGAAGTACAAGGCTGAAAGTGTAATATTCAGCAACTGATGGATTATAATACACTGAGAAACATCCTGAGAGGATGACTTCAGTAGCTTTATTATTATGCATCATTAAGGAGATCTCGAGATATGTTACCTTCAATTGAATTACATGAAATAAATTAATCTTAGATGTCATACTATGAGGTAAGGTATTTGCTAATATAACGCCATCGAAATATTTGTCGGTTTGTGTCTGCATCATGAGTTCTTTTCGATTGATCTTGTCAGTTTACGAGCCACATTCTCGTCATTTGAGAAGGTTTTTATTTTCTGCTTCAATGTGGAGAATTCTGCAGCTCATCGGATGCTCTCAGTTACCTATGGCGAGTTTGCTCTTAGTGAAAAACGAACCGAGAGTGGTTTCGAAGTATCAAGAACGGCGAATTTTATGTCAAAATTATCATCGCGGAGGAAGAGATGAGGTTTTCAAAAATGCAGTATTGAAGTAAGGTGACGATTCGTACTGATCTCAACAGTACAGTACCGGTTTTCGGGCATAAGTCCTGGTTAGTCATTGAACTAAACCAGTTCGCGAAATGTACTGGTTTTAGATTAGATTTAAAGATAAACCAATGATAAAATGAAATATCAAAGTCTGAATATTAAAGTCTTGCTTGATTTCGACTGTTCTTGGTACATTTGGTCTATACCTTTCCAACTTTTAATTGAGACTGATCATATTCAAATTGGTATTAAATATTTCAAATTGGGAGTAAGCAACTTCAAATTTGTAAACACAATCGAATTGGGAATAAACACATTCAAATTGGGGACTGAATAATCTCATATTAGGAAATAACATGTCTTTCTCCTATAGAGAATGTGTCATGATTCTGAAGCCTTCCAGGAACAAAAGTCGCTACAATCTCTGAAAGTTCGAAGTGTTATTTCATTTTCAATTGTGGGGTTGCAAGTTTTTGGATGGATTTGGCCTTTGACCAATTTGTGCACGAATGTTATTCTTCTTTGTAATAAAAAAATTTTCTGAATGATTTTCGATCCAGAGACTGGGAGAGAAAACCTTGAATAAAATTCAGAAGATTGCACAGTATTGATTCTCGAATTTTTCAACGAAATCTTTCATAAATTCTTATACAGCTCTGCATTTTTTTCGTCATTCCTATTCTCAGTTATTTCATAATTCTCTCTCGGAATATGAAATAAAATGACTTTTTTCAATATGGAAACGTTTAGTGAATTTGGTAAATTCCAATTTGATTGTGATAAATATTTTGAAATTGTTTAGTCCCATTTTGAATGTGTTTATTCTCAATTCGATTGTGTTAACCATTTTGAAGTATTTGGAAATTGTTTAATCCCAATCTGAATGTGATTAGTCTCAATTTGAAGTCGAAAAGGTATAGATAGGGAAAAATTTCCTGGGCTCGATTTTCGCGAAAACACTATAAATGTTTCATAATATCTTCATTTTCTATAGGATATAACTGAATTTTGAAATTCGATCGATTTCAAAAGTGTGCCATATCATTTTTATTAACGAAAATATGTGACAACGATTGAAATTCTGAGGGTGGAAGAAAAACTTTTTCGCTTCAAAAACGACCGAATTTTTTTCATCTCATATCTTAAAAAAATAGAGATGGAAAATTCAAAGAAGAGTCTAAGTCCCATTAGAAAAGTGCTTGTAGAAAGTTTCAATCGTTTCAGATATTTTGGAAAAAAGTAATGGTACATCTTCGAAATCGATGAAATATCAAAATTTTGTTATATCTTCGAATCAAATAAAAATATGGTGAAGCGGTTTCCACTACTGGTGTTTTCACAAATTCGAGCCCAAGACTCCTTTCAACGTTTCTACCTATCTAGTACCAAAAACAGCCAAAATCAAGCAATTTGGAATATCCTGTACAATCAGGAAAGACTTTCTGCTTTGGCAACCCTCTCTATCGAAACAGATTTAACATCCCAGCTGGACTATGATTATAATTAAGCAGTTAAGTGAGACTAGAAGCCGAAAATTTTTATTTGATTTTTACTTCATAATTCGTTACATATCTTTTATTAAACGTTAGACAATTCGTTCCTTATGAAAACCCTTTTTCATGTAGGGGCTTCGCAAATTTTATCTCGCCCACATATAATTGGAGTCTTGTTACGCCACCGTATAGTTATTTGTTTTGTGTTGCATATAAGCAAGGATCAATGATTATATAATCTTTGCTAAAGATTGTCTGCTTTTACGTTTTAGCTTCTATTCAGCAACAGTCGTTGACCTTCGAAGTTTAATAGTTTATTTACCTACAATACCATGGTGGTCAAACGAAAAAAGTGCCTCTTCAGTGAAAATTTCAAACTAATCCATACATTTATTCAAGAAAGTACTTAATATATTGAGCCTAGTGAAGTATATTGTGGGAAAGACAGTATACATATAATACATATATATTAAGAAAGAAATAATTCAATGAATCATGAAATTAATAAAATATGGTCGTTGCTGGTCAATTCGTATTGTCTTGATTTCGGGTTAGAAAAAAATCACATCATATTGAAGGCATTTCTTAACCAAGCCAATCACAGGCGATCGCTTTCGAACGAAATTAATCTACATGATATTACATAAAGCATACAACCTTAAGATTCAGGGGTTATGAAGGATGATAAAGGACAGTGATTTCAAATCCTTGATATTTTCTCATTTCAGACAGGAATAAATTCAGAGGTTTGGAGAAATTTCCTTCGAATAAAAGCATACCAAGACTTTCAAAGGTAGCCATGAACGATGTTAAGGATATACGATAATATCTACTCAAGAAATCTGAAATCTTCAAGAATAACTTTTAGGTTATCAGAAAGGACTCAGAAATGAAGTTTTTGAAATGAAGGCGGAAATAAATCAACGCGAAGCTGTTGGTGAAAATGGCAAACTGAGATTAATGAAAGGTATTGCAATCATAAAGCTTTTAAACTAAATCAACCCAATTACAGTCGGAACTTTAATTGACAGAAATCCATTGTGAGGTGGATTTGACAGAAGAAAAATATGTTTGTCTAATTCCTCACAAAGTTTGCTTGAAGAAAACTTACCTACTCTTTTTCTTTCATCCGACTGTTCGACGACATAAAATCATGAGATTAAAAATTTTGTGCAGGGTGGGGATTTGGATTACACATGACATTACCACATGAGTTAGGGGTTAGGGATATTGACTTAAATTGCACAAAAATATATATTAAATGAGATTTGTGATCAACATTCATATTAATATGATTTCAACTTACAGGAAATTAAATTAATTTCAGCCTGTAAGTTGGCAGCGTATACAGGGTGGTTAGGAAAAATCGAGTAAAATAACGAAATTTTTTTTCCAGAGAATTCAAGCATTTTGAGACTATTAATACGATGTATGACAGGCATCAATAAAATAACATATTCACATATTTCTTGCATACTTCACAAGAGGTTTTTGAAAAATTTTTGAATTTGGTTCCATAAACGGGGAAGAAGCTCTCTCATATCATTTAAGGATTCTGGGGTAGGTTGATGATTATCTAATCTTCTTTGGAGCATATAGCATGCATGTTCTATGCAATACAAATCTGGTGAGTGCGAAGGTATTAGTGAATGTGGAATACCAATCTGGCAAAGCATTATTAATGACGTACTTCCTCAAGTGTAAGACGGTAAAATTCCCAGGACAAATGTGTGTATTCGTGGACCCGTTTAAACATGTCCCGGCCGATACCATAAAGGAGTAGGCGTCAGATTGTCCATACCCTTATTCTTCGAGAATCTGAAAATCGTCCATATCTGGTTTCATCAGTGAAAAAGACACTACCTCATAGATCGTTCCCACTCCACTCCAGTCTTTGACGCTTATGTAACTCCTATCAAAGGACGGCTAGAACCAAGATTCACCTCTCTCAAACGTCGTCTGATGGTTTCGATGGAATCTTGGACCTATTCTACATCTTGAAGAGTATTCCGTAGCATTCTACACGTGGATGTAGGCTTCCTTCTAGACGAAACGGTGATGAAATGAGCCCGAGTAGGTGTTTTTCGTGGCCCACCAAGCCTTGGTTTTTGCAACACGGAACCTGAACTTATTCCAAAGTCGAGATGTCATAACTTAGCTGATTTGGAACCTTTTCGCTACAACAAACTAAGTTAGGCCACCTTGTAGAATTCCGATAGCCCTATTAGCCCCAGCGTTTGTTAATTTACGTCTTGGCATTTTCAGAAAACTCGTTCCAAATCATCGAAGCTGTTGATAAACTGACTCCATTTCAAAATTAGAATATTCTCTTTAAAAAACAATAGACAGAAATAAATCTCATTACTTGATGGGCAGTATCGACAACACCGAACGTAATACAAATTCAATGAAAACACACACTTCCCCATAAAAATTTATATCTTCAACGTGTTTCGACGAATGAAACATTTTATTTTAGTGGCCGATAAAATAAATTGCGGTGACAGTATTAACAATTTTATTGGTATTTCACATTACGCCCTTCTCCTACTCAAAATTTAATTATCTTATCAACCATCAAATCCACTGTTCCACGTTTTATTAGATTCCAAATTGACGACTTCGTTTCCGCTATAATGTGAAAGAAGAATAAAATAGGATATAATTTACGAATGGAAAACGTAAATCTAGAATATAATACTCCATATAAGTGAGACAATATACAATATAGCCATATATCACATAAGGGTGAATTCTGAAAGCAAATTTTATTTTCATGATTTATAGCGAGTTCACGGTGATAACTCCAACTTCTATTTTACCGTAAGAATTGAAACATAGAGATTAAATAGTATCGTTGATACTCCTAACATTTTCTGTGTCTAGATTGACAGGTTGAAGACATACGTTGGGTAAAGAGGGACAAACAGTAATAATAAAATCACTTCATTCTCAAATCAATGGAGAAATGTCAAAATGAAGAACAACATAATACAAAATGATGCAGCGAATAGGGATCACTCATGGAATTAATGTACGTTGATTGAAACTTTCTTGATAAATAATTATACAATTTCAGGTACACGTTTTTGATATTAGTTTGAGTTAATGTTGAAGAACATTAGGAATATTTAGTACAATCTTCCTGGTCGTATTTGCATTTCTGATATTCCATACGAAATAGATAATTTGCTCCTAAAAGAACATCATGTCACACTTCGTCTTCTCGAATTCACCATTAAATGGTTATTTTCACACTTTTCACACCAATTCAAAATATTTACATATCCATATAGATATCATTGAATGTTTTCAGATTGTTCAGTGTATAGTAGTACTGTTCAGTATACTGTCATTTATGTGCAACAGAATAGTAACGGATCAGGAATACTACCCTGAGGAACACACATTATATTATCTGACCAACTTAGAAGTCGCCTCTACTATTCAGCTCAATCTTCTGAACCCTCCTTGTCAGATAAGTTTGTTTCTGATTCTTCCCAATATTGCTGACATCTTCTTTCTTTTAAACAGGTATCACTATTGATGTCTTCATATTGGAATACATTTACAATACAATTATTAGAAACCCCAGCAATTTTTGTTATATGAGCACTATTTTTATGCGTAACTTGACAGGAGTGTACAGGAAAATCGATTAAGTTTCACAAACTGGAGGAAGAATATCTGATAAGTTTCAGATCATGAATTATTTATTTATTTTTCTTCAACTAATCGGATTATTCTGTTCTCTCACTACTGAAACTTCATATTACCTCAACATAAGAGGATTCTCATCAACTTCCAACCCTAAGTTCTAACAGATTTGAGCTGATGCTATCCATGTCCCATTAGTCTGAGTGCTCGTATGTAAACTTAATCAAATTTTGGGTTCAGTGTGAAGTGAATAATGTTCTGCCTTCGCTTCAGTAGAGTTGATGTTAATGTATATCGCTGATATAATGACGTCTGACTTATGTTGGATTCCGTCAAATTTTTATTGCTTGATTCGACTCGGGTTTTATGGTGATTGATTGACATTCATTTTATTACTAGGTCGACATCGTTTTAGAATGAAATTAAAGACAAAGACGATGTGGAATATCTTCGAAACGATAAGAAAACTATGGATTAGAGAAAGGTATGAGGTAGTCTTCGCTTTGATTTCCACGGTAGTAGAATTTCGAGTAATATTTCTATTTCAGATAGATTCATTTGGTTCATTACTTTTTCACAATTCTTTTATAATTTTGATCAGTTAAAACTTGCACACATCCTGTGAATACCAGCTTGTGAAAGCAGGTCGAATTTGTCTTTGGTTCTGATCATACTTTGAGTCGGCTTATAAACGGTCTCGATGAACTTTGTTAACCCAATTGAAAATAGGAGGCCAAATATTCTATTTGTTATGAAAATTTATTGCAAGTTTTCTGAATAATTTTCATAATAATTGTACTATAAACATTCATGAAAATCAAACATTTTTTAACCGGTGTGAACCTAGCATACCAAATCCAGCAGACCGTTTGTCGGAAACGCCCGAACGCGGTACCCAGTGGCGTACGGATCTGCAGTAAGATGAATGGTGTAACAGGGCTGATTCGCATAAATAATGAACAAGGGATGTCAAATTTTATTGAATTCCTATTGAGAAAGAGTTCTACAGGAAACGAGGGTTGATTTTAACGGAGCTATTTCGGAAAGTTATGAAATATCAGTGATCCGCAATATCGGGAATATTTCGTTGGATCATTACATTTTCATGGAAAATATCCGACACGAGCATAATGACATTCGGCATGCGGAATTGTTATATTGATATCAAAATTGCCTGGAAATTTCGTTCACTTGCGAGGGGATCCAGGGGGTGAAATTTCATCCATATTTTGAAAAATTCGATATCTCGGAAAATACTTACCGGAGCACAATTAAACTCGGTACGTAGGACTGTTATATCGATTCGAACATCTGGTGAAAATTTCGTCCACGTGCAGAGGGAGCCAGATGGTAAATTCATATAGCGCTCATAATTACAACCCAAGTGGAATAAAACACGTCGATATTTTGGTCGCCTTTGTGAAACTTGTATCAATACACCCTGTATTTATACAGGGTGTACCAAGTTCGACGGCCTATTAGGCGTTTCTGGAGAACTGGATCTATTTGAAATCTGAAAATTGGGATTATGATATTGAATTGGTTGAGGCTTTCGCGGCCATCGTTCAATGTGACATGTTCTACTACATGTCTATCTACGACGACGGCCTAAATGCTCGAAAGAACATGTCACATTGATTATGATATTGTTTGACCTTATCTACCGATCTAAAATATTTTTGGAGCCTGACCACTTTCAGGGAGTGAAAAAAAATTTCAGAAATTTTGTTTTCTTTTTTTTGTTTTCGAATTTGATAGAGTATGCAATTCTGAATACATTCGTTCTCAAATCGTTGCATTCGTCGAAATACTTTCCAAAATTTCGAGAAAAAATTGAAGAAAAACGGGAGATGAGTGTATTCAGTATTATGTTTGTTATTCCTAACCTAGATATCGTAAGCACAAACTGTTTTCACGTTTCTGAAGGCGGAGAATGTGGAAATATTGTACATATTGTACATATCAAATTCGAAAACAAAAAAAAAAAGAAAAAAAATTTTATAGAATTTTTTTGCACTCCCTATATAACTGAAAGTGGTCAGGCTCCAATAGTATTTTAGATCGGTAGATAATGCCAAACAATAATATAATCCCGATTTTCAGATTTCAAATATTTCCAGTTCTCCAGAAACGCCTAATAGGCCGTCGAACTTGGTACGTACATTGTATGTTGAGCGGTTAACGTCGACTTAACAAACAAAATTAGGCTTTCTTCAACTCGGAGAAAATATAGGTGAGGCCTACTGCACGAAATAGTGAATACGGCCTTATGTTATTTATAGTTTCCTTGCTCACGTCTTGCAGGAGTGGAGTAGTTGTGTTCATAGCGGCGAGAAGTTGTCTCAATCCAATCCTGCTTCGCGAATTTCAGAGTGACGCTGAAGATATATGTGGATTCAACTAGAGTGTTCTCAATGATAATTATTTTTATCAGAATTATGCATGCATATGTTTTCCACTTTCGAAGTTTTTCTTTAATACAGATGTTTTTTTTCCAGCAGGAATAGAAAAAGATGATATTATCAGATTTTGCATGTATTAGCTCCATTCTAAAATCAGTTGTTCTCGATCAATTCTAGTGATCAAAAGTTTTTCTTTCGTTTGATTTTCAACACTCGATCGCTATGCAACGCGAAACACTCAATTTGACCCAAAAGGAATGTGCCCAAGCGGTAGTTTTGCGAGAAGAAGGGTGGATATTCACAAGAATTGCAGAAAGATTTGGAGTTTCACATACAAGTGTGTCCAGAATGTTGCAGCGATTCAGGGAGACAGGTATGAATGACCGAAGACCAGGAAAAGGTAGGCCACGGCTAACAACTGCCACTCAAGAACGTTACTTGAGAGTTTCTTCTCCTTCAAAACCAGCTTGAGCAAACTCATGGGGTGCAAATTAGCACTCAGACAATAAGAAATCGCCTCAAAGAATATGTTTCGAGGCCTGGTGTCGCGGAAAGAGGCCCAGCTCTTACCCCAGTCCATCGAAAGGCGCGTTTAGATTTTACGAGAGAGCATATCCATTAGGAAAGGGCCCATTGGAAAAGAGATCTCTTCACAGAAGAGTACAGATTCTGCCTCTACCATTGTGATCGACGATCTCTTGTATACAGATGTCCACATGAAAGATATGCTCGGTGCAATTTCCTGAATACTACTGGTTTCGGGGGAGGATCGATTATGGTATATGGTGGAATATCTTTGACTGCTCGCACAGACCCAGTAGTCGTTGATAATGAAGCTATCAATGCTGATAAGTATATGAGGAACATTTTTGAAGAGCATGTATTGCCATTTGCCTCATACATTGGTGAAAATTTCATTTTTATGGACGATAATGCCAGACCCCATCGTGCGCGCATCGTTCAGGAGTACCTTGGAGAGGTTGAAGTCTCTCGAATGGGATGGCCAGCAAGAAGGCTGAGAAGTTCAGAAAATTATCCAGCTACTCTTAATGACTTAGGAATCCAGCTCGGGGAAATCTGGGAACGATTAGATCAGAACATTTTAAGATCACTAGTTTTGAGTATGAACTGTCGTTGCCGAGCTGTAATTAACCCAAGAGGTGGAAATACCAAGTATTGAATCACTTATCAGCATTTCAGTATTTTGAAAATTGTTCATTTTTCTTCTTTCACATAAGATTCGGTGAAATCCTGAAATTTCCTTTCATTTAATGTGTCTTGTTTCGTTCTAAACCTTCCCGAGAGAACATGAAAAATTAGTTATATAGTCACTGTATTGTCAACTTTCATGAATTTCAGATTTTTCAGAATGTGTCTTAATTTTTATGGGCAGTGTAGTTTCAGATCGGAGTTTAAACCAGACATGAGGCCGATGAAGATGAAGAAAGAAAGCCGAAGACTCGTCCTAAATTCATTTTTGCATCTCTTGTAGCGTTGCAGAAGAGTGGATGGCTTCAGTTTCAAATAATTTTGTGGAAATCCTAAATGCAAAAAGCTCCACAACGCCGACGTATATTCCAATAGGTATGCTCCTTCGAATTGCTTTTTTCGCTCAGTTCGTGAACCACGAAATACCAAGTATTATCAGCATTTCAGTAATTCGAAAATTGTTCATTTTTTTTCTTTCACATAAGATTCGGTGAAATCCTGAATTTTTATTCCATTTAATGAGTCGTGTTTCGTTCAAAACCTTCCCGAAAGAACATAAAAAATAAGTTATAAAATTAATGTAGAGTCAACTTTCATTAAAATTGCGTTGATTTCTCTGCCCAGTGTATGTATATTGGAAAGAATAATGTATTTTCAGGACGTGAATGTCCCTAATGTTGAATGCGTTGATTCATGGAAGTGGAGAAACCTATTCTTTCAGGAGAATATATTCCAGTGTTAGGCAGAATTGATTATATGATGTGGATTTTAGAGATAGTTCATGAATACCCACTTTTGAATTCGGTGTGAAACTCGGCAGTTAAAATTGGTCTATCCTATCTTGTTTATTAGTATCCGGGGCCCATATTAGCTACACTCTATTGAACAGCAAATACTACCGATAACCTCAAACCACAATCAACATCCCACTGAGGGACATATCAACATCAGATCATCCATGAAGGACCCTGCTAACCATGATTTCCACCAGTTAATTAGGGATTCGCAATGCATAACAACTCACCTCATCCAGGACTCCATCTGGAAATCGTGGATCAAAATATCCTCTCGAAAGGCGGACCGTTTCTCCTGTTCTCGCCACGTATGCTGGGACTCTAACCCCACTTGTGATTTTCTGCATTCTGGGCTCACCCCCTTCAGTATTACACTCCAACCCAAGGTAGAGAGACATGGATTCCGGATTGCCACGATCCACCAGGAATAATCTGGAAAGTATTCAGATTTAATGCTCGGACGTAAAATTTGATTTATTTGGTTGAATTGAATAAAAAATATTTCTGACAGGAACGAGTTTTAATACAGGAAGTCTTATGAATACTATACAGGGTTTTTCAAGAAGAGGTGATCCTCTCTCGAGGACAGACAGAGACGGCTAGTCCTATGAAGAAGATGTAGTAGTGCCCCACCAAATAAATTCTGGAAATAAGACGTACAGGGTGATTCACTGATCTTGGTAACCCGAATTTTCTCGTAAACGTCCCAATATTTTTTCATTATGTGAATGGCGTTTTGAACAAGTCAATGTTGACCAGAGATGCGCCCAAAAAAATCTACAGAATAAATTAAGAAGCAAGGCGTCGCCTCCAGGGGCATACCTTCTTATCATGTCATTCGAAAGACAATTTTATTCTGAACATTTCTAACCGTCAGCGATCTGCAGCGTGTTTTATATTATTTCTATTCCATTTTTTTCTGATATGAATTTTTATTACCAAATCTCATTCAAACTATAGTTTTTTGCAAATTAGGTCAATATCATTAATCATGTAGAGCAGGTTATGTCGAATTTTTTTTTTATATGAGATGTGAAGTGTTTTTCATGCATTTCATCAAAGGTTAAATTAATGAAGTCTCATGGTAAAAGAGACAGGGGGCAATACATATCCCAAATTGCTTAGTGATGACTATTTAAGGTACTTTTGGACTAGAAAGGTAAAAACTTCTAAAAGTGCCCTTTGCTCGATTTTCGTGAAAACACTATAAGTGGGAACCATTTCACGATATCATCATTTTTTTTTTCAGATTATCGATTTACCGGAAATAAGAGACTATATAATTTTTTTTCAAGTGGGAAAAAAGCCACTTTTTTCATTTTGAATACGAACGCATTTTTTTCATCATATATCATAAAAAAAATTAATATGAGTAAAACTCTAAAGATTGTCTTTTTTCCGTTGAAAAAAGCTTGTTGAAAGTTTTCATCTTCTTCAGATATTTTCGAAAGTGAAAAAGTTATGGCACATCTTCGAAATCAAGAAAATATCAAAATTTTGTTGAAGGCATGGTGAAACGGTATGCACCACTGGTGTTTTCACGGAAATCGACACCAATATTCCTCCCAATGTTTTTACCTTTCTTGTCTAGAAGTAAAAAAACAGCCAAATTGAGCGATTTGGGATACCCCGTACTCCTAGAGTTAGACTACAATCATTTGAATAATTTGAAGACATGTTTCTGCATTGGACAAGACTTCGAATTTTCGAATTCAATGTTGTCAACGGCCCATGCAGTATTTACGTAGAGTGTATACTTTACAATTGGAAAATTGGTTACTGAGTGAGTTTCAACTGACTTCTCAACTCACTTAAATCCATCTGCATTAACAGCGGATGAAATGCAATTCGCCAGCTCCCACAGAACATGATCCTTCGTTGGTCTTAGCTGCAAACTCTGCGTCAAATTCTGCAGCATCTTTCTCTTGTCCGCATGCACGCAAAATTTCCATCTCGATAGACTGGTTTTTCTTCCATTCTTAGCCGTCGACTCAGGTCTCTTCTTCATCCTTTGGGATTTCCTGATGATCCATCGTTCCAACTGTTCAACTTCGACCTCGTCCATGATGTATCGTTCGAGAAACTCTGGATGGTTGAAAAGGTAGTCGGAGACATGGTCAGCTGAAAAACAAGAAAAAAGCCTACTTAAAACAATATTGACACCAGAATAAAGAAGAGCGTCATTAATTTTGTGCTACATACACTACAAATTGAGTTTAACTTGTTGGTTGATGCTGAGAACTACCGAACGGATTAAAAAGAAACTTATCATGTTCATCGTTTATCTATCCTAATAACATAATTTATAAACGTTTTGTGGCATTCAAGTATAAAATAATGAGAAACTATCAAGCGAATCAAAAATGCCTGCCTTTTTAGAGCTATAATCCTTACTGGTACAGTGCTTTAAATTTACTTTCAGGGTATGGTATTGTCAATTTTGACCTTGTGTATTTTTTCTATCAAGTTCAAAAAAATTTAGTTTTTTCTTAATCAAGAATTTCTCTTGGATAATCAAACTATATAGTGAAAATGAATTTTTTGTAATTCAAACATATAGAATGACTGAATGATGAATTTTTAGAAACCGCGGGAAAATACGAATTTATATCTTTGAGAAAAACCAACTACGGTAAAAATTAATTTAAGCTCGAATAACGCTTTGGTACGAGTTCCTAAAAAAGTATATGCCAATAAAATATGAAAAAACGAAACCAGGAAAATTCATGTTATTTATGGTACTATTTCATTATATTTTCGAATCGATCACAATGTTGCAACAGTATTTCAACCAAGCATTGATTGTTGCAAACAATTTTTTCACAAGCAGCACATGAATTGAAGTGTTTATTATCATTTCTCAGACAAAGAAACCGTGAAATATCGAAGAACGACAGCCAAGCAATATTATCAGCTATAAAACTGAGCTCTATGAAGTTGGGCAGCAACTTAGAGATAATTTTGTTGAATTTTGCTTGATTCGTGCTGCTTTATGCCTTCGAAATTTTCTCCCTCTTCAAAGTGGTTCACAAGATATTTGAAAAACCGAAAAAATTTGCCAGCCAAACTCTTTTCGAAGAATTGGATTCCAAATACTGAAAAATATTTGTAGTCAGTGCTCTTCCACAAAAGAGAGTCTAATATCTCTTAATATTTGAATAAAAAAAGCCCAGCACCTTTTTGTTTCTAACAAATGAATAGGAGAATTAGTTTCACAGGTTGTTATGAATATTTTTCAGATTTTCGGGAAAATTGAGAAATTCAAAAAACGTCAGCCCAGTACGTTTCTTTTTTTCCAACGAGAATTATTTTATATGATTGGATGATAAGGATGTTTTAGTTTATGAGAAAACTAACGGGTTTTTCATCAAAAATCAGCATATTGTGGAGAAATTATGTTATGAATAAAATCTATGACAGTATACAGTAAAATAAGTTGTCGCTAGCAGTTTGATTATTGTTTCAAAGATGAGCTGAGGTCAATGAAAGTTTTTTGGAAGTTCATGCAATAGGAAAGAAGAATGAGGCTCATCGCAAGAAGAGAAGGACTGCGCTTGCATTTTTTCGTGAAATCTTTATCAGTTGATTTCGAATTACAAGAGTACCGTTGATAATTTCAGAGTAATACACCTATTTCATCGATCTTGATATATTTTTAACCGGCAGCGATAGAGATAAATGAATGACACAAATCGGTAGTCTTATTCAGAGAAACTGATAATGCGAAATTTGGGAGATTTCAAATTTGATTTTCATCTGCGTTTTTGTTTGTGATAGAATGTTGTATCGAAAATATTAAACAAACAGTTTTTTCAAAAAAATCCTGTAGCGTATTATCGTATAATGATTCTTTTCAGAACGAAAAAAACTTCATGTTATAGTTATAACCGAGGTAATAGCTCAGCAAGCATGGGCAGAAATAGGGGGGAACAATTTCACGGTGCCCCTCTAAGAAAGAATAAAAATCTATCTCAAATTTACTGAATTCAAAATTCCTAGCTCCTGTTAAAACACCCAGTATGTACAACCGAGGACGTGACTCATACTTCATTGGTATCACTAATTTTGAACACCTGGTGCGCATATTTGACTTTTGTAAAGAATCAAGTAGGTTCATATTTATCCTGACGTTCTCAAACATCTTTTTCTGCTTATCTACAGTTGTATCTAGTGAACTTTCCAGTTTAGATTAGTTTGAAAAATGTGACTACAGCCTACTAAGACCTTATGGCGAAGAATAAGAAATTAACAGGTAATACTTCCAAACCTATAATTCCCTCGTTGTAAAAAATTTCACGAGCTCCATCTACTGCAATTGCAAAATAGATCGGATGTCTAAATCCGCAAAGAGAACCTAATATAAATTATTTTGGTATCCTTCGATGCAACATACCACAACACAAGAGTATAATCACACCAACAAGTGTGTACCACCTTGAAAAAACATATGATGCATTACTAGAAGGTGAGTAAGTTATGGACGGCACAAAAATGCAGAATCTACTTAAGAGTACGCTGGTTTAGAAAGCCTTCTAGAGCCTGGAGTTCGAGAGATCTGTTGAATGGTTTATGAACAATATACAGTGAGCCCTCTCCATCAAAATCTGAACGAAAAATATTTTGGCATCGAATAAAATTTAATTGAAAATATACACTTGTCCTTGGTTTTTGATGAAGAAGTAACACTTCAGTGAATTTTCAGAATGAATGGTCAAATAGCAAGATAAAATCATAGAGTCGTTGCCGACTATTTGAAGAAAACAATCAATCTGACAGAGTTAGGAAATAAATTTTTATGAGCTGTGACAGCGTCCAAATTCAATTCAAAGAAAAAGGGATACATTCTTCTTTCTATGATTCAGTTCGAATCATTGCAGGGATATACGAACTACGCCCAAGTCTCCCGTATCATCATTCCTCTTTTGGTTTATTCATGTGACCCCATTAATGAAACGAATGCTCCCATCTAGACAAATGCTGCTGGATTACATCTTCGGGAACATAAAGTATTTAATGCCGATATTCGGAACCCGAATACTCTCTATCGATTGAAATATATTCTGAGAGCATTCTGCATTTTACTAAACCTTTTAGGGTTTCCACTCCCATTAGATGTTTCAGGTAGAGCCTTATTTCTCTGGTGATGTTGATATTAACTTAAAACTCAGGTATTCGAACACTTACTTCTCCTGTTTCCATGGAAATTCACGCCATCTAATGAGCACGACATGAAATTCTTAATTAATTACCATCATGCTATTTTATTCGAATATCTTGATGTATTGATGTAGAGACTGTGTAAAACTATAATTGTGTTTCACCAGCGGTTTGATTATTTTGTAGGAAACTCGGATAAGATATTCAGTTCATAAAATGTTATTACCGAAGATGCCCTGAAGGATATAATCAAAGTTTGTGAATCTTCGGGACTGAAACTTCGTTAACTCATGAAACGATGAGAAGAGATTACCTGACTGAATTTTCATCCTATAAGAATGTAAAAGTATATTCGATTATGTTGAAATTGTTAATTCGATTTTGGAAAAGAACTCATTCAAATTATCACTTGAAATTCACAATTAAACTTGTCGGTTCTTATCTTTCATCTTCATATTTAAAAATGTACTTCAAGGTAGACACCCTTGAAGTACAGAAAAGAATTAATGTTTTAAACTGGTCGAAATTGATTTTCGTGAAGAAGATCGAATTGTATGATTCGATTGCACAATATTCAACCAAAATCCCTCTCATCTGAAGAAATTTGATAATTTTGCGTTTCAATTTCTATCTATTATTTTGTGAAAATGTCTGAAATTTTCGTATTTTTCCAGAAAATATTAGTTGAGAAGATTTGCGATATTATTTTTCATACAATTATAATTGGCGAAATTGTTTAATTGGATGTTTTTTAGCGTCTTACATTTGACTTTCTTATAGTACTGAAGCTTCTCCTGATACAAACTCTCGACTGGATTCGTCAACTATTTTCAAATTGTAAGGATTTTTCCAACATTTTCATATCAAATTTTGAAACTACAAATGTCAACTACAAAATGGTCACATATAAACATAGGAGAACGAACTACGACACAGCCTACTAAGCTGTGTCGTTAATTAATAAATAGTTAATTAATAATTTTATCTAATGTTACTTACATCAAACATTTCATCGAATAATCTTCTCCAAAATCTATTCGAGCATTCACTATCACATTTTTAGTCTAAAAATTTATTGGTGTGAAAGTAGCAACGGTTTTTACAGCAACGGATTTAGCGTTTAACCGGTGTGCCGGCCGGCATGTTGAAAAACATTGAAACATGCTGGAATGGTATCATACTTTGTAATAATATGTTGTGTAAGTATAAATTAGGGTTGATAGTAGACTTAATCCGTTTTCGCATAAGGGTGGGCAGAGGAATAAAAAAGAATTTTGAAAATACAATGTGTTTTCCTTCCCAGTTATATAAAGAAAGTTCTAGTGAGCATATCGAAGTTTTTAATTCAAAGGAATAACTTGAGAAACGCAGGGGCAAACAACAATGGTCTTCAATATCTATATTATATCTTTGTTATATTTTATTATATTTCGTAGTTTTTGGTCCTGGAAAATATTCTGTTTTCTTGTGTTATAACATGTTTGGTTTATCTATGGGAGATGATTGCTATTCATTGGGGTCCCGTAGCGGTCTTCAAACAACTGAAGTGCCGAAAAATCATCACCTGGAAAGTCGTATCCGGTTTGAAAAACCCTCACGACCAGAGAGCGAGAATTTATGGATTTTGAATTTGAATATCGAAGGAACTTCGATAGACAAGTGTGACTACGTCTCCAAATTAGCTGATGAACATGGTATCGAAGTGATTCTTCTGAAAGAAACCCACACGGCAACAGAAAAAAATTCTCGTGGAAGGGGACAGTTGAAAGGTTATGTTTTAATTGATTTTCTAAAAGTTTAGCTTGTTGTGTTTAAAAATTATCAGTTCGTGAATTTCAACAGATTCGGAAAGGGGAAATTGATGGAGCTTTTTCACTTCTATCAAATTTTGTGACATTTCTGTCATAAATATTTATAAACCTCCGAACATTATTTGGCCAAGAAATCTGAATGTTGATGCTTTTTAAAGTACCAAATGCATTTGATTTATTCTGAATAATCGGTTCATTTTCTGCTTTTGTCTTTTTTCATTTCAGATGAAGAAGTGCTAGTCGTTTTGGGAAGAATCTGTCTATCCGAGCCCATCGACGGATAACATGAAGATGATCACACTGATGTCTTTCAAAATTTTCCTGATATTCAATATTTTATGTAATTTTTTTTACGGGGAGACAGGATTTTTTCGGCTGAGGTTTTTTTTTCTGGCTGTATAGAATCGTATGATACTAGTTATGATAGTATCGTATGATTCTATAGTATCATACGAAGAATGATATGATACCCCGTTCTTTTTTTACCTCAGCTTAGGTACTTTTTGTTTCAACATTTATTGTATTATTTCAGCTTTCTTTTTCATGAGAATATAATATATATCTTTGTTTCAAGGTGTAATAGGCATAGCTATTTCAAACATTAGAAAGTACCCTTTCCGCAGATCTGGACATAATGAAAAAGCGTTTGTGCCCGAATGAAAATGAAACCGAAGTTTCGTGTTTTCATTTGAATAATCACCAGAAATATAGAAATTGAGTGTAACTTTCGGTTCTTCTCCCTTAAAACATAATTTCAATCCCTGGGAATCAAACTTGATTCCTCTCTAAATTTGAACGCCCATTTAGATGATCTGCGTTTGAAACTTAAAACTCGAAACAATATTCTTCAGAAACTAGCTGGTTCCTCATGGGGCGCTGATGCAACAATACTTCGAACAGCAGCGCTTGCTTTGGTTTATTCTGCTGCTGAATATTGTTGTCCTGTTTGGTTGAACAGTGTTCATGTAAAAAAAATTGATGCCCAACTAAATTTTTCCATGAGGATTATTACTGGTACTGTCAAGTCTACACCTACTCCTTGGTTACCAGTCCTCTCAAATATTGTCCCCCCCATATTCGCAGAGACAACAGCTTTGAATTTTTGGAACAAATTCAATTCCTTTCCGAATTCATTTCCCATACTCACCTATATTCCAGATAAAAGGTCCCCAGATTGAAATCGCGTAAACCTTTTTGGTCAAATTTTCTGACTAATATGAATAGGAGCGACAAAGAAATGTGGCAATCTGAATGGAATGTATCGAATTTTTTCAATAAAGATCTTATTTCTGATCCTTCCATCAGAGTCCCTGGTTTTGACCTTCCCAGGAGAATATGGTCTGTTCTAAATCGCATTAAAACAGGCCATGGACGTTGCAATAGCATGCTCTTCCGATGGAATTCGGTTGAGAGTCCTAGTTGTGAGTGTGGGGAAAATGAGGAGACTATAGAACATCTTATAAATAGTTGTCCCATTTATAAATTTCAAGATGGTTTCGAGGCTATACATAAAGTAACGAATGCATTTCTAAAATGGGTAGTTAATTTCAAAATTATTTGATTTATTCTGAATATTCGGTCTCTTTTCTGCTTTTTTTTTTCATTTCAGATTAAGAATCGCGAGCCGTTTTTGGGAAGAATCTATCGACGGATAACATGAAGATGATCTCACACTGATGTCTTTCAAGATTTTTCATGATATTTAATATTTTATGTTATTTTTTTACGGGGTGGCAGGTTTTTTCGGCTGAGGTTTTTTTCCCTTGGCTGTATAGTATCGTATGATACTAGTGATGATAGTATCGTATGATTTTATAGTATCTATCATACGAAGAATGTTATGATACCCCGTTCTTTTTTTACCTCAGCTTAGGTACTTTTTGTTTCAACATTTATTGTATTATTTTATCTCTCTATTTTCATAAGAATATATATATATATATATATATATATATATATATATATATATCATGCTAGACGCTGGTGATGTTAAAGACGCGTTTTTATCCATAAAATCTGAAACCGAGCACAGTTTGAATTTTGCTATGATATACTATCTGGCTGAATAAGGATCACATTCAAAATCTCAACGAAGTTCTTTTTATACATTTATACTCAACGTTTTGGTCAATTTTTGGTTTTTTCAGTTGTAGCTTGATTCGCCAGAAACATAAGTATTCAGATGACGTCCTCGGTTACTTCGTTTCCTATAATATACAAGGCAGATTATGAGATGAAAGCTTTCAGTCGAGGCATCGCCATGTGAAGTGAATCGTTAACACACATTCCATATAACAATAATTGTTACGGAATAAAATATTTAATTCGTTTCAATATGTTTTGTATCCTCCACATATTCCTATGAACGCAGTCAACCATTTACTAATGATCTGACTGACATTGTCGATAATCTGCTGAGGCACGTCATCACAATCCTTTAATTGCTGTTAATTGAGCCCGATTTCCCACTACCTAACATGTCCCAAACATGATCGACTGGATGAGGGCCTGGAGATTATACTAGGAAATCTATGGCATTCATGTCAACGTTATCTAGAGAGTCACCCACGTGACATCGGGCATTATTGTACTCTACCCCCATGAAAGGATCAAATGGTACTATATGCTCTTGCGGGATGTCATCAATGAATCCATATGCGCCGATAACAAATAAGAACTATTGGAACCATAACAATGAAACCAGGAGTCGAAAAAAAGTCTAAGATGAGTAAAACGAATGAAACCAAAAGAAGTGCTGCAATTGTTTTTAAAATCGAGATACTGAAGGAGGAGATTCAAAAGGAAATGTTCAAAAGACATGATGTAACATACAGGGTCTTTCACGAGGAACCTCACCCATATTTATACGGGAAACTACTGAACGTATTTTCATGAAATTCAGCACTTATAAGTATTTCACGATGCTGATGAAATCTAAAATATTTTCGAGGCATGAGCACCTCCGGTTTTTCCGGAAATGACGTCAACTTCCGTTTTTCAAATTAGAACACCATTTTTTTATTGCAGAAATAGATTCCTTAGAAAATTTCAAGTTATTTTGATGTAACATTTTTCAGTTTTGGTTGGATAATTCTCTCTGAGCGGGAAAATTCGAAAAAAAAAAATCGAAAATAGAGCTCCGCTGAAACAAGAATAACTTCGAGGTTTTTGAATGGAAAATTTTCATTTTTGGGATTTTTCAAGATGTAAGATTGATGTATCCACTTTAAAAATCGAAATCGCGATTCATGATGCAGGGGGTGAAAAAATCGCCCTCAAAGTTAGGGATGACAAAATCGTGAAAAATCAATTTTTTCAAATTAGAACCCCATTTTTTTATGGCAGATATTGAATCTACGTTAAGAAATAATGTGAGTGTATGCATCATACCCTTGCCCTAAAGTGGATATTTTCTGAGTTATTCACAAAAAACTGTTTTTCGTCTTGAATTTTCAGCTATTTCTTTTCCCTTCACGCCAAAAAGATGAAATTTTCAGGAACTGTTACTTAAACCATGTTTTAGATTTTACTACCCTAATATGCAAGAGAAAAAAGTTACAGGTTGTACCTAAATAGATGGCGAATTTTGATTCGAATTTGTATCGGAAACCTCTTTATTTCAACTAATCGGCCATCGGTTTTCTCTCCAGTGATAGATATCCTTAATTACATCTGCCAAATTCCTCTTTATTCAGTAGCATTTTGTGTTTACTATTAATTTAGTGATAATTCGTATTAAGTTATAAAATGGATCACTATGCCTAATTTTACCAATGAAGATTATTTAAATCTCATTCTACTTCATGGAGAATGTAATAAAGTTGTAGATAGAACGATTCGACTGTTCATTGAGAGGTTTCCTGACCGACCCAGACCAACGAGAGATACCATTAACAGAACCATGACAAACTTGAGAAATGTCGGATCTTTCGTTAAGAAAACTATACACAGAGAAAAAACGGTTGAAGATGAGAACAACGAAATTACAGTTCTTGCATATTTTCATGTGAATCCTCAAAATTATTTTTAGATTCATAGTTTTGAAACTCAATTTGGTTTTTAAACACTTTTGCAGATCTCTTCCTCCCGATGAAATAAGAAGAGCAACGCTCGAAGCATTCTTGAGACGTATAAATAAATGTCTAGAAATTAACGGTCAAAACTTTGAGCATCTTCTCTAGTTATAAACTGCGAGAGTTTGCCATGGTTCTCCTAATAGTTACTTGAAGTCGGTTTCAAGAAGGGGTGAAAAATCTACAGCATGGTTCAAATAACAGTTCCTGAAAATTTCATCTTTTTGGCGTGAAGGGAAAAGAAATAGCTGAAAATTCAAGACGAAAAACAGTTTTTTATGAATAACTCAGAAAATATCCATTTTAGGGCAAGGGTGTGATGCCTACACTCACATTATTTTTTAACGTAGATTCAATATCTGCCATAAAAAAATGGGGTTCTAATTTGAAAAAATTGATTTTTCACGATTTTGTCATCCCTAACTTTGAAAGTGATTTTTTCACCACCTGTATCATGAATCGCGATTTCGATTTTTAAAGTGGATACATCAATCTTACGTCTTGAAAAATCCCAAAAATGAAAATTTTCCATCCAAAAACCTCGAAGTTATTCTTGTTTCAGCGGAGCTCTATTTTCGATTTTTTTTTCGAATTTTCCCGCTCAGAGAGAATTTTCCAACGAAAACTGAAAAATGTTACATCAAAATAACTTGAAATTTTCTAAGGAATCTATTTCTGCAATAAAAAAATGGTGTTCTGATTTGAAAAACGAAAGTTGACGTCATTTCCGGAAAAACCGGAGGTGTTCATGCCTTGAAAATATTTTAGATTTCATCAGCATCGTGAAATACTTATAAGTGCTGAATTTCATGAAAATACGTTCAGTAGTTTCCCGTATAAATATGGGTGAGGTTCCTCGTGAAAGACCCTGTATATCATTATTTAAAAACCTTTTTATATGTCAACGATCCACTCAATACGATGTTCTGAATGAGAGCTCACTTTACATTTCTAATTTTGCCGTTGTACAAAGTTGGCAAAATTGGTGATACTTGAACTACAACTTTCAACCGTGAGATAGAGGAAAATGAATTACAATTACAATCTTCTTTTTATTTAGTTATGAGCCAAAATTGAAATTTGGGAGATTTCAACTTTGGTCATTATCTCCGTTCCTGTTCGTGCTAGAATGTTGAAATGAAAACATTATACAACCACTTTTTTCATAGCAATCCAGTAGCATTCTTTGATTTTTTTCGAGAGGTTTCCTCTCTGAGCTATAACATAAAGTGGTGTTTTTTCTTATGAAAACAATAGTTTTAAATGGCGCAGAAAAAATCACCGTTTTTCCCTGTTTTAGAAAAATATCATTAATCATACAATCGCTCTCAGATCCATTCAGATATCATCAAAAATAAAGTTTGTGCTTTAAATTTGAATTATTGACTATTAAGTAGGCTGAATCACAGAATGTCTCTACTATGGTGTCATTATAATTTTGCCATTGAATACTTGATTCAATTTTCCGTGGTTGGATGTCTCTAAAGGACACAATTCGAAGTCATTTTTGCAGGAAATCTGAAAATGTTCGAAAACAACGAGGAGTATGATATGTTAAAATGTTTTATTTTAGCGGGAATACTGACTTCGAATTGACAGTTGTTCTGAATAAAGTTCAAACCATGGAAAAATGAATCAACAATTCAATGGAGAAATAATTAAGACACCATCCGTCAAGATATATAATTCTGTGATTCAGCCTACTTTATACTCAATTATTCAAATTTTAAAATACAAATTTCATTTTTCATGATATGAAGGCGATATGAATGATGTATGATATATTTCTGAAATGGGAAAAAAATTGCTATTTTTTCTGAGCCAATTCAAACTATTGTTTTCATGAGAGAAAACAGAATTGTATGTTATAGCTAAGCAAGAGGCAAGGAAACCTCATAGGAAAAAATAAAGTACGCTACTGGATTCATATGAAATACGTGCCTGTATAATATTTTCATTTCAACATCCTAGCACGAACAGAAACGGAGATGATGGCCAGAGTTAAAATCGCCCAAATTTCAATTTTGGCCCATCCCTCGAAAATGAAAGAACATAGAGGAATGCAGTTGATGACATTATCAGTGTCTCCAAAAGTTACCACCGTAATTTGTCATTCATTTTCCTTTATGTATCATGGTTAAATAGTTCAGGTATCACAAATTTTTCCAACCCTGTGCAGTGCATCCCAAACTTGCTGTCTCGTAAGGGTATTTCTGTAACATTTAAGATATAAAATTTCAAATTTGAAATTTATCGGCTTTTTTTTCACCATGAATTCGAAGATGCTTTCAGTTTGTTGATATATGTTGAACTTTGGAAGTTACAGACTGATTTTGCAATTATTGCATTCGCGAGAATACTCTATATCTGGATGACCTCTAATGATATTTTCAAGTTGAAAACTCTCTCCGAATTGCTGATTATAACTCAAACTGATAGTTTTTTCAAATGTGAAACCCTATATTTTATATCACTATCAAATTCTTTTTTTTTTGATATAATATAACACTTCTCATAGATTAAATTCAAATTTTATGCAACCCTGAGGGTTCAGAATTATTCGTTCAGTAAACATAGCTTGAAGTTGTGGATGCCTTAAGGCTCTGTCTTGGGACCGCTCTTGTTTTTGATATTTATCAACAATCTTCCTGCGAATGTGATGTAAATGTTTAACAGTGCGTCCGATAGTAAGATCAATAATTTATTAATGAAATGTAGTTAGAGCAAGAGCTGAAGTTAATGTAAAATGTTTGACTATACATTTTCTATCCGATGCTAATGAAATATTTGACGTTCGTTATTCAATGGGAACAGCGAGATTGCCGACTTCATTTTGCTAGATTGGATGTACGAATACACGCATCCGTCAAGTCGCAAGCACCCAGACACCGTGCCGAATTCTGCCGAATTTTTTTGTTACGGAATTTTTTCATTCGATCACCACGCTCGAAGACTGAAATAAAAGCTATGCAATAGCTCAAAAAGTTGCTGATATTGGTCGAAGGGTTCAATAAAAAATGAAAAAATTTTGTTGACTCCTTCCCCAAATTTTGCTGACGTGTTTATTTATCATATTATTTCATTCCTGATATCAGAGAAATCTCAAATTCTGAAAATTTTGTTGCCATGAAAATATTTTCGAGTAAAATTTCTCGATTGAAATATCTCAGAATATATGGACAAGTGTAACCTTCGTTATTCCTTCAGAACTGAAAATTTGCGCTGACTTTGTATTGATGTAGTCCATTTTAGTTCGTTTTCTGATTTTTTTGTCCTCCATGTTCTGATAAGGGCAGAAAACCCGAAACAAGTAACTACACGAAATCGTTAAGGAAAGCATTCAAGAGATTTTCAATGATGCAATCTATTAGAGGTAAGACCATTGGAATTCTTTATGTATCTAATGCGCAGATCCCTCATTATTCATCCACATCATAATAATGCCGACTATTTGTCAAATATGATGATATCGCGAAAAACAAATTGTTGCAATATTCCGTGCTTCAGAGCTTCACATAATATATTCCAAAACGTTCGAGATTTTGAATTCCAATCGCATTCTGTAGTTCGCCCGAGGCTCTCAAGGGGATTCCAGGCATGAGATAGCAGAAAATTTAAGGTCAAAGCTCATGTGGCAGGGATGAACGAGCATAAGAAGGGAATAATACAATACCTGCAATCTAAATCTCTGATTTATCGGAGACGCTAAATGGCGAATGCGCTGGTCGCATAAATTTCTTTTGCGAATGTGGAACCCAAGCAGGTTTAGGGATGTGGAATTTTTCTTGTCAAGGTGTCTTATGAAATATGAGAACATCAATCGAACAAACCACATCAGATGAAGGTGAGTGACATGCTTCATGTGATGTGGTTTGATTATGTACTTATAACAACAACAACAACAACAACAAAGATATATAGATAGATATATTAACACGATAATATTTTCAAACCATTTAACGGCTTTCCATCTTATTCTTAATAGGGACAGTTTCTTGCAGAAAATTATACATATAGATATCCTATAGAAATCAGTGGATTTGAAATCTTAGCGAAGCTTGGTGGCTCGTTGAAACATACCTTTACACTTCAACAATCCCCGGTGATTTAATATGAAATGAATTGAAAATGCTTTCCAAATTTACTATTAGAAAGCCCATCAGAAGATATCATAGGCGGAGTTATGTCTTGCAAATATTACAGCAGACGTACACTACATCAGAAAACTATCAATTTTTACAGTGAAGTCAATAATAACACTTTTTCGGGAAATTCGAAAGAATTTAATAATAAGTCCAATAACTATAATATTCCAAATAAAAATTTCAATGAAATTGGAAATTTTTCCATATTTGTAACAGAATCTTATCTCGAGTGTATAAGTTCCAGACAATAAAAGAAGAGATCGATAAGACTGAATTGGGATCTATGTTGAAAAAATGAATTATTTTCAGATTACATTAATATTCACCAAATTTCGTATGGCATGTCTAGACAGAAAAAAGGTTGCACCCATTTCATAGTAGAAATGTTCGAGCTCTATATGCTGACTATGAGTGACGAAGGTTAGAGCCTATTCATTTTTCAAATGGAACACCCTATATTATAATGTCAAATGTTTCCATTTTTGTATTTTGAACCTTCAATAAACTTTAGTTTCAGAAAAAAATTGATATCTTTGTTTGGCCTCCGTAAAGGCAAAGAATTTTTTTTTTTCATGAATATGAATTCTTCTGATTTTTCAAGCTGAAACTCATCGAGGATAAGGTTGTGATATTTCAATGTATACAGGGTGTTCCATTCGAAAAATACAAAGTTATATCTCGAAAAAGTGAACATTCTCGTTTTCGCCTTGTATTTCAGAAACAGAAGTAGTTGAATTTTGTTTGTTTGTGGATTTGAACGTTTTAGAACATAAACAGTTCGAGTCACATGGGGTTTTAAAAATGTAATAATTGAATGAATGTGTGAACAAGCTCATGGCAAACTATTGAAGGAACAAACATAGATAATTATTTTTCTGAATTTTGAAACTCTTTGAAGCTGTCCGATTTCTGTCTAACTGATACTTTTTATCACCACATGAGTCCGTGAATGCCTTCAGTAGTTTTTGTATAATCCGAGGTATTTTTTTTTGCAATTTCTTCATTGATATTCTTTTTCAGTCCTATTATGGCGAAATTGTGACATTCTGAAATTTGAAATATTTGAAACAACCTAATGATAACCAGGAATGAACTATTTATTGGATCTCTACTGGAGCACGAAATGTTCAATGTATATACACTGTGCCTAAGGTGATACTGAACTATCTCAGCTACTATTGAAGATAGAGTTATGCGGTTTTCGCGATCCTGTATCAATTTTTCGTGAAACTTTCGAATCCACTGATAGATATATTCCAACTTGTTTTGTTTCTGAAATACAGGCTGAAAACGAGAATGTTCACTTTTTCGAGATATAACTTTGTATTTTTCGAATAGAACACCCTGTATACATTGAACTTTTTTAGATGTGAATATTTCTCCGGCACTGCTTTCAATATATATTTCGACGTAGAAGTCAGGGGCGTAGTTGAATTTTTTTTTCAGGGCATTGTTTCTGAGATTGAGCACAACCGTTGAATTTATCAGATCTTTTTCTGAATAAATCAATGTATCACTACCTAACTTGAAATGAAACTCTGAAATCAGAAAAAACCTATATTAATGTTTTTTTTAAAGTTAGACTAGAATTCTTCCACACATGCATACAGTTTTAACATAAATGAAAAAATTTCAATATAAATATTGAAATTTCTTTTATTTTCAATATTCTCAAGTTTATGTTGACGAGTAATATTTCAGGTTCATGTTTATATATGAATGAATAAGTAGATGTAAGTCAAACGGAATTTAAAAAAAATATTAATCAAATGAAATTGTGAAAGAATTCCTGGCCTACTGTTGAAAAAACAAACAAATATGGAAGCTTCTGATTTTTGAAGCTGAAATTCGGTAAAGAACAGACTGTGATATATCAATGTATTCCGAGAACTAAATGCAAAAATTTGAAGTTGAGATATATAGGGTGTTTTATCTAGAAAATTTCACAATTGTGCAAAATCACAGAAAAAAAATTTCAAGTAAATACATATATATTGAAAGCAGTTTTAATTTTTTTCATCTGATACGGTGAGGAGAAATAATTACATCCCAAAAGAGTGAACATTTTCGTGTTTACCCAGTATTTCAGAAACAAAAGAAGCATTTATACTGTTTCTTGATTTAAAAGTCTTACAAAAAAGTGACAAAGGGTGCAAAAACCTCATGATTCTTTCTACAGTAATAGCTGAGATAAAGTGGAGTCTCACCGAATTTGGGACTGTTGACATGATTTGAGGAAATGGCTTCTAAGATACCAAATCCATATGTTTTCAGATCTGCCGAAATTTCTCGGAGAAAGTAAATGTTCTGTCAAGTCTAACTCGATGAAAAACTTGGAAACAAGGGACTATATCGCACACTGGTATTCGTATATTGTTATGAATTCTGAATAATGTAGATCATTTCTGAAAAAATAAATTCTATGGAGACAATTTGACTATTTCCGGGTCTAGTTCAATGTTGCCTTTACTACAGTGAATTATTCGACCGCTCAGAAACAGTTCAACTTTTTCAATATATAATGAACTATGTCTGAACTTCGAAAACGCAAAATTTTACCATCAATATTCTCGGTATGACCTACCTGTAACCTCCTTAGTTGTTGATCCAGACAGAGGCGGTGTGCTCGACCCATTTTTATTTATATGGGTTCCTGTAACAATGAAATTGGTCGATATACTACACTGGATAATTAAGATAAAGGTATGTTATTGCTGAACAATACATTTATTGGAGCAATAAATTCTATTTTCTCGTGTTTTTGAACGAGAACAAAACAAAGTATTTCCGTGGTTGTTTGTGATAAGCGTTATCATACATGGACCGCCGATGTAATTTTAGCATGGAGTAGGATGAACATTGATCTCTCCGATAACAAACAATGTCGGTGAAATCATACCAGTTGAACGGCACCGGTTTAATTATTCGTCATGTTTTGTCCACCCTGATCAGACAGCGTGAGTCAATAGTGCTCGATCCATCGATAAAACTTTGTTATGTAGGGTACGAGAAAAATTCAAATTTTGATGAAGGTCTTCATATACTTCAAGAATTTTATAACAGGATCAAAGTTAATTTCATATGTTTTTATTTTTCAACCCCTAAAAGCAACTCCTATTTATTCAATCCTTTATTAACGTGAAATTAATACCTATTGTGTCGAAAATTTAATCTCATTCTCAGTAGCTGTCGCCACTGTCAATTATTTCTTCATCTTGCCTGAGATTGGCTCACTGTTTTGGCAGTTAACACTTGCACATTTCCACATGACCCAGTTTTCTGCAGGAGCATAACCCATTGCATCTTTTTTGCAGTTACAAAAAAATCATTTTCAACAATATTGTGGGCTAAAATGTCTATTGGTACTATTCCAACCCCAATCAACTGAATCGAGAGCATTTTTACTTATCCGAATCTGAATTTGGTAATGAGCACTGTTAATGTGCTCGTCCAAAGCATCTGATGTGGGTACGATAGATGTCAATTTCACAGCAGAACTTTTGTTTGTGATTTTGATTGTTTTACTTCCTATTCTTCGTGAAAAAATATGGGTCATCAATCTTGTTTGCATTGTATTTCGCCTTTATATGGAATCGACTTTTAACACCACTTATTTCGAAGCACTTTTGAAGCACTACAAAAAATGTTCCCAGCATTATTCCTGATGTATCAATAGTTTTTCCGTAAATTCAAGTTGAATGTTGAGATTCAATCATTCACGAAAAAATTGTTGTCTTTTACTCACGATATCTTGCCTAAAATAATTCCAAGAAACATAATCTCTTTGTTTTTTTATAAGCTATAAAATATATTTTCTACACTTTATTTCATTCATTGCATAGTTTTTGAGTTATTCGTTAATAACCGCAAATAACCAAGAGGTGTAATTTTCAATGAAAATGTCATATTTTCAAACACGAATATCTTAAAAGGTATTGAGTTCTCTTAAAAACTTCATGGATTAGTTTTTTGCTGAGTATTAAGTCTTTCATCGACTCCTGGTATTATTTCGACAGAAAAATGTACATCCCCGAGAGAAAAACATACTAACACTGAGTTGCAGGAACGTCAATTAAAATTTAATGCCGCCTCAATTCTCCCTTAAACGGAATATCCATAGACGGTAGCCATTGATACTCCATTTAATGGAGAATTGAGGCGGCATTAAATTTAATGGACGTTTCTGCAACTCAGGGTTAGACTTTGTTTCTTGCGCTATTTCCTACCAACTGTGAAAATTTCAACTCTATTGGTGCATCTTGGAAGAATTCGCAACAAATATCTTCATTGACTGGACTAATGTTCAATCTAAATGAATAATTTTCAATGATATAAAGTTAGAATTGTAGATCATTGAATTCTACAAATTTATTTCTGATGATTTTGTGATATACAGATGACATACAGAATGGAATTTTTCCTCCACTTATCAGTAGATATGTTGGAATTTTTTAATTTTCGTTGGGCAGAATTCGTGATACCTACAACTTTCTGATGGAAATCGATAGAAGAAAATGAATGCTACATTACAGTCGTCTTTTTCAGGGAAGCTGATAATGCCATCGAGTACAATTCTTTATCTTCTTTTTCATTCGAGTTATAGGACATATTTCTGATGATTTTTGTTTTGTTTCCAATATCCGAAAGTTTTTGTTAGAAAGTGATTTTTGTGTTTTGCCTCTAAATACAAATAAATATATAGGTTTGCATCACATGGCGTTGTCAAAACGTGATATAATTAAATTCATGTGGGTAAATATACAAAAATTGGGTACCTCAATGTCATCAGCATTTATGAACAAAGTTTTCCTATATTATATTGAAATTACATCTAATTTTCAAACTTTGAAAAAAACCTAAATTTTTTCAAACCAATTTCACCTGCTTTATTTTGTTTACAAGTTAATTAAACAATAACATTAATGCTCAAAACGTCCGTCCTATGCATGTCCCAATTCCCTAAACTTACAATCAAGTGACTATCCATTAAATATTATCCTTCATTTGAAACAACTTACTTACTTTCTGAAATCTATGATATACCTAGTATTATATACTACAATACGATTTGGCATCTGACAAATAAGCAGGGGCCATTCTTCTATTATTTAATATCATTCTCCAACTTCCACGGGAATTAAAATAATATTTCAATAAATATTAATATATTTGAAATAGACAAGTTTTATCAATAAACAATTACGGATAAAATACAATATCAGCTGCAAGAATACTCCCACAGAATTCCAACATCGAATATACACATTTTCAAAAAACACCCGGTAACTATGTGACGTCGACTGATATGGATATGCGATTTTAGCCAATAAGTTTCTCATTCAATTGGTCCTGGGATACAGACATAAGTTTCCATTTATTCGCTTCTTGAATAGGACATCCCCTCCTAAAGTTTCCAATTTGACCCACCCCGTACAATATTCCGGATGGAAAACTCTTGTATACCTACAATGTAACACACAAGTAAAGAAGTTGCTGCGAAACTTTCCAACCCCATTCCTACCTGTTAAATTTTCTGTGAATCGATTTCTTCCCTTTTCATTTGGAAGTGACACGGTAGCATCTAAAAATGGGCTGAAGATATCGTATCGAGAGTTCGGTCTTTTGAGACTTCTAGAAATAATTTGAACATATGTGTTATTTCTCGTAATGTTCACACTAGAATGGTCAGGAAATGGGGCGTATTTTCTAGGACAACGAACACATTCCTTATTCAGTGGCGTATTGAGGATGGGGACGATTATCCCTTCCCGAGTAGTCAGAAGTAATTTCATGAAAATGTGGACGAATTATACATTGAGCTGTATTCGAATGGCCACAGTTATAACTTTGTTTTTCAAGTTGCTGAGGTTAGACTTGTTTTGGCACAATAATATTGCAATTTTCATATTTTTACTTGCCAGAACGAAGAAGAAACCTGAAAGTCTTCAACTCGATTCGAAAAAATTTCCCTCATTTTAAAATCATATTTCACATGTGCGAAAAAATATTTCTTTCCAAAATCTCAAGTAGTGTAAACATTGGTTATTTTGAGTGAATGTGACTTTGTCAGAAAAATTCACACAATTGAATTTCTGCTACATTTTGTCGAAAGTTCAAGCAGGCGGAAAATTTGATATCAGTTTTTATTTGAAGTGTGACCCTTTCTTAACGAATTGTTCTTCGATTTCCATCAGTATCTGCTTTTAAAACAGAGGTACACATTTTCAAAGAATTTTTCAATTTTAATAACAATTTGAAACATAACAATATTTCATCCTCTAACAAACATGAACAAACATCTGAAAATTAATAGCGAGTATTTACACCTCGGTTTCTCATCAATTCTACAAAACGATGTGGTATACTTTGAATTCCCCCAGAAGCAAGGGCGTCGCTAGAAATTTTTTTTCGGGGTGGTAAAAAAAATTGGGATATAGTATATTGTCACGATATGCTCCTATGTGATGATTGTATGTCTTATTTTTCAGAAGAAAATATTTTTACCCCCATTACCCCCCCCCCCCCCCCCGGTAGCGACGCCAGTTCCCAGACGCAATTCGGAAATGCATTGAAAGTATATCACGTCGTATGGTAGAAGTGATGAGAAAGCGAGGTGGAAATACTCGCTATTAATTTCCAGATGTTTTGGGGGTGGAAAGTTTAAAGATTAAGAATTTTTTCGTTGTTTGTGAAATTTCAGCTTGATAGGACATCGTAAAGTCCCTAATTGTTGTTATAATCGTCAGTGAGTAAGTGACGAAATCAGCGGTTTTTAGATATCTATAAAATCTAAAGTGTACGAGCTGTGCATTCAAAACTTTGCACGTTTGAGGAGATCACTACTGGAATCATTTCCTGATGATTTTTGTCCTCTACTATCTTAAAAACTCAGGTTATGAGGGTGCAAAAATACGAACGAAACACTTCGAGACAATATAGGTAGTGCAACGGTGCGACGCCTCGCTTGGCTCGTCTTGGCGGTGGCACTACCGTGCCCTCAGGTAGAGAAAGCATTTTTTTAACCCGAGAATCTGTTTTTAAGATATATGTTGATAGAAATCTGGAGCTCATTTTGTAGGAATATTTTAGGTTACATGGACGATAGACGATATGATATTACAGGTTCGCTCTTCCTCTTCATCATTTGTCTCCTTTCATTTTTCAAATGAATAATCCAGCAACGAGTTTCTAATTGAATTGAAATTTCCATATATTTATTCATCATCAAATTGTGCAACTGTTAGAGTACCAAAACTTCAGTTTGCGCTCCTCAATAAGATGTGTTGACTGTAGCACATCCCCGACCAAAATTGATGAAAAGTGGCACCTAGTTCGCAAATCATTGAAAATTGATTCATATTCATTCAAATGTTTCAGTTCAGGCACCATTCGATGTGAGAATCAAATGGGTTAATTAACATATATTTGATAAAGTTACTGCAGTTACCTGGTTAATTGTTAATGAGGTGATAACTAGTTGAAAAACCTACATTTCTTCACACCTTTCAACTTCCAAGTCTTATCATTTTAAATTTTCTGAAAGACAAGCATAGACGAACATTGTACGAAACTCTATGTATTGTATTTCTTTTAGATCCGCCATTCAAAAGTGACGAAAAGCCGAATCATTCATGCTACTTCATTAAATGATAACTATAATGATTTCATTAATATTATTAACTCTTATTTACCCAGTTGAACAGCTTCGAATAGTGTGCTGAAATTTAACTTCTTTTTTCATTTTTAGATCACCTAGGCAGGTGATTAGCTTGCTCATAGAAAAATTTTGAAGAAATACAAATTTCACCGACCCTGTACAGCCCTTAAAAACGACTCCTCACTTTTTCAGCTCTCTACGATTCAAAGCACTCCAAAAATTAATTTAGGTTCGATAAATTTGTGATTCGTTCTTCATATTTCTATATGAGTCAATCAGCGTTCAATAATCAATTCGGGAATTAGAGAATTTCGAAATACAATATTCATGAAGAATGAATATCATGCTTGGTAGAAATCCAATTTGTTTGCGACACTTGATATCTGCATTCGCATTAATCGTCCATATCATTTGTCAAATTCTTGTAATCATCAATTATCAGTGACTGTGACATCGAAAGTCGCTTAAAATGTTAATTTACATTGAAGAGCGCAAGTTCTAGAGAGAGTAATTTATCGTCTATTTATAGACGAAGATCAAATTCGAAAGAGGGTGATGCAAGTATGTAGTTTCATTAGATGTCCTGTCAAATTTTTTCATAAATTATGCTGCAACATGATATATTTTATCCTCCCTCCTCCCCTGCGGGTATCCATGAGAAGAGGTTATCAAGATAAACAATATCCCTGAAATCGCAATAATTTAAAAATCACCCAGTCACTTCAAATGTTGAATATACAGGGTGGGCCATCCTCAACATTCCACCCCGAATTTTGAGCTTTCGGATTTAACAACGAAAAAACACTCGGACAATTTTTTTGAAAGGGGGACAAATAAAGGTGTTCAAATAAGTTTGATATCACTACCCCTCTAGCTGCAACTTCTAACAGCTCACTTTTTTTAATAGCGAAAAGGGGTCGAGCAGCACCTTGTTGGAAAAGCAATTCAATTCCCTGAATGAGTGTATTTTTTTCATTGCTTTATTATTATTATATTCAGGGTAGGGTGACTCAGTATTTCATCAATATTTTTCCACTCCGAATTTTGAGCTTTGGGATGGAATAAATTTGTTATTCCAGGGTTTATTTAGACGCTCGGACAGGTGAAATTTTGTTGATAATCCTAACATCTCTCATTTTTGAATAGGGAAAAGGGTCCGACCTGTTGGTTGAGTGTTTTTTTTCATCGCTTTATTATTATTTGTATGACTAGTCCTATACATAAAATTGTTATGTCTGAGAGGATCAATAAATTATATTATTAAATAATTCAAGGCATTCACGAGCGGATAAACTGGAATTGAAAGACCAACTATATTATTATTATTAGTCAGAGTGACTCAGTATTTCATCAATAACTTTCACATACCGAATTTGGATCTTTGAGATAGAAAGAACGCTCGGATGGGTCAAAAAATAAATTCCATATCACTACCCCTCCTTCCATTATAATATAATAAGAAAGTGATAAAAAAAAACACACCCATGCAGGAAATTGAATTGCATTTTCATCAAGGTGCTGCTCGATCTCTTTTCCCTATTAAAAAATGAAAACTGTTAGGGGTTGCGACTAGAGGGGTAGTGATATCAAAATCATTTGAACACCCTTACCTACTTGTATCCCTTTCAACAAAATTTGACCTGTCCGAGCGTTCATTCGTTATTCCATCCCAAAGCTCAAAATTCGGGTGGAAAATTTTGGATGGAATACTGAATCACTCTCTATAATAATAATAAAGCGATGAAAAAAATACACACATGCAGGAAATTGAATTGCCTTTCTAACAAGGTGCTGCTCGACCCTTTTTCCCTACCCAAAAATGAGAGCTGTTAGAAGTTGCAGCTAGAGTTGTGATATCAAACCCATTTGAACACCTTTTCAAAAAAATTTGACTTGTCCGAGCTTTCATTCGTAATTTCATTCCAAGGCTCAAAATTCGGGGTGGAAAGTTATGGTTATGGATGGTTCATCCTGTATATTAAAGTTTAAAACATCTTCGAATTTCTCATTTAGCTATTTCTAGATCATAATTTTGTATCTCCAACGGTTGGAGAAATACGTTTACCTATTAGAAAGACCCAAATCGGAATGCCCTTTTATAGAGGGTTGAAAAACTTCGATCGATGATCATCAAAGAATGGTCATTACATCATCCTCTCCAAAACATTCGTGGGTGATATTTCCAGGAGTATAGAGAAAAATCATTGCCGGAAACTCATAATACGATTTTTGTCGAGCCATGTTGAACCATTCCCTTGAGCATTCATTAGGAAACCTGCATTCGGGAGATTCGATAATCAACTTGATATTGCCAATACAAACCATACAGCCAGATAGATTGAATCAATCCAGTCAATCAATTATTGCATATATCATGATGGTATACGCATTTTGCATAAGAAACTCAATAGATAGAATTGTGTGTTGAATGAGCATGCAACCAATTGATTTGAGTGATGCATAGGCATAGTTATTCAAATTCGAAACTGATTGGTTTGTTTGTTAATCAATCAATATCATTGCGGGATTTCAATTTGTCAGGCTGAATTTCAATGAATTATCGTTTAAATAGAACAACAGAATGTTCGAATATTATTTTACCGAATTGTACCTGAAATGCAGTTTGGGAGATAATGGCCGATTTCAGCGGAAGGAAGCGATGTGCAACTAATTGGCGAATCCGAGGGCGAATCCAAAAATCTAAACTCCCTCTAGCGGCGAAATATCGCCCTAAAAAAAACAAGTATACTTCGGAGTAATCCCGTTCAAAATACATGGTTTGTAATATAAATTAGTGATATTTTCGTTTAATATACGAAGTTTGGTGAAATTATTGGGTTTTCTGAATAGTAGAAATGATGCTGAGAAAATATCGAAAGGTATTTATACGAGAATTATAAGTTAACATAAGATTATTCTCAAACTCATGTGTTAAATTTTAGGTTAGGACGAGGGGTAAATATCTGCCCAAAATGTTGTACACCATAATTCCTTTTTTGCAAATAAATCCCAATAATTCCTAATAATTTCAAATAATTCCCAAATAATTCCAATAATTCCCAAATAATTCCAATAATTCCCAAATAATTCCAATAATTCCCAAATAATTCCAAATAATTCCAAATAATTCCGAATAATTCCCAATAATTCCTATTTAAATCCCATAAATCCCAATAATCTCGAATAAATCCTCAAATAATTCCGAATAAATTCCCTTGAATGAGAAAAAATTTCCGTAAATCCCATATAGATTCACTTATGGGTTTTTGTTTTTGATGAACACTTTGCAAATGATTTGACGGCACAGATGCGAGTAAAGGGGCAGTAATAAGATGCATTAAAAGGTTTTTAAACTTTTTTATTAGCATATAAAAAACTATTTTTCGTAAAAAGGGCAAGTAAATAATGAAACATCTCGTGAAACATTTACTATTGACTAATACCATGTCAATAGTTCTGTTTTTTATTTCTGTAGGCAATGTTGATCTGACCTAAGACATCTTCTGTAATATTGAAAATATTTGACCTATTCTCCTTCATAGATATAGGTCCGAAAAATATGTATCCAGTTTCAACTTTGGATAAATCTTCTTTGGCAGGCCATTTGAATTCATTTTTTTTTTCGTTTGTTTTGTCTCAAAAATTTAATCTCAACCATCGAATTATCGGCAGTACCTTCAACATGTTTTAAGAGTTTTCCTAGTGTTTATGTAGGTTATCGGTCTTTATCACAGTATAATAAATGAAGAATTCTCGTTAGGAATGACCAGGATTAAATAAAATGTTTGGTACATTTGTTTATTATTTGTCGACGTTTCGCCCACATATATGGGGCATTCTCAAGACAATAGTTATCCAAGGTATAAAAATTATGAATAACTCATAATGCTTGCATTCCTGATGACAAGGGTACAAAAAAATAATAAAAAATAATAAAAACAATATAGCTGGTATGTAAGTGTTCGATCTTTAATCTTAATTATTAAATAATAAATTAAAAATTATTAAAGATCGAACACTTACATACCAGCTATATTGTTTTTATTATTTTTTATTATTTTTTGTACCCTTGTCATCAGGAATGCAAGCATTATGAGTTATTCATAATTTTTATACCTTGGATAACTATTGTCTTGAGAATGCCCCATATATGTGGGCGAAACGTCGACAAATAATAAACAAATGTACCAAACATTTTATTTAATCCTGGTCATTCCTAACGAGAATTCTTCATTTATTAAGAGTTTTCCAACAAACCATCCTTCATCATAAAACACTGCATAGTAGTTATAAATATCTAATGCAATGGTCAACGCTGATGATGAACTAGAATGTTCTAGAGTTTCTCCCTGATATTCGCTTTTATTAATATTGACTCGCATATCATTTTCCGAGTCAGAGAGAGTTTCGGTCTCTGGACTATCGTCATATTTTATGATGTCATCATCTTCTGAACTGTCTGAGCTCTCTATCGAGGTTCCTCTCTTACCTCTCTTTGACCTCCCCTTTCTATTAGTCACTTTGGGGTCTGATGAATTTTTGTTGTCCACTTCTATTAGTGCCGAGTCTAGTGCCTTAGTATTATGAGGTCTTCCCTCGGGTCTTCCTATACTTTTCACGACGAAACGTTGTAGTCTATCTGTACTAACCCTATTTTTAGTTTCCTCTAGCAACCAACAAAGCGAAGACTTTCTAACAATTTTCGACTTATTTCCAACAGTGACTCGAACATATGGACCATCTTCAATTGTCTCATCCAACAATTTTGTGATCATAACTTCGCAAAATCAAGTTATCCATTACTCCGACATTCGACATATTACATAAATCTTCAAACAGATGACTATTTGGATTGTTCAAGTCATCGTCGTTTATTCCTTCATCTTCTATCGGTAGAGAAGTAAAATGTTGAAGCCTCTGTTGAAAATCATTTGTTGAAACACTTGCTGAACCGAGGGATGAACTTTCACTACTGTCGATAATATTGTCGTCTATCCGCATATCCTCTTCATCTTCTAGACTTTTATCCTCTCTTACGAGGTCCTTCAATGGTGGAATTGCAGCATGATTCAAGATGTTTTCTTCCACAGACATGCCAAGTTCCCGCGTATGCCCTAACGCATCAAATCGTGCACGCTCTACAGCATCGGCTATCATACTATCCGTATATTGTTTCAAATCTACCTGAGAATTCGTATCAACATTCATTTTTTCTTGCCTTTTTTGTTCTCTTGGAAATATAATGACATTGTTCAGATCGTTTAGAATATTATTAACCGTCTTAATTCTATCTAGACGCCTCAGAATATCTCTAACGTTAAAGTTGACAACAGTCGAATATGTGGAGGTCATGGATCTCATGGTTCTAATCGTCTGTTCACATTTCTGACTTCTTGTCGCTCGACAAGGATGGATTATCACGGATGTTCATTACAATATTAATTAAAGAATGCGCATTCAACTCGACGCAGGCATAGCAGTTCGATGAAATGAAATGCTCTCCGATTTTATGTTTGTTTGATATAAGCCACTGGCGCCAAATTCTCAGAAAGAAGACGCAGTACCAAATCGAATAAATTCGACGAGTAACATCTATTTTCGAATCGGGAATGAATCAATAATCAACCGAATCAATTTCAAAAAGGCAACAACGCTTGATTTTGTGGGGCCTTCTCTAACAAATTGATAACATTATTCGAACATAATTTCTCTGCGGCTTTGAAATTCATCTTGTCCACCAATTTCAAATCAGATTTTGTTAATAAATGTTTGTCTTTGGAGTGGTCTGCAATCATTTGTTTGAGTTGTTTGGCAGTTGCATAAAAATCACCAATCCTCAACTTGATTTTATCATTAAGCAGTCTAGTACGTAGCTTGGTAGCTATATGTACTGTATCTTGAATATACGAAGCGCAGTCTTCTGAAGAGTAGTTTGCTCGAAACCATCCCCATTCAGGTCGTGGCGAATCTGTAGAGGAAGATAATTGAGCACCTTGCCTCATTGCTTTCAGATGACGTGTATCGCCATCAGATCCAAAACCAATACAATAACACCTCGCTCCTTCAAATTCAATTGTATATATTGCCACCTTTTCGTAACATCGGCGGCTGTGAATCGGTTATCTGTGCCGAAGATGGCAAGACAATAACCTGGCACGGCTGGTGATATAGGTTGGGCCATAATTACATAGGCATAATTCGATCTTACTCCGTTCTTGAAATGATCCTGTATTGCTTTTGTAGATCTCGCAAAAGAAAGACAACACCACGGTGCATACATAAATACTTCTTTCTTTCTCCCTCGTTTAGACCGAGGATTAGACTTATAATTTCATGCGCATAGTCGGAAGTAGGGCATTTCACAGGTGTTGAGTCATATACTATGGACAATTTATAAAAGAAAAGATGAAGGAGAAGAAATCATATTTTCTTTATGACAATATTGTTTATTATTTCGGATTCTAAACTAATAAAAGGATTGTTTTAACCACAGTTTTAACCATAGAATATACCATTACGTACATGTCTTTGTATATGTTCTGTTGTCTAAGTTCGGAAAGGTTATTCCGATTTCTTTCATATATTGACTTGAACATTTAATAAATGAAGAATCAATTGAACAAACATTTTCGTTTGGTCCATTTAAACCGGTCAGAGCGCTCGAAAATCGTGTTTATTTGCGAAGTGAACGAAGCTAGTTGGTCGAGATCCCCGCACGTGGTAGCGGTTGTTTCTGCACAGAACATGATAGTTCAAATGCTTGGTAAATCCTCGAAAAATCCTTGGTAATCCACAGTAATTCCCAATAATTCCTGATAATTTCCTTATAATTCCCAATAATTCCTAATAATTCCTAATAATTCCTAATAATTCCTAATAATTCCTAATAATTCCTAATAATTTCTAATAATTCCTAATAATTCCTAATAATTCCCAATAAATCCTCCAGACTGTACACCATAAATCCTCAGATATTTACCCCTCGGGTTAGGAGCTTTATTGAAGCTGAGCAGAAATGAAAAGATTCATTTGAATAATATTGGCTAGTGGAATAATATTTTCATCATGCGTGAATGAATTATAATGCCCTTGATATATTGAAAAAGAGAAGCTTGGGTGAGAAGATTGAAGATGAGAAAAATGATGGTTTTCTCTCATCATTTTAGGATTGATAATCTTGTCATAGGTCTGTAGTAAAAAATTTTGTGAATAATTCATAATATTTATTTATATATCTTTTCAGCTTCAAAATTTTAGCAAATGAAAGCTCCTGAACTTAAAGCTACTGCTGTGACTTCTCGAAACTTGCGACGTAGTTAATATCCAGAAGAAATGAATAGGGCTTGTATGGCACAACATAAATTGAGGAGAGAATCCAGGAATGATACTTTTAGGGATAAACATATAATTTCTCAATCAACAACTCAGTGTACTCAGTGAATCAAAGAAAAAAATGCTGCAATATTGTCTGCTTTGAGTAAAGAGGAACAATATGTTGTGCATGTGCTATTCAAAATGCAATCTGTGAGATTTGAAAATGCAGAGGATGTATCTGAAGACAATGGAACAAGTGAACACTAGTGATTTGATGTGAAATTTTGTTAACGCCATTAAAAATAAGAAACAATTGAACTCCTTGACTGAATTTGCAAACACTGGGTTTGAAAGATTATGGGCGGGTTTCACAAAGCTTTAATTGTACGATTTGAAAACCTTATGTAAATTCGAACCAATTGAATCACTTGTTTTGAAATTTCAACGAATCGCGTTGGCTCCAATTAATTTAACCGTGGTGCAATCAAAGTTCTGTGTAACCGACCCTATGAGTTTTCGAACAATTATAAATTTTCAAAGGTTTGTTCTATATTTATGTCAGCATTTTGTTTTAGTCCTTTCACTTTGACTTGGCAATCACATACATCTCTTCTGACTTTTTGGTGTCATCTCTGGCAAATTTTCCATTGTAAACGAACATTTTATCTATAATTGATTGTTATCCTTATATTGTGTGATGAAAGATATATACAATTTACATTTTAAAATTACAAACAAAACCCAAATAAAGACTGGAAAAAATTTCAGAATCGTTTATTCATTTTGCAACATATGATTGAAGAAATGATTAAATGAAATGTTCTCAACCAAATTTTGTTCGTAATCTTCATGAAAGGGAGCACCCACTTTCCAAAATGATTTGGGAAAACTTTAATAAACAATGAAGTCGTTTGTTTCCAAATTCAACGGATTCATCTGAACCTGTGTGCAGCACGAATGATTCGTTCTTCGTTCTTCAATTGGATATCACTTCGAGGTAGTACCATTTATTCACGAATTCTGCAGAATCTCATGGATCTAGGAAATACTTTCAAATATATTATTCTACGTCATTTGAGTAATCCCAACAAGTTTTAAACATATTCATTTGACCAAAATAATTGTTCTTACAAGTAATTTAAATATCTTTGCATACAATTTTTTCATCATTCGTGGTGAAAACGAGTTGTTTTTCTGAATTCGCCACACTTAATGTACAATCAGAAATGCATAACACACATCTAAAAATGCCTTTAAATCACTCTTAAAATGAGAATCTATTCATTTATTTCACAAAATGATATAAATATCCCGTTGTCTTTCAAAAATTTACAAAAAAACCCCTAGCGCCACTCAGGCTGGTGGCTAAATTTCGAACCTAGAAAACAAGTATTTACAGCGCCCTCAACGGTAGTTGGATTCGCCAATAGGAATATGTTCGTATGCACATGCGCTACAATCTTAACACGCTCTGAAGTGGTCTGAGCGATAAGTTGAAATAGAAATACCAGACAGACTGTCGTTTAAGCTCTGAAGAAGAATGATGTCGTTTGTTCGTCTGGATGAGAATTATTTTGCTTTCTCTGCGGACTAACAATTTACAGAAAATAAGGCGTTGACACGGAACGTTCAACACGTTCCCAACTGCTACCGCTACCGAGAAGTAGCAGAAGCGTTTCAGCTTCGTCCGCTGAATGCAACCATTGATTTCATCGATTCAAGAGTCCGAAGGATATGCAGTGCAGAATATCACAATATTTCATTGATTGAGATCACTGAGGTGTTTGAAGATGCGCTCTGTTCCTCAGTTTCCAAAGTATTGTGAAACGCTAAGATATATTTGAGGAAGTTCCTTCTCAGCGTACCAACTTGTTCAAGCAAACATTTTCAACTTTTCCGAAATATGATTCCTAATTAACGCAGTCAACAATGAGGACTTGTAGCGATAGTATTTTGTTTCTGCGCACACTGTCTGGGTGTGTGAACGTTCATTCATTATTCGATTCGATTGATGGTTTTCTAGTGAAGAAGAGTTGAAAACGCCTTTGACTTGTTATTTTTCTTGATTATATCTGTACTTAAAGATTGAAATTCCGCTATTTGTTTTGGACTTGTTGTTTCATATTGGAATAATCTCGCTCTTCGCTCCTTCAAAATACAGTCTGCTCTTCTGTACCATTCAACTGAGCTACCGGAATTTACAGGTTTCAAAAAAACTGTGCTATAATTATCATGTAGGTCTCAATATTCCGTTATAGCCCCACTACTTTCTGTGCTAAAGTATGCTTTTCAATTCTCTATTTTCGAATAATGATGGTATTTCCGATAGTTATTTTGAAGTGTGATCCAGTGACGTAGTTACATACACTGGGCAAAAAAATTAACACACCTTCTGAAAATCTCGATTTTAATGAAGATTAACGCTACATTGACTTCATACCCTATTTTTTGTGTTCTCTCGAGAAGGTTTTGAAAGAAACAAGACACATTATATGCAAGAAAAATTCAGAATTTCACCGAAATGAACAATTTTCAAAATACTGAAATGCTGATAAATGATTTAATACTTGGTTTTTCCACCCCTTGCGTTAATTACAGCTCGGCAAAGACAGTTCATACTCAAAATGAGTGATCTTAAAATGTTCTAAACTAATCCTTTCCAGATTTCTCCGAGTTGGATTCCTAAGTCATTAAGAATAGCTGGATGATTTTCTGAACCCCTCAGCCTTCTTTGAGGTTGTCCCAGAACTGCGCAATCGGATTGAGGTCTGGACTTCTTGCTGGCCATTCTATTCAAGAGATTTCAACCTCTTCGGGGTATTTCTGGAAGTTGAGCGCACGATGGGGTCTGGCATTATCGTCCATAAAAATGAAATTTTCACCAATGTATGGGGCAAATGGCACTACACGCTCTTCAAGAATGTTCCTTATATACTTATCAGCATTCATAACTCTATTATCAACGAATACTGGGTCTGTGCGAGCAGTCAAAGATATTCCACCCCATACCATAATCGATCCTCCCCCGAAACCAGTAGTATTCAGGAAATTGCAGGAGTAAATCTTTCATGTGGACTGTATACAAGGGAACGTCGATCACAATGGTAGAGGCGGAATCTAGACTCCTCTGTGAAGGGAACCCTTTCCCAATCGGCCTCTTCCCAATGGACATGCTCTCTCGCAAAATTCAAACACGAGGTTTTAAATCATATTCTCTGAGGCGATTCCTCATTGTCTGAGTGCTAATTTGCACCCCATGAGTTTGCTCAAGCTGATTTTGAAGGGTGCGAGCGGTTGCAAACCGTTGTCTCAACGAAGAAACTCTCAAGTAACGTTCATGAATGGCAGTTGTTACCTGTGGTCTACCCTGTCCTGGTCTTCGGACATTCATACCTGTGTCCCTGAATCGCTGAAACATTCTGGACACACTTGTATAGAAAACTCCAAACCTTTCTGCAATTTTTGTGTATGTCCACCCTTCTTCTCTCAAAACTACCGCTTGGGTACATTCCTTTAGGGTCAAATTGCATGTTTTGCATTACATAGCGATCGAGTGTAGAAAATCAAACGAAAGAAAAACTATCGATCACTAGAAGTGAGCGGGAACAACTAATTTTTGAATGGAGCCGATATATTCGAAATTTGATAATATCATCTTTGTTTATTTCCGTTGGAGAAAAACATCTGTATTGAAGGAAAACGTTGAAAGTGGATAACATATGCATGCATAATTCTGCAACAGTTATTATCATTGAGAATACCTTCAGTTATAGAATAAATTTGAGATTTCCATAATGTGCGTTAAGTTTTTTGCGCAGTGTATATTTCTTCGTCATATCTGAAATTTGCAATTCAAACAAAAGGAAAAATTTTCAGAACCATACAATAGCAAAGAAGTGGAGTAAGAAGCGCCTTTCTGTTAGAGGCGTATTTGGAGTCGAGTTAATCGAGTCACCCAATCACCGTATCTCGGATTACAGCCGAGACCCCACATACCTTAGGAAAGTTAGACAAGCAATACAGAAGTCCCTAAATTTATGAAAATCCCCGGCCTAATTTTCCACCCTCGTTCTGGTAACTACGACGTTCGAACGCCAAAGAGCAAAAAGAAGAAGAGTACAAGTTCCGAATACGGGGATAAAGTCGAATTCTACTTGAGGAAAACCATGAGTTCTAAAGCCATTATCAGAACGGACTTTCGCAGTTGGATTTAACAAAGTCCGAAACTTTGTTCTCCACCGTAGCAGCCTGTGTCAATTCAGTTGTAACCGCTGCGAAAATAAAGAACGTCACACTTTTGGCGCTATCGGAAAATTGGTATTTGATATCGCCTTTTCCGGGGATTATAGGATTCGAAGGACGAGAGTTGGCTTGATACTGTTATCGAATAAAATCCACTCCACATATGTCGCACGAGCTTGCTTTCCAAATTGCCAGTTAGAATATACATGAAAATATACAGGGTCTTTCACGAGGAACCTCACCCATATTTATACGGGGAACTACTGAACGTATTTTCATGAAATTCAGCACTTATAAGTATTTCACGATGCTGATGAAATCTAAAATATTTTCAAGGCATGAGCACCTCCGGTTTTTCCGGAAATGACGTCAACTTCCGTTTTTCAAATTAGAACACCATTTTTTCATTGCAGAAATAGATTCCTTAGAAAATTTTAAGTTATTTTGATGTAACATTTTTCAGTTTTGGTTGGAAAATTCTCTCTGAGCGGGAAAATTCGAAAAAAAAATCGAAAATAGAGCTCCGCTGAAACAAGAATAACTTCGAGGTTTTTTGATGGAAAATTTTCATTTTTGAGATTTTTCAAGATGTAAGATTGATGTCTCCACTTTAAAAATCGAAATCGCGATTCATGATACAGGGGGTGAAAAAATCGCTTTCAAAGTTAGGGATGACAAAATCGTGAAAAATCAATTTTTTCAAATTAGAACCCCATTTTTTTATAGCAGATATTGAATCTACGTTAAAAAATAATGTGAGTGTATGCATCACACCCTTGCCCTAAAATGGATATTTTCTGAGTTATTCACAAAAAACTGTTTTTCGTCTTGAATTTTCAGCTATTTCTTTTCCCTTCACGCCAAAAAGATGAAATTTTCAGGAACTGTTATTTGAACCATGCTGCAGATTTTTCACCCCTTCTTGAAACTGAAGTCAAGTTACTATTAGGAGAACCATGGCAAACTCTCGCAGATATAACTAGAGAAGATGCTCAAAGTTTTGGCCGTTAATTTCTAGACATTTATTTATACGTCTCAGGAATGCTTCGTGCGTTGCTCTTCATATTTCATCGGGAGATCTGCAAAAGTGTTTAAAAACCAAATTGAGTTTCAAAACTATGAATCTAGAAATCTAAACAAACCTGAACGCATTTCTGACTCGTTCTATGTAGTCCTCTTTATCAGTCAGGGGAGTTGAGTAGACAATATTTTTTATCCTACCCCAAACATAATAGTCTAAAGGAGTTAAATCGGGAGAACGTGGTGGCCAAAGATGTGGACCATTGATCGCCAACCATCGATCTTCAAATAGCCTGTAGAGGATATTTGACACATTGAGTGAATTGTGTGGAGGCGCGCCATCTTGTTGATACCATAAGTCATTATGGTTCTGTACTAGCGGCTCAATTATTTGAGTCAATATGTCAGAATATCTATCTCCTGAAAATTTCATCTTTTTGGCGTGAAGGGAAAAGAAATAGCTGAAAATTCAAGACGAAAAACAGTTTTTTGTGAATAACTCAGAAAATATCCAATTTAGGGCAAGGGTGTGATGCATACACTCACATTATTTTTTAACGTTTATTCAATATCTGCCATAAAAAAATGGGGTTCTAATTTGAAAAAATTGATTTTTCACGATTTTGTCATCCCTAACTTTGAAAGCGATTTTTTCACCCCCTGTATCATGCATCGCGATTTCGATTTTTAAAGTGGATACATCAATCTTACATCTTGAAAAATCCCAAAAATGAAAATTTTCCATCAAAAAACCTCGAAGTTATTCTTGTTTCAGCGGAGCTCTATTTTCGATTTTTTTTTCGAATTTTCCCGCTCAGAGAGAATTTTCCAACCAAAACTGAAAAATGTTACATCAAAATAACTTAAAATTTTCTAAAGAATCTATTTCTGCAATAAAAAAATGGTGTTCTAATTTGAAAAACGGAAGTTGACGTCATTTCCGGAAAAACCGGAGGTGCTCATGCCTTGAAAATATTTTAGATTTCATCAGCATCGTGAAATACTTATAAGTGCTGAATTTCATGAAAATACGTTCAGTAGTTTCCCATATAAATATGGGTGAGGTTCCTCGTGAAAGACCCTGTATAGCGTAACAAAAAAGTAACGTAACTCGTCAATATTCCAGGTACGAAGGATTATTAAGGAAAATGCTCGCTCCCGTTGATTTTCTATTTCTGTTAACCCTCAACGATATTTTTTATTTGAGATATACTGCTTGTGTTCAAAAGACATTCGATTATGTGAACGAAAATGAAATTTTACCTAAAATTGCTGCAATATAAATATCACGATGAAAAACAAAATAATACACAAGTTTGAAAAACAACTGCGAATTCATGTATAAGATCACAAATAAAACGAAAATAAACAATCAATTACAATCTACAGGGTGTACCAAATTCGACGGCCAATTAGGCGTTTCTGGAGAACTGGACCTATTTGAAATCTGAAAATTATTTTTATATTATTGATTGACATTATCTACCAATCTGAAATATTCTCGGATCCTGACCACTTTCAGTTATACAGGTACTGAAAAAAAAATTTATTATATTTTTTGTTTTCAAATTTGATAGAGTATGTTATTCCTAATACATTCGTACTCAAATCGTTGCATTCGTCAAAATACTTTCCAAAATATCGAGAAAAAAGGGAGATAAGTGTATTCGGTATTATGTTTGATATTCCTAACCTAGATATCGTAAGCACAAACTGTTTTTACATTTCTTAGGGCGAAGACAGTGGAAATATTGTACAATTTCAGAATTTTTCACAACCCGTCACAAGGTGTTTCAAATGTTGATTAAAAAATTGGGATCGAAATTGGCTCATAACTTTCGTTTTTCAAATAAGAACCCTATTTTTTATGTTTGCGTTGGATTCTGCGAAGAAAAATGATGATAAAGTTTCAACATGTTGATGCTCCTAAAATTACTAAATCTTGAGTTATTTAGGATTTTCTGTTTCTTTTAATGAAATCTGTTTTACATCAACAATGATAAATGCATTCATAAAAGAGGAAGTCACTAGTGAGTTATTTTAGTAATTTATCTTCTATGACTAAAGTCATTGTTGATATGTAACAGATTCTATGAATTTGACGGTACATACGACATGAAATCAGGAAATTCTGAATAACTCAAGAATTATAAATTGTAGAATCATTACCATGTTGGAAGATTATCATCATTTTTCTTCGCACAATCCAACGCAATCATACAAAAATAGGGTTCTAATTTTAAAAACGAGAGTAATGGGTCAATCTTGATCCCAATTTTTGAACCAATATTTGGAACACCCTGTGACGAGTTTTTCAAAATTCTGAAAATGTACAATATTTCCACTGTCTTCGCCTTCAGAAATTTGAAAACGGTTTGTGCTTACGATATCTAGGTTAGGAATAACAAACATGATACCCGATACACTCATCTCTATTTTTTCTCCAGTTTTTCTCGATATATTGAAAAGTATTTTGACGAATGCAACGATTTGAGTACGAATGTATTCAGAATTGCATACTTTATCAAATTCGAAAACAAAAAACACTCCCTGTCGAGCTCCCTGTATAACTGAAAGGGTTCAAAAATATTTTAGATCAGTAGATAATGTCAAACAATAATAAAATCCCAATTTTCAGATTTCGACTAGGCCCAGTTCTCCAGAAACGCCTAATAAGCCGTCGAACTTGGAACATCCTGTATATATTTCTATTTGAAAAAAAAATTGTAGAAGGGTGTGGAGCATATGGTGTGACACATTTCAAATTCAAAACAGTATCAGGAGACCCGCTTTCGAAATTACAAACCCATGGGAGTTTCCTTAATCACCATAGACTTATCACAACGAACCATTTTTTGAAATTTTCATCACTTGAAAAAGCCTTCGAGCTATTTTAATGAAGAAATTTTGATCACACATTCATTGCAGACAATTTCATATTAAAGTGTTGACAAAAAAATAGCGCTCATGCTGATTTTTTTTTATTACATCGAGTGAAAGTAATTGGTATGAACACACCCAATTATGCCTAGCAACCCAATGGTTTTTCTAGGTAAATAACAATAACAGAAAATCTCATGTTTGCACGTTCTAAATGTTAAATTTCTCAGGTCCACTATAAAATTTTCCTATTATCTTAATTTCATGAAGAATAATTATCCAAAAAATAATTAAAAATATCCAGTCCAGAATTTTTTCCTAATAGACGAAATTCATTGAAGAATTGGCGAACTTATGAGGGGAGAGGGGTAATCACCCCTTCCTCATGAGTATCGTTAACCTGAAAAAAAATTTCAATTTTCATCTAAGCGCATGGAAAAATGTTCGAAAGGAAATTTTTTCTTTTACAAAAAATTTCCTTCAAAAATCTATTTTGTTCAAACAGACAAATTTTTTCCCCTGTCACATGAGCGTGGAAAAAGAGCAAAAAATGTCATTTCACAATATTTTGTATAATGGACTGTATCTTCGTCAATATTAGCAGAAAAGCTCAGGTTATGAGAAAATTTAACAGCCTGATGTTCCCTGAAGTCCTTGCTAAATCGGCAAATCGATCGGTTCAGCAGTTTTCTTGATTGAAATTCTGAAAAAATTCAGGAAACAAGGTTTTCGTCAAGTTTCAGGAAAGAAAAAATTCGTTATCTAAATTTTTTCAAATGTTCAATCAATAGGTCGAAGAAAACTGCTAAACATATCGATTTGGGGGGACTTTGGGGAACATCAGGCTGCCAAAATTTTTCATAGCCTAAGCTTTCCCACAATATTGAAAATAATACAGTCCATTAACCAAGAAATGACAGAATAATATTTGTATGCTATTTTTAAACGATCAAGTGACAGGTGAAAAAAATTTTTAATTAAACAAAACAGATTTTCGTAGAATATTTTCTGTAGAAAAAGAAAATCGCCTTTCGGCTTGCTAGGAACAGGTTATGCGACGTTTCCATCCGTCTAGCTAGAAAAAATTCTCCCTGAGCGTAGAGCAAGAAATAAAAATTCAAAATTTTTTCTTCGTGCTTCATCCGAAAAAAATTGTTAACCAATAATTTCAGAAACTAGATTCTTCAAGCTTCAGAAGTTGTTTTTTCATTTTCTATACTACTGTTTTTCACCGAGATACAGCATGTTGAAAAAAAATTGAAATTTGTTTCTGTTCCCTCGATTGTTTCGCGAAGTGTCCTAGCAATGAAAACTTTCCGAATCCTATATGGTAAGCAAATACCTTCAAATCCCGAAAACCGGAAGTCTCTAGTTACTCGTCCTCAGTAGTTATTGTCCCTCCCACGAAAAAAAGCTATATCCGCCCTTGATTATCCTCTCGGTGAATGTCGACTTAGGTTCGGATCTTCTACTCAAATCATGACTTGTGTCAACAACGTATCTACGTCATAAATTGTAATAATGCCAAGAAACTTTTTCATATTTTCTGTTGTCAACTTGGGACACATGAAATGAGCAGAGACATCGCGAAACGAATTTGAACATTTGTGATCATTTCAATCGCAACACAACATCTATAAATCACGTGGCCTAGGACACTATCTCTTGTTCGATCGTCGGAATTCACCGACTGCCTTTTCGAAACTATCGCTGAATCGATTGGAAATTCTAGCGGTAATGGAAAACGAATTTTCCGGCTTCGCCTCGGGATGAAATATTTCCAGGACATCGAGAAGAATTCCCACTGTTCATTAAGCCGTCTCGTCCAACGATGTGCCTCTATTATGTACCTATTCATTATTGTTGTCTTCGATAGAGATCATATTTGGAGAATTTCTCATCAACGGTTCTCATTTATGCTTCATGTTTCACGACGGCCTGTTTCACGTTCATTGCATTCGCCGCGAATATCTAATTTCGACCGGAAGATTGCCACGAAATGCAATGGTTGGAATCAACATTCAATATTTTCATTCCGTAAATTGGAAATTCTACGTTGCGGCGTTGGAAGTTAAATCAAAATATGGGGTGATTCATTCTCCAGCTTCCCCTGAACGTGTTCAGAGAACCATTCTATTAAATATATTTGAATGAAATTTATTATTGAAGGTACTGAAAAAATATTTATTTAAATATTCATTCAAATATCTTCTCTCACCTATTTCCTGGATTTCTCCTTATGGTGAATTCAATCCTTTATCTTGATACGATTCCATTTCTTGTTTCTAAGAAATTCAATCCTAATATTCGTGTTTTTTTTCCATTTAGGCTCCCTCGTACAGGGTGATTCATTTATCTAGGTAACCCTTATTTTCTCGAAAACTTCCGAATATTTTTTCATTCTGTGAATGGCGTTTTGAACAAGTCAATGTCGACTTGAGATGCGCATAAAAATCTGCGGAATAAATAAAGACGACAGGCGTCGCGGCGCTATCAAAAATTTTTTCTCCAGGGACATACCCTTTTCATCATGTCATTCGAAAGGTAATTTCATTCTGATTTTTTTTTTCGAATACAATTTTTATCTATTTCTAACCGTTGGCGATCTGCAGCATGTTTTATGTTGATTCTATTCCAATTATTTTTTTCTGTATTGTGGTAGTATGCCTTTATTTGGAGACATATATGTGATTTTGTGATTTGAATTCAAGAAGGCTAGTTTTCTAGTCAATGTGCTCCTTCAAATAAGATGAAATATGTGGCTACAGCAAGATGGGGCTTCATGCCATAAGGCTGCCATCGTCAAGAGATATTTAGATCAAGAATTTGAAAATACATGGATTGAAACCAATGGACCCATCAGATATCGCTAGGCATAACGCTCATGGATTACTTTCTGAGGGGTCCCCTTAAATATATGGTATACGAAACTGATTCTAGTAACTTGGACTATTTCAAAATGAAGATAAGAATCGCATGGGCCCAAGTAGACCCTTATATTTTGACCGAAGTAACTTATAATGAAATAGGGGAATGATAAAACTTATGTATGGATCATAATGGCCATATAGAACATATGATTCGAAATGTTTCTTTTGTTATTGAATAAAATGTTTATTGATATGAAATATAATATTTAATGAACGAAATAATAGAAAAATAGTTTGTTACAGAGCCTCCGTCATTTTTCGAAACAAAATTAAATCTAGTTCATCTAGCCATTATGATCCAAACACAAGTTATATCATCTTCCTATTCCATTATAAGTCACTTTGGTCAAAATATAAGAGTCCATTCATTTTCGAATTCCTAATCTCAATATCTCTTCACAATGGCAGCGTTGTGACATGGAGCCCCATCTATTTAATCTTATTTAAAGAGGCAGATTGTTTATAAAACTAGCCTTCTTGAATTCAAGGCACAAAATCATATCTTTGTCTCCAAATCAAGGCATACTACCACAATACATAAAAAAAAATAAATGGAATAGAATCAACATAAAACACGCGCAGATCCCTGACGGTTAGAAATTAACAAAAATTGTATTCGAAAAAAAAGTTCAGAATTGAAGTATCTTTCGAATGACATGATAAAAATGGTATGTCTCTGGAGAAGAAATTTTTGATAGCGCCGCGACGCCTGGCGTTTTTATTTATTCCGCAGATTTTTATGCGCATCTCAAGTCGACATTGACTTGTTAAAAAGGCCATTCACAGAATGAAAAAATATTAGGACGTTTTCGAGAAAATAAGGGTTACCAAGATAAATGAATCACCCTGTACAGTCCGAGCTCAAGAGCTCAAGAACCGAGCTCAAGACTGAACTCTACCTAAATTCGATAAATCCGTTGTACAGTGCAACCTCAACTCTGAACTGCCCTCAAACTAACCCTCAAGTTGAGCCTTCGAATTCGGCCGATCAAGCCTAGTTATCTACGACTCAAGCTGTTTCAGATGAAACGTAAAATAAAGTTGAGGTTATGTTTCATGTTTTGAATTATTGTTTGGTGTCTCGTACCAGGACAGGGTAGACCACAGGTAACAACTGCCATTCAAGAACGTTACTTGAGAGTTTTTTCGTTCAGACAACGGTTTGCAACCACTCGCCTCCTTCAAAATCAGCTTGAGCAAACTCATGGGGTGCAAATTAGCACTTAGACAATAAGAAATCGCCTCAGAGAATATGATTCAAGACCTCGTGCCGCGGCAAGAGGCCCAGCTCTTACCCCAGGTTTCGGGGGAGGATCGATTATGGTATGGGGTGGAATATCTTCGACTACTCGCACAGACCTAGTGGTCGTTGATAATGGTATTAATTCGGTATTTTGAAAATTGTTCATTTCTCTTCTCTCATATAAGATTCGGTGAAATCCTGAATTTTTATTTCATTTAATGTGTCTTGTTTTGTTCAAAACCTCCCAGAGAAAAAATTAAAATAAGTTATAAAGGCAATGTAGAGTTAACTCTCAATAAAATTGAGATTTTCAGAATCTGCGTTAATATTTTTGCGCATTGTAGCTTCAGCTCGGAGTTGGAACCAGAGATGAGGACGACGAAGATGAAGAGAGAAAGCCGAAGACTCGTCCTAAATTCATTCTTGAATCTCTTGTAGCATTGCAGAAGAGTGGATGGGTTCAGTTTCAAATAATTTAGTGGAAATCCTAGATGCAAAAAGCTCCACAACGCCGATGTATGTTCCAAAAGGTATGCTCCTTCCAATTGCCTTTTTCATTCAGTTCGTGAACCACGAACAGGCCGCCTACGTCTCGCCCGAAGTTTGTTCATTCCTCCATAAAATAACAATAAATTCGATGATTCCAATTTGCCGGTGCTTCAATTTATGGCTCCGCGGAAAAGTTGTTTGCGTAATTTATCTCTGGTGAAATATTTTTCCTGCCGCGATGGTTTGTTCATTGATAATAATTATTGACTATCTGTGAAGTACATTATAGGAGGTGAACATATTTATGAGATTTTTATCGGGAGATAATGAATGGTAATGAAATTATCAGGTTTATATTGCGTTGTTCTCGGTTTTTCAACGTAAATTCTAACTACGTCCGATATAGTACATATGAATGGTGAAATTGTGTATGCACACCTGACAAAAAAAAGTTTGAGATAATAATTATCACAGATAATGTTCGCAAGAATAATTCTATTTTTTGACATAAAAACGCGCAACCCTGAAATCTTTCAAATCAAATTTTTTAAGGGAAAGAAGAAACTTGTAATTCTCCATTCAAGAACTATGGTCCATTTTGCCAAATTCAAGATTGCAGGATTGTTATTCTTCACATAAAAACTTGATTTCAAATTATGGTTGAAAAATATTATTGTGGCCATCAACAATCACGTCAATTTTACACGAATCGGATTGTAGGCCATGAACAATACTTTTTGTATAACATTTTCATGTAGTAATTCTTAAGTAGGTTGGAAAGTTGAAATTATGCATCAAAATTCATAAGTGAAAAAGTTAATCATGAATTTTTTATTTGATGGTGAATCAAATTATGGACTTTCCGAATGAAATTTTTGAATTGAAGATTAGTGAAAACTCCATGTAAATCGGTGGTCTCTTGATGAAAATAGACCGATTCGCGTTTTGAATTGATCTCTGAATTGGTGTAGACATTTCTTTGAATAGTTGGTGAGACTGTCACAATCATATGTGGTCAAGGCCCATGCACTCCGTCGGGCGACTTGAAGTGACTCAATTTTTCCTGCCATCGCTGGGAAAGTGGGAGCAAAAAGAATTTAAAATTTGTGTATCATCAGCATATTTGAATTCTTCACAAGTCTTCAATTTGCATGTTATAGGTCGAACTAGTAGATGTCCGAATACAGATCCCTGAGGAACACTTCACATCACAGTTACCACCCTAGTTACACTCTGATCCCTTCCCAAATACATTATTCTTCTAATATTTTTTTATTCATTTATTTATTTAAATTTACGGTTCTCGACATCTTAGGTCATTGAAATGATGATCAGAGAATATGGTCTGATAATTTAACATTGATAAACAAAACATTTAGATTTATAATAATTTTCACAAAAGTTTGGTTCGAATGTGGATACTGAAAATCAATGAAGTAATAATTTATGTTGGTACAAATAAAAATTATGAAAATTTTCTTATTCTTTTGTGAGTTGAGGTTGTTTTTGAAGTTATCTTTCAGGCTATACTTGAGGCATGCTTCTCCGTAACGAGGACAACATATTATTTTGTAAAAAAAAAGGAAATTTTCTGCCTCTGCAGACACCACAACGAGAACATTTTTGAAACATAGATGAATTCAAATTAGTAATCATCGAAATGAATATCATTTTCAAAATTCCCAGACTCAGAGATCTTTTATCATGAGGTTGGAGAAATGATATCAAATTTTGTGACTGAGATGAGAGATATACCGGTTTCGGCCTTGTTTGGTCTCAACTTGGATATTTGAACCAATTAGTTGTACTAGTATTACAAAGTACTGAAGTGGCGACATCCAATTGCGTTAAAATGAAGTTTCACATCTCCAATCAAATGATAAAAAAAGAAATCTGCATTTCCTCTTTCAGTGAATGAGATTTTAGCAGAGGCTCTATTCAGGACCCGCTTGTTTGTTTCTCAAAATGATGAAAAAAGTAAAATTCTTAGGCTTTTCGGAGGCAACATTAGGAACATTTTTGAAACATAGATGAATTAAGAATTGTAATGACATTAGGAGAGTCTTCCGGTCTTATTGGCCGTTGTCTATTAGGAATTATTTCACCTAACGTTACGCCCGCAACTGCGGTAAGCATCTTCAGAGGATTCCTGGCCTGAGGTTGTAACTCGACCGCTGAATTTCCGAAAGTGATGCTGGATTCGATCCGTTGGTCCAACTTATACGCTGATCATTGGCGGGAGAAAGTGGTGGGTTTACGTGCGCGATGTTGATTGGTCCATCGCTCTCACTTCGTATTGGCTTGATCTTGGTCTTTTCCAACACCGGCAACAATGCGCTATGTACCAAAGGAGTTTCTTCCCTTCTGTTCATATTGTTCTTATGTTCATATATCTCAATGGCTTCTATGTTCATCCTAGGATAGAAACTTTTGATGTTCGAAATAGCCTCTGCCTTTGAGAAAACAATATTGTTTCCATCTGTCAGAGCATGTTCTAGTGCGGATTTTTCTGTCTGATTGAGTCGACAGCATCGTTCATGCTCCTTAATTCTCGTATTGATACTTCGCTTCGTTGTACTTTGCCGCAGTCACAAGGTATTCTGTAAATACCGGGTCGCACAATCGTCGGGCTCTGTCTACGACTGTTTTTATAACTCCTCGTTTCTGTTGAGTATGATGATTGGACTGCTTGTGTAGTGTGGGTTGGTTTTCTATAAACCCTGTGTCCTAGCTTCCCATTAGGCTTTCTGAGAACCAAGACGTCTAGAAAGGGTAGAGCAGCATCCTTTTCAATTTCCATAGTGAATTGAATATTTGGGTGCCTATTGTTGAGATGGAATAGGAAAGCATCCAATTCTTCGAGTCCATGACTCCAAACGACATAAGTATCATCCACATAACGTAGCCATGTGGATGGTTTCTTTGTTGCCGCTTCAATTGCACTTTGTTTGAATTTCTCCATGAAGAAATTTGCAATTGCAGGACTTAGACTTTCCCATGGCGTCGCCGTCTATTTACTCATAGAATTCGTCTTTACACTGAAAATAGCTGGATGATAGACAAAGTTCGAAGAGCTTTGTTATGTCATTCGGGAATAACTCTGACACGTAGTTGAGGGATTCCCTGATAGCGCATTATTGCTGGTGTTGGAAAAGACCAAAATCAAGCAAATACGAAGTGGAAACGATGAACCAATCAACATCACGCTCGTAAACCCACTACCTTCACCCGCCAATGGTCAGGGTATGATTTGGATCAACGGATCGAATCCAGCATCACTTTCGGAAATTCAGCGATCGAGTTACAACCTCAGACCAAGAATTCTTTGAAGATGCTTACCGCAGTTGTGGGCGAAACGTTAAGTGAAATAATTGCTAACAGACAACGGCCTATTGGCCGGAAGACTCTCATAATGTCAATACATCCGGTCGTGAAAGCCTTAAAGTATTTAAATATGTATTGTATACATACATCGGAATGAATACCATTTTCAATTCCCAGGCTCAAAGATCTTTCATCATGAGGTTGGAGAAATGATATTAGACCTTGAATTTATCTTTGTTTCAAAAATATTATTATGTGTTGTACTGTAAGGCGTGTTCGACCATGTTCACAGTTGGGGGGTCATCATTCGACATTAGATGTTCCTGAGTCAATTTCGTGTGTCCTATTCTGAGTCTTCTGATCACTATTTTGTCCGGTCTATAAAAGTGATTTTTGGAGGTCTGTCTACTTTGTGTTGGATGTCATGTAATTTCTGGTAGCATGCATCCCATCTTGTTTGCCATTCTTGAACGATTTGTTTTTTCAGAGTGATCTTGAGATCTGTATTAGGGAGAATATCAATTGGGATGAGTTCGGATGATCTTGCCAAGTTTGCAGCTCGATCTGCTTGTTCGTTTCCGCTTACGTCCATATGGGATGGTGTTCAGATAATTCAGATGGATATGTTTTTGCAGATTTTAAGGTCATGGCATCTATCTTGGATTTGTTGAGATAGTACATTTCGTGAATACATGTTAGAAATGATCTGGATGGCAGAAAAGGAGTCAGTGATAATAGCAACTTTGGCCTGGGGATATCTCCGTGTAGAGAGACTTGTATATAGAAAGCAGTTCTCCATTATAGATACTGCATGTATATTTCTTAAAATCTGTGGTTTCCAGAATTTGTTCTTTCAAACAAAGAAGAAAATGAAATATGATTGAAAATTACTCAGAACCGACCTCAGAACTAAAATATTTCACCTTGTCAATTGATTTTTTCAAATGTCTCCAGTTTTTGAAATAATATGAAAAATTTGCCTGTTTATCCTTGTCTGGAACCACACACTTGTACATAACTAAAAGCATGAGAAAATAACCGTAAAATTTTTCAGCGATCTTCCCAATAGTGGAATATTAAAATTTTCTTTCCAGAACTGATTTTGAAGGAACCATCATTGAGATTTGTATCTTCGAGAGAACTTCGTTCTCAATCTCGTGTCAATAAAACAATAATTCAAGACTCGAGAATCAGTAAAAAAACAATTGTTATTTCACGATAGACTGTTGAATAAGATCTGTAAAGTTTGCCTATGCACATTTCATTGGATAAATGAGGAAAGGTGAAATATACAGGCGTTCGTGAAGGCCTACCAACATGGTTACTAATTGTTTCCGGTCAATAGTGACTTAACATGAATTTTTATAATGGAAAAGAAATAATAGTACAAACGTCTGGAGGAATATAAATTTATTATCTATTAGGCTGTCATTGACCCTAAATTATTATTATTTCTCTAATTCAGTATCGTCATGAGTTCATTACCGCACTGAAAGTAGTGCTGTAATGAAACTCATTACAGCATTGTTTTCAGTTATATTTTTCTTTTTGTGGTTGTCAGTACTGACCTCCGATATACTCAATTTTTCGGATCAAATCAATTCAAACTGTCCAATTTTGTTAGTGGCACCAACTGCCAAGATACAATAAAAAGTTCATAATTTGAATTTCTAGAGTTTTCCACAAAACTTTACTGAAATAGAGAAAATATCGTCTAATACTCGTTGCAGACGGCAATTCCATAGGAGCTAATTCTGCAACTTGTTTTAGAATATACTATTTCGTTATCAAAAACTGCTTTGTGAACATTTTCTCATGAGTTTGAAAGACTGTTGAATTTTAAAACATATCTTACTGGAATCGCATAAAGTGATTGAAATCTCAAGAGAACTAGAATCACGCATATTATATTTATTTCAAGAAAATTAGAAAATTGAAATTCACAACCAAAAACAAAATCAGTTATCTGTATCGGACGAGGTATCGGATTATAATAATGTACCCCAAAAATTGCAAAGTACGATATAATATTTTTTCGTATACGAATTGAAACTAGAGAACTTCGAAATCGGAGAATGAAGTCCTATTTTATTCAATAAGAGGCAGTTTCGTAATCCTACCACACTAGGAGGGGTTCCCAGAAATCATTGATTTCGTAATTTTTCACATTTATTATCTTTGTCCATTTCATCGCTCATTTATCATCACGAGGAAAAATCGCCGACATCATCGTATTCGAAATTATTTGAAAATACAGACCGTGATTATGAAGAGACTCCAATTTTCTAATACAGAATAAAGAACAATGGGTAATCGAACAAGACTTAGAAGGTACCGAGATGGCTGTTCGTCACTCAATCATGACTTTCCCTCGCTCAAAGGTCGATACTGACCATGAAAAAAGAACATTTCTCACAGTTGCAAAATTAGTCTGATAGCAACTCAGTTACGTTGCATATGTTTTAGACTATGTTGAGTTCAGAACTTTTTGGAAACGCCAGTTGCAAGATGTGCAAGCACCAATCAATTTGGCACTACTCTGTGCAGAAATGAATCTGATATTTCATAATTTGAGAATATCTGTCTCTGAAGATGAGAAAAAGGAGGTTCAGGAAATTACTGTAGAAGCTTTCCTGGACTTCAATTAATTTCGCACTGACCTTTCCATTCACGAAAATAATACGACTAAAAGAAATAGTAAGACCACCGGATGGAGTGGTCAGCCATGAATCCACTCGAGTATATCCCATTTTCGGGCGAAATTACCCAGTCACGGGAACATAAAACGACGATAAGACGTAAAGCGGATCATAAAATGGTTGCGATGACAATTACGAGTATTTGAATGATCTCGTGATGAAAATATGATAATGGAACCAAACTTCTTCCTTTCTTTATGATACTAGTATTTGATAATTTTTGTTTGTTTTCTTGGAATCTTGGAGTTGTAGTGAGAGGAATCATCCAGTAGAAGTGAAAGTTTAATGAATTGATTACATCGATATCGAAAAACTTTTTTTTATCATTCGAAAAATCTATGTGTTACAATGAAGAATATCGAAAACAACTCAACATGTTGATGAGATAATATATATCTAGCTACAGTTTTGAACCAATTGGGAGCCGTTTTTCCGAAAAAGGCCATGGGCGCCCGCAGGGGGGACCAGGGAGGCCGTGGCCCCCTGAGATTTTGATCCCCTATCGAATTGATAATTCCATGAGGCGTGTTGAGCACTTTTTGGGTGAAAAAAATCATGGAAAGTTTTCGAAGACGATGAATTTCATGTTTTTATTGACCTTAAACGAAGTGATACTTTCATAAACTACCCCATGCTTATCATCATTCTCTTCAATAGCTACAAGAGGATTCTTCATCTGACAAGTGGGACACTCTCATATTTCAATAATTATTGTCCATTCTTCCATCAGAATATTTTTCACGAGAAGGCGGAATTATAGAATGTTTTCATCAGTAACTTCATTCTAGAGAAAGATGTATTCGAATTCGAAACCACGTTGAGAATGTATTGAGAGAATATTCTTAGTTTTCAGTGTCTTTGACTCCAAATTGTGTTATCGAGGGTGACTTCTTGTATTGTTTACGTAACTGATTTTTTCGTTCGGAGAATCTCAATGTTTCCAGTGGCGTAGCGAGCTTAATTCGCCCCCGGGGCACAAATCCTTTTTAGCGCCCCCCTTCTAAATTCATAATGGCAAATTACCGAATGAATGAAGTAAGATGAATAAAGTCATAGTCTCAAGCAAGGCTTTAAGTTTTAGATAAAAAAAAATGAGTAAAGAAAACAAGTATAGATTTTGAAATGTTTATATGACCATCTAGAATTACTCCAAGATATACTTCATTCATTCATTCGTTTTATATACTTATTGAGAAATATTGATAGAAACGCAGTTTTAAAACTTCAAAAAAAGTTAATATTCATTATCTTCAAGGAGATAAAAATTTAATAATGATAAGAATATACGAGTGGTATATTTAATGTACCTTATTTCTATGTATGAATCAAATTCATCAATAAGTTCTCTTTCCACACTTAAAAATGCCAAGTCACTTAGGCCATCTTGTCCCATCGTTGATCGTAGATATGTCAGAAGTAATTTTGATTGATCGTTGCAGCTAGCAATTGAATCTGAGAGAGTAAGTGCAACTCTCATCAGGTTTGGAACAATATCTTCTCCATGCGAGCTTATAAAATTCAGAAATTCCAAAGGAGATCAAGATTTAATTTCTTTTCTAGTGCGGAGTTGCATTTTGCTATCACCTAATTCGTTGAAGAATTCTATTCCGTTGAAACAGTATTAGGTATATAAAATTCACCCAAATTTTCACAATTTTCTTCAAGGTCGTTGTCAGCATTATCCTTTTTATAAATTTTCAATATCTAGTCAAAATCCAAATTTGATTTAAGGGTCACTCAATCGTGAACTTATTTCTTATTGGAGATGATTAAGAATGCTCTTCATAACGCAAAAAATTTCACTTTCGGAGGAAAAACCAACATCTGGGTATTTTGCTGCGTCTTATCACACGTTTATCAATATCCCATTTTTCACAGATTGACCCCTTTACAGAGCTTGTCCCGAATTTCGGCTAGTTCAGTCGCTAATGATTCAAGATCATGAAACGCTTATCTAAAATTCAATCCAGATCCAGGACCTTGTAATCTGAGCTGTACACGATCAATTCTCCTTAAGATTTCAAATCAGAAATGAACTAAAATTATGAAATTAAAAGTAAGTCTATTTTATAATTGAATTGTAGCTTCACTTCTGTTGTCTTTTGTAGTGGTATCTTCTGCCAGTTTTTCTGATAGTTCTACTATATTCCCTAGCTCATCGACAATATCCCTAACCGCTTATATTCTGGCGTCCCATTGTGTTTCAGATTCACGTTTGACAGTTTTTTTCACGGCAATTTTTATTTTTCCATCGTGACGAAAACAAACATATGTTTTCAATTATTCCAAAGTTACAACGACTGAGTCTTGTTTAGCTGCAGTAACTCCCACTTAATCCAGCAATTTTTTTGATATGCTTACCATTTGGCGCCCCTGTATGAGTAGCGCCCGGGGCATGATGCCCCCCTTGCCCCCCCCCTCACTACGCCACTGAATGTTTCAACTATTGTAATTGTCGATTATTGATAAGGAGTGTGTAAAATCCGAAACGTGGCATAAACACTCCTTTGTAAACGAAAATTAATTCAAAAATAATAACCGAACAGTTCCACGATACAATTTGCTTAGATTTCACTTCTATCGGCAGTCCCTGTTTTTTTCTTCTTTGTTGAGAGTCAATTATACTTATGTTTCTATATTTATTTCATATATTTTTATAATATGATGAATTTACCTTTGGAACATATGGGCATTCTTAAATTTCTCCAAAGGAGATCGAATGCCGATGACGATCGCTATAAGACACCCAAAAAATAAACCTCTATACATCAAAGCAGACTCATTCCTTGCGTACTGATAAAGAAACAATTCAAGAAAAACATAGGAATTAACTTCCAATTGAATTTCTTGAGACCAACAGAAGGCTGGTTTCTAATTTTTAGTTTTTTCTGACCTAGCATTAGTAGATTTCACACAATTTTGATTTTTGTGGAACATTATTTCTGGGGATAGATGCCTACAGGTATGTATTATAGTTGCCCCACTATGAAAATACTGAGAAGGATAGATGCCTTCAGTATGGGATAGAAGCTCTTCATATTGTGTGATCCAATTAAAAAGCCAAATTCAATGAAATCTCTTATCATTATGTCTGTTATTATCGTAATAGAACTTAAATCAGCCTACTTAAGGAAATTTCTAAAGTATTCATTAAACGAAAATATGAATTCTTTATTTCATAAAATATGAGGTAGGTATCCACAAATAGGTATACGAATTTTTTATGGTTGCGATAAAATATTAGATACCTAAAAGGTTTCAGGAGAAATAGAAATACTCTTTTTAAAACAAAACAACACAACGAAGAGATCAGTAAGATTGTGCTAGTTTTCCACATCTTGAGCAGTAGTTCCGAAAAAGTGTACAGGTTTCATGAAGACAGTTGTGATACCTTTGTACACTGAATCCAATCGGATTGAGACTATGTATTTTCCTTCATATTTTCATATTTTAGTGGCATAACGCCTTCGTAATGTTCTGTCTTATGGGTAGCTGCTTCGAGTTGTTCTGTGGTCCAAGAGAAAACTTGACCTTGTACTCCTTCTTTCCTCTCATACTTCCGCGGCATGGTTTTACTACAATCAGTGAAGAGTTCAGATCGGTAGACAAACTATGACAGAACACTAAAAAATTTGAAAGAATTAATACTCAGACTATACAAGAGTATGGGTTGTATTGAGATGTATATGGCCCTGAGGGCTTCTGAACCTCGAAAAATCAGTTCAACTATCTTTTAATTAAAAACAAAAAAGCAACTGGTCATACCTATATGCACACTTAATGAACCAGTTTATTGACTTAATAAAAAATATAATCGAACTAATTCAAAAGTTCTACAACGGAAACTTCTACATGTTTTCGAAGTTCGTTGCGGAGATAATCACATACACTTGCAAAACGCGTCCCCACTGTACCATATTTCGTTACCAACTGAGGTTAAGGGTGAGAGTGGCTCATTCTTACAGTATTAATTCCTAGTGGAGAGTTTGGAAAGTGAGTGTATTTTGAAAATGGGGCATCTATCCGGGTTTTACCTTACATATTTCTGATGAGGACGAAAAGTTAAAAAAATTTTTTATATATCGATGAAGTTTTCAATAGCCACAATTGGGTTATTCCATATCTCGAAAGATATAAAGTTATCGTAACTGCTTCCTTTATTGTGAACATTTTGTTCGAAATCGTTAATATGATAAGGCGAGTTCCTTTCGATTGTTAAATATCATGAATAATGAACAGAAACATTTATTTCCTCAATAAATTCAATGATTGAGACAATGAAGCTCTGAAGGAATCGAGATGAATGGTTTGAGATGATAATTTCTCTTCCAATTTCAGAAGTGGATATTTCGATTTGCTTCACGTTAGACAAGATATTTCTTTTTTGCAATCAGCTCTTGGGAGAAAATCTGAAAGGCTTTCATGTTTCAATTACTGAACAAATTATAAAAAAAACAATATTAAAAACTCGAAACGACCTGTAGATATATCGAACCGAAATGTCACTACTGATGGATTCACAAGTGTTCAACTCATAGAAACCTCGATAGAAACACATCCAATTATCTTATTTTCCTGACCTTCTGGTCCTTTAAACCTATATTTAAATCAATTTTTTTGGCACTGCAGCAATTCTAATAGATCACTGGGAAGTAAATATCTGAGACGTGATTCAATTCGCTCATTTTAGAACGATTTGAATTATGCTTCATAATTCATTTTATATCGATTTCTGTCGCTATTTCACAAGTGTATCCAATATTATTGACTGAACGTACAGTTGTTCATTCAAAATGTATTTTATGATTTCCTTTGATAACAGTAATAAGCTACGAAAATCTATAAAAAAATTATACAGGGTGATTGCGGAGGACAGAATGGAGAGTTGTCGAAACGTAACTAGCCCAACTTAAATAAAGTTTCCTTTATTTTGACAATTACTCATACACAATAACAACAGATTTTAAGATGGCCTGTAATAACATACGGGGCCTCTGAATTTGTATTGAATAAAAATTATTCTTATTTCCCAAATGCCATAATGTGAAATATATCTCCCATTTGAAATCAACATGAGAATGTGCAAATTTATAAATTTCCTAGGATAAAAAGTGCAAAATCTCAAAATTTTATAAAATGTGAAAATTGCAAAAATTTTCATACATTAAAAGAATGTTCAAGGAAGAAAAAATGAAGAAACAAAAATTCATTGATTTCACGGCCACCGAGAAGAAAAGAATGATTTCAGCCCTCTGTGTAAATCTTCATAAAAACGTTCAACTTTGGACCTACTAGTGTAACATAATATAAATGGAGATATCTAGCAGTTACAACCTTCCAAGATTTTGTTTTTGAGAGATATGAGCTACTGCAGAGATCCAATAAGACCAAAACCATCTTCTCTCTCAGTGCCGCAATTTGATTTTCCCATACCATATTTTCCAGATTAGAAGAAAATTTAAAGTATTGTTTCAACGGGTTGACGTGAAAAACTTCGATATAACTGTGCAATCGAGCACGATCATCGGTCTACACATCTTTCAACTGTATTCTAGTAAGCGTCGAATGCATTTCAAAAGTATAAGATGTAAATCAGAAAACGTTAAATGAATTTCAGAATAGTCAAAGGTGTTGAATATATATTAAAAAGTGGAAGGTGTCAAATGTATATTAGAAAGCATCAAATGATTTTCAACGGTAAATTGTATTTCAGAAAACGGTGAATGAATTTCAGAAAGTATCATATATGTATTTCAGAATGCAACAAATGTATTTCAGAAAGCGTCAAATGAGAACCGAAAGGGTTACCTTTATATTTACTTGAAAATTTTGAGTTTCGACCGAAAATGTGTTTGTTTTGATAGTGTCCTTAATGCCTTTTTCATTGTTACAGATGAAATTTAAACCTGTGTTATTGTCGTCATCGAACAATGTATATTTTCACTTATGAATACGCATAACCTGGATTTTTATGTAGGATAGTTACTTCACAAGATAGGAAAATTATTTTTTCTACGACCCCACATTGAAAATATATATTTTATTTCAACATACAAAACATTCCATGAAAATCCATAATACACATGAATTCTACATGTCGTTACCATGCTACTCTCATCATTGACGTTCGATGCATAGATACATATCATAATTCAGTTTATTTTTTAATGATGATGCTAATCCTTTCCCGCATTAGTGGGGGAAAGTGACACTTTTTAAACTGAAATGTGTACGGGAAAGTGGGTAAAAACGCACTTATCTTTCATGATAATTCAAAGGACAATTACTCTGAAATACGTTCAACTCTTCCTGAAATACAATTGACTATTCTGAAATTCATTTAACATTTTCTGATATTCATTTGATGTTTCTGAAATACAATCGACTATTCTGAAATTCATTTACCGTTTTCTGATATGCATTTGATTATTCTAAAATACATTTGACGCCCTCTGCTTCTGAAATGCACTTGACGATTTCTGAAATACATTTGGAAAAGGTGTAGAGTAGAGGCAACTGCGAAAATGTACTGATAATTTGCTATTCGATTTCAGCTGGTCTGGAACTCTGAATAGAGGAATACAAAACTGAAAGGAAATTACATCCTTTTGATTCAAATTGGCATCTCGTTTTTTCAAATTGACTAATGGGATGGTTCGTGATTATTTCCGTTTTTCAATGATTAAATAAAACTTTAATGGTTCAGAACAAGTTTCGATGGGGCATAATCGATATTAATTGCAGGTTAACGAACTTCAACTCAATACGATTCGGATGGAGAGATCATCAAGCTTTTTATTGGAGTTTTATGATTTTTGTTTCCAACCGATGACCATAAAATTCTGTTTCAACAATAAAACTCGCGCCGAAGTTCTGTTGCTGGGGAATTGAGTACTTGAGTATTTAGTCAAACAACTTGTTAGTTACTTACATAAAATTCTTCGAAAAATTATCATTTCCGATAGAGATATGCCATTCAAAACCAAACAATGAAGAAAATCTCGAAAGCTTACCTAAACAGGAGTACTATATTATCTCCGCATTGTTAAATTGCCTGACAGTATTCAATGAAGTTCTGCATTGTGAATAGTTCTCGAGAAAAAGTGAGCTACCTCACTTTTGTGAATTGATTAGACATAATGAAGGCAGGATATCATGGTTAAGATTTTTATGACAAAGAGATCTCAGATTTGATATGTGCAGGCGAAACGTTACACATGCTAGCCGGGAAACTGATACTTGCTTTTAGTTGGGAAAGTGACATTTGCTTGCAGTGCAAGTGTGATTCGCTAGCTGGGAAAGTTTGTAATGATGCTCTTCCCGACTGTTCTGAGGTTTAGAAATTCATAGATTACCTACCAATTCTGGGGAAATGAATTCTAATATTCAAATTCTGGATCATTCGGTATAGCTCTACCTGATGGTTTTCACGAATATGATGTTCATGATTCTAGGAATCGCATCAGGTGGGTTATGGGTATTATTATCATTGAAATGTCAGTTGAATGGGAATTGAACTAAGCTAAACAAGAATGCTGAATTATTATGCTAAAATGAATGTTCAATTTAAGAAATGTTTTCAAAAGTGGGCTACAGCTTACTTTTTCTATAGGTCTGTTACTCACAAAGGTCCGAAGCATCGACAAATGTTGCGATCACAGAAAAAATATGAACTTGATAGAAAAATTCAGAATTGAAAGGCAATGATTGAATAACTACTATTGAAACATGAAAAACTTTAAAAATGTAAACAATAATCAGTGACAAAATCTAATATCATTTCTGCAACCTCACGATAAGAGATCTCTGAGCCTGGGAATTCAAAATGGAATTTCGATGATTAATATTTCGTATTCATCTATGTTACAGAAATGTTTTCGATATGGCCTCCGTAAGGGCAAAGAAATCATTTTTGTAGACCGTTTCATTCTTTTTCTTAATAATCAGGTAGTCAAAATTTAGATTTAAAAATCGAAGACACAACTTCAATGAAACAATGTTAATATGAACATAGAAATCAAAAACATAATTCAATAAGTAAGAGCATCGTGAACATGAATCTTGAAGTCAACGAATTGATTATATGAATCAAGGAAAGACATAAAGCATGAAATAAAAAATTTCACTGCTAAATATGAACTGAATGAAATTTGAAACAAAGCTGTCTCATATCTGACGGCCTAGTGCTCTAGTAGGATACTCAAGATCGAGACCAAAGTTTTTTTCCCAGAATTTGATAATTTAATTCATTGCTGGTTTCTCGAGTAAATACAAAATACGTTCATTTTTCTCCTAGTTAAATGAATCCAAGGAAAAACATTTTCATATAAAATATCGCCAAGATGAGGCACTATTCCTGACATTGTCAAAATTGTCAGTTATGAGAACAAAATGCTTTCATTTTGTTCATTTTTTCCCAATAATAATTAAATGAAATATTATTATTTCGAGATTCATTTCAAGTCGAATTAATTCACAATTGATGTATAAAATGAACAATGTACGAAGTACATATGAATATGGAGCCTTATTCTGTTAGAGAATTCCTGGAATTTTCATTTGAAAACTATGTAAAATCACTGATTTGATGGTATATTTTTTGTTTTTCTTTTGACGTTTTCTCCTTTCTTTTGTGAACAAATGATTTTGAGAATAAACTTTATATTATATTATATTATATAGAGATATACCAATATCTACTCAGGTTCAAGCTGAGATGGCGATGTATTTGAGAGCCACCATCACAACCATTAAAGAATTCTTTTTTTATACACTGATCACAAAGGGGAAATCGCACATTGGAATCTGTGGTTGAAATTTTTTTAAGGAAACATAACATGAGGCGTTTCAGGAGCGTCTTATTTCATCCCCTTAATTAAAAGGTGGGGATAATTTACCCCGAAAATTATTGAATATTTTTTATATCTTTTATAACAAGCAGTGCTACGTATATATCGATTTTCAGACCACTACCATCAAAATTGGCGGAAGTCTCATACAAACTTATACATACCCTGGTTCTAAGAATTGTGGGGTGATAGTGTTAGAGGTAGAAAATTTTCAACATTTAACAAGCAGTCCTCTATTTATATAAATTTTCAGACCTCTAACATCAAAATTGGAGGAAGTTTCAAGTTTTTGTGTACTGAAATTAGCTCACATACCAAATTTCAACTATTGATAGGTTACAGTATTTATGATGAGTGACGAAATTGGGGGTTTTTAGATATCTATAAAATCTGAAGTGTACGAGTTATGCACTTGAAACTTAGCACGTTTGCATAATGCTAAAGCATTATATCCTGAAAATATATTTCTTCTACTAGCTGTCCCAGCAAACTTCGCATACTGCTACAATCGATAAAGTATTAAAAAGTTCCCTCTTTACCTCTTAAATAAAGAGAATTCTTTTGATGTATAAGTAACAATGTACATACATATTTCAATGAAATTGAATTTTTTGTATATTTTGTTCCGTTTTGTATTCCACCGAATTTATTTCCTTCTTTAAGAAAAAACAATGGTTAGAGTTTATTCATCTCTAAGGCGAAACAAAGTTCGCCGGGTCAGCTACCTTATCTAATTACCAATTGCCACAATTGGTCCCACCACCACGCTCTTTATATAGTTTCTGGGATAAGAAATGATTCTAAACACTTCTTGGCCAACATTACACTATAATAGTTAATTATAATATTTATGTTGCTTTTTCATTTATCGATTGAAGCAGTACGAAGTCTGCCGGGTCAGCTAATTTTGTAATAAAATTCATTAGTGACTTCATTTTTTGTTTGAAAACTTGTGCAATGATGTCATGTAGATCAACTGATGTTTGTTCGGGAAGAAGCAGTTGAGTTATTTCTTCCCATTTTGGATTGCAGGTAAATGTAATGAATAAATTAGGACGACCATAATTTCGAACGTATGTCATTGCATTTTGTGCATATTCATGCATTTGACGCGGGCTGCCAATATACGTTGCTGGTAAAATTGTCAACGTAGTTTAGATTGATTCAGTAAACAAAGTTTTCAATTTTATTCAACATTTCTACAATATCTAGAATCTTACCTGTAAACAAAGAAACGACATTATAAGTTTCTTATACTATTTTAAATTGAACTAAATATCAAACATATCTAAACAAAAATTCTTCTCAAACAATACTCATGACGAACAGCGTCAGAACATAGACATTGACAATGGTTGTCAAACCGAAATGAACTTTTGATTAGAGATTACAGAAGTCTTCATCTCCTTACATATATTAAGAATAAAAAGATCGTGGCGACATCTATTGGCGTTATTCGCAAAAAAGAAAAAGTTTTCCTACTTTTTGTTTTTTTTTCATCAAGTTTTTCATAGTTTTAATGTATTTTATGTTAACGCCACTGTAAAAGAATCCAACAAAAAACTTTCATAAAAAACAGATCATCCAATCTTGAGTTATAAATGGTGTAACAAACGGTATGGCCGACTGAGTTTTATATATTAAGATTATACAGGGTTGGGATAAAGTATGGAACCAGGTAAATATATTTTAAACGAAAAGAACGATATTTATGAAAATTTGCAGGTAAGTGCAATGGAACAAAACGCATCTGATGTACATTTTTTTGATGATAATATACCTCCAGTTTAACCGGAATTGCCATTAACTTCTTTAATTTAAATGGGACACCCTATATATTTTTACAGATTTTGAGAGAGCTTGTTATTTTGTATTCATACATACTGAGTTTAGTGTAAAAAAATTTGTAAAAACGAGGAATATAGCACTTTAACCAACCTTCTTTGAGTTTTTTGCATTAGAGCAAAAAACTATTTAGATAAACTAATTGATGTTGTTTGTATGCATAGTAATAAATAAACAAGTACTGTTTAGTACGTCTTTTGTTCTTCAAGTGTCAAATTCTAATTGACGGAAATAAATTGAACAATTTAGAATGGTTCAATAAAGTGAAAAAGAGCGTATTGAAATTTTAATGATGATCGGTTATGGTGATTGTCTTAGATCTCATGAAGAAGTGTGTCATATTTTAAATGATTTGCATCCGGAGAGAAATCCTATATCACGCTCAACAGTAACTAAAACATTACAACGTTTTAATACTACTGGGATGGTAAAAAATCAAGGTGCTATATTCCTCGTTTTTACAAATTTTTCTACACTTAACTCAGTATGTATGAATTCAAAATAACAAGCTTTTTCAAATTCTGTAAAAATATATAGGGTGTCCCATTCAAATTAAAGAAGTTGATGGCATTTCCGGTTAAACCGGAAGTATATTATTATCAAAAAAATGTACATCAGATGCGTTTTGTTCCATTGCACTTACCTGCAAATTTTCATAAATATCGTTCTTTTCGTTTAATAGATATTTACTTGGTTCCATACTTTATCCCAACCCTGTATATAGGTAATGCTTCGGTGCGAAGCTTCGCTCGGCTCATCTTGGCGGATGCACTACCGTACCCCCAGATTTACCAACATATTATAAGCAATTCGAATTCAATTTATGAGGTTTAGAGAATATCCTCAAATTTCGACCATGTGTAGCATTAACAACTATCAGAATGCCGCTTTCATTCTTGAGATAAGAAATGAATGGTCATCATAAATATATTTATTTGTACACATATTTTAGATCCGTATCTCCAATATTCATCGATCTCTTCAAATCAAAACTGACAAAATGTCAATGCGGAACGTTTTAATCCATGTAAAAAACGTGACCGAAGGTCGAAAATCACTGGACATCTTGTGAATTCGACCAATTACAAAAAGAAGAATCAAGTATATCAAGCACAACTGCGGATACTAACACTCATGTTTTATGCTGAGAGTGTCCCTATTGTCTTTAAATTTCACTGCATTGTATCGAATTGGTTTTTATTGTTCCTTTTTGAGAAACGGTAGACTCGAGGTAAGTGTTACAAGGTGAAGTCACGACGAAACTTTTATCCAAGAAGTATTCGTAGAATGATATATGTTACAAATTTCACGATTCCAATGAATATGGTATAAATTAACATATTCAGTAGAAATGTTTAAAATATGTTATTTAAGCAATGTATAGGTAATCACATAAAAAACACTAACCATAAGTCGCACTTCATGACTCTATCGAAAGAACTGAGACCTTTACTCTATCGAGAATTTCCATATCGTTTCGGAAAGCATGAGGAAGTACATTTATTTTAGTGGGAATTTCTAATTTAATCGAATTGTATTTGTGAGTCTTGAATTGTAAATAATATTATTTTATGATTACTCATTATGTCCATTTTTGCTTAACTTTATTATTATTATTATCAGCGCGGAAGCCTGATGGATTATTAGAAATGAGGATATCCCGTTTTTCACGTAAAAGGAATTATTGGAAAATTCATGATTGATTGTTTTAGTCTTGGTTTCAGGAGCGTGTTTCAATATTTGTATAAGATGGTATTAAACTGAAAACAGGAAGTCTAACGTAACTAAGGGTCGCTCTCACAAAACTTTTATTGTGCCGTCAAATTAATTGGAGCCACCGCGATTAATTGAAATTTCAAAACGAGTGATTTGATTGGTTCGAATATAGGTGAGGTTTTTCAATCGTACAATTAAAGTTTCGTGAAACCCGCCCTATAAGTAGTAGAGGAAAGAATGTCAAGTTGCTGTCATGATGAAAACAAAATTTTGCTTCAAGTGATTTGGAAAAAAATTATGGGATGTGAAAGTAGCTCTCTAAAATCAGTTCAGAAAAAACTGAAATTGAATCAGGAGGGAGGTGTAGACCTCAAGATTCGTGGCAAAATAAACACTGAACTAGCATGAAAAGAAAATGCAGTGAAAGAATATAACATAGTAAATGAAATAATATCAATAAACACATATATTATCTGAAATCAATAAAAAGTGGAACAATAGTCATGATAAGTCAATAAATACTGAATTCATCTCATGTTTTTCCCAGTTTTGCTTCATTTCGTAAAATAAAAGTTTTATTGCAACATTTAAGATTACAATATACCTTGAATTTCATGAGGAGACTTTGGAAATCATCCGCGAAGAGGAAAGAATCTATTTTTTCCATGTTATATTTCAATTATCTTCTGACATTATTTTGAATGAAAAGTCATAACAGGTAATATCAATTTGGTTGTTATATTCAATAGTGATATTGTTTTATTCGGATTCAGAATTTTCTTCACTTCTTTAACAAATGTGTTTCTCTACACATTTTATAAATACATATGTATATATTCGATTAATACCTACTTTTTCATCAGTGCCATTTAGGAAAAAATTTGGAAAATAATCATTTCTCAAACGTTTTCCATATACTCATATATTCTACTGAAAAATGTTGACTCTAGAGTTTTCTCTGGTTGAGAAGTCCATTTTTGCCTTCTTATTTCTGGAGGTCGAATCATTTGCCGAAAATATTACGAAAAGTTCTCTAAAATAACATGTAGTAGTAGTATATCACTAAAATATAACAAAAGTTCATTCAACACTCGATCTTTAATACACAATAGTATCAATTACCTGAAAATTACCATAAAAATAATAGTATATGAGGCGAAAAATCAAAAACATTAGCTGATTGAGAATGATTCATAGTTGTGATAGTATCAACCATGTTATCATTTATATCTAGTTACTCTTTGCATTCACAAAAAGAAATTATAATGAAGGATTAAATAACTATGTTTTCAGTAACTTATTTCATTATTAATTTTTTGTCAATCTTTACCATCTTATTGACTTTATATGCACTTTCATCTCAATCTGTTTTTCATATCAGGCACCATATTAAATCTCCATATATTTATATGTGGGGAAATAACCAGATTCTGAATATCGCAAGCTCGATCGCAAGCCTTTCGTTCATTGTTGCTGCTTCTCTGTATTTTTTTTCAACATTGGCTGCGAAACCAGAACTCGCTCTATTTTTCACTCTGATTGAGCACTGGTTAATTCATGCCTGAGTGTAAACCCAGATTCAATCTGATTACTCCTAGTTTTATTTTCTTATATCATCACACGTGAACATGAATCATATATTTTATTGCAGCCAGCAATATGTGGGCAATTAGAACATCTATTTTCGAATTGCACTACACAATAAGATCCGCATTTCAGAATTGATTGATTTTCTATTATCATACAATGTGGAGAACAATTTAATTGTTCTGCTTCACGTCCATTTTTAAATTTAATGGTGAGATAAATTCTAATTTACTGGGTGTCCCACCGGGAGTGCCTATTAGAAGTTTATAGAGAAACAATTATTCCATCAATTTCAAATTTTGTGTTTATATATATATGCCAAGTAGACCTTAATTTATGATATATTTCCAAATATCAATGACTTCCGCTTTTACCGGAAATGGTATCAACTTCTTATTTCAAATCTAACACCCTGTATATTATGAGGTTTGTGGATAGATCTTCGAATGTCACATTCATTTTATGTATTCCCCATATCAATCTAAAGTCGTTTTCGAGTTATTCACTGTTTGGTGAAAAAAATACAAATCGGGCGTTCTAGAACACTGAAAATTCAATGAAAGCGCAGCGCACAATCTCAGATCTGATTTCTGGAATGGGTAACTGAAAAGATATTCGACGTCACTCTGTAGAGACAAAAACGTTTCGATATACTAGGAAGTAAAATGAGAGTGTCAAAGTTTGAATTCAAATTGAGCCAAAAACTCGATTTTTCAAATGGAAATCGTATTTTTTCAACTCACATATGAATGAGTGAGGTAAAAATAAGTGGAATCTATTCAAGGTTCCCTATATCTAAAATGTACTATTTTCGAGGTATTCAAAAATAACGGCTACGAGCTCAATATTATAATATGATCTATGTTTGCCCTCGCATAAAAATCTTTGACTTTATTCAGAATATTTTTCATACCTCTGTTTTTGATATTCCTCAAAACTTATTTCATTGTTCAAAAAAAAAACGATCACTAGTTTTTTACTGCTCATAATGAAAATAGCGAGTTATTCTTCGAAAAATATGTCATACATATCGAAAGCTTGATTTGTAATGCAAAACGTATGAAATGAGTCATGAAACTTCCCAAATCTTTATTCAGGAATATCAAAACAGAATATTGAATCATAACACATTTTGAAAATTCCGTCCACCTACCTCCAAACATTTTTTGCACCTTCCCAATGTTTCTTGGTTCTTGGTTGGTGGATTTCCTTATTTATTCTAGAATAGAATTCAGCCAATACATTGCACGATAAAATTTTCAGATAGAACATACTTGAATTATTTTTAATGAAGTCATACGATTCTTATGAAACCCTAGAGAGACTCTACTTATTTTGTCCTCATGAATTGAAATGGTATTGAAAAAAATATGGTTTCCATTTGGAAAAATCTAATTTTTTCCTTTTTTGGAATTCAAACTTTGACACTCACACAGTTTTTCCTATATATCTTGAAAATGGTATATTTTAGATATAGGGAACCCTCAATAAACTCTACCTATTTTTACCTCAGAAATTGATATGTGAGTGGTTTCCATTTGAAAAAATCGAGTTCTTGGCTTGTTTTGAATTACAACTTTGACACTCTGATTCTACTTCCCAGTATATCAAAACGTTATTTTCTCTACAGAGTTTTGTTGAATATCTTGTCAGTAACCCATTTCAAAAAAAAATCTGAGATTGTGTGTTCCGCTTTCATTGAATTCTCAGTGTTCTACAAGCCCCAATTTGTAAATTTCTTCGAAAAACAGTGAATAACTCGAAAACGGCTCTAGATGGCTATAGGGAGTGATACATAAAATTAATGTGGCATTCGAAGATCTATCCGAAAATGTCATAATATACAGGGTGTTCCATTTGAAATAAAAAAGTTGATACCACTTCCGGTGAAAGCGGAAGTCATTGATATTCAAAAATATATCATGAATGAAGATCTTCTTGGCTTATATCTTCACACAAATTTCGGAAATGATCAAATTTATATTTCTCCATGAAATTCTAATGGGCACTCCCGGTGGTATACCCTGTATAGTCTGCGATCCTAAAAAAAACATCCTAGTTGATAATCAAATAAAACCTCTTCCATAATAAATTATCTTTTTAGGAAATATATCAAAAATATGTTGTCCAAAAAAATCCTAGACATAATCTTTTTAAATATTTATCGAAAAATAATTGTTGATGAAATTTCGCTACATCAAGGTAATATGAAAACTCGATAATTGACTTGAACATGTGAATGCGCTAACATAGGACTGTCTAGTAGTAGTACGAGAGCTAGTGAACCTTTTGACTAACGGTTTGTCTGTAAGGCTAGAAATTTTTATAGCGATAGTTCCTAGCATGCTGAAGACGGAAATCATCGCCTGGCACCCCTCACCCCTGCACGTCATCAAGATCTATATCTTTGAAAGTGTTAAAAAAATTTAAAAAATAAACTTGTTCCTGTAAGCTTGAAACTTTTATACAATTTTGTTCGTTCATTGTGAAGTTCAGAAAAAAATTGACAGGCGATTTCGACGAGCACAACTACCTGCCAGGCGACTCGAAAAGCGTGTAAATTACGAACAAAAATGAACTTTTTTATGTAAGGCTGAAATTTATATATGTGTTCGTCTGAGGGAATGAAAAAATTAGTTTTATTATTAATCTTCATCATCATCTGATATGTTTTCATTAATTTTTCATCATATAGTACAGTCGTTTCAAGCGTAGTACACTGTGTCTTAAATTGGTTGAGACTGCATTATATCTCAGCTATTATTGAAAATAGAGTCATGCGATTTTCGAGACCCTGTGTCACTTTTTTGTTAAACTTTTAAATCCACAAACAGAAATTTTCCATCTTCTTTCATTTCTGGAATACAGTGTGAAAATGATAATGTTCACTTTTTGAAGATGTTATTATTTCTCGGGCTCTGCATAAGAAAGAAAAAAATTAAATCTTCTTATAATGATATTTTTACGTAGAAGTCAGTGGCGTAGCTAAACATTTTTTCAAAGCATTATTTTTGAGATTGAATTGGAACGGAATGAAATTTTTCATATGGAACACCATGTTTATTTCAACGTCAAACTGTAACACGACCTGCTTCAATAAATTTCAGTTGAAAAAAATATCCCACGCATTTAATCAATATTCACAAGCATTTAATCATTACTTTTTCAAAAAGCCATGTAATCTAAACCCATTTATTTTATCCTGTTTTGAACATAATTTCAAAATATCAACTGAAGAATGGTTTTTTGATGCATGTGTGGAAGAATTCATGTCTTACTTTAAAAAAAAAACAGGAATACAGTAGGCGCTTGATGCCGGATTATCGGAAATGCCGGATTATCGAATTTGTACAGGAAAAAAAAGCTTACTTCATATGATTTTCACTACTATCCAACTTTCGTAAAATAAGACCGCTATTTTGTCAAGGGACGCTATGAAACAAGAGAAAACAAATACACCACTGTCGAGGTTAGGTCCGGACTGCCGAGCGGGAAAAATTACTCTCGGTGATCCGGCGTTCAGCTGTATAAAATGCCAGATTATAGAGCGGGTTACCTGGGTCCCAAAGTGCCGGACTACCGAGTGTACTGGATTGGCAAGCGCTGGATTATCGAGCGACGACTGTATACATTTTTCGGATGGTTGATGCTCAAATTTATTAAAGGTAAGGTTGTGATACATCGATGTATTCAGAAAAAAAATGAGAAGATTTGACGTTCCATTTGAATTATTTCAAGTTTGAGCTATATCTCAAAAACATTTATTAGATAAAAATTTTAAGCTACGCCACTGACTTTTACATAAAAACATTATTATACACATTTTCATACTTTTTTTTTCCCATACAGGGCCCGAGAAATAATAACATCTTCAAAAAGTGAACATTATCATTTTCACACTGTATTCCAGAAATGAAAGAAGATGGAAAATTTCTGTTTGTGGATTTAAAAGTTTAACAAAAAAGTGACACAAGGTCTCGAAAACCGCATGACTCTATTTTCAATAATAGCTGAGATATAATGCAGTCCCAACCAATTTAAGACACAGTGAACTACGCTTGAAATGACTGTACTATATGATGAAAAATTAATGAAAACATATCAGATGATGATGAAGATTAATAATAAATTTAATTTTTTCATTCCCTCAGACGAACACATATATAAATTTCAGCCTTACATAAAAAAGTTCATTTTTGTTCGTATTTTACACGCTTTTCGAGTCGCCTGGCAGGTAGTTGTGCTCGTCGAAATCGCCTGTCAATTTTTTTCTGAACTTCACAATGAACGAACAAAATTGTATGAAAGTTCCAAGCTTACAGGAACAAGTTTATTTTTAAAATTTTTTTAACACTTTCAAAGATATAGATCTTGATGACGTGCAGGGGTGAGGGGTGCCAGGCGATGATTTCCGTCTTCAGCATGCTAGGAACTATCGCTATAAAAATTTCTAGCCTTACAGACAAACCGTTAGTCAAAAGGTTCACTAGCTCTTGGACTATAGGTATTTACCGCGACGAACTACTGGTTGCCAGGATGAACGGATATTTGGATACCAATTATTCAATCCTGTGTGATGATACAAATAATTTTATATCAGCATAGACGATGTTTTATTGTGAACACGTTAATATGAAGTTGTCTGCAAGAAGTTTGGTCCTAACATCGCAGTTATTTCTTATGAGATCCAAAAAATAGGACAGTACGAATGCTAGGTGAGTAAACTATGGAGAAAAGGGGCAACCCCAACTACCCTTCATGTTGTGAACAGCACGGCGTTATTAATTAAGTAGTTAGTTAAGTAGTAGTAATTAAGTAGTTAATGACAGCATCGAAAATACGTGTTATTCTGTAGGTATTATTGTGATGAAAAATGGCTAAAAAGTGTTTTTTGCATGGCTGGGACGATTTTTCAAATGATTACAGACTGCCCACTGTTTTTATAAGGACTTCAGGACATGAAAAATAGTTTTTCATAACTACTTTCGGCAGTGAATATGAATTTCTACACGTTTTCAATTATTTCTTCTTGGAAATTTCATGCTCGTTCATGAATCAGCTTGAGTACTACTAACAACAAAAACCACTATCTCTTCTGAGTAGCGGCAAACAATAATTCAGACAGTGATGTTTTAATCATCCGAAGACCTCGTATAATAACCCATCGGTTCCTAACGAACTACATGTCGGATATTCGTCATCAATTGCACTGCTCTGATGTTTATTGCTACAATTCAGCAGCTATGAATTGGACGATTTGTTGATATAATGAGTGCCTCTTTATTTCTTTGACCATAATAGATTGTTAGATAACCCTAGCAATAAAGTTTCATACAGCGCAATGAGATAATAAGTAATCATATCCTCAGAATGTATTTATAGGGGGTATACTTTTATAAATAACTTTTGGATATTCGTACATTCTGAAATTATCAATAAGGATGATATTCCAATAAAAATAATTTTTATCGATCCATCTGTTCAATTAAATACTTCGAAAATAATATGTTCGTATAACAGCTGTGTCGAGCACTGAATATAAGTCGCGAGCACTGAGCACCGATTTCTACAAAAAAATGAAATGAAAATTAAACATTTTTAGCCTCATTTATTATCCATATGTCATATTATGTGAGATCATTGAAAGGTCAGAAAAGATGTTTCTGTAGGGTGTCTCGAATTCGATGCTCACTTTGAACTTTGAGAATGTTTTAAAAAAAATCAAGGACTCCCGATGCCTTCGGTTGCTTTAATATGTATTCATAAATATCGACTTCATAATATCGCTTTTCGAGTTACAGGGCATTCCTGAAAAATTATTGTTTGTGTATGAGATATCTTAAGAATGTTGTTTTGTGATTCTGATGAGTAGATACTCTTTTCTGATCAGATAAATCAGTTACCATTGAAGGATTCAGAAGGACATCAATATGTACCTAAGCCATTGAAATTCATAAGCACAAAAATAACAAACAAAGAAGAAGAGACCCCTTTTCAAGATAGTGTCTGGTTACCGACCTTAGAAAAAACAAATATGAATCGTCAGTGTCAGATATTCAACGTCTGGGGTATATCTTAGACCGAGAATCCTCTGAAGATGCCTACCGAAGATGTAGGCGAAATTATTCCTACAGAACCACGGCCAATAAGCCTTTAAAACTTATCTTCAGTTAGTAATGATGTCAAGTAATATAGGTTTTCATTCAGTATAAATATTATGATATCTATTGACAGTCAGTGTTTTTATTCAAGAATGTACAATTTGATTCACTTATCTTGGTAACCCCAATTTTGTCAAAACGTAAAAGTATTTTTTTATTCTATGGGAAGCGTTATAAACGAGTCATTTGAAGACACAAATATGATTTTGTTTTTTCTAAAAAAATTGAATCTTCAAATAAAACTAAATATGGGGTACAGCAAGTATAGGATCCATGGCACAACGCTGCCCTAGTGAAGAGATATTTAGATGAAGAATTCGAGAATAAATGGATAAGAATCCTTCGAAACATCAGACTTACCGCCCATAGATTACTTTCTGACAGGTTAACTGAAAAATCTGGTATTACAAACTGATTCTAATAATTTTTGAAACATAGGTAGATAAAACATAGGTACTAAAAATAGTAGTCATCGAAATTAATACCATTTTCAATTCCCAATTTCAAAAATGTTCTCAGTTTGGCCTCCGTAAAAAGCAGATCATTTTGCTTTTTCCTGATTTTAATGAATTGGACCATTTGAAACTACCGTAGACCCTTATATCTGGACAAAGTAACGAAATAAAATGAATATCTCTTCACAATGGCAGCGTTGTGGTATGGAGCTCATTCCTACTGTAGCCATATATTTCGTCTTAATTGAAGTGGCACATTTTCTAAAAAAACTATATCCACGTCTCCTAATGAAAGCATACTATCACAACACAAAAAATAATTAATGAAATGAAATTAATATAAAGAAGAAATTTTAATTGAATTTTTTTCGCAGATTTTTTCGCTCATCTTAATTCAACGCCATATAATGTGAATATATTTGGAAGTTTTCAAGAAAATTGGGGTTAATAAGATGAGTGAATCACCCTGAACATTCATGAATAGAGGTTATGCTTACAACATGTAAATTCAAAAAAATATCATGCAATCCGATTTCGAACCCGAATAATTTTGCTACTGTTCTTTGTACATTAATGAAATTTCCTACAGAGGTCGACATACATCCATTTATCATATTAAGAAAAACTCAGAGTAGTCGGACGTTCAAAAAAAGTTGCATTCAGTTACTTATACACCTCGTTATACGCCTTCATGAAACTGCCTGTATAACGAAACATTTCATGTCACTCTGTGAGGATAATAACGTTTTGCTATATACTGTGCGGTAAATGAGAGTGTCAAAGTTAGAACTTCGTTTTTTTATGAAAATCCAATTTTTTCCTCTCACATATAAATTTGTAGAGTGAATACAAAATTAGAGTATTTCAAAGGTGTCCTCGAGGGTTTCCCATATCTAAAATGTTCCATTTCCTTCTTCATTTCAGAAATAATTGTCAGCTGTGAGCTCTACAGAGCGTCTTGGAATATTTTATCGGTCCCCTGTTTCAAAACACAGATCTGAGATTGTGCGTTGAGCTTTCATTGAATTTCCGCGGTTCGACAAGCCAGAATATGTAATTTTAGTGAAAAAACTGGCTTAAATCGTTAAAAAAAAATTTAAATCTATCGAATTATCATTTATCATAAACTTCTAATGCGCACTCCCGTCGGGACACTCTGTATAGAGAGAAATAGCTATATCGGTATATAAATTGCTGTACATTTAACAAAATCAGAGAGACAGCTTGTTTCAGTTAACTGAAAATAGATATTAGATATTTTATTCCTCCAACCCTTAATACAGGATTTTGTTTTATACAGGGTGTTTCCTTAACATGCGGCAAAAATTCAGGGGGCTGTTCCTTGGACTATTCTAAGAATATTTTGTCCTTTGATGATTTTTGAAAAACCTCTTTGTTTCGAAGATACAGGGCAAACAAAATTTTAGAAAATAACATTTTATTATGAAAAATTACATGAAAATTTAACTTAACCTACAGAAACTGTTGAAAATGACCACCTCCAGCCAGCATACAAGCATCCAATCTTCTCCTCATTGACTGCCGAACCCTATCAAAAACACCAGGATCATTTCTTATTAAGTTACACCCAGCAATGATCCGATTTCGCAAGTCTTCCACATTTTCTACTGGAGTGGTATAAACTAATGATTTTAGATGGCCCCATAGGAAATAATCTAAGGGGTTTAAGTCCGGGGAACGAGCAGGCCATAAATGAGGTCCACCTCTTCCAATCCAGCGATCTCTTTCATGTAATTTTTCATAATAAAATGTTATTATCTAAAATTTTGTTTGCCCTGTATCTTCGAAACAAAGAGGTTTTTCAAAAATCATCAAAGGACAAAATATTCTTAGAATAGTCCAAGGAACAGCCCCCTGAATTTTTGCCGCATGTTAAGGAAACACCTTGTATATCATCCTTGCTCTGAAATCTGAAATTTTATAGGAAAATGCGTCAGTGTTTCCTCGTATAAAAAATTTATCATTCTTGAATAATAATTGACATCTGAAAATATTTAAGGCAGGTCGATTGAACTGTAAAATTTGCCGAACGAAATGGTTGAAATGCAATTTTTACATTTTTTTAATTTCGGCCTAGAATTTTGAAGAGTCTCTGTGTATTTGGTGGAAATGACAAGGGCATATTCATAAAAGTAACTGCAGAAAAACAATCAAGAAAAATTTGTCTTCTTTCAGATACCACAGAGTTGAAAATCAACTATTCTTATTTCAAGAAATTGATCTGAACTTATGTAAATGCTTATGTAAATTTCATTGATGCGAATGTTTGGTTTAATGCTGCAATTATTAATGACGTCTATAAAACTAATGAATTCTGTTGATACGTTGGGTACTGTGAAAAATATTGAAAACAATAAAAAAACCTTGTGTAGACAAAAAAAATCCTTTGGAAAAATTCGTTCGAAAATCCGAAATACCAAATCAGTTATTCCCGATTGACTATTGACAGAATATTTTGCAAGTTTGCTGGGAAGTCCACCATGCTGATCCCAAAGAATCGTAGACAACGCGAAAATCAACAATAAGCTCTGTGAAGATAATAAAGTTTTGATATATACTGGGTGGTGGATGAGATGGTCACAGCTAGAAATTTTCAAATGAAAATCCAATTTTTTTTCACACACATATCAATTTGTAAGGTAATATAAGAAGAGTCTTTTAAGGGTATCCTCGAGGGTTTCTCATATCTAAAATGTTCCATTTCTTTCGTCATTTCAGAAATAATTGTCAGCTGATCTTATCGGTCCTCAATCTCAAAACACAGATCTGAGATTATGCATTGAGCTTTCATTGAATTTTCGAGGTTCTACAAGCCTCAATTTGTAATTTTTCCCCAAAAACTGGCTTAAATCGTCAGAAAAATTTTTAAATCCATCGAATTATCATTTTTGATAAACTTGTAATGCGCACTCCCGTCGGGACAACCTGTATACAGAGAAATAGGTATATCGGTATATAAATGACTATAGGTACTTTTAACTAAATCTGGGATACAGCTTGTTTCAGTTAATTGAAAATAAATATTGAATTCTTCCAACCTTTAATACAGAGTACAGGATTTTGTTTTAAATATCATCCTTTCTGTGAAATTTTATAGGAAAACGCATCAGCGTTTTCTTGAATAAAAAATTCATCATTCTTGAATAATAATTGGCATCTGCAAATATTTAAAACAGGTCAATTGAACTCACCTTGTGCAAAATTTGCCGAACGAAATTGTCGAAATGCAATATTTACATTTTTTTACTTTCGGCTTAGAATTTTGAAGAATCAGATACCTCTGTGTATTTGGTCGAAATGACAAGTGCATATTCATAAAAATAACTGCATAAAAACAATCAAGAAAAAAAGTGTCTTCTTCCAGATGCCACAGAGTTGAAAATTAACTATTCTTATTTCCAGAAATTAATCTGAACTTATGTAAATTTCATTGATGCGAATGTTTGGTTTAATGCTGCAATGTAATGACGTCTTGAAACTAATTAACTTTTTTATACGTTGAGTACTTGGCGTGTAAAAAATATTGAAAACAGTTGAAAAAAACCATGTGTAGACAAAAAAGTTTATTTGGGAAAATTCGTTCGAAAAGTCGAAATACCCAATTTTCGAAAGTCAGGAATACCCGACTGACTATTGGCAGAAAACTTTGCAAGATTGCTGAACCCAAAGAATCGTAGACATGGCGAAAAAATCGGAACAATAAGCTCATGAAAAGTCATACTCACTGCTGTCGGTCATAATATTTCGACTCATTCAAAAAAACATCGGAAAACAACGCGTTTCGAAATTCAGGGGACGCAGGCCCGGCTCAAATACTCACTTTCTGAGCGTTTCTCACGGCACAACCGTAACAGCACATGCGAAAATGCGGTCCACATGTCATATCGGAAACTCGCGGAGGGAGCGCACCTCAACTGGGCCAGACCTCGGCGGCATACTGAGGTCCGAACTTCAAGTTCAGCGAAGGGACCCCGCGAATCTTGATAACCGCGAGATAAACGGTGAGTGCGCTTGCGGTGTCATAGCCGAGCGCCGTAAATATTTTGATTTGAGGTTTACGTCATTTTTGACGCCGCGCGATCATCGGAAATACGTCTGGTCAGGAGGGAATTATGGGAACTCATCAACTGATCTCCTTGAAATTGACGGGGCTCCGTTGTTGGATTTCTCGAGTGCGTTGTTACGCAGATAGGAGACGTTTTCAACATTTAAATGAGAACACGGATGCGTGGGTGACATACTTGAGAAGTACGTGAATGAGATTCGGTATACGGAGTGAGGAAATTGAAACTGAAACGAAGCGATAGTTTGTTTAGGAGTCCAAAGGGTACCGTCTTTGTCCGACGTTTCCTTTCAAAGAAAATACATTAACGTTGGATTGTATGAAATAGCCAGAGTCACTTGACCATCGCATGAGTATAAATACTGCGATACATCTGTTTCTTTGATGTTTAGCCGATTCCATTCCCGAGTCAGAAATTGAGATGTTTATTCGGTCAGAAAAAAATAAACCTCTGTGTCTACATATACAGGGCGTACCAAGTTCGACGGCCTATTTGGCGTTTCTGGAAAACTAGACTTATTTGAAAACTGAAAATTGGGATTATGATGTTGTTTGACATTATCTACCGAGCTAAAATATTCTTGGAGCCTGACCAGTTATAAAGGGAGCGAAAAAAAAATTTTCAAAATTATATTTTCTGTTTTTTTGTTTTCGAATTTGACAGAGTATGCAATTTTGAATACATTCGTACTCAAATCGTTGCATTCGTCGAAATACTTTCCAAAATATCGAGAAAAACCTGAAGAGAAAAAGAGGAAAGAATATTCGGTATTGTGTTTGTTATTCCTAATCTAGATACCTTAAGCACAAACCGTTTTCACATTTTTGAAGTAAAAGGCTGTGTAAATATTGTACATTTTTAGAATTTTGAAAAACTTATCACGGGGTATTCCAAATGTTGGGTCAAAAATTGGGATCAAGATTGGCCCATAACTTTCGTTTTTCAAATTAGAACCCTATTTTTTTATGATTGCGTTGGATTGTATGAAGAAAAATGATGATAATATTCTAACATGTTAATGTTCCTAAAATTGATAATTCTTGAGTTATTTAGGATTTTCTGATTTTATGTCGTACGTAGCATCAAATTCATAAAATCTGTTTCATACCAACAATGATGAATGAATTGAAAAAAAGGTGTGTCTTTAGTGAGTTATTGGAATAATTTATCTTCTTTGACCAAGGTCATAGTTGATATGAAACAGATATAATGAATTTGACGCTACGTACGACATAAAATCAGAAAATCCTAAATAACTCAAGAATTATCAATTTTAGGAGCATTAACATGACAGAACATTATCATCATTTTTCTTCGTACAATCCAACGCAATCATAAAAAAATAGGATTCTAATTCGAAAAACGAAAGTTATGGGCCAATCTTGATCCCAATTTTTGACCCAACATTTGGAACACCCTGTGATGAGTTTTTCAAAATTCTAAATGTGTACAATATTTCCACATTCTTCGACTTCCAAAATGTGAAAACGGTTTGTGCTTAAGGTATCTAGATTAGGAATAACAAACATAATACCGAATACTCTTTTCTCTCTTTTTTTTTCAGGTTTTTCTCGATATTTTGGAAAGTATTTCGGCGAATGGAACGATTTGAGTACGAATGTATTCAGAATTGCATACTCTGTCAAATTCGAAAACGAAAAAACAGAAAAAAAAAATTTGAAATTTTTTTTTTCGCTCCCTGTATAACTGAAAGTGGTCAGGCTCCAAGAATACTTTAGCTCGGTAGATAATGTCAAACAATATCATAATCCCAATTTTCAGATTTCAAATAAGTCTAGTTCTCCAGAAACGCCTAATAGGCCGTCGAACTTGGTACACCCTGTATATACTTGATATACGAAATTTTAACAAATCGATTTTCCGATTTTGAATGAAATGTGGAAAATCTTTCGGATTCGTCAATTTCACACTAGAAATATCTATCTATAATGAAATAACAGCGAAAACAGTGAAAAAGACAATGACGAATTTATCTTGAGACAGGCCCGGTCTGGCTAGGTCGGCTGGTCGACCGAATTAATTGAATAAATTGTTTGAATAAACGGGACGAGTCTTTGACTTATACATATATTTGAACTGGAGATTCCTGAGGTCAAAAGAAGCACTTTTTATCTCTGACATTTTTTCTATTCGGCTCGGTTAGAAAGATACAGATACAGGTTGTTGAAAACACAGAAAAAAATTAATGATTCCATCGAATGCAATGATTTTTAGAATATAGGTTTTAATTGATAAAGAAAATCTTCTGCGAACACAAAATTTTACTCACATGTTTTAGTTTTTTCATTTTGACCAATATACATCATCACATGACATGATTATATCGGAAATTCTGAGATCCCATTTCTTGAAAGTAAGTTGAATAGCAGTTAATGAATATTTGTCCATTTTGGAAAATATGAGTATTCCTCGTGGAATCTCATAAAATGCGCATTTTTTGAGTAATTTATGATTGAAATAAAATTTATATCAACGAAATAAGAAAAATTGGTTACTTTCGCCGGATCCAACTTCGTTCAAAAAATGCACAGAATTGAATTCATTCTATATTTTGTCAAAGGTTTAGGTGGTAGATCTAATGCTCGAACAAACTTAAGTGTCATGTTATGAAAGTTTAAAATAGCTATATCTTTTTATCTGGGCTGAATAGAAAGAAATGGTTTACGAAAAAAGTATTTCACTTGACATCTAGAATCTATGGTTTAAATTAATGTACAACTCAAAGATTCACCGTGCAGAAAGTATATTGATGACAGAAATTGAAAAATTTTCGAAAAGTTTCATGTTCGAGAGTTTCATGAAATTTGAAAATACTCGAGTTGAACGACCTGAAATAAAGTAACGACATCAGCATCTAGCAATCAATATTAATCTATGTTCATCATATATTGACGAATGTCAATCCAAAAATCAAGAAATCGTCACGATTCTACGAAGTTGCATGAAAACTAGAGTTCAAAGTGTTTTCTTTCATTGTTAGGTAACAATTTCTTCTAGTAAAGTTTTGGCCGCTGACAAATAAGTGCTCAATTTTTCACGCAGGGGCCTTTCTCATATTATTGAAAAGATTTTCGTCATTGTTTCTTGTTTCAAAGACTGGGAGAGAAAACCCTAATTAAATTTTCAGGAAAATATTTTCACAGTATTCTAGTACAGTTACAGTTTTTCTATATTTGGTTGATTACTAGATGGATGAACATAAAATATTTCACGAAGTATAAAAATTCCTGATAACTGATAGAGACTTTCAACGATTTGTTAGGTTTGTTTCACGAACATTAATTGGTGACTCATTATATTTTAATCTTTCATCAAACAGAATATTTCATCGAGTGTAGCCATTACGTTGTTCAATGAATGACTAAAAGCATGAAGAATCATTTGAATTCGATGGATGTTAGTGATACCGATAGTTAGAATGTAATTGAGTGATATTATAATGTTACAACTCCCTGAAAACGAACAAATAATTTCTCTTCAAAATAGTTCCACTGGGAACAAAATCACGAGGTATTCAATTTCAACTTCATTGAACCGAACTAATAAAGATCAGGATAAAGATCTCGAACGTGACGTCACCCCGTGCTTATCAACAACATATTGTGTATGTGTATCTTGATTTCGCGAGATTTCTATGTCAATTTCGTCATAAAGATTTTTTATCAGTACTTATGAGTACCTAGATCTATTAACTTTAATATTAATCTCGAGGATCTCAAAAAACCTCTGATTGATAGCAGATTCCCAGTTTACCTTCTTGATGTTGGACATTTTCCGGAATCCTCCTGACCTTCGAAACTTCGCAATTCTGCATAACAATGGAAAGTTATTCGTTAGAATAATATTTCACCAAACTATTAGCATATCGATTTATCGGATAACCAACGATTTGGTGGACTCCAAGATTCATGAATAATGGATGTAGCTAATATAATATCGGCTAAGTTGTAGGTGTTTCCAATTTGTTGAACACGCCATTCATTAGTGTAATGTGATGAATCACTTCAGTTTTGATCCGATAGAAATTGCTCGGGAAAAAATCGTAGACTAAAAGTACCTGTGGAAAACAGTTGAGTCAGGAAATTCGATGAATAAATATATTTTGATTTTTAGAGAAAAGATCTAAAGACAAGATACAAGATTCCACTCACCGTAGATACAGAAAGAATTCGCAATAAAAATGGTTTTTTCTATCAACGACAATGATAATTTATCAATATTTCATAAGAGTATCGTTTATTACTTCTCTATTACTCCTTTATTTTCAAATCAAAATATTATGAAAACGGTTCGCAGTATCGAGTTTCATCAAGAGTATCTTTTTGGTATAAAATTAGATGTTGCAGTTCACTCGGAGTTTTGTTCAATAGACTGTATAAGAATACAGGGTGTTTCATTGGTAAACAGAAATACTGAACAGCTGGACAGGTGGCACCGAGGTGGTTCTAAAAATGCTACATAAATGAGCTCTTGCTATCTTCGTCACCGAGATACAGGCTGTTTTATGAATTTTGATGGTTTCTTCGCGAGGATATTTTATTCATATTTGGTAAACGTGTTTTTTATTCGAGGCTCAAGCGTATCGTTCAATAACCGCAAAGAGAATTTAGGTCCGGGTTGACAAAAAATTAAGAATTGCTTGAATCGTCTAAACATAACCTCGCTTTTCCCAGAAAATCCCGAACTGCTTTCCGCATAACATTCCGATTGTTCATTGTCTTCTTTTATTTTTATAATTAACTGAACACTTTAGAATCAATAATCGACGAGATTCAAATCAGGGCACATTGAAGGCCAGATAACGTCAGTATATTCCTCATTTGGGAATTTATCAGGTAGTTATGTATGTTTCAAATCAACATAACGCACAATTACGAATATGATTTCATTTATTTCAAATACCAAAGTTCTCCTTTCAGAATGATGGGTGCCAATCCTTATTGAATATGAATCTTTAAAATTATTATTCTTTGAAACCTACTAATGCATTTATCATTTAAAAACACTTTGAACCACTTCAGGAATCCAAGTTCTCAAAAACTTCACTCTCAAAATGAAAAATTTGTAGCAATGATAACTGAAGAAGAAGTGAAAAATTTAAACTGAAATGATCTGCAGCTAAAAAAAACAAATGTAATAAGTGAATACTGGGAGACTTAATACTATATTCTAAGTTGCAGAATGAGCTCCTATTCCAACACAAATGCGAAGTTCGAAAACGAGCGACGAAGGAGCGAGTTTTCGATAGCATGAGTGTTGGAATTGCCTTCTGCAACGAGTATTAGACGGTATTTTCTCTATTTCAGTCAATTTTCGTGAAATACTCTCGAAATTGCTGTAATGAGTTTCATTACAGCACAACTTTTAGAACTGTAATGAACTCATTACGATACTGAAATAGAGGAAATAATTTTCGGTTGAATAGGTTTGATAATACATCATTAAAATTAAACGTCACTTCGAACCACTTCTGAACCATAATATCTCTACAGAGTGAGTGTTTCCTTTTTCCTTCTATAATCTGAATTTTCCTCTGGAGTGAAAGAATTTGTTTAGGTAATTTATGCTATTTTCCAAGCATTTTTCGGCGTTGGGTTATACTTACAGTTGAAGAGTCGGATGATAAAATGAAATAGACCAATCAACGATCATTCTCACTTTTTTCTGATTATGATTCGTTAATGAAGTACTGTACCGAAAGAAAAAAGCGGAGAGAGAAAAAAGGAAGCCAATTTCAAGAATCAAGAATACAGGATTTATCTTTGAGAGTAACAAATGATACTGTATTCAAGAAAAAAATGGAAATTTCTTGAAAATGCAGAAATTTTTTGTTTTTCCGATCCTCGAATGATTCATTATTTATTGCATATTATTTTTTTTGTTCTAGTTTGTTATATTATGCATGCATAGTACCTATTTCATTAGTAATAACGTAATGCACTATAATTTTTTTTCGAGTTTGAAATTATTTAACAAATTCTTAATGCCTTCATATTGTGAAGAGCTTTACAGATTCTTTCGATTTTTGCCGAGGAACTCGTGACAAAAGTAAACTGTAACATAATTATAACGAGTTTCACGAATCACCTGAGTGATCATAAAACGCTTATCGAATAATATACTATCATTTGATCCTATACTTACTCCAGTTCATTATTTCTCTTCTGAGTTTTTTGGCCCCCCTCTAGCCCAAGGGCGTCCCTAGCCGAATCCTTCAAAGATGTTCACCAATATTTGTGATGGTTTGCGGGACGGGTAATTATTCTTCAGTTGATTGTTTACCTTTTCATAATTTACATAAACCCTTCCAGGAAAACCCTGATGATGGCCTTTTAATTAGGCCGAAGGAGCTTGGTTCTCGACAAAAAGGGAATATATAATTTCACACAAAACTCAACGCATTCAATTTCATCCTATTAGTATCCTCTTAATGAATCCATCTCTTTTGTAGCCAATCTTCGATAATTTATTTCATGAGATCCTTACACTTATTTCTCCGTTTTCATTTTCGAACGTTTTTTTTGGTGGAAAAAATATCACCATTCAGAAAGATCAAATTACTGGTGGACAATACAGTCTAGGAGTCCATATTTCCTTCTTACAAACTAGTCAAGGGAGTGGTTTTCGATTTTCAAGAATTCAGCCAAAGGATTAGAGAGCCACTCGTTCAGATAGTGGCAGTAGAATACAACCTAACAAGGGTTTTAACAAAAGCGAAATCGAGCTTGATCAAACGTTTACTCGTTTACTCAAACATCCAGATTCAAGATGGTTTCGAGGCTATTCATAAAGTAATAAATGCATTTCTAAAATGGGTGGTTAGTTTCAGATTAATTTGATTTATTTTGAATAATCGGTTTCTTTTCTGCTTTTGCCGTTTTTCATTTCAGATTAAAAATTGCGAGCCGTTTCAAGAAGAATCTGTTTATTTGAGCCCATCGACGGATATCATAAAGTTGATTACACTGACGTCTTTCACGATTTTCCTAATATTTAATATTTTATATTATTTTTTTTTACAGGGGGACAGGTTTTTTTGCCTGAGGTTTTTTTCAGTTGGCTGGTATCGTATGATTCTATAGTATCATACGAAGAATGTTATGATACCTCAGCTAAGGTACTTTTTGTTTCAACATTTTTTGTATTATTTTAGCTCTCTCTTGTTTTACTATCTCTTGTGTTACTATCGACGGTTCCTTTGATTTGATTTGATTCCACAGTTGCGTTTGATCTAGAAAAAAATATCCATATTTCTTGGAAATTGCCAGAGATATCCTCAATGAAATATAAATATTTGTAATCCGAAGAAAGAGCTGAAGAAAAACAGTTCACATGAAATTTTCAGGTCTACGATACTTTTATGCAATTCCTACGACAGAATACTGAATGATCATAAAAAATTACAAATTTGCCCATTTGATTGTTTTTGTATGACTATAATTAACTCTTATAGCTATTGAATAAAATATAAACAACCACTATGTGAGTATGGAGCTTTCATCCTTTTCTATAAATGACGAGGGATTTACTCAAAAATACAAACTGTTATTATCTACGGCTGAAAAAAAGTAGGTGAGAGCCCGTAAAGTTGGTATTTCCAGAACCACTTCAGTGCCACCTATCCGACTGTTAGGCCAGTCAATAAAGCCTCTGAATCGGAAATAATTAGCAACAGCGTAATTTTTTGATATGCTGTTGGGGACTGTAAAACATGAAGGTATAAAATTTTTCTACCCTCTGGCTGGAACGCTAGGGGTTAAAAGGGGTGAAGAAGGTTTTTTGTTCATAACTTCGGGAAAAAAATTGTTCGTGGGTAGAAATTTTGAAGGATGGTGTAATAAATAATTATCAATCTTGTATAAAAATTTCCACCTTTTTTGTTCGATGCAAAATTTTTTATTAATGAAAAAGTACAATTTTTGAAATAACACTGGTAAAAAAATTCTGACAAGGTGTGAAAGTTAATACAAAGTTGTTTATATTAGGATCATTCAGTTACTGAAGTTTCTACCTTTTTGGACCAGTGGAAAAGCTGAAAGCAGCCACGAGATTGCCTCGGAGCCTATCGAGGCGTTCGGCACGCGATCAGGGGATCGCGATGAAGACTCAGGTACAGAAATGGCATGGAGAACCCGAAAATAATATGCTTCGGAATACTCATATCGCCTTTGTATATAATCCCAAGATTTGTTATCGCTAGTCATATTGTAAACTCATATTTTTACGATACCCGATTTTTCCAAAGCATTTGAAATTTTGAATATCGAGGACCCAGGTTCCAACGGATTTCTTTTACCAAGGAATCTCAGCAGCAACTTCGAGGTTTCTTCGCCTATGAGCTCGGTTCTTACCCTCTATCTCTTTTCGATGAAAGTGGCAAGCGAAAAAGCAAAAAATCTGTTCTTTCTGATCTGTTCACTCCAACTGACGACAATGTGACTTCAGGGGATGTACAATATGTTATCGATGGTGGTCACTTGCTACATTAAGTTATATGTCGGAGTGGCGACGTGTACGGTGAAATTTGCAAAACATACATCAACTATATTCGGAAACATTATGGCGATCGTGTCACCGTTGTTTTTGACGGGTATCCAGAAGACGTCACAGCTAGGGGTACGAAAACTGCAGAGCGTCTAAGTCGAATGAAAACTCTCTCAGTTGATGTGTTTATAGACGAATCCATGCCATCAACAACAAGCCATGAGAAGTTTCTGTCAAACGACAAGAACAATGCCAGATTAATAACTTTGTTGATGTCAAAACTGCAACATATTGGATACAATGCTATACAGAGCAACGAAGATGCTGATACATTGATCGTTGCAACTGCTCTGAATCTATCTTCAGTCTACGAGAAAGTCGTCATTGTAGGAGAAGATGTCGACTTGCTCGTTGTATTAACTAGCGCGGAAGAAATGAAACGCTATGTCTTCTTTATGAAGCCCGGAAAGGGAAAGTCCTCGAAACATGTATATTCCAGTGACAGTCTGAAAGACAAAACTTCAAGACCGTACATTCTGACGTGCCACGCGTTTACTGGATGTGATCCTCATCTCTTTCCAATCGAGGAAAAAAAGGATTGACGTCCAGCCCTCGACTGCTTCAAGATTGCCAACGCAGACCCAATGCCAATGCCGGAGAAAAAATCATGGCTAGAATGTATGGAGGGAAATCGCTCAAATGCTTGGACGACCTACGGTACGAAGGATTCTCACGTTCTATAACAAAGAGCAAATTCAACATTGGTAGATTACCACCTACCAAAGCAGCCGCAGCACAACATTCGTATCGCGTTTACCATCAGGTCCATCAGTGGATGGGTGAGTTGAGATCTAATTGAATCTTATTACCTAAAAAAGTTTTTTTTTTTTCATTTTTCTTTGACTGCTTGTTAACAATATCTGTTTTAACGTTATTAATTATTTATAGGGCGAAACGTACCAGCTACATTATGGGGCTGGAAACGAGATCCTAATGGGCTAAGTCCGATATTGACAACACTGGAGCCTGCGCCAGACGAACTGCTGGAACTGGTATCCTGCAAATGCGGCTGTGGAAAAGCAGGACTAAAATGCTCCGAAATTTGCTACTCTTGTCATGGACAAACGTGTACAGGGTGGGCATATTTCGATGTTTTAGCACTACAACTTTTGAACCAGAGGAGATAGATAAAATCTGATACCCCATTCTCGAACTCTTTTTCGGAGAAACTGACAAGAGTAGTATTAATTCTTGGCTACCTTCTTTTGTTTTCGAGTTATAAGCGAAAATTGGAAAAATGGTGATATCGGAAAAAATTTATATCTCCGCCAATACTGATGAAAGAGCTCTGAAATTAAAACATTATACAGGCACTTTTCTACGTAGAATCCAGTGGCATGCTTGCCTTTTTTGCAGCATTTTTAATTACGAAGCTATGACACAAAGTTATGTTTTTTTGAAGAGGAACACTAGATTTCTTTGCCATTTTCTGAAAGCTTAATTTTTTCTGATTTCAAAAATATATAACATCATATGGTTCGTATCAAAAAATCAATATGAGTATAGAAATTAGTCAAGAACCAATATTCATCTGAGTCTCAATACTTTCTATGGTTTCAATTGTCGATAAGCACGAAAAATTTAGTATCGTATAATTACCACAATTTCTTTCTAGTAGTCTTTTCATTTCTATGCTCTTGTTATAGGAAGCTACATTTTTCTGTGCTCATCAACAGTTGAAACCATAGAAAGTATTGAGACTCACATGAAAATAGGTTTTTGACCAATTTCTATACTCATATTGATACAAACTCTACGATGTTATATATTTTTGAAATCAGAAAAAAATAAGCTTTCAGAAAATGTCATTTGAAAAAACATAACTTTGGATCGTAGCTTCGTAATTGAAAATGGTGCAGAAAAGACGAGCATGCCGCTAGATTCTGGGTAAAAAAGTGCCTGTATAATGTTTTAATTTTAGATCTCTATCATCAGTATTAGCTGAGATATACATTTTTTTCGATATCGCCATTTTTCCAATTTTCGCTTATAGCTCGAAAACAAAAGAAGGTAGCCAAAAATCAAGAAAACTCTTGTTAGTTTCTCCGAAAAAGAGATCGAGAATGGGGTATCAGATTTTGTCTATCTCCTCTGGTTCAAAAGTTGTAGTGCTAAAACATCGAAATATGCCCACCCTGTACAAAAGCCAAGCTTATTGAAATTGATGAAATGGAGGATGATATTGAGATAGAATCAGTTCAAAAAAGCATCTTCAATGCCGAAAATGATCAATTTGGTGAACCGCAAGATGAGTTTCTTGATTCTGAAGACATCGAGGCAGAACCAGATGAGGAAAAAACCCTTGAAAAACCTCAGAATGACGGACCGCTGGATGATTCCAGTTCACCTGGACCTTCCACGAGGAAAAAAAGGCGAATATCGAATAGCGAAGAAGTTCGTTAATTGTTGATACGTTGTCAAAACTGAAATAAAAGTTGTTTTTTTCATATGTAATAATTTCTTAAAATTTTTGTATGATGAATCCAGTGTTTGAATAATTTCATATAGCTTACTAAAAAAAATATGCGTACAAAACGCAAATATTCAATACGCTTAATTTGATACTTGAAAGAAAAATGAGTACGTATTTTTGTATATTCACTGAAATATTCCCGGAATCACATTGATCCATTCGATATTTATTTCTTCAAATGATTGGGAATGGCGCAGAGACTGACTATTCAATCCCGCTCGAGCGAAATTATTACGTAGCATAACATTTTCGGGTTCTCCATGCCATTTTAGTACCTGAGTCTTCATCGCGATCCCCTGATCGCGCGCCGAACGCCTCGATAGGCTCCGAGGCAATCTCGTGGCTGCTTTCAGCTTTTCCACTGGTCAAAAAAGGTGGAAACTTTAGTACCTGAATGATCCTATTATTAACAACTTTGTTTTAACTTTTCCACCTTGTCAGAATTTTTTTACCAGTGTTATTTCAAAAATTGTACTTTTTCATTAATAACAAATTTTGCACCGAACAAAAAAGGTGGAAATTTTTATACAAAATTGATAATTATTTATTACACCATATTCCAAAATTTCTACCCACAAACAATTTTTTCCCGAAGTTATGAACAAAAAACCTTTTTCGCCCCATTTAACCCCTAGCGTTCCCCCCAGAAGGTGGAAAAATTTTATACCTTCATGTTTTACCGTCCCCAACAACATATCAAAAAATTACGCTGTTGCTAATTACTTGCGATTCAGAGGCTTTATTGACTGGCCTATGTTGAGTATTTCCGTTTCCCAATAAAGCACCTTGCGTATGTTGTTGGTATGATGGACTCATAGGCCTTTAAGATAATTTTTGTAACTAGAGATTGCAAAAATTCTTGAACATAGTATACCTTTTTCGATGAGCTGCTTGCGACTCTACAGTTTTTATCTGCTTAACCATATTGAAAAGCGCAATCAGTGTTCATCGACCAAGTCCTATGGAGCATCTCACATATTCAGTAACGAGCTACTGGAATGCTGGAGTCCGGTGATTTGTGACTAATAATCCTATTGTTATGGAAGTGGTCTATTTTTTTGTGAAAGACTATAATGTATACAAAGCATCTCACCGAACAAACTTTTATACCAACAAATGAGTTTGAATTCCTGAAGAATATCAATTAATTGTGGGACCAGTAAGGAATCTCGTAAGGCATGATACGTTTGTAAGAACATGGATATCGAGCTCTTGCTAATCTAAATTCTGAATTAATAATGCTGAAATGACAAATATCATGAAAAGTTTCCGAGATTGGTGGGCGATTGCAAATGTTCAAGAAATTGGATGAATACATACAATGTCTCACTAGACATAGTCAAAATCATTGTTGCATTCGTATGAACGAAAATCACAACAGATACGAATTTCAATTATTAAAACTTGTTCTCTCCGGGAACATTTTTTATGAATCTCATGAAAAATGGTAAAATATGTCAATATCATGTTGTACCCACCGATCCCGAAATTATGTACATTAAGACATTCCGTAACCGCATTTGACACCTTGCGCTAAACTTTGTACGTGTGTATAAACTGAACTAACTCATCATTCCAGAATTCACCTTTTTGTAACACACATCTGAACCTTCATTGCGGTTACGGTATCCGATCGGTCTAGTGATGTTTTATAGGTCAGATGTAACAAGCTGATGTCAAATTTGAGAGCATGGTTTTAGCAAAATCTTTCATGTTTGAACTTATCAAAAACGTATATTATGAGGATATATAATAGACAGAAATAATGTGACGGTCTGAGTGTACTTGTTGACAATACACATATAAAGCAGGTCACTCATGTTAATTTTTTGGGGGCTTATCTTGATGGGCATTTGAATTGGAAGACTCATTGAGTGGCATTAATTCCCAAAATTAAATCACTGGCATATCTCTTTCTGAATTTGAGTTGTATTATTCCACAACGACTACTTGGAATCTTTTTTGGTATCATTTCATGGGGAAATTCTTCTTCTGTGGGGATTTGTTCTTAGAACAAAAAAAATTATAAGATATATCTTTTATAAGAAAAAAAAATTCTTTGCCTTTACGAAGGCCACATCGAGAACATTTTTGGAACATAGATGAATTCAAAATAGTAATAATCGAAATGAATACCATTTTCAATTCCCAGGCTCAGTGATCTTTCATCATGAGGTTGGAGAAATGATAATAGATTTTGTCACTGAGATGAGAGATATACCGGTTTCGGCCTTGTTGGGCCTCATCAGTATCCCGCACATCTCAGGACAAAATCTTCATGAAAAACTTCGGAATTTGAAGATATTGGTTGTTACCAGAACTACTTCTTTGAGACCAATTTCCAAAGGTAATAAGATTTTGACCATTATAGCTTTATATATTTATGAAATGTGTGTGTTTGTTTGGTAAGTGAATGTCACACTATTGATACCAGAGGGGATTCAAATTTTCTTATACCTTTTTCAAGCATTGAGATAGGAAAAAAATTCACCAAAATATATAGGGTTAGTATTATATTATGGACTACCAAATGATATAATGAATATTTGTAGTGCTGGTTTATTAAAACAGAAAATTAAGGCATTAATCAGGAGATGAATGTTTGTATAGTTTAAGCGAATTCTTTTTTTTCTTTCTTCTCTTAATCAATTTTCTAGAATTATTGGCAATCTTGTGATGCTTTTCATTTTTTGTTTGTGAATGACGACTTCTAAACAGTCATGTACTATCAAGAGGAAAAAGAAAAGAAAAAAATTTTCGCTTTGAAACTCGAAGTTATCTTCTGCTAGAATAAGAATCATATCGAAAGCAAAATCAGAAAAATCTCTTGAAAAAAATAAAAAATTTCAATGAAGTTCCCAGACGGCACCCTATATTCCCGGAATATTCCTCCAATCTGCCATTAAGCCAAAAGATATTGCAATATGCGAGGCATATGCCAGATATATATCAAATATATCTGCTCTCAAAGGAATATTCCAAATATATGCCATCCCAGATATGTCTGGTATATGCTATGGGAATATCTATATGATATGCGTTTAGAATATTATTCAATAGTATTTATTGGTATATATACATGAATCTTCATGGAATATTACAAACGTTACAAAACCCTTTTTGAACGATAATTGTGTGTAGGCACTACCACTACCTCGATTTTGCTTTTGTTCCGAACTCATCAATAATTGATGAGTTTGCTATTTCCCAGTAAACTGTTAAAGAACTACAAACTTTCTATATAGATTATATTTTCGAGGAATCGCAGTTATCATCAAGTTAATTATAGTTGGATTCAAGTTGAAAAATAACACTTTCATTCGCTTAATAATTTGATCTTATTTATTAAACTGAGTAAACAATGGAATCAATGATTTGTAATTTATTTATATGATTGATACAATGAAATGAAAGAGCAGGCAACAAATTAAACGTTTTAATTTGTGAAAAATGGACATGCTATACTATATCGTCTATCGACTGAGAGTCGAGTGACTTTTTAAATGATTGAAATGTTCGATGAAACAGAAAAAGAGGTCCATTATGATTTTGATCTTATAGGAAAGAGATCAAATATATATTTTCAATAAATGGAAAAACAATATATGATATTCGAGCAGATATGTGAAAAGGGCGTAGACAAGTTGTCAAAAATCATATATGATAATCAAATATTAGTCAGCAGAGGTGAGAGTAGCTTATTCCACTGGAGGATCGAATCACTTTTGCTCATATTTTTGTTTCCATGAAGCTGCCCTGTGGTGACAGAGATGTCTGGAACTTAGAATCTTTCTAGTTCAACTTAATACTTCTTGCTTTTCATTGAACCAAATACATTGCATTTCAAACATTTCAGAGCCATTGTAGGTTGAGGAAGTTATGTGGCCACCACCACCATATTTTCGCCCTTTCTAGATATTTCCTTGAATTTTATCAAAATATCTGACAGAAATACCAATGACATTATTTCTTTACAGGAATAAAACTACTCCTTTATAAATAAAAAATTAACTATTTTCTGGCCTCTACCCATTCTTAACTCCTGCAATTCTATCCCTGAATTTACCGATAAGAATATCAAATTTCGATTTTACTGATTTGACTTTTTCTTATGGATGTAAACATTACGTCACGACGTTTTCAGTCAAAATATTCATATTTTTGTTTTGTGGTCTTGGATTGAGGTTATTTGTGTTCTGTGATTAGCAGTTTCAAGTTTCAGTTTGGCGTTCCAAACTTCCAAAATGGTCGTCCGTCACGGTGGTGACTTATGGAGCTCCATGAGTTAAAAGAGTCTTATTGAAAAATTTTTAAATTGTGTGTGGAGTTGAAAATATGTTATTGTTTGAGTATTATGTGATAAATAGTTTGTGATGCAGCCGAGCACATGATAAAAGATAAGACAGGCAGACAAGAGCATGACTGTAGGAGCGTGAATATCAAATCAGCGTTGGTAGGTACTCTTATATATTTGGAATGCTTGAAAAAGGTTTTCGTAATATGCCAATCACTTGTCAGTGCTTTATCTTTGGTTATGTGTATTTACGTTTTTTCAGGTCAAAGAATTGAGGACTTTACAGTGAGGAAGTGATAGAAAGTATATTTCCTATATTTTAGTTGGGTTGGGAAAAAGGCAAAAACTAACTTTTCATCCCTAATAAAATTGTGCAATGTTCTCAAAGGTATAATATAAATAATTTCAGTGATCATAAAACCCATTTTATGTTTTATTAATATTTTCAGAGGTTCTTAAACAGAATGAAAATACTAAATTTGTTACTGAAAAATGGCTCTACGTTGTGCAGATAGCTTAACCAAAATTTTGCTTTCAATCCAAACGTAAAAACTACAAGAGCATGAGTGGAGGAACTTCTCAGGTGTAGTAAGTCTCACCCAAGCTGTATATCGTAATTTTGTTCCTGCAAGCAAAAAGGCTGTACAGGTCGAAAATATTAGTGGCATCAATACGGATTTAGGCCCTAAAAATCAAAAAGAGGGATCGTCTTCGAGAAGGAAGGTTGCCTCGATATAAATTGCCAACACTGCCTACTAAAATTCAAAGTAAGTTTATAAATATTAAATAATTAGAACAGATTCCACTATTACTATAGCAGTAGACAGCCTCTTATCTTGAAAATCTTAGAATCACTGGTTTTTTTCAGGGCCAAAATCAAAGAATTCCAAGGAAAAAGGCGGGGAAGACCAAAAGCTACCTGGATGAGCGGCATACAGAAGACGATGTCTGAGAGACCGGGAGAATGGGTGTTGATAGAAGGGACTGGAGACTGGGAATTGGAAGGCCTGGGATGTTATAAACACGGATATCTATATCAGCACCCCAAAGGTAAAGTGTGTCAAGTCACAATATCAAAATTAGACAAATGAGAGATTTTTCAGTTCGATAATTGTTTCAAAGAATGTGTACTGCCATTACTTGGCGTCTTCATAAACCTAGGGAGTCAAAAATGTGTTCCACTAGCTAGAATTTACTAATGTGAATCCAATATTCTATATAGGTCGTGTCTGAAAAAATGTGACTTAACACACTTTACCTCTGAGGTGCTGATATACAGGGTGTTTCCTAAACATGCGGCAAAAATTCAGGGAGCTGTTACTTGGACTATTCTAAGAATATTTTGTCCCTTGATGTTTTTGGAAAAACCTCTTTGTTTCGAAGATACAGGGCGAACAACATTTTTCATATTTTTAAAATTGATAATAGTATAAATAAAAATGCGTACCGCACTGTGTTTACTAAGTAGGTACAATTTATTTTTAAATGTGTTTGACAACTATAAAAAACGGCCAGTTTTTTGACTTAAAATTGATAAGTTCAGATGGTAAAGGAATACAGATTAAACACGGTTTTCATTTGAATTCGTTTTGTGATGTATTAGCAATTAACATTTTATCTTTCACTATTATGAATTTATGGCCTGCTCGTTCCCCGGACTTAAACCCCTTAGATTATTTCCTATGGGGCCATCTAAAATCATTAGTTTATACCACTCCAGTAGAAAATGTGGAAGACTTGCGAAATCGGATCATTGCTGGGTGTAACTTAATAAGAAATGATCCTGGTGTTTTTGAAAGGGTTCGGCAGTCAATGAGGAGAAGATTGGATGCTTGTATGCTGGCTGGAGGTGGTCATTTTCAACAGTTTTTGTAGGTTAAGTTAAATTTTCATGTAATTTTTCATAATAAAATGTTATTATCTAAAATTTTGTTTGCCCTGTATCTTCGAAACAAAGAGGTTTTTCAAAAATCATCAAAGGACAAAATATTCTTAGAATAGTCCAAGGAACAGCCCCCTGAATTTTTGCCGCATGTTAAGGAAACACCCTGTATAGATATAAGGTCGGTTTTACAAAACTTTGTTAGTACCATTTAATTAACTGGAGCCACCACGATTCGTAGAAATTTCAAAACGAGTAATTCGATTTGTGAAACCGACCCATAATCTGATGAGTCGATTTCAAATGGCTGTTTTGGTTGGTTAACGGTTGACCGCTCGGTTCATAAATGACAACGTCAAACGAACTGCGCTTTCGAATTCTGTTCAAATTTTGGAGAAACATCTGATTTGAGACGTCACCAGAATGTCATTCGAATGCGGTTTGTCCAAAACTGACGGACCAATCTATGAACCAACCAAGAACCAGTCAATCGAAATCGCCTCTAGTTCACAAACCAAATAATTGAAGTTCACAGTTCAATATTTATATCATTTAAAATATTACCTCATTGTGTTTTCCCTATTTTTTAGTTTAATTCATCAAATGTTAATTTTTACTTATTCTTAGTATTGTTTTGTAAAATACCTAGTTGATTTATATTTATATTTTTACTTTATGTTCATTTTTATGATTTAATGTGATAATTTTGCTAATTATTGTTATTGTACAAAATATTCTTAAAACTGTAATAAATTTTTTTGAAACAATCTAATCAATGCATTATTATTTAGTACCGCTACAAAAAATTTACATATATTTAAATATATACAAAGATATTACCAGCATATGGCATGGACAAATCAGGAGATAAAAAGATATTGCCAGCATATATGTAAGGGAGATATTCATAGATGAATCTGTATGGCATATGCCATGGAGATATTTTTGAAGATTATGGGATATTCCTGGCAGATGTTTCATGGTGACCTTGGATATTCCTGCTATCTGCCAGGCTTATGCCCTGGGAGATTTGGAATATGTTTGGAATATCTCAATATGCCAGCGGTATATTCATTGAATATGCATGGAATATTTCTGTGCCGTCTGGGTTATATTTTAAAGGTAGAGGCTCTGTGGATGATATTGTTCCTGTCAGTATTATTTATGTTCTACTTCAAATGTATGTGAAATTCAAAAGGCTCTCCTCACAAGAATTGGTGCAATTTAATATGAAAAAACTAAACTTTCACTTTCAATACACTTCAATAGTCGAGTTAAACGAACACGAACTCTTCCATAAATGATCCCTATCTAACCATTCGAAGTGAAATACTCTTACTTTTTCGATGAAGACTGAGTAGGCTTTTAAACTAACTTGTTCAATGAAATATTTGCAAGTGTAAAGATGCCAGAATGTGGCCCTTAATCATACTTCTATATCTATTGATTAAAGAAAGCAAATGCAAGAAAAATTCAAGACCTCATGAGCCACTTACTGAAAGCTCACATCAAAGATATTTTGAAGAAGATTTTCCAACGATGTGGGAAGGAGGCAGAAAGACATTGTTGGCCTCTACAAGAGGTCTAATGTTCCGGCTAGAGGTGCAATCGGTACGGGACAAATTGCGCTGCAGACCGTAAACCTGGATACTTGATCGTCTGTTTTTGGTTTTGCAGTAACCTCAAATCTTTGTAAGGAAATTGTCTAAATGATGATGCTTTTTGTCAAGAGAATATTGTCGACTTTTGTTATTAAACGAAAAGTGCAGTAGGGTAATGAATAAATGACGAAATTCATGTGTAAATTCCCGTTGCAGTCCAGCTCGTACAGATGCTGCATAATATGGCAATCAGAACTTAAATGACACAGTAAATATAAAGTTATTGATGATACTTCATTGGGATATTTGTTGAAATGCTTATTGTTGTTGTGGAAGCAATTTCCGAATAATTTTCCTATTCCAAATTCGTTGAGAGCACGGAACGTTAAACACATGATTAAATATTGAGTTAGACGAATGGAATCTGAACCTTCAAAGTAGTACGAAAAATAACTTGAGCAATACTTGACAAGATCTGGATCCTCAACCTTTCTGGACACCACTTTTCATATCGTTATGAATTATTCAAATGAGTTTTGACATGTTGTATAACAAATCACTCTGATCAATGGACAAATATCTCGATTAACAAACTGAAAGCACGGCATGGAATCACTGTGTAACCTCAGGTGACAAGTAAGTGTTGAAAATTATCTGATGAGGAGGTTGGTGATGTTACGAAAACGTAGAATGAGTTGCAGGATTGCTTCTCAGTTTCTTATTCATTTTACACTTACGATTGGAAAATGAGGGAGATTTGGGTTGAATAGATCTTCAAACCTTATCATGATTTGTGTGATCCTTCATTAGTTGCATAAACTCTCGAAGATTGAGCATTGTGTGAATTAAACTTTTTGAATCAACATTCTGAATGTGTGGTAGACGATGAAAATGTATTTTGCATTTGATGAGGCTGCAATAGTGAGCTATCAAATAGTTGTGAAAGTGTATTTCTTCTTGTTCATCGAATTTCGTCGCCATCAAACACATATGTTTTTTTCTCGAAATCGAACGAAAGTTATTGTAGTTCATTTTCTCGTATAAATCCAAACTAAAGGACGTTCCTAAGAGTAGGAAAATTTTCAAAATGATAACCAATAGATTTAATATTAAGCAGGTCACATTTTTAACCTCACCTTATATTTTGAACAGTTTCAGTATTATCAATGAGAACCTCGTCATTTCATTGAAATTTCAATTTATTTGTCAAATGGGTCAATTTCAGAAATGTCAGAAAGGTCCATGCAAATTAAGTTGGGGCTCGAGAAGAATGAACATTCAATGAAAATTTATAGAAAATCTATATATTCGAATATCTGGAAATTAATGAATATCATTGAAAATTTCTGTGTTCATTCAAAAAGCTCGGAAGGGCAGAATGATGTTACTGTGAGTATTCTCTCCTGCTTAAAAATATTTCTACATCTTTCTCGTGCACTCAAACCTGTCAATGCTCTAACTGGTCTTTTCTGTAATACGAAAACACTTTTGGATGACTGGCCCTATAGCAATATTCCATATGATAGATGGCTGTGTTCGCAAGCATAATAAGCGATCTTTGTTGTCTGATAAGTTGCAATGTTTTTTATTTTTCATATAAGATAAATTGACTTAGAAATTTTTTTACAGATTTCTTCCAAGTGGATTGTCCAGCTCAACTTAAAATTTAATATAATTCCCAAAAATTTTATGTGCTTCGTATCACAGTTTGAATGAAATTATGGGGTTACAAGATGGAAGATTCTGGGAAAGTCCTGAGGGTAGAAGAACGGTTGGTCGTCCAAGAAAACGGTGGAAAGACGCACTGACCAGTGATTTGCAGAGACTGGGAGTAACACAATGGGAGCTAGCAGCACAAAATCAACAAGAGTGGAGAAGAATAGTAAATGCGGCCAAGACTCACTTTGAGTTGTAGAGCCATTGATGATGATGATGATAAATTTATAACCTTTGCAGACTAACTCTTCTACTTTCGATATAGATGGACTGATTATTTGACAAATGAAATATCCTATGGTCAGTGTTTACTCTCGTATCGTCAGTACCATTACTTGAAAAGTACAGGGTATCCCAAATTGCTTGATTTTGACTGTTTTAGTTCTGGACTAAATAGGTGAAAACTTCGAAAGGTGTCCTTGGCTCGATTTATGTGAGAACACCATGAGTGATAACTTTTTCACGATTTCTAATTCTTTTTTATTTCGATATATTATCGATTTAGAAAATGTGTCATAACATTCTCATCTACGAAATTATGTGAACACGATCAAAACTTTCTAGAGTGCTTTTTCGCAGTATATGAAAATCTATAATTTAATTTTTTCTACTGAAAAAAAAACACTTTTTATTATACGAACACATATCTAATATCATGAACAAAAATTAAAGATGAGAAAGTTTTAAAATAAAATCTTATTCCCAGTGCTTGTTGAAAGTAGTATCTTCTCAAGATAGGTGTTACAAAAATGAAAAAGATTAGCATATATTCAAAATCAAAAAAACCTCCAAATGTTGTTGAATGAGGATATTGTGAAACGGTTTTACTACTGGTGTTTACACGGAAATCGAACCCAAGATCCCTTTCAAGGTTTTCACCTATCTAGTTCAGAAGTACCACAAACAGACAAAACCAAACAATTTGGGATTCCTTGTGAATCATCACCCCCTGTGTGTGAACTTCCCATGATCGTTTTTCTTTGTATATAATCAGTCGAATTTTTCCTTTTTTTCAGAAAAATTATCAATATTCTACTTGAAAAAATGTGGTTGTTTTCGTGCCACTATGATAGCCGGTGTATACGGCTACACAGTCTCTATCAATTTGAAGTTGAAATAAAATCTTAAAAGCCGACATTATCTGTGTACATTTTCAAAATATTGACGCAGTTAGATGTTCATCTCTTTCCTAGAAAAATGATCCATTTTATAAAAAAAAAGTGCCAATTCCTACGGCTACACAGTCTCTATGATTTTGAATTTTAATATATAAAACTAAATCGGCCATATTGTTGGTTACACCATTTATAACTCAGAATTGGATGATCTGTTTGATATGAAAATTTTTTTGTTGGATTCTTTCACGATGAGGTTAACATAGAATACATTTGAACTCTGAGAAATTTCATGAATAGGAAAAAAATTGGGAATTATTTTTTTTCTTGCAAATAACTCCACTAGATGTCGCTACTGTTGACAGAGTTTTCGTGTAATTATCAAATTAGATATTGTTTCGGTGAACTACATTCAATAATAATATTAAAGTATCTGAGTCCATGTGTTATTCCGCCTATCTTTTTTGTATTTTGCCTAAACGTCTTAGCCTTGGATATCTAAGGTCGTTGCGCAGAAGTCAGTGTCGATTCACGTAACCGAAAAACTCATGTCAAAGTTCGGACACATAGACATAATTATGTTCATAATTAGCTGATCCGGCAGACTTCGTACTGCGTACTGCCTCAATCGATATATACAAAAGCAACTTCAATATTATAATAAACTATTATGGTATAATGTTGGCCAAGAAGTGTTTAAAATCATTTTCTTTTACAGAAACTGAAGACCGTAGGGGATATAGTGGTGAGACCAATTGTGGCAATTGGAAATTAGATACGGAAGCTGACCCGGCGAAGTTTGTTTCTCCTTAATGAAGATTAATGAAGTTGTACTAAGCATTGGTTTTTTGAAAAAGGAAATATATAAGGTGGAATACAATAAAGTAGAAAATATACAAAAAATTGAATTGCATTGAAATAGGTTTGTACAATGTATCCCAAATTGTTTCATTTTGGACTAGATAAGTAAAAATGTTAAAAGGAGTCATGGGCTTGATTTCCGTGAAAACAGCAGTAGTGAAAAAAGATATCTTGCTTTGTTTTAACGATAAATCAAATTTGAAAATTTTTTCTATTCAGAAGATGTGCCATAACTTCATTCATTTTTGAAAATATCTGAAAAAGATGAAAATTTTCAACAAGCACGTTTCCATCCGAGATAAGTGATTATTTTAAATTTTTCTTATTTTTGAATTTTTTCTTGATGAAAGATGAAAAAACATGCTTTCGTATTTGAAAAAAAATTTTGAATTTTGAATATAGTTTCTTATTTCCGGTAGAAAAGCGCTTCTAGAAAGTTCGAATCGTTTTAAGATATTTTCGTGAATAAACAAGTTATGGCACATTATTGAATTTGAATGGCGTTCTTACGAAAATCGAGCCCAGGACACCTTTCGAAGTTTTTACCTGTCTCGTCCAGAACTACCTAAAACAGTCAAAATTAAGCAAATTGTGATGCCCTCCACATTGTAATGCATCAAAAAAATTTCTTTTTATTTAAGAGGTGAAGAGGGAACTTTTTTTGATATTTTATCGATTGAGGCAGTGCGAAATCTGCTGGGTCAGCAAGTTATAAATAAAATCCGAAAAGAAAACTTGATGCGAAAGTAACGAATATAATGTTCTTACCGTGTTAAAACCCATTTTTCTATAATTATTGTGATACTTATTTCCATGTGTCATAAACTGCTGTCGAAGAAATTTTCAACGAACAAATAAAGTTAGGAAGTAATACGAACAGTTCGGTTCGGAATCAGAAAAGGGGATTACTCGTGGGGATTTCTGATATAAAACAGAGCAGGCGAGGGGTAAACAGAGACTTAGATAACTTTGATACGAGGAGCTGTAGAACTTGTTCCCACTGAAACGATTTGTTGATTGCGGAAAAACCAAACTTGTAATGCTATTATGAAATAACCACCTCAGGAACTCTCCACTCATTCCAGTTTATTGATCTTCTTGTATATTCGACGTCATTTCTTTGTTTTTCTCTTGATTATTTTCGGTATGTTGCATGAGAAGGCCCAACTGGGAATTTGATTGGCACGTAGGATGTTTCAACTAAATGCTCATAGATTGCCTCAAAGTAAATAATTCGTAAAGTGAACAATTTTGATAACTGTACACAATAACTTCGAATAACAATTGAATTTAGCAGAAAAAATCAATAAAGAATATTTTCAGTTTTTCGATTCGAATATTATTCACTCGAGCCAACTTCAGAATTTTTCTCCTGGTTAATGAAAATATCTCCATTAAATCCTGCTTCTCATAAATATCAAAGGGTAACGTCCGACCCGCAGAGTCAAATCAAAGAATTCGTGAATATCAAATTGAATATCATTCAGAATATGATACATAAATTATTATAGCCATAAATAACAAATTCTTCGGATTTGAAATTAAATTTACCTACACACACCAGACACGCGGACAAGTCTCATATAAAATACTCCATTATACAGGGTGTACCAAGTTCGACGGCCTATTAGGCGTTTCTGGAGAACTAGACTTATTTGGAATCTGAAAATTGGGATTATGATATTGTTTGACATTATCTACCGAGCTAAAATATTCTTGGAGCCTGACCACTTTCAGTTATACAGGGAGCGAAAAAAAAATTTCAAAATTTTTTGTTTCTGTTTTTTTCTTTTTGAATTTGACAGAGTATGCAATTCTGAATACATTCGTACTCAAATCGTCGCATTCGTCGAAATACTCTCGAAAATATCGAGAAAAACCTGAAGAAAAAGAGAGAAAAGAGTATTCGGTATTATGTTTGTTATTCCTAATCTAGATACCTTAAGCACAAACCGTTTTTACATTTTTGAAGTCGAAGAATGTGGAAATATTGTACATTTCTAGAATTTTGAAAAACTCATCACAGGCTGTTCCAAATGTTGGGTCAAAAATTGGGATCAAGATTGGCCCATAACTTTCGTTTTTCAAATTAGAACCCTATTTTTTTATGATTGCGTTGGATTGTATGAAGAGAAGTGATAATAATGTTTTCATATGTTAATGCTCCTAAAATTAATAATTCTTGAGTTATTTAGGATTTCCTGATTTCATGTCGTACGTAGCGTCAAATTCATTAAATCTGTTTCATATCAACTATGACCTTGGTCATAGATGATAAATTATTCCAATAACTGACTAGTGACACACCTTTTTTCCAATTCATTCATCATTGTTGTAGTGAAACAGATTTCATGCATTTGACGCAACGTACGACATGGAATCAGAAAATACTAAATTACTCAAGAATTATTAATTTTTGGAGTATCAACATTATAGAACATTATCATCATTCTTCTTTGCAGAATCGAACGCAATCATAAAAAGATAGGGTTCTAATTTGAAAAACGAAAGTTATAGACCAATCTTGATCCCAATTTCTGACCGAACATTTGGAACACCCTGTGACTAGTTTTTCAATATTCCTAATATGTAAAATATTTCCACTGTTTTCGACTACAAGAACGTGAAAACAGTTTGTGCTTAAGATATCAAGATTAGAAATAGCAAACATTATACCGAATATTCTCATCTGCCTTTTTTTTGTTTAGTTTTTTTTTATATTTCGGAAAGTATTTTGACGAATGCAACGATTTGAGTATTCAAGTGTGTGTCACTAGTGAGTTATTGGAATGATTCATCTTTTATGACCAAGGTCATAGTTGAAATGAAACAGATTTAATGAATTTGACGCTACGTACGACATAAAATCAGAAAATCCTAAATAACTCAAGAATTATCAATTTTAGGAGCATTAATATGGGACATTATCATCACTTCTCTTCGTACAATCCAACGCAATCATAAAAAAATAGGGTTCTAATTTGAAAAACGAAAGTTATGGGCCAATCCTGATCCCAATTTTTGACCCAACATTTGGAACACCCTGTGATGAGTTTCTCAAAATTCTAAAAATGTACAATATTTCCAAAGTCTTCGACTTCAAAAATGTGAAAACGGTTTGTGCTTAAGGTATCTAGATTAAGAATAACAAACATAATACCGAATATTCTTTTCTCTCTTTTTCTTCAGGTTTTTCTTGATATTTTGGAAAGTATTTCGAAGAATGCAACGATTTGAGTACGAATGTATTCAGAATTGCATACTCTGTCACATTCGATAACAAAAAAAACAGAAAAAAATAATTTTGAAATTTTTTTTTTCGCCCCCTGTATAACTGGAATTGGTTAGGCTCCAAGAATATTTTAGCTCGGTAGATAACGTCAAACATTATCATAATGTTCAGATTTCAAATAATTCTAGTTCTCCAGAAACGCCTAATAGGCCCTCGAACTTGGTACACCCTGTATATGGAGTTTTAATATCATTAAATGATATCCACAAATTTTTAGGTATCATTGGATTTATGTATTATTATCAAGAAGTGGAGTTCATTTTTTCGGTTCGATAAAACCATTCTTACAATACGAATATTACCATTGCGGTCCCAGGTCCATTGTTTGTCTGGAACAACAGTATCAATATCCTTCAGGGACAGTTTTTGAATTCCAGCCACCGCTTCGTTTCAATGTAATGATACCCATTGTATGCATACAGTAGGTACAATAATACTCCACAGGGTGTTTCACGAGTTGCCAACACTAAATACAGTTATATTGGAATTCTTGTGTAAACCGATATTATATCATTTCCAAACTGAAAAAATTGGTCGAGGCTTGGTTGGAACCATTTGATTTATTGGCATTGATTTACCATTCACCTTGTATGAGAATTTGGTACATAAAATCCAAGGTACGGACATCACGAGATTACATTATTGCATTGGTTAATACCTTACAGAAGTTTTAGATGTAATCCATGTCATTTTCGTCATTTGGTCTTACAGGATAATTCAAATTGAGTGATCCCACCTCTAAGATAGATAGAAAACTGAAAAATAATTGGATTTTGTGTAGAATAGTTATTCATGATACAATAGTTATTTATGATACACGAGTTCAAAATTCGAAAAGGAGCCACGAAGTGGCGAGTTTTGGAATGAAATAGTGTCAGAATGAGCATTCTGTACGAGTATCTTGAATTCTCCTCTCAGATTCGCTTTATTCTAATCGAAATTAATTAAAAATTGTCGTAAATAACTTTTAGTTATTTTTGCATTGAAAAATGTAGATTGGCAAAACTGTCTTCTATCTCATAAAATTTGACAGTTGTTAAATGAATTCGTGGCAGGCCAACATGTAATCAATAAAAAATATTACTGAAAATAGTGATAGAATGAAATATTCTTACATCGTTTTGTTCTATGAGATGTGAGAGAAGGAACGGATTTGAACATAATTTGAGAAATCAGAATGTTCCGAAAACGGTAAACAGTATCGAGTATCCTTCTGGTGTAGAATTAGATGATGTTCAAGTTCCATTGAAATTTCCGTTGATAAAGCTTATATTGAAAATTTGTGTTCAATACTACTGCTTGGTACAAACTTTCTAACCAGCGCCCCCTATGAGAGTAAGATATGAAAACAAATTCAGAGAATGTATCCAAAACACATCCATGAAAAATTTCATCACAAATCACAATGTTGCCATATTTCTACAAATTCGTGAAAATGTGTGTAGTTTTTTTTCAATGTCTATCTTGAATACGAATGACGTTATGAAAATTTCATTTTTATCAAACTCTGTACATTTGGATCAAGTGTTGACATACATTAATTTTCAACGTGAGATATGGAGTCTCCACGTCATATTGAAATGAAATTGTACTTGATACCCCATAAACTCCTTCTTGCAGAAAATTTTCCAATTTTAAAATGGGATAAAATGGAAAATGTGTCCAGTGAGGTTTTACCTGAAATAATTACACAACAATCTGGGAATAATATCATCTATACAAATTCAATTCCAAATTCAACAGTAAAAATTAACAGAAGCAGTTTCCCTCAAGAAAGTATTTCATTGTAGAAACCGTTGAACTGTGAATAGAAGATCTGTTGACCTACAGACTGACAGATGGCGCTGCGTTTAGACAGAAGAACACTGTTTCAGTTCGTTCTTGTTGATGAGTACTGAACACAGATAGAGCGATATGGTCAGATGTCAGATGCAAGGTATTTCCTGGCTTTGAGGGTGCTGCTAAATATGCAAAGATATTATCTTCAGTTGAATTTATTCTTGATGTTATTTGTCAGCAACAATATCCATGAACTCACTCAGGCCCGGACTGGTATGGTTGGGGCCCACAGAAAAAAAATTTGGAGGGGGCCACAGAGCCACCTCCAGGGGCTTAAATCCAGCGTACTGGTTCGTTCAGAGGATGATTTCACTGCGAACGCTGAATTTCTGACACTGACGTGTTCGAACTGGAAGTGTTATCTTCACCCATTATACTAAAACTACACAGTTGGTTCATATATCATGATCTACACTCCAGTTAATGACGGGAGAAGGTGGTGAGTTTACGTGCGCGATGTTGATTAGCCAATCGCTCCCACTTCGTATCGGCTTGATATTTGTTTTTTCTAGGGTCAGTCATCAGGATTTGTAAAAGAGAGGTCTCTTCTTTATTGTTTATGTTTTTGCGTTTATAAATTTCAATTGCTTCCATGTTGATCCTGATAGTAACTTTTGGTATTGAAAAAAATCTATGTTGTGTCCATTATTTTGGACATTATTCGCTAATGCGGATTTTTCTCTCTGATTCAGTCGACAGAATGGTCTGTGCTCCTTAGTTTTCGTATGATATTCCGTTTTATTCTACCAATATTGAATTTGCCGCAGGCACAAAGTATTCTGTAAATAACGGCTTGAGATATAATAACTCGCCCAAGTTGTGTCGGCTTATGAACGGTCTCGATATTGTGCCTTTCAGTATTCTATACCAATTCAATACCAGAAATTCCAACTCGCGTACACGTCAAGCTCTCTCTACGAGTGTTTTGATAACTCCTCGTTTCTGTTTTGGGTGATTATTGAACTCCTGTGTGGAGATCTGTCAGTGTGGGTTGGAAAATCATTTGTTGAGTTGTTTAGTTGTATATCGATTTAACCATTCATTTGGAATAAATGAATCTTCACTGAAACCTTGTTGAAACTTACTTCCCGATGTTTTTGTTCACTTTTTGCGATTTGTGAAGAATACCTTTCTTCCTCCACATTCTGCCGTAAAAATTGGTTTGTTATCGCTTTCGTTCAACTCACATTGTTCGATTTCCAAATCGTTACAGAAAAATAAATGTGAACTATATACAGGGGCAAGCCAAGTAGATTACGAATCATTTCATAGCATATCAAACAAAAATAATAAAATGATCAACATTTATTAGTACTTATTCGTAATCGTATTATCATCAGGGTATTTAGTTTTACCGAAAATATTAGATGTACTTCTGGACTAGATAGGTGAAAATTTCGTAAAGTGTCCTGGGCTCATTTTTGTGAAAACACCATCAGTGAAAACCGTTTAACGATATTTTCTTTTTTTTTTTCAAGTTTAGATTTCGAAAAGTGCCATAACTTTTTCACTCACAAAAATATCTGAAAACTATTGAAAATTTCTAGGAGCGCTTTTTTCCAGCAAATAGGAAACTATATTAATTTTATTTTTCTGATGAAAACAACCACTTTTTCATATTAAACACGAAAGATTGTTTTTTCATTTCATTTCATAAAAAATCAGAGATGAAAAAAATTTGAAATAATGTCTCATTTCCAGTGAAAAAGTGTTTTTTGAAAGTTTTCATTTTTTTCAGATATTTTCGAGAATGAAAAAATTATGGCTTATCTTCTGAATCGAAAAAATTTCAAAATGTTGTTATATTTTCAGAACGAATGAAGATATCGTGAAACTGTTTTCAATATTGGTGTTTTCACCTATCTAGTCTAGAAGTACCAGAAACAGCAAAATCAAGCAATTTGGGATACCTTGTATATCGAAACAGAAAGATTAATAAAGTGTGCTTGACAATAATAATAATAAACAAGAGTCGAAGATGCGGATTTTTGCACCTGCACGAATAGTTTATGTTGAAAAATAGTACAGAAGCATAAGTGTAGGTGGTGACAAATGCAGAAAACTGACAAAACAAAACACAAAGCTCATCAAATTTTCTAAGATGCATATATTTTCGAGTGAAATATTTCAATTTTGGAAGACACTCATTTTTTCTAGTAATAGGTTTCTACAACCGGGATGGTTTTTGGGTTCAAAGCTATTGATCCTGGTATAACAACGTGAAAACCTTCACATACAAAACGTATTTAATATTCAGAACCAATCTACTGATCTAATCAAGACAATTTATGTCTTTACTTAAGTATAAAAATACCGAAAAAGAACAATTTCTCATTTTAAAATGATTTCTATCACAAGAGTTAATGTTCATGTCAAAACATGAAACGAAAACTTGTGCAATATGGGAACAATATCAGAGCTATCTGTAATCGGAAAATGAGGTTTAATGAATTTTTACATCAGACCTGTTCTGAGGGTTTTCTATTGAAGACTTTATACTGAGCTCATCAGGAAAATTTTTGCCTAAGTTTTCGATTTTTTCCTTTTTTTCTCCCGGTCATGTGTACATTCAAAGTGAGCGGATCAGTAAAAAATCAATCCGAATTTGAAAATTCAATGAAATGTAATGGGAGTGAAATTATTTTCCGGGAGGCTGGAGGAATTGAAATATTGAAAAAATTACTAATTTTAATGGTCTACGGCCTCCGTGAGATCCCTTCTCTTTCGACTATAAACTGTCTTTGCCGCCTTTGATTCACATTATGAACCCAGAGGAAATGAACACGTACCATTCCTATTTTATGGGAAATGAACATTGTTCGAATGGAAGAGCCCATATTCATACAATTCTAAGCTTACGTCTGGTTCACTTCCGCTGTTTCTGAGAACTCTAATTTATATATATCTTAATTTTCTCGAAACTGTTGTAGAATGAACTACTTATTAGTTTCACTAATAGTCACTATTAGGTAAATTGCTCATATTTGTTCCATTTATTTCAGATTTGAGAAAATATGAAACATTCCCAGGTATTTACCATTTATACGGATGGGTTGTCTCGACGGAACTTCACATGAGTTGAGAGATCGTAACCGTTGCAGAAATCTACCAGAGGAAGATGTGCAGACTTCATATAATGTGAACGGGGAAAACTGAATATTTCACAAAACCGAAAGAGGGTGGTTTCTTAGTAATAGGATGATCAAACTCACCTAGATTGAAAAATGAAATATTTCAATCAAAAATATTTCTGTCCTTTCTTAGTTTCACAGTGTTCATTTTGTCACAACTCCCATATATATAACAGATAGTTGTATCATATAAAATACACATATAATGTTGGGGGTCTCTAATAAGAAAGGCCCCTGCGTAAAAATTTGAGCACTAATTTGTCAGGGGCAAAAACTTTACGAGAGAAAACCCATATTCAGTTTCCAGGAAAATGCAGAGACCTCCCAGAAAATATTTCAATAGATAAATGCTCGGTTAGTTAAAATTGATACTGAGCTATTCATTTGTATAAAAGCTTGCCATGGAAATTTCTCCTGAACGACTCAAATGCGCACACATGGAATGACGGGGATATCAGAACAACCAATTACAAACTTAGATCTGGGTCAATAAAAATAATAATAAGAATATGCTTTTAGATGATGAAAATATTAGATTCATTTTCAATCATCAGATTGGAATAATAATTCGGAAAATGAACACATGAAACAGTACTAATTTATGCGAAAATAACGTGGAATAGGATGCGGTATTGACATCACTACCTCAAAAGTTTCAAATCAATAGATTGCAGATAACAAAAAGATGCAAAAGTGCAAAATGTCCTGTGAGCAGAAGTTTATTATAATTATTATTTTTTTAAGCAGGACCTGGAAATCCAGTATGACGACTCAATTTTGAGTTATGAATGTCTTGAAAATTTCAATATATCATTACAAAAACTATAGAAATGGAAATTTACAACAACGGAAAAAATCATTCCCAAATTTTCTAATTGGCTCATTAAGATTCAATTCAACAACATATTCGACACCAAAACATTCAGTTCATTTTACAAAATATTCCTCCATAAAAATTTGCAAACGTGAAAAGTTTACGTATATGAAAAGATATACCAGGAAAACATCAAAGTTTATTTGGATATCAACATGATTTGTAAAGCTCCTCGTTTTCATCAAGCTAGACTTATGAAAAAACATCAAAGAATTACTGGTGCCCTATGCTCTACAGGGTGTTTCAAAAAAAGGTAACCTCCTTTTTAGGATAGATGAAAACTGAAAAATAGAAGGAGTTGTTTGTTCAGTAAAAATGTTCCTATCGCTGTCTATATTCAAATATTTCTTTTATTTTATTTTGTCAAAAGTTCGCTGTGGAGAGGGCGAAACTGCTGATGATGAGAAATATATTATTTCTCTCACAATGTCGGGAATATGTCATAATATAAAATTATTTGTGTGGGAGGAAGACTGAGAAAAAATTGCATTTAGATGATGAAAATTTTAGATTTATTTTCAGAGGAGATCTAGAATCATCAGATTGAAATGATAATTCAGAAAATGAACACATCAAACAGTACTAATTTATGCGAAAAATAACATGGAATATGAAAAAGATAAAAGAGTGCAAAATGTCATGTGAGCAGAAGTTTATTATAATTATTATTTTTTTAGCAGGACCTGGAAATCCAGTATGAGGCTCAATTTCGAGTTATGAATGTCTTGAAAATTTCAATATATCATTACAAAAACTATAGAAATAGAAATTTCCAACAACGGAAAAAATCATTCTCAAATTTTCTAATTGGCTCATTAAGATTCAATTCAACAACATATTTGATACCAAAACATTCAGTTCATTTTACAAAATATTCCTCCTTAAAAATTAAAAGATTTGTCTCTGAGGTGTATAAGATTCTGAATTTGCCAAACAAAGCTGGAACCGGTATATCTCTGATCTAAGTGACTAAATCTTATATCCTTTCTTCAATCTCATGATAAAATGATCTGTGAGCCTGAAAATACATTCCGATGATTACCAATTTGAAGTATTCTATGTTTCAAAAATGCTCTCGGTGTGTTCTCCGTAAATGCAGGGAAATTTTTTTTTTCTCAAAAACTTGGTACGAACCGTGGAACTAGAACCCTCTACATTTATGAGATATATCAGCCTCCAAAACAATTTGTATAAAATTTGATTAGTTTTGCAGAATCGTAAAAAATGTGTATATTTTTCTCTTGTTTTTCAACGCCCTGCGTCTTTAAAACGAATGGCGTAACGAAAATTATTCGCCTTTTTTCGAGAAATGATTTCAATGCAGTTCTCTTACTATGGTTTTAATAGGAGGGGATATTCTTTTCGTGAAGTACATGAAACAATTCAAATGATCCGTGATTCATGATCATATTTCATGGAAAATTCTTCCAATCGAATGTTCACAACCTGTTTCCGGTCATCTGCACATATTCTGAGATTGAATACATTCCTCCTACTTCAATGGTTCGTTGGAGGTTATTACATCCGATGATAATTAAGTTCAACCCCAACCACTTACGATATTGAAATGGATTCGACCTCAAACAATCCTGGAAATGTGTTGGAGCAGCAGAGCATGGATGCCTTTCGAGACGGATATTCGGAAGCTGTATGCAATAAAGCTTGGATTCGATATTCAGACAACTTAATCCCGGAGTGCAATTAGAAAGGCTCAAGTGGAGCAAGAATAGAATTAATGGATAACTTGGTCCAGGTTTATGTCCAAAATTTGGACTGATACCTACTTCGAAAAGCTCTATATTGAATTCACTAGCTATGAGGTATCGAATATTGAGTAATGAGAATAAAAAAATTCAACGCATCAAAAAGAAAATGTTTCACTCAATTAGCTAATATTTTTCTTGTAATTTATAATTCGATTATGTAAATAATTCGATTTCATTCTCATTCATACCAGTCGACTGTGAATATGAATTACATATTACTGTAAATGATCAATAATTCATAACGATTTTCTGAGGAATCAGATATCGATTTCGACTGATAGATTGCAGCATCTAATATTCGACATGCCTTCTGGGTTTCTTCGAAATCACTCAAGAGCTCCTTATAGTTTGTGCGAGTATAAATTATCCACCTAAAAACATTTGCATGTGAAATATTGTCAAGACGAGGCCGTATTTTTCAAAAGTTATCAGATCTCATTTAGAGCTAAGCTGCTAACTCTTCATCTTCACAAATTCTATGTCAGAATGAGTGACTTGGCGTAAGAAGAGAAATGAATTCGATGTTCATATCTTTCAGGTTATAACATAGTTTTTGGAGTTACGAAACGCCCACGTCACTTATTTTGACCAAGGCATAGAGTTTGTCCAATAAGGACTTGTGAAGTTGAAGAGATCTGATAACTTTTTGACAATGTTATAAATACGGTCTCGTCTTGACAATATTTTACATGAAAATGTTTCTGGTTGGATTTCAATTTTTTTTTGTAGGTTGCTCATGAGACATTTTTTAAATTTTTTTTTCAATAAAATATAATTATTGCGAGATTGCGAGACTTATTCAGAATCCATGTTCAAAATAGAAAATATATTTGAATATTTTTTTCAACATTCATAACAAGCAGTCCTCCGTTTGTATCAATTCTCAGACCACTAACATCAGAATTGGCGTAGGTAGCAGTGAAAGTTTCAAGTTTGAGATTGTTTCCGTTGTTTGTGTACTGATGCAAGCTCACATACCAAATCGGTGGTTTTCAGATATCTTCAGATAGTTAGTTATGTTTTTGTCTACCTTTTCTACCTGCTTACTGTGAACGGGCCGCCTAGCCAAGCTAGAGAGTATGCACACAGTGTTAAACACTTATAATACTGTCTATACTGTAAAAATTGTTACTTTCGAAATAGTTAGGATCATTACTTTTAAAGGCAGGAATACAAAAGGTCGAGCAGCACCAGCAACTAACAACGTAAATTTCATGGCCATGTGGCAAATCATTAATGAATTCAAAAACATTTCAAAAACTGTTAGGATTTTAGTATTCAGGAAGGTATATTTTGAGCAGACAGGGGTTAATCCTGTGAACTATCATTGTCATTTCTCACCTATAGTTGCTGACGTGAAGAATACATTGGCGCCATCAAAATTTTTCATCAGGGATGAGCCAGATGAAAATTTTCTTGAAATAGTATATTCTAAAACAAGTTGCAGAATGAGCTCCTATTCCAACACGAATGCGAAGTTCGAAAACGAGCGACGAAGGAGCGAGTTTTGGATAGCATGAGTGTTGGAATTGCCTTCTGCAACGAGTATTAGACGGTATTTTCTCTATTTCAGTCAATTTTTGTGAAATACTCCCGAAATTCAAATGAAAATTAAGATTAGTGACTTTTGTTTTGTATCTTGGCAGTTGGTGTGACATACGAAATTTGACAGATCACGGATTTTGAATTGATTTGATTCGAAACTTGATTCGATCGGAGGTCAGTACTGACAATCAGAAAACGAAAAATATAACTGAAAACAATGCTGTAATGAGTTTCATTACAGCACTACTTTTAGTACTGTAATGAATTCATTACGATACTGAAATAGAGAAACTTAATTTACGTTTTCTCTCCCAGTCTCTGAAACAAGAAACAATTAGAAATTTTTTTTTAATAATATAAAAAAGGTCCTTGCTTAAAAATTTGAGCACTAATTTGTCAGGGGCCAAAAACTTTACGAGCAGAAATTGTTGCCTAACAATAAACAAAAAGAAAAAAAAATCACTTTGAAATCTTCTACAAAGTTGAATGAATAGTTGTTATTGTCTGACGAAGGAGTCTGATTTAGACTCCTGCTTGAGATTTCAGAGTGTTCTTTTTCTTTTTGTTCATTGTTAGGCAACAATTTCTTCTCGTAAAGTTTTTGGCCCCTGACGAATAAGTGCTCGAATTTTCACGCAGGGGCCATTCTTATATTATTAACATTTTTTTTCTTATTGTTTCTTGTTTCAGAGACTGGGAGAGAAAACCTAAATTAAGTTTTCGAGAAAATGCAGAGACTTCCCAGACAATATTTCAATAGATAAATAAAAATTTGATGAGGTGCAGGCTAACTCAGTTTCCCGTTCTGCTGAAAAACAATAGAGGAATCAAATTTCCGGAGGGGGACATGGCCCCCCTGGCCTCCCTCTGTGGACGACCAAAGGGAGATATTATTGTTGGGTTGAGAAATGAAAAACGTAAGAATATGTTATAGCACTAAATTGTTTTAAATATTACATTACAAGATGCCTTACCGATATTATAAACATTCCAGGAGGGAATATTCCCGGAGGTTTTCAAGTATGCCGTATTCTCGAGAGTTATCGAAATCTTTTCTAGACGAATCACTGATAACAGTGGAAAATAACCTATTCACGAATCGACATAAAAGATTCAGGGTTGCAAGAGGTAGAAGAACACCTTTACTCGATTTCATCTCGAATATCACTGAAGGCTTTGAGGATCGAGAGATAGCTTTAGCAACTCTGACTGCTAGTTCCATGAGGTTCTACTTTGGGAACAAAATAATACAATTTCCATTCATCAAGTATAAAACTCCTCAAGTAAATCCTCATTGGCCGAACGCAGGTCGTCATTGTCGGAATGAAGTGGCCTGACCGCAGGAGTTCCACAAGGTTGTGCCTGAGTCCTCTGCTATTTCCGATTTATTTAAATGACGTAGATCTACTGGAGGTGGGGACGAATTATACTTAGTTCGCTGACGTGACAAAGGACCGAGTCACTCAAGGCGACGAATAGGCTCCTCATGAACATTGGAAATGTACTTGAAGTAAGGATGCAGTTTCTAACAATACTGGTGAATCCTCATTGACTCTCGTGAGTAGACTTTGTCAGTTTGTGTGCTCCTGAGCATAAACATCTTTCTCCTTAGGAATCTGACGAATTGAGTTGTAACGGTATGATTTGCCGATTTCAAATTCCCGGAGTTTCCGGATCGTCTCGGATCTGGAATCGGCCAAGAACGCGATTTCTAGTACGAGCTGGTCGCGTCGGGAGTATTGTGTGTGCCAAGTCGAGCGGCTGACGAAAAATTCTCTCTCTGATATCCTATTATTTTGGCACTGCACCTGAAGAGGCAGTAGTTTAAACACTTATTCTTGAAGCGAAATAGTTTAACCTGGGCAATTGTTAAGATTGGTGAGTACGAAGTTGATCAGACAACCATATACCTATTTTTGCTAATGATTCATATGTTTCATATGAGGTGAGACACGCTTGGGTTCCGCCATTTTGAGGATCGAATGACTTCTTATCTGATTTCCTCAACCATCTGATGAATCAACCTTCCTTCTAGATCAGTTTATCTATGCCATAATTGATTAATTGAATTTGAACATTTCATAGTTCCGTGACCCTCTGAATTTAAATTTCTCGATTTATTTATGCCAGTGTTTTGGTGAACACGTGGAAATTTTTTGCTTTCCTGAATTTTTTCATGTACACTAAGATCATCAGAGATCTCAGTGAATTGTGGAAATTTGACGATACAAAAAACCGATACAAGTGTTTTTTTAATAGCCTTTCTGGAGGAACTGCAACGTCTTCCTGGAGATTTAGAAGAAGTCGAGGGATAGTCACTTCCCTTACCTGGCATTATTACAACAAGATAAGTTAATAAGGAACAAAAAACGCTCGTGAATGATGTTTCTGACGAATTGTTTAATATTTAACATATTCTTGTCCTCATGTTTGAATGTTTCAATTTGTGATCAGAGAGGAATAAATCTCGACCATTCGAGTTTTGATTATCATTAGCCTGGGTAGAAGCATATTACCTCCTTCTACTTTATATAAATGTAAGGTAGTTTCATGTTCTATCGTCAAACCATCACCTAACTTAATTTATCTCATTAACCTTGCATAATTGACAACCAACGTAAGGCACAAATTTCCCTTGTGCTTACACAATTGGTGACTGATGTGAAAGGATGTGATTTCTTTAACGTTACAGGGTTTCGGGAAATTTCCTCGAAAAGCTCCTATTCCTATCTTTTCTAGAGCAGTGTAACATGCGGAATCTTAGCATGGGGTCATTCAGCCGGCAGGCTGCAGATCTTCTTCATGCAGCGGAGAATCATAAGAATTTTGGAAATTTTAAATTATAGGTATGATTTTCGGAGGACATTGAGGTATACTTGGTACCATGGCATTCAGGTTCATGCAAGAAGGGGGATGGAGAGTCCCCACAATATAAACTTGCTATTAGGTAAAATTTAGATTGGAGACATTGGGAGAGTCTTCCAGACATTCGCCGTGGTCCATTAGGAATAATTTCACTGAACTTTTCGCCTACAACTGAGGCATCTTTCGAGGATTCTTAGTCTAAGATTTCACCTCAGAATTTCTGACACTGACGTGTTCGAGTGTTATCTACATCCCGCTTAATGGCAGGAAAAGACGGTGAGTTTACGCACTCGATGATCATTGATCGGCCTATAGTCAGCTTAATATTTGTTTCTTTTGAACTCGGCAACCAGGCGATATGTAAAAAAAAACGTTTTCTCTTTTCTGTTCATATTGTTTGTATGTTTATGAGTTTCAATAGCTTTCATGTTCAAACTGGTAATTTTGATATTCGGAATGATCTCTGCTTTTGATGAAATTATATTTTGTTTTTCTGTTATTTAATTCCCGTATTGATGATTCGTTTTATTGTACAATATACACCTTGCCGCAGTCACAAGTTATCCAGCAATTACCGGCATGTGAAAGTAAGTTGACTTCGCCTTTGGTAGTTCTGATCATTTGCCTTAGTTTTTGTGTCAGCCCTTAGGTGTTCCCAATTGTATCTGAGACCTTACGGATGTATGGTAAGATAGAGTTCTTCCATTCTTCACGTGTGGAAAATCTGGGTCCAATTGTCCTTTGCATTTCTTTGGAATTGTACTGTTTTGATGACTCCTCGTCTCTTTTTTTGGGTAATTCGAGACTGAAGAATACTAAAGATCTACCGTCTTGAAGCCGCGTCGTTTAAAATGAAAATAATCACAAGAATAAGCCCGTTTATTTGCAATACAACTTTTCTACATGGCCGATTAATATTCCAAAACCAATGTTTTTTCATGAAAATTGAAAGGGGCGGCCAATTTCGAAAACTTTGGAACCATCGCAAATTTACGGTTTCGTAATGAGTCTTCAATAAACCATCGGTGATGCATGACCCTAATAATAATCTAGTAGTGAGAGAGGACAGCAATTATTCTCAACTCGGTTTACTGCAATAGTCTATCAACTATTAATAGCCCCGCAACTAATGATCATTAATTTGTCAGATAATGCGCATAACATTTCGTGTGATATCCAACATCCAGGAAGATTTAACACCTACAACACTCTTTAATTAGGTTCCTTGAACGTCATTCAAAATTACTGTCTCATTTAAGTTCTGGAATATAATGATAAGATTAAATTGTTTCCACACGATCCATCAACATGTTTCTTGATGTAACATTCATGAAGGATGGTCAGTTCAAAGTGCATCAAACGGATTCTCATTACCTCGAGGCGAAAATTCAGAACTAATGAATAGTTAATAACGGGTCTGGTACATGTGATCGATGTCAGAGTAAAAGCAAAAACGAAGAGCCAATATTTCGTAACAGTTATTTGGCAGGAATGGTGATTCGTGTTCGATTATGAGAAAGGGTTGGCGTTGTATGTTATAATGTATGAAGATTTAATTCTTTGAGAATATGTTGAACTCTGGGGTTCTTGATCTAGTGAAATTCATAATGTTCCTTGTGAGATAGATTGGTGTGTAGTGTATGTTAACGATACTTTGACCCTTGAGTGGTAAAATATGAATACAAATTATAGTTATGATATTGTATGCGTTACAGCCAATTTCTAACGATAAAAATAAACGATGAAGACGACAAAAACACGTTAACATATATTATGTTTCGGGTTCAATCCTATTTTCAAAACTGAATACGCAAATACACAAAGTACACTGATAATAATAACAGATAACATATGTTAATTTCAGAGATAGGCGGAAATCTAGTTGGTCATTTACTTATGGCTGAAGATATCTCTGAGATTTCTAAAAACATAAAACATAAACATAAACATTTATTTCATCCTTACAGACATTACAAAAATGTATAGGATACGTTCAATACAAAATTCGAAAGTATACACATAGTGAAAAATAAGAAAAGTAATTTATAGAAAAATAAATTTGAAATTGTACAAAAAATATTCACTTGTGCTATAAAAGCACTCTTCAAGAAGAAGTAACTTTATTTCATTCTTGAGCTGTTTGTCATTCAGATTTTTCAACTTGTTCGGCAATTTGTTATAAAGTTTCAAGCCTGTGAAAGATGGTGAGGATTCGTATTTAGTAGTGTTATGCCTTGGTATACACAAGATGTTACTATGTCTGGTATCATATCGGTGAAAATCAGAACATTTGGCTTGTAATTTTAAATTTTTTCTTATATATAAAAGACAGTGCAGAATATAAATGCAGGGAAGTGTCAAAATCTTGTATTCCCTGAAAACTGGTCTACAAAAATCCCGAGGTCTTAGGTTGAAGATGAGTCGAATTATTTTTTTCTGTGCTATGAATGCACGAGTACTGGTTGTTGAGTTGCCCCACAGAACAACATTACTCAAACGCAATTACATTACTCAAATGGCAATAGACCATACTATAGTAAAGACTAAGCAAAGCATCAGCAGGAAGAGAATTTTTGAGACGCAGTATTGCGTAGTAAGAACTACTGATTTTTTTGCAAACGTGGTTCACATAATATTGCCATCTCAAATTTGCGTCCAGGAACAAGCCCAGAGATTTCACATATTCGGCTGATTGTAAATGAACACCAGCATTCTCCTTTATTACCTTTATGTAAGATTTTCATATTATGGAAGTCAATGAAGTGGTTCAAAGTTATGCAGTGATCTGGAAAACCAGTTGTTTCATTTTCAGAATAAATTTTTTCTGTTCTTCAATTCTAACCGCCAGAGAACGGCCAGTTTGATCTATTCAGAATGCACTCATCACATGACAGCATATACACAGCACTCAACTTATTGGTACATATAATATCAATTTCATTATTTCGATTTTTTTTGTACATTTGTTAATTGATAGATGCGACGTTCCTTTGGCACAATTGCTCTCTTATTGAGGCTACAAAATAATTACACTTATTTACATCAAAAATTTCGAGATCGATGAATTATAACCTCAAATTTTCAAAAGTACAAGAACAGACAATGCACAAAAACAGAACTACCTATTCTGAATTTCCGCTCAGAGAACAAATCACAGCTTCATCAAGAATATTATTATCATGTTGACAATTCTTGCAATATGTCGTAAATTTTGGTCCTGAAAAATATTCTGTTTTCTTGTGTTATTAGATGTTTGTAAATGATGGGAAAAACGGAAGAGTATCTGTGGGAGTGGGGTGCAGACGTTTCTCCGCTTCTTTCTTTTTGGTATCTGGAAAGTGCCTGACAGCATTAAATATAGGTCTGCGGCTCTTTTTGGTTTTCATCGACCAAGACGTTTAGCAGTACTAATGACAGGTAACAACCCAGAAACTAGTCTATTGCTACGTTGGTTCGATGACAGCACGTTGCTGCAGTGTTTTTCATGATTTAAATTTTCACTAGTCCTAGTTATTCATTAATAAGATGTTTCGTTTATCTATGGGAGATGATGCATGATTTCTTATTATTAGGGTCCCATAGCGGTCTTCAAACATCTGAGGTTCCGAAAAATCATCACTAGGATGGTAGTACCTGGTTCGAAAAAAACCTCACGATCAGAGAGCAAGGCTCAGAACTTAAATTTGAATATTGAAGGAATTCGAAGGACAAGAGTGATTACGTTCCAAAATTAGCCTCTGAACATGGAGTAGAGATCTTCTAAGAAACAGAGGAAATTCTTCGTGAGGGAGGACAATTGAAAGTTATGTACTCATTGATTTTTCACCTATTCCAAGTAACGGTGTAGCTTGTTGAGTTATAAGTTTTCTTAAGTTTATAGCAATTCACAAAGGGGGAAATTGATTGGCTTTTTTCATGTCTTTCAAATATTGTGAAAATCTGTCATAACTAATTCATGAAGAAAAAATGTCTACAATGGGAGGTTAATTGAGAAAAAATTAATTGATTATGACTAACTATTTTTTTTGTTTTTGTCTTTTTTAATCCAGATATAGAATTTCGGGTGAATTGGTGAAGAGTCTGTTTGTCTCTGCTGCTCATAGAAGAACTACATGAAGGTGTTCTTCTGATCAAGTAGATGTCCTCCAAGATCCTCTTATATGATATTTTCCGTGAATTTTTTTCTAACATGGGTGAGGTGATGGTTTTTTTTTGGGTTTTTCCACTTTCCTCATTTTATCATACTACAGACCTGTATCGTTTCTTGTGTCATCTGTCAAGTCACCGAAGATGACAAGATCCGTTTGCACCATCGTTCCTTAAAGTTAAGGATCCCTTAAATATTTACAGTTGCACGACTGTCACTCAAATGAAATACTTACGTAAGGGACCTTAGAATATAGAACAATATTTTATTATCTATAAAGGGACCCTTAAATAGTCCTATCTAGTGATGGTTCAGTTTTTCACCCTAGTTTAATGAAGCCTTTTCATTGGATGGCCGGATACAGGCCATCCAATGATAGTTGTCATTTCCGTAACCTAGCTTTACTGTCATTTTAGCGATTTCATGCTAGTCAAAATTTCAGATTTTTTGCTTTAATTTCATAGAAAACAACAAATGTTCAGTCAGTTCGACAAATTATTTTAGGTTATAATCCCACCCTTGAATTTAAGGATCGAAACGTCACTTAAATATTTAAGGAAGGATGGTGCAAACAAATATCAGCTAATCTGTCAAGTCACAGAATATAGAATCACTCGATATTCAGGATAAGACATTGCAGAGGCATAGAATCAGTTGCAATGAAAAAGGAGACACCATTTTTCATGAATCCACGATTGGGAGAACGAAAGGAATGTTTTTGATCAGTTGCTATTGACGGTTTATTCAATATTCATGGAATTCAAAGTTACAAAACGAAGAGTCGATGAAAATGTTTTCACGGAATGAATAAAACCTAAACGAAATGTTTCAATGAACAGTTCGAAAATCCCGCTGAATATCGCAATCATTTCCGCTCTGCAAATCACAGGAATTCTCCTCAAACCGCATGCTAACGAGATGAATTTTTCCTTTCATCATCTGGCATGTCGAGTGCTGCAAAGTGTTTCTGATTATCGAAAAGTACAAGAAAAAGCGTCCATAATCCGAGCAAATGAGCGTGAATTGTACCCAATATGCAGAACGGACGCAAGGCCAGCATTTAACCGTCAATTAAAATTTTATGCAGCGCCTCATTGAGTTTTTCGAAACCTTCCAGTTCACCGCTTGATGAATATTTCTCCTCGCAATAAATGGAACGACTTAGACATCTGTGACAGGTATGATAGAATAGAGTAGTTGTAAGTGCTTGAAGTATCGAACCAGCCACAACCAGAGAGCAAGAATGAATCAAGAAGCGTGCAATGTCTGACATTCATTACATTATATCTTGATTAGTACACACTAGAAGCAAAAGATTGAGGAACTTCCTATTTCAAAAATAACATGAGGGAATGACATTACGCCAGTTGTGTACACTTCCGTCATGATGAAAATAATGTTAAATGAGAATGTAGTGTGTCTTCTATAAACCATTGCCACCAATAACCGAAACCTGTATGAGCAGCTCCTCCATACAAAATGTTGGCTGTGCGTTATCCAGAGTTTCAGATATGCCGTTTGTACGTACACCTATAAAATTCATACTTCTAATTTTATTTTCAGACTTCAACACACTCAACACTTAATTCCTCCTCAGCTCGTCTAGTTGAACAAATTTCATCAATCTTTTCTGATATAAAGTTGTATAGGACCAGTCGAACAATTGCAAGCTAGGTGGTTGAACTATCTGTTAAATATTTATTCACACTATAGTAGCATTTTTTCAAAGCAATTCACGAACAGATTTTCTTAGTTTTACCTCATTCATTGACTCTGTACATTCAGGCAAATAGTTAATCAAGTTCAAACTATTATAGTTAATAGACTTTCCGAACCTGGTAAATATCTTATCAATCTTTTCAATTTCTAGTAGTAATAATAACCTGAGGACGATCCCAGATGAAGCATAGATCACTCAAGAAAAATTTGTAAGGCCTCTTTACATCTCATTCAGATTTCTCATTTGATATATTCCGTACTTTTTCAATCATGCGCCTGTTTTTGCAACAGTTTGAGTCGGACAAAATAATTATGTGCCAGAAAATTTGTGGTGAATGCTTTATCCTAATTCAAATTTCAAGTAACAAACTGTAACGGACGAGTGCGATGATATTGCATTTCCGTTATTAAGGTTTGGCTACATCTGCATTATATTGGACTGCAGTACTCCTTAGAATGGTACAGGTAGATCATGCACCTGCACTAATTACATAACCGTACTGCTAACTTATTCACCAATTTTTTTATCAGTTATTTCAGTGCAATATCCAACCCATGCTAGTGGTCATTGACGTCCGAAAATACTCACTAATCAGATATTTATTATAAATTCACCGTATTCTAGATGACGGAAGGTTTTGCTCTCTAGCGTTTATACAATTTCTGCAAGAACAGGACTTTGTTTCTGGTTTTTCTTGAGGGAAGTTCAGTTTAAGGATTAAATTGAATTACTTACACTAAATTCATTCGGAAAAATGCAACAAATCTGAAAAATGAGCATGAACCAATTTCACATACGTAGTCTTCAAATCAGATCAAATAAAAATTTATTCACGGAGAAACATATTAATTAGATCAAATGCAAATGAAAGAGAAAAATCAAAATGAGAAAGTTTTAAATGTGTAGAGGGGAGAGATTTCAGGACTGAAGACTCAAACTTTCTTCATACATCCAAATTGAAGAAGCCTGACTTTTTTCTCTGTTTTCTTTCAAATTTTATTGGGATATCACACTTTTTCGGCGAAGAAATTCACGCACCTGCCTAATTATTCGTCACCACTAAAATGTCACTCGTTTCCCGAATTAACTTCTCCAAGTTAACACATTTATGCCCACCGATTTCTTAAATGAAATAAAATTATGAAACATACATTTTCGGAAACTGGAATCGTCCATAATATATATCTAACGAATATCAAAAAACAAAATTTTCAATTTACAGAAAAAGCAGGCGTACCTGAGCAACTACAATAGTCCAAGAGCTAGCGAACCTTTTGACTAACGGTTTGTCTGTAAGGCTAGAAATTTTTATAGCGATAGTTCCTAGCATGCTGAAGACGGAAATCATCGCCTGGCACCCCTCACCCCTGCACGTCATCAAGATCTATATCTTTGAAAGTGTTAAAAAAATTAAAAAAATAAACTTGTTCCTGTAAGCTTGAAACTTTCATACGATTTTGTTCGTTCATTGTGAAGTTCAAAAAAAAATTGAGCACAAGTACCTGCCAGGCGACTCGAAAAGGGTGTAAAATACAAAAAACAATTAACTTTTTTATGTAAGGCTGAAATTTATATATGTGTTCGTCTGAGGGAATGAAAAAATTAGTTTTATTATTAATCTTCATCATCATCTGATATGTTATCATTCATTTTTCATCTTATAGTACAGTCGTTTCAAGCGTAGTACACTGTGTCTTAAATTGGTTGAGAGTGCATTATATCTCAGCTATTATTGAAAATAGAGTCATGCGGTTTTCGAAACCCTGTGTCACTTTTTTGTAAAACTTTTAAATCCACAAACAGAAATATTCCATCTTCTTTTGTTTCTGGAATACAGTGCGAAAAGGAAAATGTTCACTTTTTGAAGATGTTATTATTTCTCGGGCCCTGTATGAGAAAAAAAAGTATGAAAATGTGTATAATAATGTTTTTATGTAGAAGTCAGTGGCGTAGCTTAAAATTTTTATCTAAAAAATGTTTTTAAGATATAGCTCAAACTTGAAATATTTCAAATGGAACACCTCGTATGTTTTAACGTCAAATCTTCTCATTTTTTTTCTGAATACATCGATGTATCATAACCTTACCTTTAATAAACTTGAGCGTCAACCATCCGAAAAATGTATACATTCGTCGCTCGATAATCCAGCGCTTGTCAATCCGGTACACTCGGTAGTCCGGCACTTTGGGACCCAGGTAACCCGCTTTATAATCCGGCATTTTATACAGCTGAACGCCGGATTACCGAGAGTAGTTTTTCCCGCTCGGCAGTCCGGACCTAACCACGACAGTGGTGTATTTGTTTTTTCTTGTTTCATAGCGTCCCTTGACAAAATAGCGGTCTTATTTAGCGAAAGTTAGATAGTAGTGAAATTCATATGAAGTTAGCTCTTTTTTCCTGTACAAATTCGATAATCCGGCATTTCCGATAATCCGGCATCAAGCGCCTACTGTATTTCTGTTTGGTTTTTTTTAAAGTAAGACATGAATTCTTCCACACATGCATCAAAAAACCATTTTTCAGTTGATATTTTGAAATTATGTTCAAAACAAAATAAAATAAATAGGTTTAGATCACATGGCTTTTTGAAAAAGTAATGATTAAATGCTTGTGAATATTGATTAAATGCGTGGGATATTTTTTTCAACTGAAATTTATTGAAGCATAGGTCGTGATACAGTTTGACGTTGAAATAAACATGGTGTTCCATATGAAAGATTTCACTCCGTTCCAATTCAATCTCAAAAATAATGATTTGAAAAAATGTTTAGCTACGCCACTGACTTCGACATAAAAACATTATCATACACATTTTCATACTTTTTTTTTTCATACAGGGCCCGAGAAATAATAACATCTTCAAAAAGTGAACATTTTCATTTTCGCACTGTATTCCAGAAACAAAAGAAGATGGAATATTTCTGTTTGTGGATTTAAAAGTTTTACAAAAAGTGACACAGGGTTTCGAAAACCGCATGACTCTATTTTCAATAATAGCTGAGATATAATGCAGTCTCAACCAATTTAAGACACAGTGTACTACGCTTGAAACGACTGTACTATATGGTGAAAAATTAATGATAACATATCAGATGATGATGAAGATTAATAATAAAACTTATTTTTTCATTCCCTCAGACGAACACATATATAAATTTCAGCCTTACATAAAAAAGTTAATTTTTGTTCGTATTTTACACCCTTTTCGAGTCGCCTGGCAGGTAGTTGTGCTCGTCGAAATCGCCTGTCAATTTTTTTTTGAACTTCACAACGAACGAACAAAATCGTATGAAAGTTTCAAGCTTACAGGAACAAGTTTATTTTTTTAATTTTTTTAACACTTTCAAAGATATAGATCTTGATGACGTGCAGGGGTGAGGGGTGCCAGGCGATGATTTCCGTCCTCAGCATGCTAGGAACTATCACTATAAAAATTTCTAGCCTTACAGGCAAACCGTTACTCAAAAGGTTCACTAGCTCTCGTACTAAATGCGATAAATCGGAAACCTCGACTATTTTTCAAGTAAGGGAAGGTTTCCAAAACTGTCAGAAACGTTTAACTCGGACTATTTGACAATAGATGTCTAAAAAGTCAAAATATTTTGTTGTAGCTAAGTGGGTACAGTGGACATTAATGGGTTGATTCAGTTCAGTTAAATTATTTTATACTTTTCCCAAGTAACCCAGAAGACCTTACTGTAAGATCCACTGTCACTGCGTAGTACCTACCTAGATCTACTGAAACTTCGTAGTACGTTTCTGTACTTTTACGAGTCACCTGCAGGAACTAAAGAGGCACAATATAGAGACTGTCTATAAGCCAACTCAAAAACTTGACCAAATAATCAGAACTACCAAGAACAAAGTCGACCCACTCTCTCAACCCGGTATTTACAGGATACCTTGTGACTGCGGCAAAGTCTACATTGGTACAACGAAGCGGAGTATCAATACGAGAATTAAGGAGCATGAACGATGCTGTCGACACAATCAGACAGAAAAATCCGCACTAGCGAAACATGTTCTGACAGATGGACACAATATTGTTTTCTCAAAGGCAGAAGCTATTTCGAACATCAAAAGTTTCTACCCCAGGATGAACATGGAAGCCATTGAGATATACAAACCTAGTAGCAATATGAACAGAAGGGGAGAAACTCCTTTGGTACATAGGGCATGGTTGCCGGTGTTGGAAAAGATCAAAATCAAGCCGATACGAAGTGTGAGCGATGGACCATTCAACATCGCGCGCGTAAGCCCACTACTATCTCCCGCCAATGATCAGGGTATAAGTTGGACCAACGGATCGAATCCAGCATCACTTTCGGAAATTCAGCGGTCGAGTTTCAACCTCAGACCAAGTTGTGGGCGAAACGTTAGGTGAAATAATTGCTAATAGACCACGGCCAATGAGCCCGGAAGACTCTCTCACTTTCAATTCAATTCATTGGTTTATGAAACCAATTTCCCTACTATACAGGGTCTTTCACGAGGAACCTCACCCATATTTATACTGGAAACTACTGAACGTATTTTCATGAAATTCAGCACTTATAAGTATTTCACGATGCTGATGAAATCTAAAATATTTTCAAGGCATGAGCACCTGAAAATTTCATCTTTTTGGCGTGAAGGGAAAAGAAATAGCTGAAAATTCAAGACGAAAAAAGTTTTTTGTGAATAACTCAGAAAATATCCACTTTAGGGCAAGGGTGTTTGGCATACAGTCACATTATTTTTAACGTAGATTCAATATCTGCCATGAAAAAATGGGGTTCTCGTTTGAAAAAATTGATTTTTCATGATTTTGTCATCCCTAACTTTGAAAGAGATTTTTTCACCCCCTGTATCATGAATCGCGATTTCGATTTTAAAAGTAGATACATCGATCTTACATCTTGAAAAATTCCAAAAATGAAAATTTTCCATCTAAAAACCTCGAAGTTATTCTTGTTTCAGCGGAGCTCTATTCTCGATTTTTTTTTCGAATTTTCCCGCTCAGAGAGAATTTTCCAACCAAAACTGAAAAATGTTACATCAAAATAACTCGAAATTTTCTAAGGAATCTATTGCTGCAATAAAAAATTGTGTTCTAATTCGAAAAACGGAAATTGACGTCATTTCCGGAAAAACCGGAGGTGCTCATGCCTTGAAAATATTTTAGATTTCATCAGCATCGTGAAATACTCATTAGTGCTGAATTCCACGAAAATACGTTCAGTAGTTTCCAGTATAAATATGGGTAAGGTTCCTCGTGAAAGACCCTGTATAATGAATTTATCCAATACTTAATACTTCGGATTCTCAGTAAGTAAGTTGCATGGGCGCCCGCAGAATTTTTTCTCAGGGGGGGCAAAAAAAATCGTCGAAAAACGATAAGGCGCTTGCGACATCAGTATTCCATTTCTTTCTATTTCGTTTTTTATATTCATGCATGAGCGCCCGCAGAATTTGTTAAAAATGGTTACGTTTTCCACTTCAACATTTTTTTAACATCAACAATATAAGGCGATATGTATAAGATAATACGGTAACTGTTTTCTAAACAAATCACAATCCATGAAAGAATATTAACAGGAAAATGAAATATAAATATTATGAAGAAAGGAATGAAATAAATTGTATGATTGCTAATAACTACAGATACATCAACCAGTAATAACGAAATTAAAACAAATATACATATACGCTCGATAAAATTATATTCATAAAAACCATACATGGATAATAATGAAATATGAAATATAAATTAAATGAAACAAACTATAAATTCAAAACTAGAAACTCAGAGATTATTCGAAACAACACAAAATAAATATATTATCAAAATGAATTAATTATAAAAAAAAATAAAAAAGACATAACACACAAAAATAATAATAATAATTCTGAAAATAAAATACCGGAATCGTAATACCACGCATATTTTATTCTGAACTAAAAACCAGACTTCTGTTAGTCTCAAGAAATTCAATAGGAAGTTAATTCCTATATTTTTCTTAGATCGTTTCTTTATCAGTACACGAGGAACGAGTCTGCATTGATGTATAAAGGTTTATTTTTTGGGTGTCTTATAGCGATCGTCATCGGCATTCAATCTCCTTTGGAAAAATTTTAGAATATCCATATTTTCCAAAGGTAAATTTATCTTATTATAAAAATATATGAAATATATATAGAAACATAAGTAAAATGACTCTCAAGAAACAAGAAAAAAACAGTCTTCTAGGACTGCCGATATAAGTGAAATCTGAGCAACTTGTAAACTGTATCGTCGAACTATTTGGTTATCATTTTTGAAGTAATTTTGGTTTACAAAGGAGTGTTAGTACTTCCTTACAAATCAAAAATTATTTGCAAATAATAACCTTATGGGTCGACGCTCTACGAAACAATTCACGTGTTACTTTGTTTTCACTTCTATCCGCAGACCCCAAAGGCTGCCACATTTCGAATTTTTTACAGTTCTTATCAATAATCTACAATTATAATAGTTGAAATTTCACATTGAGAGGCGCCGAACGAAAAAATCATCTACGTAAATAATCAAAGAAGTTACCCTCGATAACACAATTTGAAGTCAAAGACACTAAAAACGAAGAATACTCTCTGAATAGGATTGTTTGGAATTCGAATACATCTTTCTCTAGAATGAAAATACTAATGAAAAGATTTTATATTTCCGCCTTCTCGGAAAAAATATTCTGATTGGAGAATGGACAATAATTATTGAAATATAAGAGTAGTCCCACTAGTCGCATGAAGAATCCCCCATCAAAGAAGCCGCCTAAAAAAACCGGTCATAAAACGAATATCTGGTAGCGATTGAAGAGAATGCCGATAAGCATGGGGTAGTTTAGGAATTTATTACTTCGTTTTAGGTAAACAAAAACATGAAATTCATCGTCTTCGAAAACTTTCCATGATTTTTTTCACCCAAAAAGGACTCAACACGCCTCAGGGAGTTATCAATTCGATACAGGATCAAAATCTCAGGGGGGGCCACGGCCCCCCTGGCCCCCCCTGCGGGCGCCCATGGTAAGTTGCACAACACTACCCCGAACTGTTCGGAGCTTCAGGGCTTGATACAACTGGGACTTGACGCCCCCAATCAAACTGGATCTCCCAGGCAATACCCGAAAAAGTCATATAATATGGTGGATTTTTAGGATGACTTTTCGATACAAATATTATAAGAACCCTCTGTTTTCGATGGAAATATGCATACAAGAAGGTGACATTTCCCATCGAACTTTCTATTGTGTTCATCTGGATCATAAGAATAAATAGTTCAACTTCCATGATCTGATATTGAAAAACATTTAATTTTTTTCAGCGGTCGAAAAAAACACAGCACAGAGTGTGACTGATTACATAATAAAAGAATTAGAGCAGTTGCAGTGGCGTAACTTACACCCCCGCAGACCCCGCGGTGCGGGGGGGCCCAGGCGTTGGTGGGGCCCGGGCGTTATGGGGGCCTGGTCTTCGAGAGAAAATTCAAATAATTTTATCGTTAAAGAATATGAACATGATCTCAGTTTTGACCTTAACTTCCAAATAAACTCTTTTAGAATTGCATTGAAATCAGAGATTCAGAAAAGATCATCAATACGACAGTTAGCTGATCTCCTGTTTTCAGAAAACTTCTCAATTGCAACTACTTTCCCAGATCTTTCTACAGCTTCAATGTTATTTTTAGTATAACCTGTTACTGTAGCAAGTGCAAAGCGATCAGCGATCCTTTTTAAAGTTAAAGTTAATAAAGAATTATTTGAGAAGTACAGTGACCCAAAAAAGACTTATCGGGTCCAGTTTGTTGAGAATTGAGAATGAACGTAATGAAAGTAGTGCTGTAATAGATTTATTACTGCATTGTTTTCAGTTATATTTCTCGTTTTCTGGTTGTCAGTACTGATTTCCGATCCTATCAATTCTCAAATAAAATTAATTCAAATTCCGTAATCTGTCAAATTTCGTGAGTCACACCAACTGCCAAGATACAATACAAATGTCACTAATCTGAATTTTTATTTGAAAATCGAGAGTATTTTACAAAACTTAACTTAAATAGAGAAAATATCGTCTGAAACTCGTGGCAGAAGGCAATTCCAACATTCATGCTATCGAACTTCGCCTTCGTGTTGGAATAGGAGCTGATTCTGCAACTTGTTTTAGAATATACTATTGCAACAAATAAATCAAGATAACAAGGGAGATTCAACCACTCAAGTTATTTACCCATTTACATCGAGTCACACAGTATTTTTAGGATTGATAACTATATTTGAAATAAAGATGCAATTATGTATATTATTTACTGCAAATTTTGAATAATATCTCAATAAATAAAATATAGAAAGTCTTACTTCAAGTAATATTTCGGAGTAATTTTGGTGGTTTTACACCTAAATAACATACTTTTATTAAATAAAGTTTTTTTTTCAATAAATACGCATGCCCTCATGAGGGGGCCCGAAAACTAATTCTGCGGGGGGGCCCGGTCGGAATTCGTTACGCTACTGAGCAGTTGGTTATGTCACTGCAAGAATGCAGAGGTCAAAAATATCATAACGGAGCCAATATGCGTGGTGAAAATAGTTAAATCCAAAACTATTATTCTTGAAATGAATCGACTTGCTTACTTTTCACCTTGTGGGCGTCAAAGCTGGAATCTCATCCTATATAGGAAATGCAGCACCGCCTTGTGCCCAAGCAAAATCTTTTTTTAGTGTTCTACAAAGGTCTGTTTGCCAGCTCAACTCAGGGTTGGCGATTTTGAAGCCTCATCACTAACACCGCTTTGTGAAATTAGATTCACGAAGGAAAAAGGGCCTCGAGCCTCGTGAAAACTTTTCGCCCAGGGCCTCGCAATGGGTAAGGCCGCCCCTGTCTAGTCTGAAGTTCTGAGGTACAAAATACAATAGACTCTTTCAGAGCCTGATATAATTTTCTCTGATAATTCCAGCTGCAGTATTGTATATGCTTTTCTGTCTTGATTATGAGTATCAGGGAATTACTAATTTCTTCGATAATTACATGATCTCACAGATGTGGAGTACTGTCCTTTTAAAAAACTGGATTTTGAGCTGCATCCACTATTGAAGGGTCTGTCATCTTTCCCAACTAATTAAAAAAAAATACATTTCCACATCTAGATAACAATCGATGAATATTGGACCTAGAACAGTATCTTCATACATTGCAGCCGAAACATGAACTTTCATCTGACTAGTCTGATTGTATCTTTCCCATTGAAGGTGTTGTATCATCATCCCAATAACGATAGTTCTGCTCATTGACACAACCTTCATGTCCGAAACTAAAACCTTTCATGGTGTTAGATTCCGGAGCAATCAAATTCGTCATTTTAATTAGCAAAAGTCAGTGCGTTCTACGAAGTGTTCAAAAAATTTATTTTCTATTAACCTTGCATAAATCAAGAGGAGTTTTAGGAAAGGAGCGAATATTTCATTCGATTTTCAATTGGCGTTCCATTATCGGGAAAATCAGCGCTGAATCATTTTCTGAGGATGAACTTATTTCCTTTTAGAAAGCGCAACTTCCATATCGTACGTTCTTTGGCATTCATCATGAAATGAGAATTTGAATACAATTCCTCGTTTCGAAGTGTGAATAGATGCAATCTAGCTAGGGAATTTAGAACGCAATCGTATTCACTGCGGAATATACTTAAGTAATCAGAAAATGTAACTCTCGTGAATTCCCGCTGAGCGAACCCCTCAAAGCAGGGCCTTATCATTGAATTCTCCCATTTATCTCCGAAGAAAATCCTTCCTAAATGAGAGCATGCATAAGCAGATCGCCTCATTCTACAAGCTCGCTAGCTGCCAAGATTCATAGGCTTCAGTTCCGTTTCGAAGAGTCTCAAATATGCAAGTTAAGAGTCTTATTATTCGATTCGTATGTGAAGTTGGATTTTTGAATTTTTTTCTGCTAGGTTTGCGCTGCTTCATGCCAAAGGCCAGCTCAGCACTTTTAAAAAAACCTAATTCCAATGGAAGAAAAAATTGTACTTTACTTATATTGAGTTGTGATCTGTGCTGTTGGAATTTTGCAGAAAGTCTGCCCCATTTCAAAAATTGAATTTGACAAAAAAAGCGATAGCCCTTGTTTTTTCTCACGAATGAATGGCAAAATTTGTATTGCAATCCCGAATGAACTTCTACGGTTATTTTCACGATTATTTTTCTCATTCACTCCAAAAGTGAGAACATAAAAAATGTTTACTTGGTTTTCGACGAAATGAAAAAACCATTGGAATATCTTCCCATATTTCTTCTGAAGGAGTATATCAATTAACCATTATCTTAATATATAAAACTCAGTCGGTCATATTGTTTGTTACACTACTTATAACTCAAGATTGGATGAACTGTTTTTTATGACAGTTTTTTTGTTGGATTCTTCTACAGTGGGGTTAACATAAAATACATTGAAACTATGAAAAACGTGATGAAAAAAAGACAAAAAGTAGGAAATATTCTTCCTTATTGCGAATAACGACAATAGATATCACCACGATCTTTTTATTCTTCTTAATATAAAATATGTAAGGAGATGAAGACTTCTGTAATCTCTAATCAAAAATTAATTTCGGTTTGACAACCATTGTCAATGTCCATGTTCTGAGGCTGATTGTCATGAGTATTGTTCGAGAAGAATTTATGTTTAGATATTGGAAGAAGTGTTTGATATTTAGTTCAATTTAAAATAGTATAAGAAGCTTGTATTGTCGTTTCTTTGTTTACTGGTAAGATTCTAGATATTGTAGAAATGTTGAATAAAATTGAAAACTTTGTTTACAGAGAAACACATTTGGTTTCGATTTCATCTGATAAAAATAGTCTTACAAAACGACAATATTTTTTTATCATGGCAAAAAGAATACAATTCACTTTCAAATTGGTAGTATCTCCAAGGGATACAAAGACAAATGAGGTTGCAATATCTTATATTACAACGGAAGACGAGGTAAAATTTATACTCTCAGAAGAAGATAAATACGTGAGTGAGCATGATGAATTGGTGAAAACAGAACATTTCAAGAGAGTGAAGAAAAGTCTGAACCGGAGAGGACAAGCAAGAACAGTTTGGAAAACATTAACGGAGGAAATGAAAAGTGTTTATTTTGATGAAGATGATAATGTAATCTTCAAAGATACTTATTTGCAACAGTTGCTACAATAGACGAAGTGGCAATTGTGATGGTTGATGAAAACTTGGAAATGCTTGATATTGTTCTTACGTGTCGCAATACTGGAGATTTGTAACGAATATATGAAGCACTGTTCATAGGATGCTCTACTTTTGTAGTTTTGGAGAGGTTTATGATGGATAAATCCATTGAACGGTGAGGACCCATATTGAAATTTAAAATGTCTTCTTAATACAAATTTGAAATATTTGATTTCAGGCCAAGAAACCACCAAGAAGGTTAGCTCGATGAATTATTATTCATTTCGTTTTTGGTTTGTCAAAATGCTGATAACTATTTGCTGAGATTTCTTCAATTGTTGCAGCAGTATTGTGTGGATATGTATTGTAAAATTGAAACAGAGCACCTCACTTATATCAGACTGAATCAATCTAAACTACGTTGACAATTTTACCAGCAACGTATATTGGCAGCCCGCGTCATATGCATGAATATGCACAAAATGCAATGACATACGTTCGAAATTATGGTCGTCCTGATTTATTCATTTCATTTACTTGCAATCCAAAATGGGAAGAAATCACTCAACTTCTTCTTCCCGAACAAACATCAGTTGATCTACATGACATCATTGCACAAGTATTCAAACAAAAAGTGAAGTCACTAATGAATTTTATTACAAAGCTAGCTGACCTGGCAGACTTCGTACTGCTTCAATCGATGAATGAAAAAGAAACATAAATATTATAATTAACTATTATAGTGTAATGTAGGCCAAGAAGTGTTCAGAATCATTTCTTATCCCAGAAACTAAAGAGCGTAGGGGATCTGGTGGTAGGACCAATTGTGGCAATTGGTAATTAGATAAGGTAGCTGTTTCGCCTTAGAGATGAATAAACTCTAACCATTGGTTTTTTTAAGAAGGAAATATATTCGGTGGAATACAAAACAGTACAAAATATACAAAAAATTCAATTGCATTGAAATATGTATGTACATTGTTACTCATACATCAAAAGAATTCTCTTTATTTAAGAGGTAAAGAGGGAACTTTTTTAATACTTTATCGATTGTGGCAGTACGAAGTCTGCTGGGTCAGCTAGTCCATTTTATAATTGAGACTCGTGGAAATGGCAAATTCGTATTGGTAGGCAAACGGTTTCGTTTTAATATGAGGTTGTTGAACAAGATATCCTCACGTGGTGCAGGTATTGTTTGGCTTTTTTACTTAAAAGTGTTTCCTATCATTTCAGGTTCATTGAAAGGAATGAATTCTTCATCTACATTCTTGAGATTACAGAGAAAAAATTTTACGCTCTGAGATAGTTGAGGGAATAATAACCAATAAACTTCTTGAACACAATGACCACTTCTATTGAATAATGTACTGTTTAAGAGCCGTTAAGAATTTAACTGGGTAAATTATTGCTACATGCTCATGTTCGTGACGTGCTTATTCTATATGTTCCATACTTTATGTGCATACCTTGTAGATAAGCGTGAAATTACAGTGTGCGGTTTGTCATTTATTCTGCACGGGTGGTCCCGATTTTAAGCCGATGACGGTCCTGCAAAACCATATGACAAATCGAACATGCTGCATTCCTATCTCCCAATGAACCGGTAAATCAAGTCCAATAAGGTTAAACGGAATTGGCCACCTGGAAAAATAATCCACTACGTTTAGGATTGATCAGTCCGCATAATTTAGGCCATCCTTAATAAGAGCTTGGTTGCGTTCACTAACTTACTCAGAGTAAGCTTTAAGCTTTTCTTACTCTGAAGCTTTCACGAACATACTTTGTCTTCCTCGGAGTTTACTCTTTGAGCGTTCATAAACTTCCTCTGAGTAAGCGCTGCATACTCTGCTATTTGGGAGAGTAAACACATACTCTGACAGTTGAGACGTACGATTTTCATCCTGTCCTGCCCTGCTTTTTGAAACTATGATATTATTCGAATAAATATTTTTTTCTGGTTTTGTTTCATTTGAATAACGAAATACGAACCAATTTATTTTCCATGTGAAACAACTATTCTGTGAAATTAAGAAATATAGGAAAGAATAACTCTACTGATTGATAAAATTGATGAAATTGTTAACAAAGAATTAACACAACTTAAAATGTACGACTAGGAAGAATTTTTCTCTTGAACTCTTATTATTCATTCACGATAGCAACAATTCAATATTTAAATGATATATGAAAAATGTATATGCAAAAATATTGTTCATAACCTTTGATCAATGTTTGAATGACATTTGTTAGAGTAAGATTGTGAACGACGAGTGTGGAGTGAAGACCGAAGTATATTTCTGATCATATGGCCATACTCTTACTGTACTTTCTGAATGAGTTTGTAAACGCAGCCCCTTGAAAGCAAGAACACACCGATGATTAGATTTTTGACGTATGACAGAAAGTTCTCAATTTTTCTTTGACAAAAATGAATCTCGGGGGGGGGGGACGTTGGCAGCCCCTTGCCCTCCTCCCTGGATGAGCTACTGCATGAAAGCATGCTATGAAATTTTTTATTTGATTTGTATCAATTCCTTGCCATTCAAGTCGGAATTTCTGATTATATGATGAAAATCAAGCAAAGCGCTAAACAGTGCCGTTAGAAGTGTTGCCGAACAAGATAGAAAACGTCCCCTCATCTGTTTTGGACATCTGAGGGTAAAGATGGCGGTAGAATTGAGCTTACTGAAATTTTCGATTCAAATTACTGTATATTATAAAGAGAGCAAAATTCGGATATAACGACCTTAGGTACCTGAGCCAAATAAGGCCACGTAACAGTTCAATAACAGAATTGAATTATTTCATTGTTCCTACAAGTGAACATGTGCTCTGAAAAATTACTCAACTGTGCGACTGACTTCTACGTGAAGATATATGTTAAAAGCATTTCTGAGAAATAATTACATCTCGATGAAGTGAACATTTTCGTTTTCGCCCTGTGTTTCAAAAACAAAAGAATTTGGAATATTCTTTGTTTGTGGATTTGAAAGTTTCCAAAAAAATTATACATTTTCAATAATAGCTGAGATACATTGCAGTCTCATCCAATTTGGGACACAGTGTACAGCGAGCCGTACTTCGCTGAGATGTATCGAACTGTAAATACAAATGAGATAAAACAATTTTAAGTTGAATGATGTCTATTGGAATTTTATACAGATAATAATAAATATCATATTCGTTTCTTAGTTAATGTTTTTCATATTCGAAAATCTGATGTTTTCATTCAATACCACAAATTATAATATCACTGTTGTTAAAAACGAATATTTTTAGTTTTTCGTACTTTTCATAGAAGTGAATTCTGAATATAAGCGATAGCTCATCATGGGCTCAATACATCGCAGGGGCTCGATTCTTGAAAACGAGGGAGTAGAACACAAAAGAGAAAGTAGGCGTGTCCATCGTTTTTGGTCGAAAACTGTATTCTTGAGATAAATGACAGTAGAACAGCGCATCCCAGGGAGTCTGAGGGAGTAGATCATTCATCTCTTGGTATTTGTGATAGAACGAACCAGGGAACGCTCGATCTTAGGTTATGTTTATGTATTGGTACTATTCGAAGAAGAAAGTTTCGTTTGTTCCATTGACTTATTAAACACAATAAGTCAATCTGAGATAATTGTTTATATATTTTAAATGGTTTTTGAATTTATTGTTATTCAGAATAATCACAATTTGATTCCGGAGTAAGTATTGTTGATTGGTCGATTCTCCCATTTTATTTATTTATTGCACTTTAGGATACAAACACTAAAGTGAATTACCAACAAAGTATCCACATAGAATTATAGAAAAAATCGAGTTTACTGTACATTTTGTGATATAAACATGGATATGGCGACTGCAATAATATGGGATCAAATTAATGAGGATGTAGATGATGCCGAGATGCAAAACAATATAGGTGTAGATATTCTCCCTAAAAGAAATCCTTTTGATCTGTCAGATCAGAAATTTGTGAAAATGTTCAGAATTACAAAAGAACTTGCATGTCAACTGATTAATATTGAGCATTTCCGTCAACTCACTCCAGTTTTGTTTCATTTTTTCTTTCGTATAAGCTGCCGTTAATCTGCGTATATACATTTCAGGCCTTTCTGAAATATATTCTGTCAGTAATTCTTTTTGTTTGCCATTAATTGGCAGAGATCTTCTTTTCTCCATTGAATTTGCCATTATGGAATTAGTTCACCAAAAACGAACGTATAACCAGAGAAACACAACTTACTTCACCTAACTGAACGAGGAAAAGAAAGCATGCTGGAAATGAACACCTGATTTCAAAATTGTTTTCAGGTTGCTATGGTTACTTCCTGTCAAAAATGAAGGTCTGTGATTGGCCAGCACATTTGGCAACAGCGCACATCGAGGAGCTCTTGTTTCTCTGGTTCCCTGACGGTCAAGAATACGGTGTTCTCTTTTTGAAACTAGGGAGTAGAAACTAAGAAGGGAACGATCGCCGGGGAACGTTCCCTTCTATCGCCGTCAAGAATCGAGCCCCAGGTCGAGTCGCAGGTACGGCAAATCGAACTGTCTTACTGGGGAAGCCTCTATTGGTAAAAATCGGGGCGGATACTTCGATTGCTTCAGTTATTTTGATATTTCGCGATTGGCACCCTTATTTAATCCCAATATGTGTTAGGTAGGTGGGTCAGTGACGTAGTGTTTGTTCGGCTCGTTTCTGTGAGTGATTTTTTATTGATCATTTTTTTCAGAAAATCAATTATTTCGAGTGAACAAAAAGGCAAAAATCAGATTAGAGAATTATCAGCTTCTTTTCAATATCCCGATATAGTAAATTCTCCAAATGATGCGATGAGAAATTCATCTTATAATGATAGGCTATTTTTGAAAATTATGCCAAGACCGTGCCCGAAGTTAAGTGGTTTGGTTCATCAGGAATTGGGGAATCAATCTAATAGGTAATCATCTCTGCCGATCCAAGATGGAAGTTTACGAGCCGCCACTGCATATCATATTTTCTTTTGTTTTAGAAAGATTTAGAGAAAAGTTAAGTGAAATTGTCAAAATTGTATTCCAATAAAATAAAATAGTATATTATTCAATGAGAGATAATGTTTGTCATAACTCACGCAGATGAAGTTTTCAGCGCGAATAATGAATACATTATCGAATAGGATCAGATAAATATATATCTAGTTCTATTTAATAGTGTATTCATGATTTAACTGCGTTTGTTCAATTGATAGCTTCAATAAACAAACAGTGTGAGTTATAATAACTCACTGCTTGTAAGATAATCATGAAATATTCATAACTCAAGGCTATAACTCACTATGATATGTCAGAAAAACTTTATAAAATTATTGAGGCACCTTATATCAAGAGAGTTCTGTGCTTTTGTACAAGCCGATTGGCCGAAAGGGAACATTTCATTTGTATTATTGACGGGGGTGTCACTTGAATAATTTTGACGTTCCCAAATTAACTTGATTTCTAATAATTGAGAATATTTGAGTGAATGACGAATTATCATATAGGTACACCTCCAGAAATCTGGCAACCAGCTAATGCTGAATATAATGCTTGTATATGTAGATGTATACAATATTTCATGCTTGATTCGATTTGTGATCGAAGTGAGAGGTGTCATGCTCACATCAGGCGTTGTTCTGCCATTTGAAAATTTAGTAGAAATACTCACTTCTCCCACAATTCCGAGTATAAAGGAAAGTATTCAACTTGCGGTAATGGTCATACCTCACTTGATGAAATACAGCACTCGCTTGAGGCCTGCGCTGAAAACCTTATCTGCGTGAGTTATGAATTCCATTACCGCTCATTGAATAATATAATATTATTCTACTCTTTTGAGAAATAGCTCTGATATTATTTGGTTCATCATGGGCCAAGTGCAGCCATTCATAAGGATTCAATATATTGATCTGAATTGTCAGAATGACAATTCTCGTAATATGTCTAAGTTTTTGTTCCTGAAAAATATTCTGTTTTCTTGTGTTATAACTTGTTTAGTTTATCTATGGGAGATGATTGCCTTTCATTGGGGTCCCGTAGCGGTCTTCAAACATCTGAAGTGCCGGAAAATCATCACCTGGAAGGTCGTATCTGGTTTGAAAAAACCCTCACGACCAGAGAGCAACAATTTGTGGATTTTGAATTTGAATATCGAAGGAATTTTGAAAGACAAGTGTGATTACGTCTCCAAATTAGCTGATGAACATGGCATCAAAGAGATTCTTCTGCAAGAAACCCACACGGCAACAGAATCGTCGTGAAAGAGGACAGTTGAAAGGTTATGTATTAATTGATTTTTTACAAGTTTAGCTTGTTATGTTGAAAAATTATCAGTTACGTAACTTTCAACAGATTCGGAAAGGGGAAATTGATGGAGTTTTTTTTTTCATTTCTTTCAAATTTTGTGATATTTCTGTCATAAATATTTATAAATCTCCGAACATTATTCGGCCAAGAAATCTTAATGTTGATGTTTTTTAAAGTAGCAAATGCATTTCCAAAATGCCTTCGATTTATTCTGAATAATTGGTTTCTTTTCTGCTCTTGTCTTTTTTCATTTCAGATTAAGAATTACGAGTCGTTTTGGGAAGAATCTGTGTATCCGAGACCATCGACGGATATCATGAAGATGATCACACAGATGTCTTTCAAGATTTTCCTGATATTTTATGTTATTTTGTTTACGGGAAGGCAGGTTTTTTCGGCTGAGGTTTTATCCCCTGGCTATATAGTATCGTATGATACAAGTGTTGATAGTATCGTATGATTCTATAGTATCATACAAAGAATGTTATGATACCCCGTTCTTTTTTTACCTCAGCTTAGGTACTTTTTGTTTCAACATTAATTGTATTATTTTAGCTCTCTTTTTCATAAGAATATATATATATATATATATATATATATTGATCTGAATTTGATACTTTGAATAAAAAACGAAAAAAAATAATAACTCAACAGTTACAGGGTGTTTTGAAAGAAGATCTTACCCTCTCCAGGATAGATAGAACACTGAAAAATAATTGGTGTCTGTCCAGTAGGTACCTTGATCCGTATTCATGAGGGCGTGAAAATACACATTTTCTAAGATTTTGCCTGAACTAATGGCAAAGTTGTAATGAAATTGCACACTTATATGTTTTGGGAGCTGATAGATCCAATACTATTGTTTTTTATCTCTGACTCTCCAAAGGGCGATAGTAACGCGATTCGTACCAAGTTGTATTCAACATTTTTTTAATATCAGTTTCATCAAGCAAACTTTAGAATGAACTTCATTTAGTTTCACACCAAAAAAGTACTCTTGAGAAAAGTAAATACTGTATACTAATTTCGGAATATTTTGATTCAAAAAATATAAAGTAATAACCTGCTTGTACAAGTTATGATAAAAAAGGTATTAATTGAACGAAAAATCACATGATAGAAAATTCAAAAAAAGCCAATATCATTATGAAGATTTTAATTAGAGTTGGTGTTTCAAAAAAAATGGGGAACCGCCGAAATGGGACGGATAACTTCAATACAACCATGCTCTCACAGGTCAGCTTAAACAACTGTATTTCGATATGTTCTCTACTGAACATCCATTATACAAAAATAAGTTCGGCCCTGTTACTGAATACGAATAGAACTGTAATGTAGTGTTTTCATATTCTCATTTATAAACGTACTCCTCGATACCTAACAGAGAAGAGTACGGCATTGTTATACGAACATGGGGGGACACCTCCACTATAATGCGTTCATTTCCCTATTGAATGAATCGATATTTCATGGTCTATTTATTCAAACTTCATCTCGTGTTCAAAAGGAAACTAGGTTTTGATACAAGACGTACAACGGCCAGCTCTTCATCTAACGGTTGAAAATGAGATAATAAAGACCTGCTAAGATACGAACAAGTATGAATAATGATACGTTATTTAATGGTGATTAATGATCCATTGTGATCGGTCCAATAAGGCAGTTTGTTATGCGAAGATCATGAGCTTATGGCACGAATCCACACCTCTTCCTGCCATGGGAAGATTGACTGTGTTGCAGAGACATTTGCCAGATGACGTTAGGGTGGAGGCTTAGATGGTGATTTTATGGCGATAATTTCAATTACCCAAGGAATACAACCTTCATAAGTGATTGATTTTACTGTGTAATTGTGATTAGCATTACAACTCACGATCAATACACGCTGTAATGAGTAGGTACGAATAATTTCCAATTTGAATGAACAGCTATCAACGCACTTCATACGGTTCCAAGGTAGAATTATTCAATATTTTTTTTCCTTTGTGCGAACCAGCATCCTCACCCATTTAGTTGTTCGAATGTCGCATCAGTTGAGTGCATGGTGATAAAAAAGAAAAACATCAGATAATGATATGGTTGATGAATCAACCTTGAAATTTGTTGTTACATAATAATAAACCGAAGATACATATCTTCACATAACTATAAAATTTATGTCCACTTGGAAAATGATACTGCAGAAATAAAGAAAAATTGGATTAAATATAAAACTTTCATTTTTGTTGCCTTCAGGACCTATAAAAGCGTTGTTTCAATTTTTCAAGATTTAACTATTACACGATCAATGTCTCCTGTTGAATATCAACTGTACCAGACACGAATTATCATCCTCTCAATGTTGTTTAGACGTGACACATATTGAAAGTTCTCTTATCGAAATTGATTCCTCGCTCAACACTTGGTAAACATCTTTGGTCAATTGAAAAATAAAAACACACGACTGAGTTCACAGTATTTTAATAAATTAAACATCTAACGCTAAATTCACACACACCGGTTCTGGTCGGCCGGAAACCGGCCGGTCGTCCAAATTCCAATAGTGAATCACAGGTGCTTATGGAACCTTGCACACACACCGACCGCTGAGCCGCGCCGGTAAAATGCCGGTCAGCAGCCGGCCACTGCCACTGCATCGCCGGCAGAACCGGTGAATAGTGGCGCACATGATTAAATGAACGCATGCACACACACCGATTTTTTGCCGACAATTCCACATGATAGCTCTGTGAAATTACCCAGACGGCACAGAAATATTCCATGCATATTCAATGAATATACCGCTGGCATATTGAGATATTCCAAACATATTCCAAATCTCCCAGGGCATAAGCCTGGCAGATAGCAGGAATATCCAAGGTCACCATGAAACATCTGCCAGGAATATCCCATAATCTTCAAAAATATATCCTTGGCATATGCCATACAGATTCATCTATGAATATCTCCCTTACATATATGCTGGCAATATCTTTTTATCTCCTGATTTGTCCATGCCATATGCTGGTAATATCTTTGTATATATTTAAATATATGTAAATTTTTGTAGCGGTACTAAATAATAATGCATTGATTAGATTGTTTCAAAAAAATTTATTACAGTTTTAAGAATATTTTGTACAATAATTAACAAAATTATCACATTAAATCATAAAAATGAACATAAAGTAAAAATATAAATATAAATCAACTAGGTATTTTACAAAACAATACTAAGAATAAGTGAAAATTAACATTTGATGAATTAAACTAAAAAATAGGGAAAACACAATGAGGTAATATTTTAAATGATATAAATATTGAACTGTGAACTTCAATTATTTGTGAACTAGAGGCGATTTCGATTGACTGGTTCTTGGTTGGTTCATAGATTGGTCCGTCAGTTTTGGACCAACCGCATTCGAATGACATTCTGGTGACGTCTCAAATCAGATGTTTCTCCAAAATTTGAACAGAATTCGAAAGCGCAGTTCGTTTGACGTTGTCATTTATGAACCGAGCGGTCAACCGTTAACCAACCAAAACAGCCATTTGAAATGGACTCATCAGATTATGGGTCGGTTTCACAAATCGAATTACTCGTTTTGAAATTTCTACGAATTGTGGTGGCTCCAGTTAATTAAATGGTACTAACAAAGTTTTGTAAAACCAACCTTATATCTATATATCAGCACCTCAGAGGTAAAGTGTGTTAAGTCACATTTTTTCAGACACGACCTATCTAGAATATTGGATCACATTAGTAAATTCTAGCTAATGGAACACATTTTTGACTCCCTAGGTTTATGAAGACGTCAGGTAATGGCAGTACACATTCTTTGAAACAATTATCGAACTGAAAAATCTCTCGTTTGTCTAATTTTGATATTGTGACTTGACACACTTTACCTTTGGGGTGCTGATATAGATATCCGTGTTTATAACATCCCAGGCCTTCCAATTCCCAGTCTCCAGCCCCTTCTATCAACACCCATTCTCCCGGTCTCTCAGACATCGTCTTCTGTATGCCGCTCATCCAGGTAGCTTTTGGTCTTTCTCGCCTTTTTCCTTGGAATTCTTTGATTTTGGCCCTGAAAAAAACCAGTGATTCTAAGATTTTCAAGATAAGAGGCTGTCTATTGCTATAGTAATAGTGGAATCTGTTCTGATTATTTAATATTTATAAACTTACTTTGAATTTTAGTAGGCAGTGTTGGCAATTTATATCGAGGCAACCTTCCTTCTCGAAGACGATCCCTCTTTTTGATTTTTAGGGCCTAAATCCGTATTGATGCCACTAATATTTTTGACCTGTACAGCCTTTTTGCTTGCAGGAACAAAATTACGATATACAGCTTGGGTGAGACTTACTACACCTGAGAAGCTCCTCCACTCATGCTCTTGTAGTTTTTACGTTTGGATTGAAAGCAAAATTTTGGTTAAGCTATCTGCACAACGTGGAGCCATTTTTCAGTAACAAATTTAGTATTTTCATTCTGTTTAAGAACCTCTAAAAATATTAATAAAACATAAAATGGGTTTTATGATCACTGAAATTATTTATATTATACCTTTGAGAACATTGCACAATTTTATTAGGGATGAAAAGTTAGTTTCTGCCTTTTTCCCAACCCAACTAAAATATGGGAAATATCCTTTCTATAATTTCCTCACTGTTAAGTCCTCAATTCTTTGACCTGAAAAAAACGTAAATATAGATAACCAAAGATAAAGCACTGACAAGTGATTGGCATATTACGAAAACCTTTTTCAAGCATTCCAAATATATAAGAGTACCTACCAACTCCTTCAGTCATGCACTTGTCTGTCTGTCTAATCTCTTATCATGTGCTTGGCTGCATCACAAACTATTTATCACATAATACTCAAACAATAGCATATTTTCAACTATACACACAATTTAATGTGTGACGTGACCACCATATTGGAAGATTGGAACACCAAACTGCTAACCACAGAACACAAATAACCTCAATCCAAGACCACAAAACAAAAATATGAATATTTGGACTGAAAAAGTCGTGACGTAACAATATAATATGGCTGAATAAAGGAAAATTATTGTTTACATCCATAAGAGTCAAATCTCAGTAAAATCGAAATTTGATATTCTTATCAGTAAAATCAGGGAACGAAATTGCAGGAGTTAAGAATGAGAGAAAGCCATAAAATAGTTAATTTTTATTTATAAAGGAGTATTTTTATTCCTCTGAAGAAATAATGTCTTTAGTATTTCCATGAGATATTTTGATAAAATTCAAGGAAATATCTAGAAAGGGTGAAAATATGGTTCGAAGTGGCCACATAACTTCCTCAACCTACAATGGCTCTGAAATGTTTGAAATGCAATGTATTTGGTTCAATGAAAAGCAAGAAGTATTAAGTTGAACTAGAAAGATTCTAAGTTCCAGACATCTCTGTCACCACATGGCAGCTTCATGGAAACAAAAATATGAGCAAAAGTGATTCGATCCTCCAGTGGAATAAGCTACTCTCACCTCTGCTGACTAATATTTGATTATCATATATGATTTTTGACAACTTGTCTACGCCCTTTTCACATATCTGCTCGAATATCATATATTGTTTTTCCATTTATTGAAAATATATATTTGATCTCTTTCCTATAAGATCAAAATCATAATGGACCTCTTTTTCTGTTTCATCGAACATTTCAATTATTTAAAAAGTCACTCGACTCTCAGTCGATAGACGATATAGTATAGCATGTCCATTTTTCACAAATAAAAACGTTTAATTTGTTGCCTGCTCTTTCATTTCATTGTATCAATCATATAACTAAATTACAAATCATTGATTCCATTGTTTACTCAGTTTAATAAATAAGATCAAATTATTCAGCGAATGAAAGTGTTATTTTTTAACTTGAATCCAACTATGATTAACTTGATGATAACTGCGATTCCTCGAAAATATAATCTATATAGAAAGTTTGTAGTTCTTTAACAGTTTACTGGAAAATAGCAAACTCATCAATTATTGATGAGTTCGGAACAAAAGCAAAATCGAGGTAGTGGTAGTGCCTACACACAATTATCGTTCAAAAAGGGTTTTGTAACGTTTGTAATATTCCATGAAGATTCATGTATATATACCAATAAATACTATTGAATAATATTCTAAACACATATCATATAGATATTCCCATAGCATATACCAGACATATCTGGGATGGCATATATTTGGAATATTCCTTTGAGAGCAGATATATTTGATATATATCTGGCATATGCCTCGCATATTGCAATATCTTTTGGCTTAATGGCAGATTGGAGGAATATTCCGAGAATATAGGGTGCCGTCTGGGTATAGATGCTCGTACGTATTGAACTAGTCTTCGAATTACTGGCTTATTGAAAAATGAATTTCATTATTGATAATGATGTCCTCATTTGTTTGATAGAGGCTCGACCTGTTTTATGGGACAAAACTTGCTGAAAATTCAAAGACAGGAATTGTAGCAGGGATGCATGGAGGGAAGTGTGCTGCGGTCTGAGGAGTGATTTCGAGATTATGGAGGATACAGCGATACAATAACCAAATCGAAACAACTCCTTTGAGATTCATTATTTTCATATAATCTCTTGTCATTCTGGAGCAACTGATTGTTTGACCGGCAAATATCCGGTGTGTGTGCAAGTATCTAGCATCGGTCGAATTTATGCCGGCCGTCCACAAACCGGTGTGTGTGAATTTAGCGTTATAAGTCGACATATTTCGGGTTTCATCCCATTCCCAAGACTGAAAAGTAAACGCATAAGTCAAAGAAATAAACATCAAACAACAGATGTTAAAACCGGAGATAAGCGGAAATCTAATTGATCGTTCACAATTGGTTGTTTATATTTTAAAGCAGAAGATAGTTCCAAAATTTCTAAAAGATCTAGGGGTCTGCTTTTTTTCCTTCATTCAATGTTCTTGTTTTATTAAAATCTGAGATGTTATTTAACTGATCGTAGTATATCAGTGAAAGTTGATAGCTCCTGGTCAAAAAAGTGTGGTATAAGGCTTGGTGTTCCGCAGGGCTCCGTGTTGGGGCCGTTACTGTTTTTATTGTTCATTAATGATTTACCGAATCACATAATCACTGATATACTCATTTTATTTGCGGATGATACAACTGTGGCGGTCACAGCTCGGAGTTTTGGGGAACTCTCAATGCTTTGTGACACGCTGGTGTGTGAGTTCATGAACTGGTGTAAATCAAACCGCTTGATTCTAAATATGGAAAAAACTGAATGTATCTATTTTAGCAGAAGAAATATTGATAGTGTTAATCTAACTATAAAGTGTATAAATACTTCAAAAACCTCCAAAGATTCAGTAAAATTTTTAGGTGTCCATCTAGATAGGTTATTAAAATGGAACCACCACGTGGATTCAGTTTGCAGAAAATTAAGCAGTTCATATTATGCCCTAAATAGAATAAAAAGAAGCCTTCCCTTCAAGCTGTTATAAATGTTTACTACAGCTTGATCTATAGCGTATTGAACTACAATATATTATTGTGGGGAAATTGTGATTCCCAAAGAGTTTTTGTTATGCAAAAAAGAATTATGCGTTTGGTTTTCGATCTGAGACCACGTGACTCTTGTAGAGTTTATTTCAGGAAACATGAAATATTAACTTTACCGAGTTTTATATATATATAGATGTTTAATTTATATAAGGGAAAATGAGCATTTGATGACAAAGTTATCTAGTTTCCATAATTACGGTACTAGAAATGCCTTAATACTATGCGTTCCATCACATTCTATGGCCAAATATGAATCGTGTCCGATGTATCAGGCCATAGCTTTGTTCAACCATTTACCAAATATTGTGAAATCAATGAATATGATTAGGTTTAAGAATTTAATTAGAAAAAGGCTGTTTATAAAGGGTTATTATAGCATTAAAGAATATTTAGATGATGGCAACTTTCTTACATCTTGATTAAATGTTGTGTAATACTTGTATGTATTATATTTGAGGTTATATGTTTTAAATATACTTTACTTGACTTGTCCTATACATTTTATATATGTCTAAGGGATCAATAAAATTATTATTATTATAATTATTATTATTATTATTATTATTATTCTTTTATCTTTGGTTATTGCACTTTATCTTCATTCAAGAGGTTGATTGAAATATTTTTCGTTTATATCTAATATGAGTTCTTTGTTGATTTCTTCAGACGTTTATATCTAATATAAGTTCTTTGTGATTTGTTCAAATTTTGACTCACTGGTAAATGTGACTAACTTATCCAAATGTGTATCCATATTTCGAGAAAAATGAGATTTTTTCTTCTAGTTCGCCTTCACCTAAATTTTTTTGGATAGAGAAAATAAAAATCAAGGTTGTGGTTTCCCATATTCAAAAAACAGTATGTTTTCAAATAATACAGATTTCAAGGAATTTACTTTTTGAAATGAGAATGAATTATAATATCCTTGAATATATCTCTGATGGAGAAAATGCCCCATTAAGCCGATGCATTCATGGATTAGAACGAAGTCGTTCAAAAATACACATATCCAAGACAGCTTTGAGTACCAGAAAGCATAATTTATGAAAGAGAAAATTTTCAGATCACCAAACTTGACTTAATGTCGTCTTATACTCGTTACAGGAGGAAATTCCAACATGACTTGATAATATTTATTCAATATAGAGGTGTTTGAAAAAAAAAACTCCGTCAATAGTTCTTATAGTTACGAAACGGCCAAGTCACTCATTTTTACCAAGGCATAGAATTTGTGAAATGAAGACTTGTGAAAATGAAGAGTGTAGAGTTAGCAGCTCGGCTCTACATAAGATCTGATAACTTTTTGACGATAATAGAAATACGGTCTGGTCTTAGCACTATTTTACATTAAAAAGTTTCTCGTTGGTTTAAATTTTTTTTTGTACGTTGCTTATGACAGAATTGTTGCGAGATCTATTTCAAGTCAAACTGAAGTAACAATTGTAAGAAGTATAGAAATATACATTTACCTACCTAGATTCAACTGCGATGCCGATGTAATTGAGAGCTGCCATCACAACAATTGTATGAAGAATCTTATCATTATATAATGATCACAACGAGAAATTGCACAATGGAAACTGGTTGAGGTTATTACAGGGAAATTGTATTTGGTGTAAATACACATGAGCCGTTTTACGAGCTCTTCATTTTTATCCCCTTATTCAAAATGTGAGGGAAATTTTCTTCGAGAATTCTTGAATATTTTTTTTCATTCATAACGAGTAGTAAATATCAATTTTCAGACCACTAGGATCAAAATTGGCGTAAATACTATTACATCTTCTGGTTCTAAGGGTTGGGGGCTCCTATTACAACACGAATGCGAAATAAATGTTGAAATTGCCTTGAGCAACGAGTATTAGACCATATTTTCTCTATTGCAGTGAAATACTCTCGAAATTCAAATAAGAATTCAGATTCTACATCCTAGGGACTTTTGTGTTGGATATTAGCAGTTGGTGTAACAAACGAAATTTGACAGATTAATTGATAGGATCCGACGTCAGTACTGACAACCACAAAACGAAAAATATAACTGAGTTTCAATGTGACATGTTCTTTCGAGCATTTAGGCCGTCGTCGTAGATTAGTTCTCGACGTTTCGCCAGTTCGAGTGTCTGGCATCTTCAGGAGTTATATTTCAGGAGATGTTCTCACTGGACTGAACTGGCGAAACGTCGAGAACTAATCTACGACGACGGCCTAAATGCTCGAAAGAACATGTCACATTGAACGATGGCCGCGAAAGCCTCAACCAATTCATAACTGAGTTTCATTACAGCACTACTTTTAGTACTGTAACGAACTCATTATGATACTAAAATGGAGAAATACTTTTATTGAGACTCTATACCTGCATCCATTGAAACTTCATTATTTTCAAATCGAAATATTTCGAAATCTTTAGACAATATCGAGTTTCATCAAGACCACTTTTCTAGTAAAAAATTACATTATGGTGAAGTTCACTTGAAATTTTTCTTAATACATCGAACATTATAAATTTATGGTCAGAGGAGGAACAAGCCATATTTCTGAGGGGGGAACTTCATGGAGAACTTTAAGATCTTCATAGGCCGAAAGGTAGTGGTGATTTGGACGTAAGTAATTATAAAAGCTCCCAATCAAAACACTGTTTGCTGAAATATTCATGTTATTATTTTATCATCAGTATGTCATATTCTAGGGTTGAAAGCATTTGGAGGGGGACATTCTTCCAGGTCATCCCCCTGGACCCGCGCATGTGTTTGGTACTCCTTGATACGAACCCTGTAACTAACACCCACTATGACAGTCGGGCACAAAAACAAATTCATTCGATGTATCAGGTTTCATAACATATTCGCAGAAAATTTCAGTTCAATGCAGGATCATCTTTTTTCGAAAGACCATTTAAAACTCATTTGAATTGATTTTATTTGAGGCTTGAAGGGCATATTTCAATCAATAACTTTTCATTTTCTTTCTGCAGAGATTATGTCTTATTATGTTTTTCGGGAAATGAGTAGAAAAAATTATTGTTATGAAATTAATACGGTGTTTCTATCTCGTGTAGATCTATTCAACAAAATGAATTTGGTTATCATGATCATATTGATAAGATTTTCAGACGGGTGTGGTCTGCATATTCACAAACCTTTCTATGGAAACAAAATCGAGTGTTCCTGAACACTCAATTTTTAATATTTCAGGAAAGATTTCTTTCGTCGGAATTTACGAAAATCTTCATCCACATCGAAAATTCCAGAAAGATGATCAATAAGTGCCTCAAGTCAAAGCTGTTGAAAAACAATAAAAAATATTCAATTTTTGTTTTAGTCGCATTACGATTCATGGAGACAAAAGATTTTTTTCATTCAGATTTCTATACAATGAATAATAAATCGTAAAAGTCAAATTGATGATGGAACCCTCCAAAATGAAATGAGTTGAGTTTTTTCTTCTCGTGATTCACGAATTCATGTCTGAACTTTCATTCGGTACTTAGAAATGCAATTAAATTCTCATACCCCGCTCGTATCCGCTAATTAAAAACGTAATATGTTAACATCGTCATTCGCTCTGCTCCTTATATTCCATGAAAGCATGGAACGTACATAACCATATTCCGAAAAACTACCCAGAGTGACTTTATTATCCGCATGGCTCCCATTTTCCGGTTTGTTGCAATGTAATCAGTTCATATTTCGGTCGGGTTGCTGTCTGCGATACGGGCTGGCGAGATAAAGAAGGAAAATTAATTTTTCTTCCTTCAGCAGCAGACTTGAACCTCGTAGCCCAGAAATCCGTTTTTGTGTCTCCATGAGGTTCCGATTTCCATATGATCTTTTTCGGGATACAAGGCACCCAAAGTCATTCATTAGGCAACAAAACACTGGTATTCATCTGAAATTGAATTCGACCGGGGTGACCAGTTTTTTTAATTTTCTCAGACCGTTTAAGAAAAGACTTTAGAGTCTGATGAATTTGACTGATCGACTAGAAGTGCATTTAGTATTCTTTTCCTCCGGTTCGAAAGTTTGGCTTGATTTTGACGGTACAAATGAAACTGCAGAACTGTTATACTGGGTGAGTCAAAAACGTGGACCTTGAGAAAATAATTCTTTAAAAAATAATTATAGTTTGGTGAATAACCCAAATGAATATTGCGGGCTATATATTCCCTTGAAGTTGATACGTATTCGAGATTATATAATGAGTCACAAAATTTCTGATTTCACATAGAACTATCAGAAGAATTTTTTAAAATAAAATTTCCAGACAAGTGAGCAGTGAAAACAATCCTGCTCCACATGATTTTACCTTCAAACATACGTTAAAAGACGTTATTTCTTTAAAAATCAAGAACTATGTATATATCTGTACATCTTGTTCGAACTGCCTAAGAAGTAACTGAATTTTGATCAATCTCATTGGGTATGATATTTTATGATTGAGTAAATGGACAGTATTTATATAAATACAAAAAAGTAATCTATTATTCGTTATAACATTCGACGACTTCAATTGATTCACAGTTTATCAACAAATATTTTCTCTTTTTTTCAAGAAAAGCTATGAAATTGTTAAGTTATTTCAGATTCATACTTCCCGTTCCTAAATTGGCTCTAAGTCATCAAGAATGCAAAGATTGCTGAAGAGTCCTCATAGAGAAGAAACTTTCAGAATTCCACAATGAAATCTTAATTTTAATGAATCATATCTTTACATTTGAGTTCCTCGTGCATTCCACGATATTTTCATTATCAATCTTGAATTAACATATTTGATCCACGGAGAAAAAATTAGGATATGGATATTTCAGTAGTCCTCTTAGCTCTTTTGCAATTGAAGCTAAATACAACAATGATGAAAAAAATATTATTGTACAAATAATTCAACAGCAATGATGCTGAAATACTGCTGTACAGGTTATGAGAATTATAACTTCGCCTTGGACAATATATTATTCAATAATTTCATGAGTTATATTGATTTATTTCGATCTTTGATGAAAACATAGAAATTTTGGTCAGTCTTTGTTACTGAAAATAAAGCCACGACTAAATATCCATAGATTGCTCTGATGGCAACAGTTTTCATATGTCAAATAAAACATGCTTGCTTTTCTTTTTACTTATATAACGTCATGTGAGTGAATAGCTTTAAAACAACAAAACTGTAATATCAAGGATACGGAAATCATATATTATAAGATCTAAAAACATTCTCACCATCTTCTTTGAAAGTATATGAGGTTCTCGGCGTTCCACCTATTACCCTTATCTCTGCACCTCCATCTGATCCTGGTATCGGTGAAATGATAATTCGTACCTTGAGTAAATTTAATGAAAGATTAAAACAAGAAAATTATCAATTTCGAAAAGACGAGAAAAATAATAGATCAATTTTCCAAAGTTGATTTGAATCAGTGTGTCTACACACACACTGATACAATTGAAGGATCGATTCAAAAGTTCATTCGAAATTAAACAATTCTAAGAAAAAATACATATTCTCTTCTAGTTTTAATTATGATAAAATACTCAATCCAAATCAAAGTACTCATTCTAATTTTAAATTATTTTCGTAAGGATCCTATGATTCACAGTAAGAATTGTCTCTAGACTTTTTCACTACGACCAATATTTTCGCAGAAAAAAAAATTAAATCCAAATTCAGAATGTGCTTTCAATGCCGACTAATTTTCAGAATAAGGTTCCGTGAAAAGAATCTTGATTCTGACATGATTTCATGGTATGAACTTTCTATGGAATATGAGTCTCTGACGCATTGTTTCTGAGAAACGGTGTGTTGTAATAGAAAAAAAATTCTAATTATTTTCGGCACAGTACACATTTTTTTGCGTGTTAGTAGGTACGCCATGAAACACATTCTCTGAATTTTGTGAAATATTCGAAAAATCTGCTGCCTTTTCTAGATGAAATCGAATTTTTTGGAGGTGATCAAAGAATTTCTTAGCTTTCCTGGATGAAATTACTTTTTATTTTTCTTCTCAGAAAAATTTCGTCGCAGAGAAATTCTAAGTGTTAATTATGTGGTGATTACGTCAGTAGTTTAAAATTTTAAAAAAGTCATTGGCGTACCAATTTTTTCACCGAATTTGTTCGGACAGAAGTCTGTCCGGACGCCAATGGTGAAAATTGAACATAGTTTCGTATCGGGAAGAATGTGTCTTAATGCGTACTCATAACGTGCCAAAATGCAGAAAGAAATTGTGTACGGTGTACAAAATAATTTTATCCAATCAATTTTTTCTTTAAATTTCTACACTCTGTATATCAGAAACAGTGCGTCAGAGACCCATAGTGCATAGGTATATATATATATATATATATATATATATCTTGATACAGCGGGACATATGGGGACCGAATGTACATATCGTATGGAACGCATACATTGATATACATTTGCATTTGGACGTATACATAACCATTCATTTAATTATGTATATTGCAGAAACTGATTTATATCGATTTTTTCATTTCTTATATATTCCGGTACATATGGGTACCACCCAAAATGGATACAGTGGTAACTATTGGGACCGCATTAGATTGTTTCGAAATGTATATTCCCACGAAGATACTTACTGACACCATGGCTAATAAAATTAAGAAAGATATTTGTTTTATTAGTTGAAAATAGGGTATCGATAATATGTGTTAGTTTCAGGTATTTCATATTTTACTCGAATTAAGAAAATCATTTTTTCTTTTTGTTTACGTATATATAAAGGTTTTTTTAAATTATGAAACATTCTCTCGTTTGTACATTCTGTAAGTTATCCAAATCGTTTCTGTTTCGATATGAAATACTTGATTTCACCTTTCACATGGGTTTGAATTTGACTGATACAAAATGAATGCTTGGGGAAAGACCAAAAATATACTCAACTTTGAAAAGGCACTCTGAGTATATCATGATTTCTTTGTGAATTTTTTAATAATACAGTTTTGATCTCTAATATGACGAGTGCCGATTAATTCGATTGTTTTTTCATTCACTTTGGAATTTGATAGTAGGTATGTTAGTTCAATTTTGAGATAATTTTCTATTTCAATCAACATTCGAAGATTCAGTGAAGAACATACAGAAAAAAAATCTGATTAATTCTAATTTTGTAACATTAATAACGCCACATACACATGTGAAAATCTCAGCATAAACCAACTGCTATCAAGTTTAACTTCCCTCTATATTCCTTTAAAATATAGCAAATTTTGAAAAAAAAAAACAAAGTACTTATTCATCATATACAAGGAGTTTTTACGTTCGGGTTATTCATTTACGAAAGTTGGTAGGAATGTAACCCTCTGAACTTGTCACCCTAGAAAGACTGCTATCGTGGCAGGGAATGGGATATATTGTCCGAGGATTTCACGATATCATGATATTTCATTTATCATAAAAATTATAATGCTGAGCCGGATTGATGAAAGTTTCTTGAATTCAATATTTTTGTCGAAATTTCATCGAAAAATGTTCAAACGCGAGAATGTTCAGTGTTTTAACCCTGTGCATTTTCATAAACAGAAGAAAAAACTATAAAATTCTTCCCTAGTTTGAGTGAAATATGAAAATAAGGCTTGAAACTAACACTTATCATCGGTAGCCACAACTGGACTAACCTTCATTGAAGGAAAAATAATAATATCGCTAGCATTCCAAAATATTCTAGACTCGATATCTCAAAAGGTAAGTATCCTCGTGGCAATGTCACTTTCAAGATGTCCCATATTTACCACTATATCTGTTCTTGATGGTACCCTTTGTGTACCGGAATAAATATGAAATGAAAAAATCGATATAATTATATTTCTGCAATGAACATAATTAAATGAAGGCTTATGTATATTAGAAAATGTAAATGTGTATCAGTATATGCGATCCATACAATATATAGTGGGTATCCCAGACCTTTCAGACTAGATAGGTAAAAATGTTGTGAGGAGTTCTGGGCTCGATTTTCGTGAAATCCGTTTCAAGATATTATCTTCATTTGTTTAGAAGATGTAACAAAATTTTAATATTTTATCGAGTTCGAAGATAACTTTTTCATTTTCGAAAATATCTGAAAGAGTTTTAAAACTTTCAACAAGCACTTTTCGACTAGAAATATCGCAATATTTTCATAACAGAACATACATGATAACATTCGTCGAAAACCATACATGATATAGTTCGTTGAAACCATGTTTCTGGAAGCTTTTAAAATATGAACATATGAGTTACGGAAGCGTTGATGAAATAGCCGAAGAAGTTACATCATTTAAAAGTCAGATATATGCAGACCGAATGTAAATTTATTTTATGGATGTTGCATTCTGGATTATTTGCATTTTTAAGTATACATAAAGATTCTATTGCTTCTGTTCATTGTAAATGAATACATTCGATTTTTACATTTCCTATATATATACATTTAAGGACCAACAAGATATACAGAAACAGCGTTTTACGAGAATATTATGAGAGCCGCATTAGGAGGAAAGATCTTCTTAAATGCCATGAGGATAGGTACTTACTAAGACTTAATTTTCCTCAATATAATGTCCAGAGGAGAATAGTTTTCAGTTTTGAGACAAAATTGCAGACACTTGAAGTGAAAATTTCAATGAGTTCCAGTCAATCTGAATATTGAATATCGTATCAATACAACTAGCAGTTTCCACACGCTGCTCGTTAAAATTTATGAAACTATTCATAGGTGGTTTGTTCGATCAAGAACTGTGAAGTTTTTTTAAAGGAAATGAACAAATGGAAAAAAAAATTGTAATGACCAACTAATAGGTTTTGAAATTGCCCAACTGTCAATTTCGGTTTGTAACCTTAACTCAAAAACAAAGAAACATCATGGTATAATTCGATTATCACGAAATTTTTATTTTGCACATGCATTCTAGATATCCTTCCTACAGAAATGGTTTGAATCCCGTATCAAAATCTCCCGAATAAAAAGTATCAAACTACGCATGAAAAGAGATTTCCAGATCAAATCCAATGTTATCGTCCTCGGGCGAATTGTTGGTTGTTACATCTAACATGAAAAATTATCTTCTGTCTTTGTTTGTGTTTACGTTGTGCAATGCAGCTGTTGAGTCGTATCGGTCACCGCTTGATCATAATGATTTAAAGATCGTAAACGTCGAAGCTTCCGACTTGAGGAGGTGCGGTATTCGATGTTGCCGGCAACACTTTTTTAATTCATGTAATGGTTGTTATTTTATTAAGAAATTATCGTTATCAAATTTTTCGTCCAAAACTTTTTGATTTACGGAAAACTTTGTTCTTTGTTGAATTTTGTTCGTGTTATGCCTGTTTGTTCAGTTAACGAAGGCCTGAAATCAATTTTTTCCGGAATGAACTGCATTTTTGATATGTCATAACAGTAGGAACAAACAATTCCTTTGAAATATTCTCGAAAACAAGAATGAGAATATGTATGTAGAGCTGAAAATTCTAATGAATAAAACAGCCTTCTCCATTGTCGTAGTGTGCATTTTGACCAATTAGCGAAGCATTTCTGTATTTGCTTTCTTTTCTCACTTGCTATATTCATTACGTTAGAGTTGACGAAGACGAAATTATGTTCATGACTATAATAAAACAAGGCATGCCAAACAACATAGTGTTTGAGAAATGTCTTGTTTTGAGTTCAAGAAAAATGTTGGAAGAAATAATCAATATTGCTTGCATTTGGATAGCGTCATATGCTGTCAGATTAATTTCGTTATTCATTAACAAGAGGTTGAGGTTTGTGAAGTGTCTGATGCGAACCTAACTTTAAAATAGGAATGAAATGAAAGTGTTCGGGTTTTTCCGATCAGCGAAGAGTAAAATTTTGTAGAATTAATATGGAAAATTTCTTCAATAATTTTTTTTTATTGGAAATGTTAAATGAGTGAGAAATGTTTGGTTTTTTCTCGAAACAAAGGAACAATCCCCATTCTAATTGCATTTTCTCGAAGTTTGCACTCCAGAATAGCGATTAGGAATTAAAGAGTCGCTTTTGCGATCAGACAGGATTTTGATATTTGGTACAACTCGCCCAGAGCGATTGGATTTGAGTATTTTGCTAAACTCACGGAGCGATACTCAGAACATATCAGAGTAACCAGGCCCCTCTTCCGCCTAGGGCACTTTGGGCAAGTGCCAGGCCCCGCGATCGATAGGGGCCCCGCTCAGAACAATTGTTCTGAATCAAAAAAAACGAAGATTTCCTCAATAATGTTTGGAAATTTCCCATTTCATAGAAAATTCCCTCATATTATTGTAGAACTGATTTTTTCGAAAAGACCTGAACGGTTCTTTCCTTCAAAATTCCATTTTGCGTACTAAAATTACCTTCAGGTAAAAAGGCGGGAGTGATCATTCACAAGTCCAAATGGATTGGAATTCCCAGTTTTCTATCAACAAGTTCTCGAAGGTTGCAATTTTTATGACCCTTGCTCATACTGGCATACACTAGATAAGAGCAATTATTAGCTTGTGTTATTTGTTGGGGTGGTTAGCCATAAAACATCTGTTCGAACCGTGTTGTTGATCACATTCTTACATTATTGTATTCATTGGGAAGCTTCCGAAGAAATCCCCATTTAACCACATCATTTCAGACATCGCTACAAGACAAGAAATCAGTGGCGTATCAGAGGGCTCCACAGAACTCGCGATGCTGGTAGGTTCGGCACCAAAGGGGCCCCCAAGCCAAACTAAAAGCATGAAATGACGCCCCAATAATTTCATTCTATTGAGAGGTTTCTCAATATACCGTCAAGCTTTTCGGTACTCTCCTTAAAAATGTCGCAAACATGTCTATCAGACTTTTGAGGTTACTCAGCTTTTGACAAGAAGTGGCCAAAAGCTTGGTTATCGACAAGTTGATGGATATGTTTGTACAAAAAAATTTAAAAGGGTGATCCAATTTTCTTATAAAAATGTTTTCAAATTCTTACCACATTGATGTGTTTCTACCTACACCATTTTCAAGTGTTATTCAAAAACCGTCAAGTGTATTTCAGATTAATCACTTTAATTTCAGAATGTTTCAATTGAATTTCAGATTAGTCAATTGTATTTCAGAAAACATCAAATGTATTTCGGATCACTCAATTGAATTCATTTGATATTTTCTAATATTAAATTGACAAATCTGAATAAATGGTGTAGTTTCTAGGTACTTTTATATCAGAATTTACATAATTGCGTTTAGAAATTTTTGTTTTCAATATATAAATTATTTTTATTACATTGTTCTCATTATTTCTCTATGAAAAACTTCAGGTAAAACTTATCATGAATAATAGATCTACAGAGGACACTCCAGATGGGGGGAGGCCGAATTTTGCTCCACGCCACTGCAAGAAATTTCAGGGCGAAATTCTGTAAATCGGCAGAATTCCCTCGACTTGATAATTAAATCACATCACGGCATTAGCGGCGGTAGGGAATTCCTCTGTATTTCTATTTTGTATGTGGTATTCTTCGTAGGTGCCCCATTATCCTCAAGTGCCCAGGGCCTCCTAAACGTTAAAAACGACCCTGAGAGTAACTCGTATATATCAACTTTTTGGCTTTCAAAATGTTTCTCTGTAATCGACATTAGTCATATGCGAACAAAACTTTTAGAACTTGCGTTTTTGCTGAAGGTTGAAGGGATGTACTCTATACAGGGTATTTCATTGGTGAATTAATATACGGTAACCTGAGCTAGAACTACCGTAGGTGTTCCAAGAGATACTTTCATCAGATTGATTCGTTTCGCGCTCGAATCTTGAGTAAGACCACAATAAAATGTTGTATGTTTCAGTAACTCGAATACAGTTTGTTATTTAAGGAAGATCATAGGCATAAGTCAGGTTATTATTTCATTTTTTGTGTTTATAACTATCGATACTAGCAGAATATTGAAAATGAATGGAATCTCCAACAAACGATACAAGCATTAGAAAATCAAATTCCTCAAAGAATGAAAATATTATTTTCAGGCAGGAATATCTGTATTTCACGTGAAATTACTTGTTTTAAATGTACACTGGTCCTAATAACAACCATTTTATCTAAGTATTCTGGAAACGGTATCCATTACAAGAGAAAATTTCATCAGATTGATTTGTTTCGTTCTCGAATCTTCAATAAAATGGTGTTTATTCGAGTAACTCGAATACAATTCGATCCTTGAGAAATTCAAAAGATATAACTTAGGTTATGATGTAATTTTGTATTTCTGTGTTTATGAATATCCATACGAGCGGAAAATTGAAAATGATTGGAATATTCAAAAAACTATTAATGCATTATAGATCAAAATTCCAGAAAGAATGAAAATATTATTCCCAAGTAGATTTGTACTTGACCAAGAAATTCCGTATTTGATATGTACACTGGTCCCAATAATTACCGTTTTATCTATTTCGGAAACGGTACCCATATCTACCTATACACCAATGGAAACAAATTGGGACCGGTCCTCGCATATACCACAGCGTCTATAAAACTATTGGGTCCGGTCCAAAAAGTACCAAAGGTCCCCACATTTACCGCTGGATCTCCGAATCGGTTCCCATATGTCCCGCTGTACATATATATATATATATATATATATATATATATATATATATAGTGCATAGGTACTTCATATCATGAAATTAACTGGGAATTGACATCACGAATTTCCGGAACCTTATTCTGAAAAACACTGTATTTATTCACATATTTGTGCATGTGAAATGAGCAATTTTTTGTTACTGAAAATCTTTGTGCGCTATATCACCTTTTTTTTCTCATGAAGAAGATTTTCTTTAAAATTTTCATATGATGCTTCCCGAATCAATATTAACCCAGCAAATTTAATTTTCTAAATGGATTGCTATGTTTGTTGTGTAGTTATGAGCTATTTTAAAACTCAATGCTTACAATCTCGTTCTGGAAGAAAGGCTTCTGTGAAGTATAATCAGATGAAATATGACTTATTTATTTTCATCAGATATGAATACCTTCAATTATTTTGCGCAGTTCTTTCAAATTTGTTTTTGCAAAAAACAGCAGGAAAAATTCATTCTATTCTGTTTGCCAAAAATAAAAAAAAATAAAAAGGTGACTCTTTCACTTTTATATAAAGTTTAACACTAGATTCTCGAGGTCAGAAGGAATGCTCCTTGGTGTACAATATTTTCAGATTCAGCTATGAGAAAAAATATGACTAAGTTTTCTTAATGATTAACTACTCGAGAATTGCGCATTACACATAATTTCAAATTGTCATAATTTGTGCATCACCTGGAAATCTCTGGAAGATGACATCAAGTCCAGTGACACTGAAAGAAGAGGAAGCTGCACTATTCACAACCTGGTTCATACCTCAACTGTACCTTCAACCCTCCGTGAAAATAGTTCATGCAATCCTTTTTCTTGAGTACCTTCGTGTATTCCCGAATTCATTCGGTGAAATACAGGCGAATGATATTTTTAACGCTTTACCAAATTATAAGAGAGTGCGTTAAACAAAATTGATTGATAGATTTTTAATGACCCCTTTTATTATCGTTGTGCTAATCGATTCTTGATTAACTTTTGTAGGTGGAAATCGAACTTCAGCATGGGTTTTACTCGAGTGGCTCTGAGGAAAGTACTTAATTTATATTCTCAGTGGAGACCATATAACACGGTATTGGCCTATGCTGAAGATCCAACATGCGAGAGTTTAATTTTTTAGGAGCAAACCGTCTGAAAATAACCTAACTTTATACAATGGATTCTCGTCATATCACACTGGACTGTTGGTATAAAAGTCACGGTCGTGGTCAAGTAACAGAAAATTGATAAGCTAGTTCGTCGATGTTTCGGAAACAAATTGTTCATCCTTCAACTCTCTTAATTATTCTATGCAGTGAATCCACCATTTCTCATAAAATTTTTGGCTCATCACTTCAAATTCAAAGAATATTAGTCGATAATATCAACTCCACATCCTCCTTTATCTTTTTTGAAAAAACTCTCCGAAAATCTTCTGATAACAGGATATAACAAACATATCGACCAGCAACCTTGTAGCATATTATGTATGAATATTGTTCTGAAATTTTCTGGGGTTTTCTCCAGCAATATTGAATAGTTTTGTTTTTTACTATTGATCTCCTCATTGAAGTATCTAGAAATTGAAAGCGAGAGAAGTCACAAACATCTATTGCTATGCATAGGTCACCACATTATTCCATTGAAGTATAACTTGAGGTTTTGTTACTTCATTCCTAGGAGAAAAAACCATGGCAGGTGATATGAACATAGATTCATTGTTTCCTGAATGCGGTGTAGAGGAATCCACGAATAGATTTTGCTAATTTGGATTTAAGCTACTTATAAATAGATACACACGTCCAGATAACTGAGTGGCTAGACTAGATTGCATCATTGTGCTAGTTATTCATCCAGAAAATTATTCAAATATAAGTAGAAATATCTTAAATATCTGTGCAGCTATCATTATTATTCTACACTATCCTGCACACAGGATAACAAACAGAAAAAAAGATAAAAGATAATGATTCTGCAACCCGTTGCATGTAGAATAAAACTGGGGAAAGGTTTCAAAGGAAAAGCGAAGATAGAAGAAACAAGTCGAGCAACAAGTTCATTTTAAGAGATATCTTTGCAACCAATGTATATATTTTACATGGTCATATTTTCTTTCTCATAAAGCTATGGCTCCACGAAAACTCGTTGCAAAAAAACAAGAAACTTTGTAGAAGAAACTAATCAGAAAAACGATCGAAGATGTGATAAATGAGGAAAATAAAAGCGTCCCAACTCAGGTCAAGCAAATAAGCTCCAAAAATGGTGTGCCTGGAAATAATTGGTGGAGATTTGTAAACTGTTTTAATTATTCATTTAGGATTCTAATATGATGAGTTCGAGTTTTGTCCCAATTTCTTAATGGAGCGTATGCCGTAGCGTTCGAAAAACCTCGGAATTTTTGGACTATTTTAGGTTTTTCTCGAATAACTCCCAAACTAAGCACTTCATCGAAAACTTTGTTGAATTAAAAAGTGTTCAGCATGAAATTTTGCTTCTAAAGAGCACCAGGACCCCATATTTTGATCGAGTAGTTTCATAGATATCATACGTCGAAAAATGGAAAATTTTCACACATTATGAAAACGTGAAATATCTATCAAACTACGAGCTTGAAAATAAAATGTCATCGAATTAAAAATGTAGACCGTCAATTTGTGATAAAATATTATACTATACTAACATTTTTGCAGATGAGAGACAAGCACAATTTTTTATTCATTATATTGTGAACATTTTATATATATGTGAAAAGAAGCAACATTAAAGCAATTGTTATGAAAATTTTCAATTCCTTTCAAAATGCTCAATTCCTATCAGTTTTCAATGTCGAACATAAGATTTCCTTGAAATGATAATATTTGTAATTACGAGAACTATAGACCAGTTTAAGAGAAATTTTAATCGCTTCTCGTATATCAAAAATTCAAGAGAGGGTCTCCCCCCGAGTATCAACAAGAAATGGTCTCACGTCTTTGTGACATTTCCAGATATCACGAAAGTTGTACCCCCGTTACAAGGCAGCTAGCACTTTTTATATAATTATGATCTGGGGTGAAACATAAGTTGCATCTCCACTACAAAATCTAAATTCATTCGTTTTCCAGTTGTTCTAAGTTTCTGTCGTGGCTGTTTCTAAGTTTTCATCAGCTATATCGACGTGTTTTATTTGTGATGAAAGTAAGTCAGACAGGATGGGGTCTACTATACCTACTGAATCAAAATGGTAGACAAACATATGATGGTTACAATCCAGAGACGAAGATGATACAGGAAAACTTGAATGAAGTATATGGTAAAGATTTGTTCTTAACGGAAAAACCAATCAGTACAGGAAGACCATGAAAGAAAGACGATATTGTCTATTCTCCCTAGACTAGAAGTTTTTCTCTGTTTCGAAAGAAGTATATAATTCCTTCGTGCATTTAGTGAATGCGACACTACGTCATCATTTTCGGTAAATGGTAACTGAACGTAAGAAATCAACTCAAACCTGCTAAAATCAGCAGAAGTGCTAAGCAAATCTAATGCTACTGCCGATGAGGTGACGAAGCAGGAAAGAAGTGCATAGCAGCCCTTCATGGAAATAATTCCAAGCAATTAAATGTATTGCGGTATGAGATGTTCGAAAACTTATTAAGCAAGATCTCATTTAATCTTGCCTCTTTGCCTCCAACTGAAGCATCGCCTCGACAAAACTCGCTGAGGACGTATATTCAGGTGAGTCATAGTGTGAGTTATTAATTTATGAGTACCACGTTTGTTTTTATAATGAATTTCAAATACATTTGTTCATCAAATTGTAGCTTACATCCCCCTATAATATTTTCTTGAATTAATGTTACTATTCTTAAACGACATGTGTGAAAATTTTCCGTTTTTCGACGTATGGTATCCATGAAACAACTCGATTGAAGTATAATGTCATGGTACTCTTCAGCAGCAGAATTTTATGCTGAATACTTTTGAATATGACAAAAGGTTTCGATAATGTGCTCAGTTTAGGAGCTATTCTGAGAAAACCTGAAATAGTCCGAAAATTTCGAGGTTTTTCGAACGCCATGAAATACGATCCACTAGGAAATTGGGGCCAAATTCGAACTCATCATATTAGAGGCCTAAATAATGGTAAGAACAATTTTCAAATATTTCCAGCCAAAAGTCTAATTTGCTTGGTCTAACTGTACCTACAATGTACCCTGAAATTCTTTCAGGGGTTTGGCAGCTCGAGAAAGCAACTTATGCCAAACTAGTCCAGACCTTCATACATTATAGTATGCGTCGAATGCGTTCTGATTCCTTGCAGACTTGTTAATGATGTTGGCCTTATGAATAATCCAAGTTTGTGGCCAAAGTTTGAACTCAACTTTGTCAGAAATCGAAAAAAAAAAACGCAAAGAAAGTTATTTGTTTAATTTTGGCAATTATCACTTTGATGGACTAGCTTTTGAAAAACTTTTTCCAAGAAGACTAAATTTCGTACAATAAGATACCAAAACTGTCCCTGTGGACCAAATATTTTTATTTTATATAAAGTTTGACAAAATTTATAACTTTTGTTAAATTTCAGTTTCTTGCAATCATATCGTTTTTACTCCCATATTTTACTGTCGAAGCTCTATTATCTTTATATGATGTGAATGAAGCAAATAACGAGTGTGAAAGATAATATTCAAGCTGAGCAGTGAATAATGAACTAAAAGAATACACGAATATTTAATGAGTTTATTTTTCTGGAAACTTGAGTTTATGAATTTTCTTGAACGGTCCCGGTAATGACCGTATATCCCCTCCAGTACTGAATCGTTTTCCCACAAGTCATTCTCCATTTCAACATCAGAAGCCTTCTCCTGCAACATCAGATTTAAGATCAAAACAGGTCGTGCTGCGGTACCTGCAGACTTACGAGAATTTTAATCCTGCTTTTCTGCAGCTGCAGGCGTTCCCACAACTTTTCGTGCAACCGCAAGAAATCATCCACAAGAGATTTTGTGTGGGGCTGATTTCTGGTCATCTCATTTGTAACGTGAATATCTACCCCTAAAAGAAAGGGTTCAGTATGACGCCTAACCACGCCTGATCCTGCAAGAGGATCTAAATCAAGAATGAAAAATGATCAATGTTATGTAATGTGAATTACTTTGGCAACGACAAATATTCAACTGATAGTATGTTCGCGAAGAGAAATATCGGGTAGAGTCTCGAATATAGGAGATACCCTAACTAGATTGAAGCCGTTTTTCGTAGCAGCTCTGGCGAAAAGTTGATACCGCAGCTCATCAAGGTTGTGGGTTTTGGGTTTGCCTCCATATAAGCAATTATGACCCGTTCTACTGCTGCTACTAAGCCGTCATAGAATTGGTGTTGAGACAAATTTCAGCTTGATCTTCAACGTCTGGAGTTTTTCCACCATGGACATCATCTACTTTTTTAAGAAGTCGAAAAATCAGGATGTCGAATCACCACTGATAAAAGCATGGAAGCTTGGTATTCTTTTCGGTATTCTTTAAACCATTCCGGTGCAAGTGGGAAGATTGTCGAGTAAAACTTATGTGCATTCTAACTGAATGGTACCATACAGCCATTTAAAAAATCAATCGTAAGCTACAAATTCGTAGCTCACAAGGAAGAAAGCAGGAAAAAGAATATCGCCGTTAATTTAGTACTAAAAACTGAGTTTAATTTATTGGTGGATGCTTAGGTTCGTTCAAAACATATTAACACCTTATGGAAGAGGTTATCCTATACTCAGAAATGGATAACCTACAAATCCTATCCTACTTTCCTACTGATATTATAAATGTGAGATTTTGAATGTTTGGAACTACCGAAGGGATACATGAGTATAGTTTATCTATCCGAATAACATAATTTATAAAAATTTTGTGGCATTTCAGCATAAAACAATGAAAAACTATCAAGCGAATCGAAAAATGCCTGCCTTCTCAGAGCCATAAGGGCAATTCGTCAAAGTAAATACGTTGCATAGTCGCGAATTACCCATGTTATTCTTACGATGATATGCTAAAATGACTCTAGGCCTCGGTTGATTTTCGGCAAATATGTGAAACTGTGGAACAACGAAGAACGACATCAGTTTTGTGCTGAGTTTTGCTTGATTTGTGCTGCTTTTTGCCGATCAAATTTTGTCCTTAGTCCACGTGGTTCTCAGGATATTTGGATGCCAGAAAAAGATTTGCCAAACACTTTTCAACGAATTGGATGCCTATGACTATCTCTGAAAATTTCAATAAAATAATTTTTCTTCTAAAGAATGAATGGAACAATTCATGCTACAGGTTGCTGTCTTGTGCTGTGAATATTTTTCAGATTTTCGAGAAAATTGAGAAATTGATAAACCGTCAGCTCAGCACGTTCCTTTTCTTCCAACGAGAATTATTTCATATGATTGGATGATTCAGATGGTTTAATTTATAAAAAAATGATGGGGTTTTCCCAAAGAAATCAGCATATTGTGGGAATATCACTATACCTATCCACAATGTGTGCGAAGTTTTTCTGAAAAACTGTCCGACAAAAGTTGGGACAATTGCGGCAAAATCATATAAAAAGATTTTCGATTTCGATTTCCGAAAAATATGAAAAACTTTCTTTAAAATACTTACGGTCAAACGAAACTGCTATCGTTCAACAAACTAGATAAGCTCGTCCTTTATGAATAAAACCGGGTAAAATTAAAGTAGTATTCGAAAATTTTTTTCAAGAAACTGCATACCCAGCTCACCAACTGAATTATTTGATGTAATTGACTGCAATGCATTAAAATGCTTTCTGAAAATGTTCTCCTTCTCGTTATTGAAAATAACACAATCTCCCATGCAATTCGTTTCTAACATTTTCAGTTTGAGATGAAATATGCAGCATTCCTGTAGATATCCATCCTTCATTCCTCTAGGTCTGTGATGTTCGAGAGCTGTGCTCCATAATATTTGTTATGGAAACAAGATCCATGATTGCATTGAAAATTGATTGTAGAAAATTTGTAGTTCATTGATGGTTGAGTTCATAAGTCTGTATCTCGGATTGTATTCAAGATATGTAAAAATAGTACATATTAGCTGACTCGGCAGACTTCGTACTACAACAGATTAATGAAAAAGCAGCATAATAAACTATTATGGTATAATACCTTGAAAGTGAACATGAAATTGTTCTGAACAATATATATTGTGTTGCGCCAAACGATGACGTCTGGAAACAGCTGTTATATTTTTGAATGACGGCCAAGAAGTGTTTGAATAGTATATTCTAAAACAAGTTGCAGAATGAGCTCCTCTCATGCTTTAGAAAACTCGCTCCTTCGCATTCGTGTTGGAATTGCCTCCTGCAACGAGTATTAGACGATATTTTTTCTATTTCAGTAAAATTTTGTGAAAATTTTCGAAATTCAAATGAGAATTCAGATGAGTGACTCTTGTATTGTATCTTGGAAGGTAGTGTCACTAACGAAATTTGATAGATTGCGGAATTTGAATTGATTTGATTCGAAAATTGAGTGAATAGAAGGACAGTACTAACAACCACAAAACGAAAAATATAACTGAAAACAATGCTGTAATGAGTTTCATTACAGCACTACTTTTAGTACTGTAATGAACTCATTACGATACTGAAATGCAGCAATAATTTTCTATCACAGAAATTAAAGAGCGTAAGGGATCTGGTGGTGGGACCAATTGTGGCAATTGGCAATTAGATTAGCTAGCTGACCCGGCGAACTTTCGCCATAGAGATTAATGAAGCTGTACTAACCATTGGTTTTCTTTCAAAAAGAAATATATTAGGTGAAATAGAAAAAAATACTACTAAATATATAAAAAATACAATTGCATTGAAATAGATATGTAGAGGGTGGCAAAATTCAACCGTGAGAGATAGAGGGAAATGAATGAAACATTACGGTGGTCTATTTTAGAGAAACTGATTAGTCCATCAACTGCATTCCTTCATCTTCTTTTGTTCTCGAGTTATAGGCAAAAATTGAAATTTGGGCTATTTCAACTTTGGCCATGATCTCCGTTTCTGTTTGTGCATAGATGTTGAAATAAAAACATTATACGGGCACCTACTTTGATTCTTTTTCTTACTGATCTTTAAAATAAAGTTCTGTTTTTGCTTACGGAAACAATAGTTTGAAATGGCTTAAAATGATTCTTCATTTTCCCCCTTTCGGGAATATATCATACATCATACACCGTACTCAGATTCATTTGAAATATTAATATGTCTCTAGGCATTATGGGATCATTATTATTTTGCGATTGAATACTTGATTCAATTCTCCGTGGTTCGATCTCTGTTCACAACAACTGTCAATTCGCAATCATTACATTTTAACATATCCTATTTCTTGTAGTTTTCAGACCTTTCCATATTGTCGGCATAAATCACTTCGAATTCAAATGATTGACATTTGTAATTATCACGTGATTGTTCCAAAGAAATCCGAGGCAACATACATAAGAGAAGGAAGGACTTATGCAGATCCCATGAAACCAACAGAGGGGGGTATTAGTTAAGGCACTGTTGAAATCATATGTTTCAAACGAAAGAACAGGTGACCATGCCTTTAATCACTTCGCATGTCCACAGTTTCTCGCCAGAAAGACGTTCCATGGATACTTTAATAATTTCACACATAACCTTTGTCTTCGTCTGTGACACTTTCACTTCACAAAACCAAAGATTTACCTGCAGGTACCTCTCTGACAGAGACACTGAGATTTTCTCTTCCTTTTCTTTAGTGCCGATTTCCAATGGACCTAACCGAAAAATTCGTACACATAATTTTGTTTTTAATCTCATCACGGGCTACCACAAATAGACTTACTTTGAATTCAATACTTCAGAATTGAGAACATAACTATGTGTACAAACTTTGACAAGAGACCTTTGAATTCCAAGGCTAAGACGTTTGGTCAACTCAAAATAGAGTAATTGATTACATATTACATGGCCATCTAATGGCGATAATAGTAGAATGGGGATTTGTTCAAACCACTTCGTCATAAAATTTTTCGTTGTGTATAAACACAAGAACTCAGATGCGTTAATATTATCAGAAAATGTAGTTTACCGAATTGATATCAAATATAATACTTTCACGAAGATTATATTAACCGTAGCGACACCTCCGGGAGTTATTCGCAAGAAGAAAAATTATTTCCTTTTTTCATCAAAGTTTCAATGTATTTTATGTATACCCCGCTGTAGGAGAATCCAACAAAAAATCTATCATAACGAACAGTTCATTGAATCTTGAGTTATAAATGGTGTAACCAACAAAATGGCCGAATAAGTTTCATATAATATGAAGATGTAATGCAATGATCATGTACTGATGGTGATATTTGCATGATTATTAATATAAATTTTTACGTTTTTACAGCAGCATATCAACCCAGCCTAATTCGATGTTAAATATATGAATATGTAGTAGGATACATACAAAATGCAGTTGGTAACAATTGTGATCTCGGTTGTGATGAATGAACTAAATATCTCCTTCATGATTACTGTTCTGTAGGTGTGCAGAAATAACCTGCTCAAAACTTCAATAAAACAAAAGTGAAATCCTTTATTATCTTTATTATTTCATTGAATTTCTTTCAAGGAGGAATTCAGAAAACCAATGAATTTTCAAAATCTTATCTCCAGGTTACGAAATGTTGTCATGTTCAGCACTCTTGCAAACTTCGTAGCCACGACAATCTGATATTCCTGCTGTTGCTGCATAAAAATGCAGCATATGACTCACACTTGCGAAATAATGCACAACCATCACTTCTCGCGGCACATAACCGCTGAACGAAAGCAAAACAATAACACAAATATCAATGAACCCATCTGAAGACCGAAAGTATCGAGACAAATTTTCCGGCCACGTGGTCTGCAATCAACACCGAAAAGACCGGTTGATCGATATGATGCGCGCAAGTGAGGCGGGGTTCGTGTGGGGTCGGCATTGCTCGCGACCGCGTGTTAAATGGGAACCTTACATAAGGCTGCATCCGTTCTTTGGTTATGTTTAGTTCAGTGTGTCCAACCGCACGTACGTAGATCGGATTGCGGCAATGACAGGAGCTTAACGTAACTTCCAACCTAAGATCGAAACGTTTGTTTTGATTTGACAATTTCTCGGAACGCGGTCAAATCGCTTCTTGTGAGGTGTTGACTGTGATGTGTTTGTGTTCTTTGTTGGGACATGGCAGTGGTTAACTTGGCCATGTCCCCTTTGAGGAGGAGGAACTGCTTCTTGGTGTTGGCATTTGTTGTTTTCATCCCTTTCTGTGTATTCGTGCTATTTTCTGTACCAGGTAATTTGAATGTTGTTGTTTGTTTAATGTTAGCTTTGAAAAAGTTTGTTATAACTCGAAAACTTGTATTTATTTGTTTGTTTGAGAGTCAAGAGATGCCGAATGGTGTTTTTGAAGAACGAAACTGGCTGAGGAAGAGTTGAGTATATTTCTAATGAAAACCGAGATACCAAAGAACCACTTGTCCCCGGAAGAACATTTCTTGAAAATCACAAAAATCCTTCATTGAAGTTTTAGAACTCTCTCGTGAATTGAGAATCGTAAAAGCTTGACATTGATGTTGTATTCCTGTGTCAATAAATGAATAAATTGAGAAAGTACAGTTCACCATTTCTGTCATTCCGATAATTTAAAAAAAAATGCGAGCAGAAATGACATTGCGGGAGAGTTTGAATTTTTTGTACTTGACTAAATAAAGCAGTAATTCTTATATACAAATTCTCAATATGGATGACTGTATAATTAAAAATTATTTTCTGCACTATATGAAAAACCTTCATGCAAAGTTAAAGAATTAAAATTGCCCTTCGATGAGACGAAATTTTTGCCACATCTGTTGAATGTTGGACATGAGAAGCTGTGAGTTTTCTTGAGATTGTCGAGCAGTATATTAATCGTTGCAAATTTCTTTTTTATATTGGAACTAAATTAATCGAAGGATTCCTGTTATAAAAAAGTGTTGTAATATCTCACGCCCATACTCATAGAATTTCATTAAATTTTATCCTCAATAAACATTGTGTTTTATTATAAGAGGTTTTTTGAATTACGTGTTGAAAATAAGTGAGCTTTTACGATGAGTCTGATGAGAAGAATCATTTAATATCTGATTCGATTGACTTTTCATGAGAAATTCTCCAGATCAGCTCTGCTCGCTTGTATAAATAAAAAAGAATGAAACTGAAATGAACAACAAAGTAATGAAAATTTAATGAAGATGGAATCTTCGACGAAACTATGAAGAGTAGTTGAATGAGTAAGACTGTTAAATTGAAGTTGAAAGTCTGGCTCAATTTATCAGGCATCCTATTATTGAATAACCCGAGGAATCACCTTGAACACCCATTTGCAGCGAAAGTTGCAGTAATATTTATGGAAGTACCTGCCTGCATTCTTCCGTACAGTTTTAGTTGTAACGTGATGAAATTAGAATAGGAGTCAACGAAATGATAAGAACAGTTTATGGGACACGTAATAGCTCTCAGAACTGTTCAAATCTCCTATTACTGTTTGGCTAAACCAATTTTGTCTACATAACTTGGTTCATACTTGGTCTTAAAAACTGTTTTCATTGGGAAGGGTCTTCAACGACGAAAGAACCTCGGATAGAGCACATTACAATAAACCTAAAATACTCGTATTAAAATATCAAGATTGAGGTGTTATCCTGTGAAATCACTCACTTGGTCAGAAGAATTCCGTGAAAGTAGGAACAATGATGAATTTTTTGCATACAAATTCGAATAAGTCGGAAACAACACTCTCAGTCAAACAACCTGAAGATATACTTTGAAGGGTGGTCCAACGAAAACTGAATACCTCGATGTTCCGACTTTAAAATGGAATCATGGGATCTCCGTAAGTGTAACCTTCTGGTGAGCACATTCCCCTCTTTTTGAATAGGGAGAAGGGGGTGTTGCGATATCTAATTTTGAAAATCACATCGAGTAATATCTGATCTCGTATCTGATCCTGATATTATTATTATCAGATTGCTCATTATATCGGATTGAGCGTTGTAACATGAAGGTCAGTGACTCAGAGGTGGATTCCAAATCAAGAATACTCAATAGATGCCTACCGCAGATGTAAGCGAAACGCTCTGCGAAACGTTAGGTGAAATCACTCCTGATAGACTTCGTCCTCGACTTCACCGATCAGGCTTGGAAGACAGTATATTTCAGTATATCTAGTCGTGAATGCCTTAACCTTTTCATAATAGAATTTTTTTTTTAGCAATTTCGGGATATTCTTCCATCGTACCAAATTCAAATATTTGGGAAGATTTTTGCAGGGTCTTTGGTATCGAATAAGCTGTTGGAGATAGTATTCACTTCGTTTTTCACTTATTGCATCTGTGACCTGTGATTGATTCTTTCGTATCAGACTGTTCGTTTTCCTTTGAAGAAGTGACAGTGCCTTCAACTCGAGTCAACTATTATGAAAAGTTATGAGCAGGTAGTGGGGAACATCAACAATGAAAAGGAAGCTGAAAAAATGTTATATAATTTGACGAAGCAAGAAGTCAACTACAATTTTTCAATTGTAACCAAAAAGTAGGAACATTCTATCCGATTTGAGACGAGCGAAAAATTGGGAAAAATCACTCAAACCTTGTAAATAATGTTCATATTTGTACCAGTTTTACTATTAATATCTATATAAATAAATGAGATGAATTACGTGTTCTCACACTTGAACGAAACATCAACTGTTTCACAGTTAGTATTACTATCGACAGTAGTGAAAACTGTGCTACTATACACAGGAGTCTTAATCAATATTGCAATATCTCGATGTCTCACATCATTCATTGTCATAATTTCAAGCTCTTCAATTCACCCAGAATGAAAAATCAATAAATATGGAGCTCTATTTACAATTTACACTGCACTTTTTAATATGATTAACAAACTATTTTCCTTATTCGGAATGAACATATTCTATTAATCAGTCATACCATATTCGCATTTTCGTACGAATTTTGCACCTCAGATCTTCTACTCGATGGAGTTGCCTTCTGGTGTCCGAGGAACACTACTTCGAGCACTCACTACAATGAAATCGAAAGGCAGCTTTGCCGCATCCAGAGTTGTCTTTTCGACTCGAAAGCAACAAGTCTTACCCCTTATATTTTATGCCTACTATTTTTCTTCATTTGATTTTACCTTAATTGAAGATACCTCTGATAATATCTTTTTTTTCTTCCAGTAGCTGGATGCAATCAAATCGTGAAAAAATAATTTTTTGTGAGAGGCAGTTTTTAATCCGAGGATTCTTCGTGAATTTGTTGAAAAGTAGGTTTTTTCTAGTATATATTCCAAATATCAGCAAAACCTGAAACTTTCGATATTAAAATCAACTATAACAATTTATCCTAGCAGATATAACATAACATCATAACCTAATGCTCACAAGCTGGTAGGTGATGTTTGATAATTCCGAAATACAAATTCGTTGAGAATAACCGAAAGAAAGAAATTAAGTATAGATATTGGAGAGATTCAATCTTGAAAATAGATGAAGGCACTTGTAAATTGAATACCATGTCCAAACAACCTTCAGTCGTACAGTGAATTAGTGAATAGTCATTAACGGAAAAAAATATATAGTTTCGATTTGTTTGAATAATCCTAATCTGTTTTTTTTTCTAGAAGACAATAGATATCTACAAATTCGCATTGTGTAGTGAAGTTGAGCAAGCCTGTTACTTCTAAGATTTGGTCTTAATCGATTTGAAGGACGGAATACTTGTGCTAATTTTCTATTTATATTCAGCTTTCATCTCTGATTTTGTATTTTCTCTCATCCTTGTTCCCTTCGGGTAATGAACTGAATGAATAAAGTACCGGAAGTTAGCCATATATAAGGCTGTCACATCTTCCGTTTGTAAAATATATTTCTGGAATATGCTGCGAACTGCAAAGTCTGCTTTATTTACGGAACGATAGATGGTAATTCGGATTAAACTGACAAAGCTCATTTCAAGAAATTAATTATTATTTGTGGACTCGGTTACATAATCGAATGAAGTTCGAAAACACAGCTGACACTAAACAAGGTTTCGCTACTTCTACTTCTATCATCTGTAGTTTAGAGAAAATGGAAAAAGTTTGACAATATTGCGGAAACGTGACATTTATGCTTCCACTTGAAGAACATGTTATTTCACCATGAAAACAACTTTGTATTTTACCCTTATTGGTCTTCCCATGTCAACATAAAAACAAGACTTTCAATTTATTTGAGATTCATTGTCAAGAGGTAGGATTATGAAACACAAGCAGAAGAAATTGGTCTCAATTTGCAAGTTCTTCACTACTTCAGATCCGAGGTCATATCCATATCAAATCCATTTTCAATTCCTAGGCTCACAGACATTAGGTTGGAGAAATGACAGTGACAAATTCCATGGTTGAAAAAAACCGAGTTTTCAACAGAGAGCTGTCAGAGATGTTTTATTTTGTTAATTTCTTTTCAACACTTACCCTCCAACCTCGGGTCTCTGAAACAAGAAAGAATTGGAATTTTTTTTTAATAATATAAGAAAGGCCCCTGCGTGAAAATTTGTCAGAGGCCAAAACATTACGAGAAGAAATTGTTGCCTTACAATGAACAAAAAGAAAACACTTTGGACTTTTAAGCCTAACGTTTCGGAGTCTAAATCAGACTCTTTCGTCAGATAATTACTAGTTTTCATTCAACTTCGTAGAATCGTGACAATGAGGAATGTTCACATTTTTCAATTTCTACATATTCTTATTCTCCGTAGAAAATGAAAATATTGTGTCCAAAAATTATTTGAATACTTCAAATAGCGCCCGAGATATCGAGTTATAAACATGAGTTCGATGGATCCGTGTGACGTCACTTTACACCCAACGACTTGCGAGGTTCAGTACGTAGCCGGGTCCAATATAAGGGCCTCTCGTCTGACGGAGTGCGATTTGCGAATGTACTATGACGTCGCATCGCCGCGAGGAATTGAATATTTACGGGGTTGTAAAATCCGAACTACTAGGTCTTTTCGACTGAAACAAAAACTAGTGATTTCATATACATATAGGCTATACTGTGACGAAGTTTCGATCGATTTTGCATACCTGTGAACATTCCTCATTGTTTCGTGTTTCAGAGACTGGGAGAGAAATCCCAAATTAAGTTTTCAGGAAAACTTGAACCCACTTTGAAATTCATTTTGGTGAAATGCCACTTGATGCTTTTACCAATACATTTTTAGATATCCTTTTTTGAATGGATTTTCTGAATTGTGTATTTTGAAAGTCTAGGTTTTTGAGATATCGAACCAAATTTCATAACAGATAGACATATTTATATCAAAAATAAATAAGTGTGATATTTCCCAAAATATTAAATGAAGAAACGCGAGAAAAAACGTTCACTCTTGAGGGTTGTATCCGAGGTTAACAACCCCATTTTTTTTGCATGCGTATTTATATCTGACTCTTTCGATGTATAATTCATGAATGGATTTAGCTATATTCGAACTACAAAAATGAGATGGCGCTCCCATATACAAAAGAACAAGTTCAACTATTTGAACCTGTTAACATCTTCAAATTAAACCGACGCATTGCGTATAAACAGCTTACAGACGTTTGGGTTGAAAGACACCATTATTGAACGATTTCGAACAACATTCACAAATAAATATTTGTATATGAAGTTCGATCAACCGAAAATTTGATTTTTTGGAAAAAGCTCAGAGAAATCAAACGAGAGTGGGTTTTATCATTTTGAAAAAAACCGAAAAAAAGCCACTGAGTTTCATAAGGTGGTGAAATTTTGTGCTACTTCTGATCTCTTCAATCTCATGATAAAAGATGTGTGAGCCTAGGAATTGAAAATGGTGTTCATCTCGATGATTACCATTTTGAATTTATCTATGTTTCTGAAATGTTTTTCGTGTGATCTTCGCAAAGGCAATGAATATTTGTTTTTCGAATTGTTCTCTTCCTTAGAATCACTTGATTCCTCAGTTACGAAAATAAATAGAAGATTCCATCAGAGAAATTTGCATGGTGGCACTGATTGAGGGCCACTGCTAAAAATTCATGGAGTGAAAGTCAGGGGTGTAGTGAGTAAAAAATAATAATAATGATAACAAATAAAATGAAAATAGCTAACGCAAGAAAATAATATAATAAAAAAAAATTTGTGAGTGCCTCTATATTTATTTGAGGCATCAGCCAGCACCCATACACCTTCCTTCCATTGGTAAGTCTTTATTTAGGGTTCCCACACTGGAAATGTTGCCACTACACCACTGGTGAAAGTATATGTATACGCAGCTCCGAGCGCAGCTCTTTCAAGCATGTACAATAGACGTCATGATTTAATACTTGGTATTTTCACCCCTTGCATTAATTACAGCTCGCAAAATGTGTGATCTTGAAATGTTCTGATCTAATCCTTTCCAGATTTCTCCGAGTTGGATTCCTAGGTAATTGAGAGTAGCTAGATGATTTTCTGAACTTCTCAGCCTTCTATTGAAGTTGTCCCAAACCTGCTCAATTAGATTGAGCTCTGGACTTCATGCTGGCCATTTCATTCTAGACCTTTTCAAGGTACTCCTGAACGATGCGCGCACGATGAGGTCTGGCATTATCGTCCATAAAAATGAAATATGCTCTTCAAGAATGTTCCTTATATACTTATCAGCATTTATAGCTCTATTATCAACGACCACTAGTTCTGTGCGAGCAGTCAAAGATATTCCACCCCATACCATGATCACCAATTGTAACAATTTACACAGTAGGCTAAAATCTACTTTTGAAGTTTGTGTTCGAATCATTTCATAGGATAGTTCAATCGGATATCGATCATCAGTTTTTATGAAGATCGATATCCGATTGAACTATCCTATGAAATGATTCGAACACAAACGGGTCTTTCCGAAAGAGTACCAAGTCTTCCATGCGACTTTATATCTACTTCCTACCTTGAAATAGACTGTCTAGAAGTCAGAAGTAAATCGAATTACTTCGGTCATTTAATTTTTCGTATTTGATTCGAGTTTGGTTGCACTAGTAGTGAATTTTCTGTAATCTCCAAAACGGCTAATTGAAGGATCCATGTTCATATAAAATTTTTCACTTATTTTGAGGTCTAGAACTAGCCCTTGAAATATTGATCCCATAAACAAGTCTTTTAATCAGAGATAATGAATTGCATAACAGAATCGATTTCCTACATAAACATTAACTTCAACCCCCAGTTCGTTGTGAGAAGTCAGCCAATATAAATTTAAAGGAATGAAATTGAGCAACCTTTCAGCAAGAGAAACACTAGTCTTTTAATTCCCTGTGGGAGTAACGACCTATTATGTCAACCCGCTGAGAGTCAAGATCCGATTCATATTATTGTTACCTCATACATCACACCTCGCCTCACACTCAACGTTGATGTCTTATGCTCCGTACGTTAAACTGAATGGGAAGTGCAGACAGATGATTTCCACAGTTTTTCACAGAATTTGCAATCTCTTGAGTCAGAATAAAAGATAGAAGAAATAATAATTCATATAATAAAAAAAATTCATATATCGAATTTTCAGACAGCTACAAATATATCGCTGTTTCGGTTACCGTTTAACCATTCCGAAATGGTTCGTTTCAGTATACCTCTACCTCATCTTAGAAATCATTTACTTGCCACTGAAAAACTATGGACTAGATGATCTTCGAAACAGGAGTCAATATCTTTCCAAAAATATAGTTATTGTTAGATTAGCAAAATAATTGGTATCCCGGAAATGTCATGTGTGACTTCTCTTCTCTGACTGCAATTTCTCGCTGTTGCTGAATCCACATACTTAGTTTCAATTAGTCCGTTAATGAGTTATTTCGATTATTGCGTACTGCCCGTGAATGAGGTATCAATTTCTGCACTGTCAGGAATTCGATAACATCAGGAATATCATTGGTTGATAAAATGAATGCTCCTGGGATAGATCCGTTCACCATATATTCTACCGATTTCAGTATTTCCTGGCCTAAACTGCCCCAAAGATGTAACTTGTTTTTAATAGAACTGTCCCAACTCGAGTCATTATCGTACAATGCATTAGGAGAAAATCTGAATCTACATTGACCTATTTCATTGAGTATTTTCCCTTGTTAGGAAATATATTAAAAAAAGGTTCTTTGGAAAAAACCTGGACAGAATATTTTAAGGAAAACGGCAAAGAGAAAATTCTTTGCCTTTCCGGGGCTACACCAGAAACACTTCTGAAACATAGATCAACTCAAAATAGTATTAAACGAAATGAATACTATTTTGAATTCCTTGGTCAGAGGTCTTTCATCATGAGATTGGAGAAATGATATTAAATTTTGTCATTGAGATGTGAGATATACCGGTTTCGGCCTTGTCTGGCCTCATCGGTATCCCATACACTCCAGGAACAAAATCTCCATAAAAAACTTTGATATATGAAGCAATCAGTTATTATTGAGTAAATACTCTACTCAGAAAAATTAACACACATTCTGAAAATCTCAATTTAAATGAAAGTTAACTCTACATTGACTTCATAACTTATTTTTTATTTCCTTTCGGGAAGGTTTTGAATGAAACAAGACACATTGAATGGAAGAAAAATTCAGGATTTCACCGAATCTTATATGAAAGCAGATAAATGAACAATTTTCAAAATACTGAAATGCTGATGAGTGATTTAATACTTGGTATTTTCACTCCTTGCATTAATTACAGCTCGGCAACGACGGTTCATACTCAAAATAGGTGATCTTGAAATGTTCTGAGTTCTGATCAAATTCTTTCCCAGATTTCTCCGAGTTGGATTCCTAAGTCATTAAGAGTAGCTAGATGACTTTCTGATTTTCTCAGCCTTCTATTGAAGTTGTCCCAAACCTGCTCAATCAGATTGAGCTCTGGACATCTTGCCGGCCATTCCATTCTAGACCTTTTCAAGGTACTCCTGAACGATGCGAGCACGATGGGGTCTGGCATTATCGTCCATAAAAATGAAATTTTCGAGGAAATTGTCATGTATGGGGCAAATGGCACTATATGCTCCTTAAGAATGTTCCTTATATACTTATCAGCATTCATAGCTCCATTATCAACATCCACTAGTTCTGTGCGAGCAGTCAAAGATATTCCACCTCATACCATTATCAATTTTCCCCCGAAACCAGTAGTATTCAGGAAATTGCACTTAGCATATATTATCTTTCATGTGGACGTCGGTATACAAGGGAACGTCGATCACAACGGTAGAGGCAGAATCTAGACTCATCTGTGAAGAAAACTCTTTCCCATTCGGCCTCCTTCCAATGGATATCGCAAAATTCAAACGCGCTCTTCGATGGGATGGTGTAAGAGCTGAGTTTGCTCAAACTGATTTTGAAGAAGGCGAGCGGTTGCAAACCGTTGTCTCAACGAAGAAACTCTCAAGTAACGTTGAATGGCACTTGTTACCCGTGGTCTGCCCTGTCCTGGTCTTCGGACATTTATACCTGTCTCCCTGAATCGCTGCAACATTCAATACACACTTGTATGGGAAACTCCAAACCTTTCGGCAATTCTTGTGTTTGTCCACCGCAAAACTACCGCTTAGGCACATTCCTCTCGGGTCAACTTGCGTGTTTTGCGTTGCATAGCGTTCGAGTGTAGAAAATCAAACGAAAGAAAAACTATTGATCACTAGAATTGATCTGTATTGAAGAAAAACGTTCAAAGCATAATTCTGATGAAAATAATAATCATTGAGAACACCTTCAGTTGTAGAATAAAGTTGAGATTTTCATAATGTGCATTAATTTTTTTGAGGAGTGTATTACAAAGCTCACCACAGCAAGGCCTTCCACAAGGATCTCCCCTCTCACCAATTCTTTACAACCTATTTTGCCACGACATATTTATTTATGACAGTAGAAACCGTAAAGAACACCACATTGACAAGCAAGCATAAATGATTCAATTTGCTGATGATACAGCACTTATCAACCATAATAACACAACTTTTCGATGTATGGAGAAATTGCAAAAATTTACAACCACAAAATCAGGATGAACTAACTCTCCACATATCAAAATAGACAACAACACAATTAGACCTACAAATACCTGTGAAGTACTTGGGAGTAGACAACAAGCTCAGCTTCAAACCTCACATGAAAGTCCAAAAAACAGCAGCGATCACTAGAGCTAGACATTTTAGATCACTCACCTATAAAAACCTGGGTATTAATGTGAAAATTGTCAGCTCAATATACAAGATGATATGTAGGTCCTTGCTGGAATATGGACACACAATTTTTTTTTAACTGTTCGAAATCAACTCTGAAAATAGCTGAAAGATCAAGCTTCAGGAAACAACTTAAGTTAGACACCCCAACAACCCGTTGCATAATTCTCCCAACATTTTATTATATGGGGCAACCAATGTTGAACCAATTTTGACAAGAATACACAAGCTACCTCAGAAATTCATTAGAAAGCAGACAAACAAAAATATAATGGAACCACTGATGCATCGCTATGAAACAGAAAGTAGACCAAAGACGAAGTTACCAGCACTGCCTCTATTCGAACACTTGATGTCATGAGACTAATTTTTTTTTGTAATAATTTCAATCATACTTATGTTACTGGCAGAAAGGCGATAGCCATTTGATTGGAATCAATAGAGTTAATTCTTCCTCTCTCTCTCTCCCTCTCTCTCTCTCTCTTTCTATTACAAAGTAGTGACATCCATTTGCGTCAGAATAAAGTTTCACATCTTCAATGACATGCGAAGAAAGAACTCTGAACATCCAACCTCATGATAAAAGATCTCTGAGCCTGGGAATTGATAATGGTATTCATTTCGATGATTACTATTTTGAATTCATCTATGTTTCCAGAATATTCTTAATTATTTTCAGGAAAATTATATTTCATGAAATTTTGCAACATCATGATGATGAAAAAAATTGTCTCGAAAATTGTATACTGGACTCAAAATATGAAACATGTGGAATAATCAGACATAGGCTTGTCTATTATTTATCTGGGCGTAATACCAGGTTGTCAGATTCAAACAGGTATGTCGAAATCAGTTACATTCAGTTGTGTGATAATAGAAAAAATTTTATACCAGCATGAACGGTTGTCTGCACGAAAGAATGAATTTTCGACGCGTGAGAAAATGAGAGATAGAGAGGTATGAGGTAAGCTTACCGTGTAAAAATAAGACTGAACATCGCAGTCGTATCTGAATGTGAGAGAGTGCGAATGCTTGGTATGTAACCTATGGAGAGAAGAGGTAACCCTACTGTCACCCTTATGGTAAACAGTGGGTCCGACATAATTCTGGAGCAACTAGAAGAATCAAATATTATGCACTTACTGAATATTCCGTAAGAAAAATTATAGAGTCTTCATTACCTATATTTATTTCCTAGAATAAATATATTTTTTGAACCTGGTATGATGGCTAACAAAAATACAGAATGATGAATAACACCGATTTGTTCACAATATGAACTATGGAGGTGATTAGGGGCACCTCTTCTTCTGCTTCTCGTAACGAGCATTAGCACTCTCTTACACTCAGATACTATTGCGATGTTCGGTACTTTATTATCATACAGTATACTCGCCTCGGACCTCTCTGTTGCTCATTTCCTGAAGCCTCGAAATTTCAATCTTAAAAACTTGCAAAAGTCTATTAGAACCAAATTTTTTGCAGACAGCCCTATATCAACATGTTCACAATGAAACAGTGCTCAAGCTGATATGGAATTTTTATTATTATCACACAAAGCGACAGTAACTGATTTCGATGTACCTGTTTAAACCTGACAACCCAATAGTTCGTCCAGGTGAATAATAGAAAATCCTTTGTCTTCATATTCTACGTGTTTCATACTTGAAGTGCAGTATTAGATTTTCTATATATCATGATTATAATTGAAAACACTCTGTCCAGGATTTTCTTAGGCAACCTATTTTTAATATATTTTCTAAGATGGGAAATTCATTGTGAAATGTTTCATTCTATTATCAGCTCGGTGAAGGTGGATGTAGGTTTGGATCTCAGACTACTCGTCAGAATTTGGTGCAGCATAATATTTATGAGAATCATTCACGCCGTCGAATTCTGATTCTGTTCAAATAATAATGGATTTTCATAAAGCGTTTGTTGTACCTTGCAAATTAACCAATTAAATAATCATTTAACTCGATCCAATCATCATCTTGCCTAAAGAGTTTGACATTCTTCTGATAAAAACTTTCACAGCACTCTCTCGATAATTGTTGACAATCAGATGAGTATTTCCGTGAATGTTCAATTTTGATAATGACTGTTACGAATGGTACCAACCGCTTTAATAACCCCATAATTATTTCCTCATTTCTTAAATTATCTACGTGAATCAACCAGCTGCAGCAGTTTGCATTTCACCTCCTCCTTATTCTTTAAAATTCATTTCTTCGTTAATATTCAACATTTGAATAATTCAATTCTTAGCTGAGCATAAATCTATAGTAGATTCAATTTGCATTTTGTCTCAAAACAAATTCAATGTTCACTCTATTTTGTCATATTGTTAAGGACCATGAAAAAAACTCCATTTCAAACAGTTGAGATGTTTTTACTATTTTAGAAAACTCGAGAAGTTTTCTGTAGTAGTTTTTGCCGAGAGTTTTTGCGGAATTATTCTATTAAAAAAAACGTTTAATGAATGAAAAATGTAGGGGACCCCAACAGCCACACTTCAATTATTATTCTAGTCAATACCGTATGGAATCAAAAACTTAGATAGAGCCTTCTTGAAAATAAAGCAAGTTATTGCTTTCGAAAAAATCCACATTATTTATCGATACATTTTTTTTTCGACCTACTGTGGAAGAGTTACATCGGGGACAAATCCAGTAGAACCTAAGTAACTCAGGTATCATAAGATAAGAGTTTGTTTCCACTTTATCTCTACAGTGTATCTCAAAGTCTGATAAGAAATTTTTAACTATGAATTTTTTGAGTTCTTCGAAACAAACAACTTTTCGCACAAAAATATTACGTAAAACAATGTTCAAGGGAAAAGCGGAAATCCCCTTTTCTGGATATTGGGCCACATATTTTTTTGATTTCGAGTAGTGAGTAAGCTATCTTTTTTAAACAAACGGGCTATTTTTCTACAAATTGACCATACTTACATAACGAAACATAAGAGATAACATCTAGAATTACTGTTTCTCTGTAACTCATCCAACAAACATGGTCCGAATGAACGAAATTAAAACAGAAGATGTCCGAGACCTGAATCCAGTACCATTGTCATTGCAATATAAATTTGATATTGCCGCTATTTTACCGCTTTCCGTCAAGCACGAGCATGCACAACAAGCATCTCTTCACCGTCTTCAGCACAACCGTCTGCGTTGGCTATCGAGTGTTGCAATATATGTTTCAAACATGAGAAATAGTAGTACGTCTCGAACTAAATTGTAACCACCATACTTAAGGATTAAAAGTGGACAAAATAATTGCAGATCAAAACTTCCGGTAGCTCAATAGAAAACATATGAATCCTCGGAAGGTGACTACCGCAGATGTATGATTCCTGATAGACCACGACCAACAAGTCCGGAAGACTCTCAATGTCAGTATACCCGGTCGTGAAAGACTTAAAATATTGAAATTCATCCTGGGAAGATTCTTTTTTGGGTTCTCTCTTCTCGCCCTCAGTATGTGAAATAATCGAGGAAATAATAAACTAAATTAGGTCATTTTTAAATGAAGGAAATACTCCTACGTAATTTCTTAGAACCAAATTTGCTGTAATAAACAGCATTTGTTGTGATGAAATTACGTATATTGTTCGTTCATTGTTAGTCAACAACAATTTTTGTCGTTGTGCTGAATTGTGCTAAGTTTGTGCCGTTGAATTTTCTATTTTTTTCATGTGCCATCCCAGCATTTTTTTGAAGCAAATTGTGCTAAACATATACTAAGTGGTGAACAATCGAAATTGAGTAAAACAATACCCCACCTCTTTGGTTTTCTCTTCGTCAGAAATAAATGGAAAAATTGGTGGTTCTTCAGGTTTTCCCACAAATTACGACAACTAAAATGAAGTCAGCAAAGCACTCAATTGTGTCAGTTTGTGCCGCTCAGATTTCCCCCATATGGTGACTCAGTAACAGAATTGTAGGAAAATCAGCATAACTGACAACACTATGTATTTTTTTTTTGGTTCAGTTGAATTGTGTTAGGTTTGTGCTGCTTTGTGCTGTTGGATTTTTTTTTGGATTACAACTGTTCACAAGATATTTCGCAAATGTGTTATATAAAATTCGTGTTTGTTCTACACATTTTGTAGAATATCTTGAGAAAAGTATAGAATGAAAACTGAATTTGGGCTGCCAAAGAAAACCACCGACCTAGCACAATTCAGACATCCGAAAATTTTAGGCCAACTTCACACACACTGTTGCCAGGTATGCTGATTTTCTCACAATACACTAATTTTTTCCTGTTTACTCCATATGAGGATGAATCTGTTGATTTTTTCTGTAAATCTGAGCGACACGAGTTGTCACATGTGAGGTCTAATCATATAAAACAATTCTCGTCGGAAGAAAAGAAAAGTGAAGGGTTGCATTTTTTTCATTCTCGTAATTTGCCAGGAAATCTGAAGAATTTTCGAGAAACTATTCATAGCAGAAAGTAACTTTTTTATTCAGTTGTGAGGGGAAAAAACGAAAGTACTGGGTTATTTTTTCAATTTCGTGTGCATATGAAGCACCTGCCCTGCTTTGATGATTCTTGGAGCTCGGTTCACTTGAATAGTACTCGAATAGCTCCGATCTCGGGTCCGATGCATTTAAGTGAAAAGGTGAAGAGATATCCGAGCTGAACAATTCAAGTAGTACCTCGAGTAGTACTGTCATGAATCACCAGTGATATGAAAGATTATTATTGCAATTGTTCAAATCAACATGAAGTGCCCAGGCGTCAAGCTTTATCTTTGTCGAATAATCTGCAGATATAAGATTTTTTTTACAGAACGTAGCACTGCATAAATAGCGAAGCAGAATATTGTTAACAATTATGTGGCGTATGATCCATGAGCTTTCAATATTTGTAATGAAATAAATTAGTTTCTGTTAGCTGTGTGGATTCCCCTTAAATAATCAGTTTTTGTTTACTGACACTACAATATTGATTAATTATTCGGCAAAGAAAATATTTTGTAACTATAAACCTACCGCAATTCGGAGGAAACAGACTATAAAGATAAATAATAATTATCAGTCAGATTTGAGGTCATGTTTATGGCAGTTCATTGTGTTATTTCGAGCGAAGGTCGATATCGTTAAAATGTCACAGGATATTATTCGATTAAAAATGACGTTATCTAGATAATAAGGATGATTATCTTGGAGTTGAATGGGTCTTCATTACTTTTTATGCTTGGCTTTTCTTCGTAAGCTTTCTTGTGAGGAACCAGACTTTTTGCCAGCTGAGTGGAATTCCAACTCGAAGCTGAAGAAAAATGAGGGGCAAGATAATATACAGGCTGTCAAACTGAAATCAAGCTGGGTGCCATTTTCAGGGATTCGTATTTGTATTTGCCATTCATTTGAGATTTCTGTGAAACCCTTCAGAAGCTTTCCGAAGCTTGTGGGAGTTTGGAGAAAATGTTTTTGTTTATTTATCAGAAGGAAATGATATGGTTTGAATCTAAATTCAACCATATCATGTTTTTTTGTTGTGAAGAACGAATTCAATTGGAACAGGATTAATTTCACTGAATTCGCAGTTTAACTTTCTGTATGAAAGCAAAGGTTTATCAGTTTAAAAATTCAAAGAAATATCCAGTTACAAACTTTCATTGACCGAGAAAGCGTTTTCCAATTACATATAGATCTATTGTAATCTAGATTCTAGTTCTGATGATGTTTTGATATCATGAATATGAATCAGAAACTTCTTCATTTTGAATCAATATCTAATGCAAGCTGCGCGATCCAAAAAGTTCACTAAAAAAATTCCAAATTATTTTTTAATAAAGTCCGAATTGATAAATGATAATGATTAATTTAACTCTTATCGTATCCACATTATGGCGATGAATATATACATGCTCCTGAAAAGAGGAAATCTTTAGTTATTCAGAATCATTCTATTTTATATCCTACATAGAGTTAAATTCTAGTTCATATCAACAATAATGAATAAGTTAAGGAAAATAGTATGTCACTTGTGAACGAGTTTGTGAGTTATCGGAATAATTTATCTGAATTTGACCCTACGTACGACATAAATCATAAAATCACAAAACCCTGATCACCTTAAGAAGTATTCATTTCAGGAGCAATAACATGTAAGAACACTATAATTATTTTTCTTCTCATAATTGAAAGCAATCCTAAAAAACAGGGTTCTCATTTGAAAAACAGAAGTTATGGGTCAATCTTGATTCCAATATTTGACCTGATATTTGGAACACTCTGGGACGAGTTTTTGGAAGTTCCAGAAATTAACAATATTTCCACAGTCTTGTGAAAACTGTTCCTGCATAAGATATTCAGAAAAGGAATAACACTCATAATAACGAATACTTTTTTCTCCTTTTTTTCTTCAGTTTTTACTTCATATTTAGAAAAGTGTTCTGACGGAAGCAATGAGTTTGAAAGGAATGTATTCAGAATTGAATACTCTTCTTGTTCTCATGAATTTCTTCGTCATGAATTTTTCTCATGAAAAATTGAAAGTTATTTTTTTATATATGTTCAACTTCAGAAGTTACTCGGCGATTTTGAAATTATTGCATTTTTAGGAATACTATAACTATCTCGATAACTTTTGTCGATATTCTCAAGACGATTATAGAAATCTTCACGTGAAATTTATTCATTGGCGTAGCTGCACTTGAATTTCTCATTTGTTATATATACAGGGTATATACTTGAACATTTATTTAAAGTGCAGATTGTTGAGGTCAAAGGAAGCACTTTTTGTCCCTACCATTTTTTCCGATTAGGCTCGGTTTTGAAGATACAGGCTGTTGAAAATACACAAAAAAATTAAATTTTCGAATATATCTCGTGAATGATTCCATCGAATGAAATAATTTTCAGAATATAGGTTCCAATCAATGTGACAAAGCCTCTACGAACACGAAATTTCACCCACATGTTTTATATTTTTCATTTTGACCAATATATCATAACATAACATGATTATATCAGAAATTCTAAGATCCCATCTTTTGAAAGTAAGTTGAATGCCAATTGAAGAATATTTGGTCATTATGGAAAATAGAAGTTTTCTTCGTGAAATCTCGTGAAATGTTCATTTTTCGAGTAATTCATGATTGAAACAGATTTATACCAGCGAAAAAAGAAAAATTCATTACTTTTGCTGAATCCAACTCTGTTCACAAGATTCACAGAATTAAATTTCTTCTATATTTTCTCGAAGGTCTAGGTGGTAGATTTAATGCTCAGAAAAACTTAAGTATTTTAATCCAGGGTTGGCATAGCCCATAATGAAAGTTTAAAATGGCTTTATCTTCTTATCTAGGCTGAATCGAAAAAAATTGTAAACGAAAAAAGTATTTCTTTCGACCTCAAGAATCTGTGGTTTGAATTTATGTACAAGTCAAAGACCCATCCTGTAGAGTTCTCTGATTATAGTTCAAACATATAGTTCCTCCGATGAGGCGATTCATATTTCATCTAATCAATAAATTACATTCTTTTCTGATGTACTTCAGGTACTTCAGGCCTCTGAAACTTTTTTTATCACTATTTTCGTCATCCACAATCATTTCACATCTTCGAATTTGTATTTATAAACTTGTATTTAAAGGATATACTCGAACAACATACAAGAAAGTGGTTGTGAATGAACATCTCCAATTAAATTACATTCGCGGTACGGCTAGATTTTATTCATGAAGATGAACTTCCTATTTGAATAAAACGGAACCCAGTTCTTTGTTCTCGTTGAGTTGCATCAGAAACTTGGGAATTCTTATTAACCCACTCGATATCGTCTTTGAGAACTTCGAATTGCGAAGGTTAATAGAAGTTTTACTTGACATTTTCAGGAAAGCTAAGTATTTCAAAGTCATAAAAAATTTCTCGACATCGATTGAGAAGTTTTTTCATTAAAATTCATGGTGAAAAAGGTTTCCCCGAAGTTAAATTAGTTGTCTGTAGGCACACATTTTTTTTCTCAAGAAGCGAGGCTGCTTCTCACTTGAGAATAAAATATCTTCCGTGGCGAGTCTAATCAATCGTGCTACCAATAAAACACGAGAGCATGAAAGCGCTTTTCTTCTACCAACCCGAAACGTCAAGACAAGGAATTCAATTTCTTCTGACGGACTGAAATGTTTTTTCTGATTTTCGACGATGGGCTTTCGGAATGTGAGCTTTCTCGGACTGGCATTGCCCCTAATGCTGTAAATTCTTCACATAGCCTCCGCGCTTTTCCAAGTTCGGGTTCCGTTTACGTCAAAGGACTCGGGGAATGCGTCTCAGCATTTGATGAATGCACATTTATGTCCTCATTATTCTACGCTCGAAATCCTGGAATGTTCTAAAATTGTTGTTCTGGTCATATACATTCATCCGGAGTCATCCGAAGGCGAAAATTTGAAAACCTTCCAGAATTTCCTAGTTGATAATCAGTATTTGACGCAGCACTAGAGGAAAATAGTTATAATAATAGTTTCCCCATTTCAGTATCGTAATGAGTTCATTACAGTACTAAAAGTAGTGCTGTAATGAAACTCATCACAGAATTGTTTTCAGTTATATTTTTCGTTTTATGGTTATCAGTACTGACCTCTTATCGAATCAAGTTTCGAATCAAATCAATTCAAATTCCGTGATCTGTCCAATTTCGTATGTCACACCCACTGCCAAGATACAAAACAAAAGTCACTAATCTGAATTTTCATTTGAATTTCGAAAGAAATTGACTGGAATAGAGAAAATACCGTCTAATACTCGTTGAAGAAGGCAATTCCAACACTCGCATTCGTGTTGGAAAGGGAGCTCATTCTGCAACTTGTTTTAGAATATACTATTCATTACATAGATAATTCAGTGACAACCGAAGAATACAGAAAATCACACACAAAAAATGTAAATTATGTATGATCATAAGTGAGTAAGTGCAAAATCGGGGGTTTTTAGATATCCATAAAATCTGAAACTTTGCACATTCGACAAGTTCACTACTGGCATTTAACCCTGAGAATTTGTCATATCTATTATATTTCGAACTAGAATGGCTAGATTAGCTAGATATGATTTTGTTTCCTAAAATGACGGAGGTTCTGTAACAAACTATTTCTCTTTTATTATATTCATTAAGTACTTTATCTTATTACAATAAACATCTTTTTTTACGAAACATTTCGAATCATTTGTTCTATATACCAGTCATTATGATCCATACATAAGTTACATCATTCCCTTATTTCATTATAAGTTACTTTGGTCCGAATATAAGACTCTACTTGGGCATATGCGTTTCTTATCTTCATTTTCAAATGGTCCAAGATATTAGAAATAGTTTGGTATACCATATATTTTAGGGTACCCCTCAGAAAGTAATCCATTAGCTTTAGGTCTGGCGATACATAATAGGTCCATTCTTGATCTAAATATCTCTTCACAAGGGTAGCGTTGTGACATGGAGCCCCATTTTGCTGCGCATCCACATATTTAATCTTATTTGAAAAGGCATATTGACTAGAAAACTAGCCTTCTTGATTTCAAGGCACATAATCATATCTATGTCTAAAAATGAAGGCATACTACCACAATACAGAAAAAATAAATAAAATAAAAATAACATAAACCACGCTGCAGATCGACGACGGTTAGAAATGAATAAAAATTGTATTCGAGAAAAAATTCAAAATGAAATTATCTTTCGAATGACATGATCAAAAAGGTATGTCCCTGGAGAAAAAATTTTTGATAGCGCCGCGACGCCTGACGTCTCAATTTATTCAGCAGATTTTCATTTTTCTTCATACAATACAACGCAATCATAAAAAAATAGGGTTCCAATTTGAAAAACGAAAGTTATGGGCCAACCTTGATACCAATTTTTGACCCAACATTTGGAACACCCTGTGATGAGTTTTTCGAAATTTTAGAGATGCACAATATTTCCACAGTCTTTGACTTCAAGAATGTGAAAATGGTTTGTGCTTGAGGTATCTAGATTAGGAATAACAAACATAATACCGAATACTCTTTTTTCTCTTTTTCTTCAGGTTTTTCTCGATATTTTTGAAAGTATTTCGATGAATGCAACGATTTGAGTACGAATGTATTCAGAATTGCATACTCTGTCATATTCAAAAAGAAAAAAACAGAAAAATTTTCAGATTTCGAATAAGTCTAGTTCTCCAGAAACGCCTAATAGGCCGTCAAACTTGGTACACCCTGTATATTTCATCATTCCACAGCAATATATTATGTTTACTTACATTTTTGTAAACCAAAACACGCAAATCAGAGTAATCTCAAAACAATACTTGCAGCAAAAGTGAGGTTCGAAATCCAACATTATATCTTTGCCCATGCGCCAGTTAGTTATCGAATAAATAAACTGCCAAATTCGTTTATCGAATGGATAACTTTGGCAGGGGTGTTCAGAAACAGAAATCACTAGTTAATCCATCCGTCAAAGTTATCGAATAGATAAACTACCGTTAAAAAGACTTCGGGAACCGGCCCCTAGTGAAGCGATGTCTTGGTCAGGCCAGGAACTTTTCACTCCACCCTCGTACTAATGATCACGAAAGATAATTAGTCTTAAAACTAGAGTGTCTGCATCTCCGGGTCGATTATAAATTCTCGACTGCATGTGATTTCCCCTTCAGATCCACCCAATACTACAGGAGAACAACACAACCGCATCTCAAATCACTGCAATGAAAATATTACCTTCGAGTACAATCGACGAAATCGTTCCAATTATATCGGCCTTGTGGATGGATATCCGAAATTGAGAAGAGGCGTGCTATAATTAGGTTCGTTTCCACTTCAGACAGACATTCAGGGGGTCTCGTGCCCGCGGTTAGATAGGCCAAGGCCCACCAAACAGGGCTTGAATGAATGCCCTACTCGAGCTGAGAAGAATGATAACAGGTACCTTTTCGCGCGAAAGCACCGGATATCAGCCACTCATTTGGGAAACGTGAACACTACTCGTCCTTCGACGGTCACGCCTTTTGAATTTTAGATTTATCTCATTATAACGAAGATCCAGAGCCGGAACTAGAATTCTGGCGGTAGGTGGTGAATATTCTAACTAAACATCGCAGAAAATTGTTCATCACATTCGATTGATTTCTTCAATTAATTTTGACCTTCTAACAATGTTATGATGAGGGCCGAGAAGGTATGAAGATATCTGGGTGATATACGGACCTGTACGTAATGCTCTATGTTTCAAAGTACAATAACTCTCATTCTGAAACTCGTAGTTCCAAAGACTATGTTTTATAGTAAAGAAATGTGTATTTTCGAAAAGTGTAAAAATTTGGGATATTTCAACGTATGACTTCTATAAAACTCGTTGTTCAAAAAATAATGGCGTAGTATATTTTAGAAGCAGAATTTAATGCTGAATACTTTTGAATATGCCTAAAACAAAGTTTTTGATTAGTTTAGGAGCTATTCGAGAAAAAAATACGCTTATTCGAGGCCTGACTGAATGATAAAGAAAATTTCTCTATTTCAGTATCGTAATGGGTTCATTACAGTACTGAAAGTAGTGCTGTAATGAAACTCATTACAGCATTGTTTTCAGTTATATGTTTCGTTTTATGGTTGTCAGTACTGACCTCCGATCGAATTAAGTTCCGAATCAAAACAATTCAAATTCCGTGAACTGTCAAATTTCGTATGTCACACCAACTGCCAAGATACAAATCAAAAGTCACTAATCTGAATTTTCATTTGAATTTCGAGAATATTTCACAAAAATTGACTGAAATAGAGAAAATACCGTCTAATACTCGTTGCAGAAGGCAATTCCAACACTCATGCTATCGAAAACTCACTCCTTCGTCGCTCGTTTTCGAACTTTGCTTATAGCTCCGGATCAGTTGAACCCATAAGGTTGCGATTTCAGCAGACTAATTCCATAAAAAGTCTAGCTCGAAAATGTAACGGTTTTTACTATACGAAGTTTTACGGACTCCTGTTACATTGTACTGTTAGTACGGGTACATGAGAGCACTTGTTTTTCGAAACGCGCGCTAGCAAGCAGCGTGTTTCGAAACACCTAATGAGTATCCTCAAACGCACGTTTTACGAGCGTTGGATTAAGAACGCTCGTTTGCATGTGTACGGATACATTGGAGAACTTGTATTTTGAATGGTATCAAAATTTTTTTTATTTTTCCAACTCATTAATTGAATTTGGAATCGAAATACAAAAAATTCATTCAAATTTCGAAATTTGCGAACAAAACTTTTATCACATTTGAGAGTTCAAAGTAATGAAATCAATAAAATTAATAGATTTAAGTATATTATTGAACATTTATATAATTTGACCGAATACACAAAAAAACTCAATAACTTTAATAAATGTTCAAAATGAAAATTAATGTTCATAATTCAACTCACCTCAAATGAATACTTGTACAATCTCTATCTTCGATTCCAGCTACTCCAAACATATGTCTAATGTAATTTTCCCTTACATTTTCGTTCCTATTCACGTTGACATTCACGGTTTCCTATTTACATCTTTTGTTCGTTCGTTTTACAACCATTTCTCCCTAGAATTCTAATATTCTAATACTATACTATTTTCATAGACTGAAATACAATGTTCATAGAACTACACAATGATTTTCGGTACTTAAATCTGTCAATTTCATTTCTTTACATTCGTTTCATTGAATTCTGATTGAAATAACACTTTTGAACCATAACAGTACTCCCTCAACAACCCATCCTTTGTTCAAAATAATCTACTCGGAAAAAGAAACAAAATCCGATGATCTGAATTTTTTTGATAAAACATAAACCAAATTAGACATGATAAATAAAGATCTCCTGAAACAGGACCTAAAATAACATGTTCATCATCCTCTTTCATTCCGAAAGAACATGTTCCTTCGGAGACCATTAATCGCCCTGCCCTTGTATCTCTTGTCCCTCCAATGAATTTTTTTCCACACGACGCAACCCCAAATTTGCTCTACAAAGATACCACATCAACAAATTTCCTAGTTTTCATTCGCTGCATGCGCAATGGCTGAAAATATGAAAGTTGCTCTTGGAAATGTAATGGAAACAGCGCTTGCTTTTTTCATAGCATTTGACGAAAGCACTGATGTCAGTTAGCAATCTTTATTCGAGCAGTCGATCAAAATTTCAAACTAAGAATTGCTTGCACTAAGGCCGATGAAAGATAAAATACGAGGGGCGAAGTTATTTTCGAAGAAATCATTAGTGTTTTTTAAGCTTTCAATTCCAAATATTCATTCTAATTTTTCAAATATGATCTAGGTATGATTGAAAATTTCTTCCAGTATAAACTTTTTTTCATTAACTCAAACCTTTGTGATTAGGTGGATTAGAATAACAAATTGCCGAATTAATTTCAATTCCAAATATTGATGTCCCTTTCCAAGTGGAATTGGAAATGTCACTTCAGATCGAATTGATCGATCTTCAAGCTTCATTTCGCAGGCACTTTTTTTGATCCAGGGATATATTGCACCAAACTACTTCGCAAATTTTCACTTTACGAATGAAGAACATTGTACGAAAAGCATTGAGAATAGAACATTTTGATAGTGAAAAATTGTAAGGTAGTTCGAAAGGTACTTTTGCAAATTTTCACCTCGCACTATTCACTTTTCGAACGGAAAACGTTGCACAAAACTCATTCATAATTGAAAAATGCAAACTGAAAAGTGGCAAAGTAGTTTGGTGGAATCTGCAATAGGCCCCCAGATATGATAGGGATTTCTAGTTTTTCAAATAAAATCAAGGTGAAATTGAAAATTTCTTCAATACTTTTTGATTAGAATGACAGTTCAAGTTTTTTTAAATTATCCCAAACCTAATTCTGGAGACATTACCCTAATTCCGATCTTCCCCAAAAAATATCGGAAACACATTCCTAGACTGATTAAAAAAAATCGACTTTTTTTGTTTTCACGAAACCCCCTCCCCTAATTATCTTCAGGGTATCGAAAAAAGACCTTTGCGAAAATATCAGCTCAAAATAATAACATTTAGAGGTCGCTCATCAATTATTTCTAGTCTGCCTACTAATAGCAGGGGAAAAATTTCTTTTTTCAATAAAAAATTTCTAGAACACAAACCAATAGGCGGATTTCTTTGTGTGATACATTTTCGTGTAGGCAATCGGATACTCTACAAATATGTCCCCTACGATATTTCGATAAAACGGCCGCTTCAAAAGTTATTCGATTCGATGCTAATATTGAGGTATTTTTGAAGAAAAAAATCATTCAAAAAAATCGACTTTACTTGTTTTCACGCAACCCGCCTTCTAATCATCTTCAGGGCATAGACAGAAGCCGTCTGTGAAAATATTTGCTTTGAATATTAATATTTAGAGGTCGCTCATCGATAGCTTCTATTTTCGCTGCTGATGGCAGGAAAAAATTCTTTTTTCAATTAAAATTTTTTTGTTCAGGGACCAATAGACAGATTCCGCTGTATGATACATTTTGGTCTAGGGAACTAGATACTCTACGAAAATGTTTAATACGATATCTCGATAAAACCACTTATTTGAATTTTTTTCAAAATACCTCAATATAAAGTATTAATAAAGAATTATTTTTGAAGAAAAAGTTCGAATAACCTTTGAACGAGCGGTTTTATCGAAATATCGTATGAGACATTTTCGTAGGGCATCTAGTTCCCTACAAGAAAATGTATCACACAATGGAATCCGTCAATTGGTTCGTGAAGAAAAATTTTTTTATTGAAAAAAGCAAATTTTTTCCTGCTATCAACAGCGGAAATAGAAGTCATCGCTGAGCGACCTCTAAATATTAATATTCAAAGCTAATATCTTCACAGTCGCCTTTTTTCGATACCCTGAAGATGATTAGAAATAGAGTTTCGTGAAAACAAACAGAATCGATATTTTTGAATAATGTTTTTCTTCAAAAATACTTCCATATTAGCATCGAATCGAATAACTTCTGATGGGGCCGTTTTACCGAAATATCGTAAGGGTCATTTTTGTAGAGTATCTGATTGTCTACACGAAAATGTATTACACAATGAAATCTCTCTATTGGTTTCTGCTCTAGGAATTTTTTATTGAAAAAAGAAATTTTTTCCCTGCTATTAGTAGGGAAAATAGAAATAATTGATGAGCGACCTCTAAATATTATTATTTGGAGCTGATATTTTCAAAGAGGTCTCTTTTGGATACCCGGAAGATAATTAGGGGGGGGTTTCGTGAACAAAAAATGTCGATTTTTTTGAAACAGTCTAAGCTCCTGATTTTTCCACGATAACGAATTTTCCAGAACAGTTCCGTTTCGACCTAAAACAGAAACTGAAATATTATGTCCATTAAAAACCACCCTTCATCGCCCTTCCTTCGAATCGCAACTCTCACAACCGTGAAGTTATTCGTTCCGTTTACGTGGAACATTTTTAGAGACATTTTATGAAATATCCCATGCCCGAAAGTCTTGGGCAGGTGTTGGGAATTCTAGCAGATGGGAACTGTAACATACTGTTTTCGATATTTGATAAACTCTCCACTCCTCGAAATCCGAACAATAAATTCTTACTACTTCAAATATCTTCGTGGAGGTAATTTCGTTCGCTTCATCCGAAGGGAAACATCTTGAGCCTTCTACTTTACATAGATATTGTATTTCGACAAAAGTTTCCTGAAGCCAGATGGGTCGAGCAAACCTTCTGTTCAAACAATTTCCACCCGAGGACCAGTCGAATATTGTTTTCTCATCTTATTCTGTTTGCTACTTGCTTAATCCATTACGGCCAGTTCCAGTCGGAAAGTGGGGATCGTAATCATGAATTCGGCTAGGAAAACGCTGCAGATTGTGCACACATCTTCATTATCGATTTTTCTGATTAGGAAATCGATGAAACTGTAAACCGAGAAAGAATTTTCAGTCTGTATAAGTCCTTATTCTGCAACACTCATTATAATTACGTACACTGAGAGAAATAAATTTGTTTTTATCAATAAAGTATTTATTTCGAGATTATTCATCAACAGACAAATCCACTTATTAATCTTTAATTTATTTATTAACTTACAGATCTGGCCTCTGAAAGAATTCATTCATATAGAACGAAATATTCATTTACACGGTATTTGTTAATATTTAATATATTTGGGTATGATGTATTTCATTTAAACTGCAGTTCTCTTCAAATATAATATATATTAAATGAAAACATATGTTCATTTAGTAATAAACGAACGTTTGGTTTCTATTACTAAATGATTCTAAACTTCCACCACTCCACGATATGTTTACTCAAAATATAGGATTTATTAACAATGAACAAACCGCATTTGACATGTTTCAGTCATCTTGGCTAGTTAACATTGTTCGGTGGTCGGTAGATTCAACTAACCGACTCCTGCCGATAAATCGCAAATGACGCAATCGGATGAAAGGTAAAAATCGAATCATCGATGACCACCGATAGCGAATGAGTTCCCCTTCCAACCCATACTCCCCAAAGAATTCTTCACTAACAAAGAATTCTTAACTAACAAACTAACATCGAATTCTGGGAGAGTCGCCAACCGAAGATCAGATGGAACCTTCAACCTTCCCAATGGTACAGTTGGTTGGCGCATTGGACTAGTATGTCGTGGGTCGTAGGTTCAAATCCTGCCCGCGCTGGTCATTATTCCAGAATTCAATTCCGTCTGCAAAGCCATTAATTTTCAATTTTGCTATATAATTTTCAGACGTTAACATTTATTCATAATTCATGCAGTTTGTTAATTATTACTAAATATATTTATTTCAGTCTAATGCGTCTTTATTCGGTATTATTGAATGTTATTATTCATAAATAAATGTGATATAATATTGAGTGAAGGTGATTTGCGAAAACTTAAATAAATTCTTTATTTGCATGAAAGAAATATTGATTTGTCCATTTGGCCAATAAATGATTTATTAACTATAACGCATGATCGATAATATCAAGTGAATACTTCTCTCAGTGTATAGCTGAAATTTCTTTGAGGTAGACTTAAAAATGTATCTATGACTATAGTCCGTTTCAAAATGATTGTCATCAGAGCAAGCCATGGAACTCCAGCCGGGGCTTTATTTCTAGTTACAAAAAGTTACTAAAAATTTCTGTGGGTTCATCATAGATTGAAATATATCAATATAACCTATAAAATGATTGAATATATTTTTCAAGGCAAATAAATTTGAAGATCTTTTGTGAAATAATATTATTTTCGTCATTGTTGTATTGACACATTTTCAATCTTAGTTTCAATTACAAAAGAAAAACAAGCTGAGATGATGACTGAAATATACACACCCACACTATATCGCTGTAGATTGTAGATCAATCTTGGGAATTGGAAATTCAGGATTGATAATAAAAATAGCGTGGAATACTTCAACATGAAATCTTGCAGGCTTTGGAGGGACTCCAATCAGTGGCGTAGCGCAAAATTCGGGGCCCCCCCCGCAAGATTTCAATCGGGGGCCCCCTTCCATAGGTTCATGTTATTCATGATTAATTTCCCTCATAAGTTTTCCAAAGGAAAATAATGAAGAAAAAGTGTTAAAAATATAATAAATACTAATATATAATAAATAACAAAAATATCCAAACAAAATAATACAGATTCTGGTACGAAAATAACCATAAACAAATAAATTAAACACTTCTCTAACGAAAATGCATTAATCTTTTTTCTTTTTTTTGTGCAAACATATCTATCAGTTTGTCGATGTCTAAGCTTCTGGCCACTTCTTGCTCAATGCTGAGAATGCTCAAGTCTGATAGACGTGTTTGCGACATCGAATTCCTGAGATAATTCTTGATAATCTTAAGCTCAGAGAAAGATCTTTCCGCACTGGCAACTGTAACGGAAAGAGTTGAAAAAATTTTCAAAGCTATGAGTACTTCTGGTACACAACTCAATAATGACTTATGTTTCGAAATTAATAATTGTGTTAAATCTAACACAGAGTTTGTGGCACTCAAATTATCCTTAATAACGCTTCGTAAGGAAATAAGTTGTTTGGAAAAGTCAGTCCATAGATCTGCTGTATAAAAAGATGATAAAAGTTCGGCTTTCTCCATCAAATCATGATCATTCAAATGGATCAAATTGTAGAAACTCAGACAGGAGAAACGTTCTGTTATAGTTTTAATTCCCAGGAATCTATCTTTCAGTTGCCGAATTAAAATGTCAACATTACAATTGAAAACATTAATTTCGAACATTTTCTCTGGGCACGTGAGTGGTTCATCGAAATTCATTTCGTCGAAAAATTTTTTTACTTTTCTTCTTCTTTTGTTTCTGAATGAGGGTTGAATTTGCCATTTTCTTGCTTAATTGATTGCTTCACTTTTTATCATTTGAAATGAGTTTCTCATTTCTTCCAGATTCCTAAGGGTTTTACGTAACAACTCCACTGCAGTTGCTAAATGTGACTGCTTTTCTTGAAGAATTTTCGAAACAATATTGGTGTTATTTAATATTTTTGATTGAACTGTTACATTCATAATGAATTCGAAACAATTCATCAGTTCCAAAAGGGAAGTAGCTTCAGATTTCTCATCATTCTTTTTGGATGAGAGAACAATTCTAGTCAGAGCTTTCATTATTTGTGGAAATGCTCGGTTTATGGCATGAAGTGCGTCATAACGTGATGACCATCTCGTTTCACATAATCTCTTCAAAGTGGGAAGTTTTTCAGAATCTGAGGATACTACATTTTCAAGAACCTCCCACCTTTTGATACTCGCACTAAAAAATACGTAGACCTTGTTTATTATTTCATAAAATTTCTGTACCTCCGTTACTCCAGACACCGAGTCATGGATCACCAAATTGAGATTATGGGAAGCACAATGGACGTACGAAGCAGTAGGTTCCCTATCAGATATTATTTTTTGTACTCCAGAATATATTCCACTCATCACTGCAGCTCCATCATATCCCTGGCCTCTGCAGTTAGTTATTGGAATGTGATAATTGTTCAAAACGTCAAGAACTTCTTCTACTACTCCCTTTGCACTCTGATCATTAAGACGAATAAATGCAAGGAAACTTTCGAGAATTTTTAGTTCAACAGGTAAACCTTGTTCGTCATAAGTGATATGAACATATCGAAGAATAATACTAAGTTGATCTTGTTTTGAAATATCTTGAGTTGTGTCCAGTATGAGGGAGTAGAACTTACTTTTATTAATTGTCGATATTAGTTTCAACCTTGTTTCCTGAGCTAATAGACTGATAATTTCATTCTGAATTTCAGGACTAAGATAATTTTTTATTAAATTATTTTCTTTATCAACAAGTTTCGCTAATATAGGATCATATTTGGCCAAAAGAAAAATAATAGATAAAAAAACGCCTTTTTGCTGCTCTTTTTCATTAATTTTATGTATGTGTCCTCGAAAAGCCAAATTGCACATACTGAGGGTAAGAGTGACATCGATTATTCTTTTCAAGACGAGTTTCCAAAAATTCAATACTTGGCCTAATTCCTTATTGAAAAATGAATCAATTGTTGATTCATTTTTCCATTTGTCATATGCAACACAAGCTCTGAGATGTGTTGTCGATAACTCGAGAACTTTGATTTTTTTCGACAATCCTTGCCAATCATTCATTCCCTCCACCCAATTCATGTTGAAGTTGGAACAGATTCTATCACCGAATAGCCAACAGGGCTCACAATACGCTTTGTCCAATAATTTTGAGTAGCACAACCATGTTCGGCGCATTTCATTACCATCAGTTGTCTTCTTAGTATAGTAGGAAGTGGAAAAAGAACGTTTCTTTCCATCTTTAGGGTAGGGGTCGCTTGGTTTGCAAGATCCGAAATGGACAATGGCACGTTTCAAATCATTTTCTAAAATATTCAGTGGATAATGAGCCCGATCACTTGCAAATTCTTTATTATGTTGCAACTGTAAAGCAGCAGAACTCAATTCAAGAGTAATATTATCCTCTTCAGAAGTGCCCTGATTTTTAAGTTCTTCCGATATTTCAGTAGTATCTTGTTTCAATACTGATTCTTATACAGTATAGTTCGAAACAACTTCCATGTTGTTATCTACTGATTGTAGATCAAGATCTTTTTTACTCAAGTTTGCCTGTGATTCCTGCTGAATTGATTGTGACTCAGAGTCAGACTTATTAAAATATGAAAAAACCTTCCGTCGCTTAGAAAATGCATTTTCTTTTTCTCTCTGGAGTTTTCTTTTGCATGCACCACTCAAATATTTTCTTTTTCGTTCTGACATACACTTATCGAGACACTATTGTTTATTCCTTGATATTGTTGCTGGGTGTATATTTGGGCGAATAAACAACTATTATTATTATTATTAAGACATTTTTTCTGATATCTGAAAAATTATGAGATATTCAAACTGCCGTTTGTAATTTGCGCATTTTATAACTTTTTTTTCAATATTGATAATGAAAACATACGAGAGAGAAAACATAAAGATAAATAAGTTCCGCAATTAATTCTAGAACTTACCTTCAATGAAATTGCAATCCTGAAACCAAAGGCACTCAAATAGTCAGAATATTGAGAATTTTGTCTCTGATTATAAACAAACTCACAATGTGGTTTCGTATTCGAACACTTGTTACACTTGCTCTCACTACTAGATTGGAAATGAAAATAAAAAGAATTCATAATATTCTTCCCTTCTTCATAAAAATAGCCTGATTGGTGAATTGACAATAATTTCTGCAATAACAGATAAGCCGCAAGCCGCCCGAACAACGCGTCTAATAAACCGCCGAGACCCCAATAAAACGATCATGCGGCGAAGTTCAAAGAGAAATGCCGAGAATCTTGAAGATATATAAAAAACTCTGGAAGATAGGGTGGCACAGGGTGTCACAGTGATATCTCGAATTGAATTACTGTAAATCTCTCATGTTTTTTCAATATAATTCAGGAATATTTCTCTATTTTTCGGGAACAATAACCGTAACTTCATTTCTCAGATTTTCTTCATTATATCATCAGAAAAATATATCGAATCGGCAGTTATTGGGGCCCCATTCAGAGCTTTTTCTTTGGCTCGGGGGCCCCCTTAGTGCCGGGGCCCCCCCGCACTGCGGGGTCTGCGGGGCCCTCTGCTACGCCACTGACTCCAATGTAGAGATATCATTCATTAAATAATCAAGGATAACTAAAAGTTCGTTCTCTATGAGGACTCTTCAGCAAATTTTGGAATCTTGATTACTTTCGAAAATTCAGCCAAGTTCTCACCCTGTATCATTTTTTCTGAGTATTGAGGAAAAGAAAGTATAATGAAGCTGACATAACTTCACGATTTCATAGCCAAGTTGTTGAAACAAATAAAAAATATTTGTTGACAAATAATTGTGAAACATTGGAAGTGTGATATACTTTAAAATAGATCACTATTATTTGTATTTTTTATTAATTCTGTCTATATCATGATTCATTGAATAATATACCAAATGTTGATTTTGATTAAAACTCAGTTACTTTTCAGGCAGCTCAAAACATATGTACAAACTGATTTATTCATTGTTTCTGATTTTAGAAAGAATAACGTCGTATAATGTCTCTTTGAAGGTGGAATAGGTTTCCCCATACTGCTCACTTCTGACCGTAATGACTTGTCTTGCCTTCTTTCTTTTTCAAAATTCATCTGACAATTCTAGGTGAAAACTTAAATTTGAGATTTATTTATTTATTCGAAAAATCGAAAACACCTCGAACAAGTAAATGATTGTTACCTGAATAACTAGCAAAACGCGATTAATACTGACAGAAACCTACTGAATTGTTGAAAAACTCGCAATACCGACGATAAACTGCTTCACGTTTCCTTGTAGTTAGGCGGGGCGAGAGGTATCTTGATGAATTTCAGCTATTTTCAATCCGGTAATACTTGAGAAATATTCACATCCAAAACTAATTTGTCGATTTAATCAAGAACATAAGCATACATAAATATATTCAGGAGCTTAATTCAAACTCTGAAATGTCAAAACTTAGTGTTTTCAATCAACACCAACCTAAATCCTAGAACTCAAAAGTTACTGATGGGATATTACCAACATATTTTCGAGATTCCACAGCCGCCCGAGGCTGTGGAAACGTGTGAAACGGACTATACATACAGATACTTCGTATCTGCTTTTTAGATCGGCAACCAGGCGCTTTGTAGAAAAAGGTTAACTTTTTTCTCTCAAGATTTATGTCAATGTACTCCTATAACTCTATAACTTCGCTTTTTTTTCGGGATATTATGCATTTCTCTAACTTTGGCCAACTCCACATTAGGATCCACCAAAACGACTTCGGAATTCATAATTTTTCAATTTTTTCAAATGAACAAAGAGTTTCGATATCGAGTCATCAGCTCTTGTAGCTCCCATTTATATTCCCATTGAAATGAGAATAATAGCAGAAAACGAAGATTCCTTCGCTATATTTTACATGAAAGTTTATCATGAAATGAGTCTTGAACTAGGAATAAATGAATGATAATTTGATCTATCTACGGAACATGGTTATTAGTAGAATTACGCTGAATGCACATGGTTATGTGCAGAAAGTGGAAACTCTTTCCTTTCACTTAACTATACAAAGAATTACCATATTGAAAATATTGCAGTATCATTTAAACCTTTGTTTGCGATATTGAGAAACTGGTAGAAAATGTTTGATATCAGCAGGTTGGGAAATTAATGAAAAACATTCAGGGCATAGTTCCGGTCAAGAAACGAAATAATGGAATTTGTTCATCATTATACCGTGTGTTTTACGAATACTGTTCGTTAAAGTTTTGACTAAAGAAATAACTTCCTGTGATTTTTTCTGCTTTGTGTGACTTGGTTTTACAGGAAGTTTTTTGCATGAAAAACCCAAAATTCTGAGTTGTTTTGAGGTCAAATTAACATGATTTGTCGGAGCAAAAAGGTTAACAATGAATATCTGCAGGGTTTTTCATTGAAAATTGTTTGTCAAAGGTTTTCGCGAGAAATAAGAATGGTGCACCTCTCGCAATAATCAGAATTGAAAATCATTATACAGGCGGTGACGTTGTAAACTCGAAAAACATTTAAAATCGGTTTTTCGGATATCGGAACCTCATTATTTTCATATGTTATAATGAAATCTACATAGTATAATTATGTATGTTAAAAAACACCAATGCACTGAAATTCATATTTTCTCTGATCTATCTGAAACGAAAGTTGATGACATGAATTGAAAAAAAAATTCAACTCAGAAGGTGTCATTGTCCTGGAAGTTAATTAATCTGTAAGGTGTGATTCGGATATATTTATATAAAAAGGAAAGAAAAAAAAACATGAGAAAGAGTTGATGACATAAGAACAGGCTTTCTGCATACATATTATGCTTGGAAGTTATTATTCTATTGCATTGAATTCCCTTATGATTCCTTCTGAGAAAGAGCAATCCGTTTATATTGCGCAAGAATAACGTTATGAAGGTTAAACTTCTAGATACAACAATGTGAATAAATAGATCAGATGGTTTCATTGTTGCAGAACAATGTCCATATACAGTTATGAGGTGACAACAACAATAACTGCTGTTATAATGGATTGTCTTGAGTGAGTTCGAGTCCTCAGATATTCCAGAAATAATGTACCCGCCTCTGTTTCATGATTGTATCGCGGAATCACAACGGCTATTTCAGAGTATTTGTTTGTGACCACTCCTATTGAATACTATTAATTTCATTCTTCCACCAGTAAATGAAAATTATGAAAAATTCAACTACTTGTTTTAGTTCACAATCGAGCTTATTAGGTTGATCCAATAATCATCAACAGTTTTTTTAATTTTATTCTCAAAGGAACAATTTCATCATTCAGTGTTCATTGCCTTGTTCCTATACAATTTACCAGTGATTTTTGGTTTGGATCTACTGATATTGACAATAGGACTTAACGTTTCCAGATTGAGGTATATGTCGAAAAATTTTCAGCTGAACAAAATTGAAATAGGTAACAATAATAGTACCTTTTCATTGTGAATAATATACTGGAACAAAACCGGTTAACGTTTATAGATTTTGAGTTATAGATGATAATTGAGAAATTCCACCTTTTAATATCATGCTTAATTACTCGCTTGTCACAACTTGTCAGAATATTCAACCAACACTTTTTTATGATATGATTGAATTTTTTGATGCGGCCATTTTCAAAATATGACAATGATTTTATATTTTTCTAGTTCTTTTATCTCACTCCAAAATTCTTGCTGAATTGAAATAGTTACCGAGGATATAATATGAACCTTTTTTGTTTTCTGTTTTATTATTTAACGATAAGTAAGGGGCAATGAATAGCGATTGTTACTTATACATTTATTGTGAACGAACTCAATGCTCTGTGATCAGACTCATCGATTGCAGGAATTTTTTTCTGTGTGTTTTTCATGTACTTATTGTTCTTGACAAGAAAAATCCTAATGGGTTCATTGAGAAAAATTCGAAAAGGTTCAAATACGGTTTAATTCGAAAAATCAGAACACCCCTTCAAATCTTGAGAAGGGCTATATAAAAAAAAACAATAACATCATCAACATTTGGGAGTTCAACAAGGAAGCAGCGATTTATTTAGCAACATTGGATATTTTCGTCAATACTTCAAAATCTAGACTTGATCAGTCTGTTTCTTCTTCAGGTTTGGATTTTTCAGGAAAAATGAGCTCCATTATGAATCACCCAATAGTTCTCGAGGTACCCCTAGTGAACAACGAATTTTGTCAATTCTAATTCATTTGAGACCTCATCCAAGAATGACAAAGAAGTATAGTTCAATTTTTCCTACCAGTTACTTCGAAAACTCAAACGGAATTTACTTGTAACATTTTGCATGTGACAGTTATCGTCTCTTTTGAACTGGTACTTGAGTAAAACCATGAATAATGCAAATAAGATTATTTCAAACAGTACAAACCAGTTATACCTGCCTGCCACCATCAAGAGTCAAATGACTCATACAAACATATTATGCATACATATAAGGATTATGTCATTGTAACGACTAAATTCTACCTGTGCACGAGGTTATATTGATTCCTATAACTTTGTTTATTTTGTCATAATTCTCGTTGACAATTGACAGTGATTGATGATGATTTCGGAAAACATATCGAATTAGTATCTTGAATACTAATATTTGAAATTACATTGCTACCTAGTTACGTTAATTTCAAAATAATGTCCCAGTCAAATATCACAAAAGTGGTTTTATTTATATATCGCACCCTCGCTATTGGGACACAACTCAAAATCAAAAGACACAAATATTCAAATGCTAAATATTTTCTAATTAATTGGAAACATGAAATAGGGACTTATTTTGATATGTGGGTATCTATATGATATATGGAGGACCCACTTATGTGGGTAAAAATTTTCCATGATTTGATCTACGCTCGTTTTCTGATCTGATTCATAGCATAAACCGAAATAAGTATATTTTGAGTTGTGTCACTTTTGTAGCGAGGGTGCGATATGTACTTATCTTCTAGTTTTTCAAATAGAATATTGCTTTGTCAAGGCTAACCCCAGGATAAATCAACTCTATTTCACTTCTTGTTTGTAGAATTAAATTTTCTTTTACATTCAACAATTGTTTTTCACGATTTCAACATACAATCTTGAATTCCTAAATTTAATAATGAGCTGAATAAGTTTGATATTATTGCATTATCTGAGTCATGATGAAGAGATTCTATTGATCCAGAGAATTTGATTTATAATTATTAAACAGGATATTGTAGACCAAATAAAGAATATTTGGCTCAGTGAAAATGTAGCGTTTCCAAAATAATTACAATTTTATGAACATACCTAATATGGCCGGTTTTCTAACAATGTTTTCAATCGCATTGCCAGTATCTATAGCTATTTCAGTCACATCAATCATCGATCCAAGATTACTGTATTATCAAACCTTTTCGAAATTATTCGAAATATTTAAACAAAAACCTCAATAAAAGTTAATTGAAAGAATTTCTTTTTTACATAATTCCTATTTCTATGAATGAACCCTCTTTGAGTATGTAGCACAAAAAGATTTGTAAATGAAAAAGATATTACCCCACCATCACATTATTTCTAAATATATTTCTATTTCTATCTCCTATCATACCATAAATTTATAAAAAAGTAAAATGTTTACAGAACTAAAAAAAACCTGTGAGAAAATTTTAATCATTAATAAACAGAAAAGGCCAGCCAAAATCGACAATAAATTTAAACAACAAGATGTCCCTCCAACTTTTCAGAATGTTCATGGGATTCTTCGGAAAAATAGGATACACAAGATCGCAAATCTGCAGAATGAGCTCCTATTCCAAAACGAATGCGAAATTCGGGAATGAGAGACGAAGGAGCGATTTGAACAATGATTGCATCGGAGGTCAAAACTGACAACCACAAAAGCAAAAATATAACTGAAAACAATTCTGTAATGAGTTCTTTAGCAATATTTTTAGTTTCGTAATGAAGTCATTACGATACTGAAAGAGAGAAAGATACCACCAAAAACCTCGACATTCTCGGACTTGTTTTGGATTCTGCTCTGTATCTTCTGATCAATCCTTTTCAACAATATCAAATATATACGGTTTTCAAGAGCATTAAATTTTTTTCAAGTTGAGACCAACCGGAGCTCTGTACTGCACTTTGAGAATGGGGCTATTGTTAAATTATAAGTATCACATCTTTCAGGACTGAGATTGATTCAAAACGAGTTTAGAAATGAAATATAAATTGTAGTCAATTCAGGTAGCTTCAGAATAAGCTCGAGTCGAGGCCACCGGCTTCGTTATCCTTTCAAAATCTTGTAAAAACCCATACAGGAGAAAATAGCATTTTTTCACAAATGGTCGTCAATATCAATGTACGAATGCTGATAACCGAATGTAGCAAATAACTTGTCTTCAGTTCAACTCTTTCTGTCACAAAGCAATTTAATGCTCTTGAAAACCGTTTATTGTCGAAAAATAGATTGTTCTGGAGATCTACAGCAGTCTCTGAAACAAGTCAAAAAAGTTCTCGGTTTTTGAAAAAATTTTTACACAACATTCTGGGAGTTGCAAACTTGAGTATCCAATAGCTCCAATATGTCCAAACAACAGACTTATACATCGGAGACAATAACCATAAGACATCAATTGACAATCTAACATATATGTATGTATTTGTATGTATTTCCATGCATTATAGGTTTCAGTGAAACCCCTCAGAAGCTACTTAACTGAGAAGAATATAAACTCTTTATCTCATGTTGTTTGTCTGTGAACTTTTAGAAAATGTTGTTATATTGATGTCTGCCTTCAATGTTGAATTTCTGATGTATCATGATCGTTAAGTGATAAATACTGCACCAACCGAGAACTTGTTCAACCTGAATTTTCTTTTGGATTATATTTTTATTTATTTGTTACAACTGTCTTAATCTCATACTTTGTATTTCATAACCGTGAAAAAATCATATGTCCACAGTATTTCTATGTTTAAATGTTATTTCAGATCACCCTAATGATGGCATAATTTGCCGAAGTCGACAGCTTGATGATATAACAAATTACCAAAAACCACTATGTTTCTTCATCCTCATCTTTTATCTTCTTCTACACACTAATGGAGAAATTCATAAAGTTCCTAGAATGTCATGGGATTTCATTTGGGAATATCTCAGACCTGTAGTTGAGACATTCCCTAATGGGAACTATTTTGAACAGACACAACATCAAAACTAACCGGTCTGTCGTTTGGTCGCAACTGAATGTTTTGCAGCTTTTCTACAAACTGAGTATAGGTTAAGAAAGCATCCTATGTGAATGGTTTTCTTGATGTTGCTGCTTCAATAGCACTTTGTTTGCATTTTTAATTTTTTCGGAATCAAATTGACTTGACCGACCAAGAAATTATTGTTCTGGAATGTTTTCAGCTTTTACTTTCAATATCCAATAAACAATTTAACATCATCTATTCATTATTAAACGATACACTTTCAATATTGAATGTGTAAGACCTCAGAAAATAAATTTCATTCAACACGAAATTCAACAACTTTTTTCAGATTCATCTCATAAAGTTTCTTTCCAGAGTGTTGTTGACCTGGAATAAAATATGATATTTCGGAAGGGATCAGTCGTCGAATCACATGCGGAACGATTCAAGTTCGATGAAACCATCTTTTTTTATTTGATAGGCGGAATATGATATGTAACCACATGTAACGGGTATTTTCTTTTCTCATTGCACAACACTCGGCTACGATATTGGATTGAATCAATTCATGCTTTCAACATCACGATATTGAATTCCGAGATCGTATATTCGGCAAACCATGAATCCATATCGTAGCGATTGCTTTACGGTTACGGAATCCATGCTTGTTCGAATTCAAGAACAACATAATGTTACGGCATGACCCAATAATAATTGGTTATCGATCAGATTCAGGTGTAATGTCTTTTCAACAGATTTGCTGAATGAATCGTTATTCAAACCAGCAACGAAAGTTTATCAAAAAACTCTTATACTTTCCTAGGTACATACAGGTCGAATAATAAGATATCTGATACTAATAGAAACAACTTCAATTGAATAGAAAACCTATATTGATGTTGTTGAACTTCTTCATATTTCTGCGCTGAGCTGTTCATAAACATTGCTCGGAGTTTTTTGTGCTCCGGAAAATTTTTCAAGTGCAGTTCTTAGTCCTAATAGTCATTGAGCATTTCACCAAAAGGCTTAGTGTGTAGTGATTTCAAAGTGCTCCCGAGCACTCCTGCGGATCAGAATTTTTCAGATTCATAATTTATTATAGTCGAATAAAGTTTATTCCAGAAGAAGAGTACAAGAAGTAAATTAAGCACGGCTAGAAAGAGGAGTGCGTAATTGACTTACAACTCGAGTTGCGTAAGGGTAATTTGGATAATACCGAACCCCTGAGGACTTATAATTAGAAAACTGTTTATATTAAAAGAAGCAAAATTGGGTAATGAGGAGGTCATTCATTCGGGCACGCATACCGTTCAAAAAAAATTCTCAAATTTGAACAAAAACTAATTATTCACAGTTTCCGAACAATATGAAGGCTTGGTATTGTCAAACTGGTCTGATAATATCGTGCCCACATTGATTGCACACGAATACCTGAGTCAGAAGAGTAAAAATAAACATCATTCTAAGTTACTTTTTCACGTGGAGATTTTTAATTTTTGAAAAAATTGGCCCATAACTTTCGTTTTCAAATTAAAACCCCATTTTTTATGGTTGCGTTGAATTCTGCGAGAAAAAAATGATGATTATGTTTCAACATGTTGATCGTCCTAAAATTTATAATTCTTCAGTTTTTTTTTCGATATTTTGGAAAGTATTATGACGAATGCAACGATTAGAGTACGAATGTATTCAGAATTGTATACTCTATCAGATTCTGAAACAAAAAAAAAACAGAAAAAAATTTTTTTTTCACTCCCTGTATAACGGAAGGTGGTCAGGCTCCAAGAATATTTTCATTTTTCAAATAGGTCCAGTTCTCCAGAACCTCCTAATGGTCCGTCGGGCCCTGTATATGGTCGAGTCTCGAAAATACCATTTAAATATCATCTGATATCGTGATAATAATATCCTCGATATTATCTTTATAATATTTCGCGCTCGGAATTATCAAACATGATAATTTTTTTAGACTTCAAAATTATATGGAAAATATAATATAGAACGTTTAGTAGCAATATTATAATAATAGAGTCCTGCAATAGTGAGTTAGGCTTCCATAGCTGCCAAACCAGACGTGTTTTCAAATGAAATTATTCAACAAATGATTTTTTGAATGAAACACCACTTACATTTTTGCATTTTTTTAATGCTCTTCAATACCTCTATCAAGATGCAAAATATTATTATTATATTATTGATCAGAATTTCTTTTATCTCAAGAATTTGAATCCCTCTTGTACAGAGTGTTCGTTATCAATGTCCAAATATGGAGAACTACAAATTGTTTTTTCTCGATTTTTTCAAATGTAACACTTTGTATTATTTTCCATGATGATATACACAGTTTAAAACTATTCATTGTTTCGGAAAGTTCTTCAGAATATGCTTAGATACATGACATCTACAGAAAATGAATTGATTTCATATTTCTGCTTCAAATCCACGAATCGAACGATCTTGGCAAATCCAAAAACTGTTAAGCATTTGCGATAAAATTACGAAACTATCTTAGTAGTTATTCGCTGTGCGATTCGAATTACAGATTTCGCTGTATTGGCTGTTGGGCGTGCTTTCTGTTCACGGTAAAGTAAACAGTGTTATTGCACAATGCTTAAAGAGACGATATTATGTACAAATTACATCACTTCACATAAGAAGAGTAAAAAAAATTTTGTAGGCGATAATGAAACGACGATTCCATATTGAATTTCCCAGTTTCATTATGTTAATCGCGACCTGGAAACACTATATTGTAAATTGTTTTAAGGGAACGCTGATTCCTTGGATCAATATATATTGCGAAGATTTATTATCGGAAATTATGTTGTGCACTTAGGAGTTTAGGTACTGTTGGGCTTTACATCGCCACCTCCATCTCTTTCCGTTTCGTGTTTGTTGTTTCACCACATAATTCTCCATCCTCTCATGCCCGTTCATCATTCCGTCCCTACAAATTACCGGAAAATCGCCTGACGTGTTATTGAAGCATGCTGAAACGATAATTCAACGTTGAGAACTAATAAAATTGAACGTTTGAGAGTCTGAATGAATTTATTTCCGGTTCATTAAACTTTCAGCTGGCGTAATAACTTTCTGCGAGCAAAATGAATCCCTATTCGCATTCAAGAAGGGAGGCACGATAAATTCGGCCATATCTGAATGAGCCAGATCGGCAGAATGGTGGGTATAATTTGGTTAAGTAGTCCAGAAGATTTGCTAAAGGATAACAACGAAACTGCGGAGGAGAATTCTTCGTTCAAATCGGTAGATTTGTCATGCAGTTCGCTCGATCTGTTTCTGTCTGGAAAATTATGAAAATATATTTGCGATATTTTTCAAGGCGTTGAGACATGAAAAGGTTTCATTGTGCGTTCAACGGCGGATGCTGAGAATTTAACTTAGAGATTCTTTTTTTCTCTTTCAATATTTTTGCTTTCCATGCAGCAAACGTTTTTTGACCAAACTTCTAATGAAGAGTTATCAATTGAAAAATTCCTCACTAGAAGAACTCAATTGACTTGTACAGCCATTTATCGACTGAAACAAAATGAACTTGTTTCAGCAGCAGCATACACATTGACCATATTCAGTGATTTAAACACCCACATTTCCCGATTTTTTCAATAATTTCGGAAACAACGGAATTAGAAGGTATCTTCAAAAATAACAATGAACGAATTTATTGTTTCTTTAACATAGTGGCCATGAAAGTTCCATTTATTGAGTTGAATTTTCTCTTCAACAGTAAACATGGACGTTTTGAAAATAAATTGCATTCCAGTAAATCAAAATGTTTACGGTTACATGGAAATTTCAGATCATGAAATGGTACTCCGATGGTCAATCTATAGCAAAGACAATCTCATTGTGGCCTTTGGAGATAAGCCGATACCTTCACGTTCGGCTCTCTATTTTTGTGCCGAAATAGCAAGAATACGTAACCTTCTCAGAGATATGAGATTATCTCTTTATAGCATATTTGGCTACTGTTTGGCACAAAAAGGAAATTATTTGAATATTTGATTAGAATTTCTCGATCTCAATTTCGCATGTTTTAGAAATTGTTCTTGTTTTTCTTTTTTCATTTTCATAGAAATAATTTTTCTTTCATTTCTTCCCGTAGATTGTATTTTCGTTCTGCAATTTCCTCGTTTACCAGAATTTATTTAATTTTCAAACTGAGTTTGACGAAAAAGAACCTAAATACTAATTTCTACAGAAAATCATTTTTGTCATTCATTGAGGAAAATGAATTCCTGCGGCAGAATAGAATGAAATTGTCGTATTCATTCACAACAGATATGAAAACACCTATACCGCGTTTGGGGTTTTATTGATTCGATTCAACACTTTGCGAACCATATGTAGAGCTCTACATCCGCTCCCAACCAAATCTGGCGACCTAGTAGTTTATTCGATATCACTTTCCAGTGGCGTAACGTACACCCCCGCTGACCCCGCGGTGCGGGGGGCCCAGGCGTTAGGGGGGGCCCGGGCGTTATAGGGGCCTGGTCTTCAAGAGAAAATTCAAATAATTTTATCGTTAAAGAATATGAACATGACCTCAGTTCTGACCTTAGCTTCCGAATAAACTCTTTTAGAATTACATTGAAATCAGAGATTTAGAAAAGATCATCAATACGACATTTAGCTGATCTCCTGTTTTTTCAAAATTTTTCGATTGCAACTAGTTTCCCAAATCTCTGTACTGCTTTGATGTTATTTCGAATATAACCTGTTACTGTATCAAGGGTAGAGAGATCCTTTTAAAAGTTAATAAAGAATTATTTGAGAAATACAATGACCCAAAAAAAGACTTAGCGTGCCCAGTTTGTTGAGGATTGAGAATAAAAGAGCCAGGAATATGGACCTTCACGAAGTAATAAATGTAATTGCAACAAAGAAATCAACCACTCAAGTTATTTACCATTCACTCCAAGTAACACCGTATTTTCTGGGATTGATAACTATATTTGAAATAAAGATGCAATTATGTATATTATTTACTGCAAATTTTGAATAATATTTCAATGAACAAAGTATAGAAAGTATTACTTTGAGTAATATTTCGGAGTAATTTGGTGGTGTTACACCTAAACCATATACTTTTCTTAAATAAAGTTTTTTTCCAATAAATACGCATGCCCATACGAGGGGGCCCGAAAATTAATTCTGCGGGGGGGCCCGGTCGAAATTCGTTACGCTACTGTCACTTTCCTTTGAGGTTCTGGTTCTACCAATGTTCCATTAGAGTATATCCCTGTTCGAATTCATTATAGAAATTTTGATGCTTCTAATTTTATTGTTTCGATCTGTATTTTCCAATATCTATCCCTTCATGCTTTGCTGCCAATGACTCATTCATGCACTCGTTTACTATTGTGTTTCTCAATTCCTCATGCGATCTCGTGTTTTCACCAAATTGTTTTAGAATTGACGTTGAATCAATGAAAAAAATATTTCTCAAGTTTTCATGTGATTTCAAGATTCTTGTTTTATAATTGGTAGATACATACCTTCTGGGAACAGGGAATTTGTTATTTCGGTTAGTAGAACTAGAACTGGGAAAAGTTTATGGTGATTGAGTTCTATGCATGTGAGTGGTACAAAGCGTTCATGAAAAGCCGAGAAATCGTCAAACACATGGCTCTTTCTAGACGAATTTCGACCTCTCTAATTGAAATAATTGTCGGTCGTCACACCTATTGAAAATATCTTTCAAGAGTCTATTTGTAATATTTTGATTCAGCATTTCGACAGACGACTCATGGTTTTTCCACAATGATAACACGCCCAGGAAAAAAACCCAATAACACCATCGATCAACCACCCTTTTTGCCTGATGTAATTCCGTAGGACTTTTTTCTGTTCCTGAAACTAAAATTGCGCTTTCGTTGAACACGTTGCTAGTGCACTGAATCCATCAAACAGAATTCGGCTCGTGAATTGAATGCCATTCCAGAAAGTGCTTATAAAAAGCATTGGCACATTCGTAGAGCCACTAATGGGAAATTGTACTTTGAAAGTGAGAATATAAATTCTGATGATTCAATGTGAAATGTGTTTTATTTACGAAATCCTGGTACCTTCAATGAGAAATTACCAGGGTATCGTCATTTTGAATTAGCTATCCATTAGCTGGCCATAACCATAGTTGTTTGTCAATGAATTTCTGTGAGAACACTTCAAATTAGTGTTTTCATCGATTTCCTTATATTAAGATCAAGCAGTGGTATAGCTTATTATTTGAATTATACATTAATGCCGTAGATTATTGAAAAAGTATCCTGGATTGTATTGTTGGAAATTATTGGAACCTCGTGTCAGCTCCTCTCGTAAATTTGTAAACAAGCAGACAACCTATAAAACAGCGGGAACAGATTGAAGAAAACTCGTTTTGTTATGAAACAAATGAAAAATAAATGAAAAGCGACTAAATTTTCACTTCATCGGATGCGGAAGCCATCTTTTTCTCCTTACGTGTTTGGAGCTGTCGACGTTTTTTAGTAATATCTTTTATTTTCAAACGTACAGGGTGATTCATTTATCTCGGTAACCCCAATTTTCTCGAAAACATCCGAATATTTTTTGACTCTGTGAATGGCGTTTTGATCAAGTCAATGTCGACTTGAGATGCGCATAAAAATCTGCGGAATAAATAAAGACGCCAGGCGTAGCGGCGCTATCAAAAATTTTTTCTCCAGGGACATACCATTTTTATCAAGTCATTTGAAAGATGATTTCATTCTTAACTTTTTTTCGAATACAATTTTTGTTAATTCCTAACCGTCAGCGATCTGCAGCGTGTTTTATGTTGATTCTATTCCATTTTTTTTTATGTATTGTGATGGTATGCCTTGATTTGGGGACACTGATATGATTTTGTGCCTTGAATTCAAGAAGGCTAGTTTTCTTAACAATCTGCCTCTTTAAATAAGATTAAATTTGTGGATACAGCAAGATGGACCTCCATGTCACAACGCTGCCATTGTGAAGAGATATCGAAATCAGGAATTCGAAAATGAAAGGCCCCTTATATTTTGATCAAAGTGACTTGTAATGAAATAGGGAGATAATATAACTTGTGTATGGATCATAATGGCTAGATGACCTAGATTTGACTTTGTTTCGTGAAATGACGGAGGCTCTGTAACAAACTATTTTTCTATTATTTTATTCATTAAATAATATATCTCATATCAATAAACATTTTATTTGATAACAGGCGAAACATTTCGAATAATATGTTATATATACCGGCTATTATGATTCATACTTAAGTTATATCATTCCCCTATTTCATTATAAGTTACTTCGGTCAAAATATAAGGGTCTACTTAGGCACATGCGTTTCTTATCTTCATTTTCAAAAAGTCCAAGTTATTAGAATCAGTTTGATATACCATTCATTCAAGGGGACCCCTCAAGAAGTAATCCATATTTCATCTTATTTGAAGGGACAAATTGAAAAGAAAACTAGCCTTCTTGAATTCAAATCACAAAATCACATCTATGTCTCCAAATAAATGCATACTACTCGGCATACTACCACAATACAGAAAAAAATAAATGAAATAGAATCAACATAAAATAAGCCGCAGATCGCTAATGGTTAGAAATGGATAAAAATTGTATTCGAAAAAAAAATTCAGAATGAAATTACCTTTCGAATGAGATGATAAAATAGGTTTGTCCCTAGAGAAAACATTTTCGATAGCGCCGCGACGCTTAGCGTCTTTCTCTATTCCTCAGAATTTTATGCGCATCTCAAGTCCACATTGACTTGTTCAAAACACAGAATGAAACAATATTCGGACGTTTTCGAGAAAATTGGGGTTAACCAAGATAAGTGAATCACCCTGTACAATGAAAACGTCATTTCTCGATTGACAGGATCATCTAAAAGTTCTATTTCTCCTTTCCTGCCGGCGACAGAAAAAGTGTTATTATGCAATAATACGCGCATCTTCAGGTATTCACCAATATCTATTTCATATGTGATCGCTAGTTGCGACGTTATCATTGAATATGGGACTCACAAGAAGAGGATTTCCATTTTATTTCACTAGCCATCAAGTTGAAATATGCTACAACTACATTCTCTTGGCGAACTGTCAAATTCTTTTAATTGCACCAATTCACGAAGTGATCATAGGTATGCTGCAGAATATTTTTCAGTAGACTTCGACGATTCAAGGTAAGAGACTACTTTAATTCCAAAACCTCGATTTCTGAAGACATTTCCATTTCTCACCAGCTTGCAAATGATTATTTTACTTCATATCTGTCAGAATCAATTGTGCGTGGTAAACGTAACTAAGCAAATGTCCCATAATTCATTCAATTATAACGATCGTGAGTGGATAAAATCATGTGCCTAAATGTAAATTAATCCAAAAGTGGATATTCAGATTTTTGTGAATTTCCAAACGTTTGAAAATAAAATAACTTACTTCATTCGGAGTAGAAGTTATACTTTTCATGGCTCGCTTTCGAATACCCGCCGAACGTAATGAGGCGGGTAAACTCGAGCTCGCCAAGAAAAGTGACCCTTCCCATCCTTATAAAATAATATACTTTTTTCCGGCCGGCGACAGGAAAAGTGTTACTATGCAATAATACCGGCATCTTCAGGTAATAATAATATAATAATAATATAATAATATTTATTTAATCCTGCTGACATTTCATGAAATGTATAGGACAAGTCAAGTTCAAAACAACAATAATCATACAAAATTTAAAATCAAAGTAATACAAACTCTCTATCCTCTAAATATTCCTCTATTTTATAATAGGCCTTTTTCAACAAAATACTTTTAATCAATTTTTTGAATTTTATTTTATTTAAACTTTTCATGGAATCAGGCAATCTGTTGAAAAGTTTAATGCCCCTATAAGATGGGGAAAACTCAAATTTAGTTGTTCTGTGCTGTGGTAGACATAACTTTCTGAGATTTCTGGTACCATAATTGTGGAAATCAGATAACCCAGCAAATTTTTGTACATTCTCTTTTATGTACAAGAGACACTTATATATATATAGATACAAGGAACAGTTAGTATATTGTGTTCAACAAAAAATGGCTTACATGAGTCTAGCGGTCTTATGTTGAAAATCATACGAATAATTCTTTTTTGGGCTACAAGTATGCGGTTCACTTCTACGGAAGTGCCCCATAACAAAATATTGTACTGTAAATGACTGTAAACTAAGCTATAGTAAACATTTAGGATTGACTCTATAGGCAGAGATCTTTTCAACTTACTAATAGCAAAATAAGATTTATTAAGCTTTTTACAGAGCTTATTTATTTGTTCATCCCACTTCAAAGTATGGTCCAGATAGATTCCCAAAAATTTAACATTTTCACTGGACACAATTTCAGTATTTTCGAATCGAAGTAACAGTGAACTGATATTTCTTACCCCAAAAGAAATACAATTTGTTTTTTCAATATTGATAATGAACGCATTATCATGACACCACATACTCAATCCCTGTAGAAGCTCATCAGAGCAGGAAATTAATTTACTACTATTTTCGCAAGATACAGCAATTGATGTGTCATCTGCGAATAGAATTAATTTAATGAAGGCACCAATATCTGTTTCATATGTGATCGTTAGTTGCGACGTTATCATTGAATATGGGACTCACAAGCAGACTATTTTTATAATTTCGAAATAATGATACTATTTTAGTTTTTCTCAATGAGGAATAATAAATTTTCCAAAATTTACGTCGGAAAACCTTCTGCATTTTGGAGTTCACACTCACACAATATTCCACAAGTCCAATTTCGCTATCTATTATTCTTCGGCCAGTTCCTTCAAGATCGTTTACCCTCGGTTGTTTCTGCCTGAGAAAAGTAATTCAGATCACCTTTTGACTCATTACTTTCCGCTCTGTTCGTTGCGTTAACATCATAGTTTCTCTGCAGAGAGCAAACATATCCGCTGAAAACACAAGGTGTTCTCATATTCATCAAGACATAATTTGTTATTCGTCTGATTTGCTTAAAATATGTGCATATTTGTGAAAGGATAATTATGTATCAACTGGTCTCAAGGTCCCCGATCGATCAATGTTGTAGTTTCGAACTGTGAATGCTTTATTTTTCATGGAGGAGAAAAAATGTTTGCTGATACAGGAATACAAGTATATGCAACAATCCCAATTTCATTCGTTTTTGAAATGAAGCAACTGGAACACTAACAATCGAAATTTACAAAAAAAATATATGCTTCATTGGTACAAGCGAGGGCACTTCTCTTCTCTCTTAACAACAAAATCAGACTTGGTGAGATCGAGCAGCAATAGTCAAGAATCCAATGTCCATATTTGAACTTGATAATATCAAGCTGATATTCCATGTATAGCTTCTTTTTTGATGAGGCGCCCAACAATATCCTGTACGAACCTCTATATTGTGGTAGTTAATAGAGGTAGCAAGGATAAAAAAAATCGACCTGATTATTCTGAAACATTTATTGCTATCTGAATATTTTTTTTTCTTGAATCCCGAGATAATTATCTGAGTTCCAACGTTATCGTTAACGAAATCATCGAAACATTTACCACCAATTTTTTTTCTTTCTTACTTAAAATTCGAGAATTTAACTATTTTTTCGTCCTACAAATTGCGTGGAACCTTATCCTGGTTTTATGCTCAAAAACTGTCTCTACTAACTGTATGAAAAAATTTTGCCTGAAAAGTTATTGGGTTCTTTCTCCAAATGAAACAATATCTTTCGAGCATTTTGCTGAGAGATGAGTTTTATTTTTTGAGAATTTTATGACATAATTAATATTTCGACAAAAAAATGTTTTTCTATTTGTCGAAAAAAAGTAGGAGCTAGATTGTGAGTCCTGGACAATAACAACAATTCATTCAAAAACTCGCTACTTCGTAGCTCGTGTTTCAATTTTGAACACGTGAAAAAATATCAGTGCCTTTTGTACTGTATCATAAATTTCTATTCTTCATCTCCATTCATTGAATTTTCCAAACTTGCAGCCGATCGTTGTTTATAAATTGTGTGAACACCAAAATGGAACTTTGCATATAATCAGATCATTGAATTTTGTGTTTTTTTTCAATATCTCAGTCCATGCTTCAATAGAAAAGTTCAACATACACGTATTCCCAATAATTAAATTTTCGTTGTTGAAGGTTGACTGGCTCAGTAAATAATTCATAATTACAGCCTTCAAGCGAAAAATGAAGAGTAAGTGTGAAATAGTCGATTGTTTATGAAAATAGCAAAGAATGGTTATTCAATTGCTAACAAGTTTTTCCTGGAATATTGATCCGCCGATTGAGTGCACCATAATTACATCATTTCGATACAGTGAAAAATAATGACTTCTTTTAAAAGTATATAATACGGCATGAATTATAGTTTGTTTCAAAGCAGAAGCAATTGTATTGAAATAGATGAATATTCAGTAAAATAAATGCTGACGATCAATGGGAATCATTTAGTGAGTCAAAGTTTTAATGCTTCGGGAAAATTGTTTCTCCGCATTTTCAGATATCGCAACGATAAACTTTCCGTAATGAATTTCTCATAAATCGATATATTTACGGATTTCTCCTTTTTCAGACAATGTAGATCAATTTGATGCTTTTGAATTATTTAACTCTATAGTGAATGAGTTCTCTGAAGACATTCAGACATTGAAGGGTAATATTCTTCGACTAATTTTCAGATTGAAGGTTCTAACTTTTGAGTTACAGGGTGAAAAAAAATTTATATAAAAGTAGAGGGTTTTTCTCGAAATAACCAGGATAATGAAGTAGACATCTCCATAACATTTGATTTGTATATTTTAAGCATAAGCATATTGTGGTGTACAAAAATGTTCATTTTCCTGAACCGTCGCGTCCGTACAGGTTTTGAACTGAATAATTTGGGAAACAAATGCTTCTGCCACTGCTTTCTCTGAAAAAAATTACTTTTCAGATACTCATCATTTCTTGAGCAAATTTGATTTAATGGGTTTTCTCTGTTTGTCTCATGATTTTCACTTAAAAAAATTCAATTTCACTTGTGGATCAATTCCTCAAATATCCAATACGGTTTGAATGATTGTGCATGGGCTTAAAGCAAATTGAGAGATCAGATCTCGAGCCTAAATTTGGATCAGCCAAGTGGCTGAATAATAGAGTAATAACGTAACATAACCAAAATTCATTATATTTCATTTACTGATAGTCAATAATAAAATCCCATCTTCCCCAGTTTTGCTGCCTAACAGCATTTTTGAGAGTGAAATCTAAGGGATATGAAAAAAATTAGGTTTCAACATTGAACAGTGAAGCTTCGGATAAACTGCATCAATTTCATGAAGTAGTTCTTATAATGTGTGTTCTCGCAGGACTCAGGAGAAATGAACTTGTGAAATTGACCATAGACTATATAAAAGATAAAGGTAGCTCTCTCACTGTTGACATACCTAAAACTGAAAACTGTAGGCGAAAGAATCCAGTACTGAAAAAAGAGGGATTTGGCCGATCATCCAACCAATGATTATATATCACAGAACGAGAGAGATTTAGGTCACACAATCCTAGAAAGTATGCATATATTGGAGACACTGTGATTTTAAAACCAAAATCATGTTCCTATTCTTCCATATAACTCTCTGTAATAAGGTTTGATTATAAAGGTTCAACAGAGGAACCTAAGCCAAATTAATTGAAAAAAGGAGAAAAGGAGAAATAATACAAATTTCGAGCAACGAAACTCTTCAGATAGAGTTCACAACGTACTCATCTGTATGAAGAAAAACAACTAACCATCACGGAAATGATTCAATATATATATAGTTGGAACTTCAGCTTGTTAACTTCGTTAGATACCTGATAGAAAAAAGACCTCGTGAAAATTGCAGTTCTATGTTTTGGGACAGAAATATGCATAGAATATAGAATCTGAAGGAAGGAACATTTTCTATGCTTGATGTTCTAAAAATGTACTTAGAAAACTGGACGTGGTTCAATACACTTATCTAAACAATTCTGAATCACTGAAAACCCTCTGATAGAACTCGTACAATTTCTTTCCTCCCTACATCACTTTTGGACTGGTTTCCTCAAACCTCCTCTCGTAGAGGCTTACAATATGATTTCCTCTCCGGAATGCATACATTCAAACAGATTTCTTTCTTGTTATACTGAAGACCTGAAGATATATTATTGTTAAATCTCGTACCACAATTTAGGTCTGAAAAAGGATTACAATAACTCACAAATATTCCACGTAAAATTTGCTGTTTTTTTTCCTGATTACAATAGAATATTTACAGATGCATCTGAAGATAAAGTTAAAGTAGAAGTTGGAGTATATTCAAAGGAAGGTATATCACACGTTCAGCGAATACCAAAATACTTCTCTATTTGTTCGACAGAATTAATAGCCATTCAAAGGGCAATTTCATACGTTAGACTCAAAAATATTCGCAAAGCCCTAATATAATCTGACTCGAAGAGCGCTTTAGAGGAAATTTCAAACTCAGTACCACATTCATGTAATGACTTCCAAACGTTACAAATACGAAAAGAATTATATAATCTCAGACAATTAGCGTTTGGATTCCCAATCACACTGGCATAAATGTGAATGAAATAGCCGACCAACCCGCTAAAGAATACCTTCAATTAGGTGAAGACAATAATATTGAAGGGGATGTCATTGGCCTACATATAAAAACATCATAAAAAAAAGGGGGAAAGCTCAACTGCTCAGGGAAAGCTTGTTAAAGGGAAAATTTCATTTTGGGATTCCGGAGAGTTTATCAGTGCACAAACCATGGTTCAACACAATGAGTTTACCAAGAAAATATATATCTACGATGAATAGGATGAGGTCCCTACATTGTTGTACGCCAGTACATCTGAATAAAATAGGCGTCATACAAACCCCTTTCTGTACTTGCGGACAGAGAGGAAACCTATTTCACATATTTCTTATATGTGAACAAAATAAAAGTAATATTGAGAAACTATATTCCGATTTAGTGTCGATATTGCGCAACCGAATACAGTTCCCCCTTAACATCTGGGAAGTCTTGTTCATAAATGAAATTACAGTGATAAAAATTTTGGTCAATTTTCTGTCTACATCAAATATGAAGTTGTAGGTTGTAGTCATTCTGGTTGAGAATGTGTTAAATGTACTAACATCCTAGTGGTGTCTTATCCCTCTTTATAGATCCTCTGAGAGTACACATAACCTCAAAGTACAGTATAATAAGACAACAGGTCCAAAGGTACTAACAGAGAATAACAAAAACAACCCTGCTGATTATTTACACTGTTAAGGCCTATCTCCGATTAAATCAGCTGAGAAATGATGCAATGTGTAGAAGGACTAGAAGCCAGGCACATATAAAGGAACAGAAGAAGAAGAAGAAGGAAGTAGCATTTATATCATTTTTGTCGATTGGAATGGTTCTTGAAAATATCTACCAAATACGAACACAACACAACAAACCTCGTTCAAAACTTCCGAACACCACTAAGGTTGCAAAAACTACCAAATACACAACTCAAATTTGTCAGTTATGAACAAATGAATCAATTTGAATTAAAATTTTTTTCTACGCACACTCCGCAGTATATATCGACTATTTATGTTTAAGTAATTGACACGAAAATACTTGTCGGGGATTGTAGTCTCACTCGTTAGATGTTATATGATCTTTATTGATTGATTGATATAAAGCCATTGTGATGGAGCTATTCTTCTTCTCAAGGGTCACCTTGAGGAAAGATCACAAGCTACTCATTATGAAGGTGCTACGTCTTGATTTTTATAGATCTGCAGGGGTGTTCCACAGGGCTCGATACTTGGACCACTTTTTTTTCATAATTTATATTTCACAGTTCGTCAAATACATCACGTCTTGTTCGGTACACTATTATGCGGATGATAGTCAGCTGTATTTGTCATTTTTTCGTGATGAGGCGGATCAGGCGGTTACAGCTCTCAATTTTGACATAAGTAATGTCGTTGAGGTTTCTGAAAATCATTGCCTGCAACTTAATGTTGAAAAGACGGTCGTCATTGTTTTTGGACCAAGGAGCGATAGGATAAGACTTTTAGAGGATATTCATTCGGTTGTAGTGGGTGGTGGTACGGTGAGACTATCTGATTGTGTGAAAAATCTTGGGTTGCTTGTGGATCAGGATTTACTCAACATGTCTCTTCGTGTTTCAAGAAATCGTACATGATGCCACGGGTTATCTATAAACATCGTGAATATCTGAGTGAGCATGTAGAGAAGTTACTGTGTGAATCCTTGGTTCTATCTCATTTGGATTATTGTGATGTTTTATACAGCCCCTGTTTAACTTCATATGATAAGAAGCGTATTCCGAAACTTCAGAATTCTTGCCTTCGTCTAATATTTGGCATTAGAAAATTTGAAAGGATAAGCCACACTCTACGACTTGCAAACTGGCTAAACGTGGATAATCGCACTCTGCCACGGTATTCTTCAAAATACTTCAGTCCGGAAAACCTCCATATCTTTACAATAAAATATCATATCGCTCCGATGTCCATAACCTCAATATAAGGTTCAAGGGTACTCTCACTCCACCTATGCATAGAACTGAGCTGTTTTGTAGATCATTCTCGTATAATCTACCCCGTATAATGAACGGTTCACCTCTGAGCATCGTGAATTCTTCTAGTATGAGAGTTTTTAAGCAGAAACTATTCGAGAAAATCATGAATGAGCAGAATGGGGCTGTGACAGGTTGATCATGTTGATGCAACTGTTTGTATATCAAATGTGTGACCAAATTCTATTTTCGTCATTTCTTCGTTCAGTACTTAGTATTAGTTCTCTTACTTTACTTTATGTTAAGCTAATATATTTGTGTATATATGTTTTTTTTTTCAGTTGTTAAAAATATTCGTAATGAATCACAGGTTAGATTGAACAGAGCACTCATTGGTGCACTGAATCTCGCCTTTTTCAGATTTTCTTAATTCTAAGATATCAGATACTTGTGTTATTTTCTGAAATAAAGACCTTTATTATTATTTATTTATTTTCTTCATCATTAATTTCAGTTGCCCTGATGAAGGATACGAAAGTCTCAGAAGCTTGTCTTTATAACAATAAAGATCAGATAACATATTTTAAAGGCAGAATTAAAACATAGGCAAGAGTTCTGCGAAACCTGTCTCTATCAAAAAATATTAAGCAAAGATGTTAGATGAAATCACAGAAATTCATGTGTGAAAGTACGAAAGATTCTTGAGCACAATCTGAGTGGACTCGTTCAAATAATTTTTGAATTGGCAGGCGCAATTACGGATGCTCGCCAGGTCCAGAATTCGATTTCTCCATGCAAAATGAGAAAGTATACCTTTGTGAAATGAGATGAAATACGTATGGTGAAGAGTCTAGGAAACGATGTACCAATTCTGCTACTACATATCGAATAAACACACATAAGTATACAGGTGAACGCAATTCCTAATTGGCCTTCTTGCCAAATGATATCGGCAAGGAGTGACATTACTCCAGTAGCTCTCGAGTCGTATTAAGACGCATTAGAAGATGAGGCGGCTGATAAGAGTAATGGCCTTCTGGAAGTTGCTGAGGAATTTCCAGTATGATATATTATCTACTAAGTTACTCCACTCCGAATGACTTAGTCATTTCAACTCCGGGAAATTACATTTTCAGGCTGAATAATTGTCCAATTTCCTCGAAAATTCGATGGACATTCGAATACCAATACTAATTTTTAGACACAGCATGAAAATCTTTCAAGTTCCTGCAATTGCACTCCTTTACAAAATTATTGTTACTAAAAATTTCATCATGAATTGAAATATATCAAAATAACCTATGAAATGATTGAACATAACGAGATGAATAATTAACTGCATTTGAGGACATTGACCTAAGCCCTTCTGATTGGATATATATCCCAAGGCAAATCAATTTGAAAATGTCAAGAATATTACTAATTCTCATGACTCGTATAGCAGCGGTATACAGGGTGTACCAAGTTCACCTATTACGCCTATTAGGCGTTTCTGGGGAACTTTACCTATTTGAAATCTGAAAATCGGGATTATATTATTGTTTGACATTATCTACCGATCTAAAATATTCTTGAAGCCTGACCACTTTCAGTTATAGGTACAGGAAGTGAAAAAAGAAATTTTTGTTTTGTTTTTTTTGTTTTCGAATTTGATTATTATGCAATTCTGAATACATTCGTTTTCAAAGCGTTGCATTGGTCAAAATACTTTCCAAAATATCGAGAAAAAACTGAAAAGAAAAGGGAGATAAGTGTATTCGGTATTATGTTTGATTTTCCTAAAATAGATATCGCAAGTACAAACTGTTTTCACATTTTTGTAGGCAATGACTGTGAAAATATTATACAATTTCAAAATTTTGAATAACTTGTCACAGGGTGTTCCAAATGTTGGTTCAAAAATTGGGATCAAAATTGGCTCATAACTTCCGTTTTTCAGATTAGAACTTTATTTTTTCATGATATCGTTGGATTCTGTGAAGAACAATGATGATAATGTTTAAACATGTTGATGCTCCTGGAATAACTAATTCTTGAGTTATTTAGGATTTTCTGTTTCTATTCATGAAATCTGTTCTTTATCAACAATGATAAATGAATTCAGAAAAGAGCAAATCACTAGTGAGTTATTTGAATACCTACGACATGAAATCGTGAATAACTCAAGAATTATTAATTTTAGGAGCACTAACATGTTGGAACATTATCATCATTTTTCTTCGCACAATCCAACGCAATCATAAAAAAATAGGGTTCTAATTTGAAAAACGAAAGTTATGGGTCAATCTTGATCCCAATTCTTGAACCAACATTTTGAACATCCTGTGAAGGGTTTTTCAGAATTCTGAAAATGTACAATATTTCCACATTCTTCGCGTTCAGAAATGTGAAAACGGTTTGTGCTTACGATATCTAGGTTAGAAAAATCAAACATAATACCGAATACACTCATCTCCCTTTTCTCTTCAGTGTTTTCTCGATATTTTGAAAATATTTTGACGAATGCAACGATTTGAGTACGAATATATTCAGAATTGCATATTCTATCAAATTCGAGAACAAAAAAAAAGTTTTGAAAATTTTTGGAAATTTTTTTTTCACTTCCTGTATAACTGAAAGTGGTCAGGCTCCAAGAATATTTTGGGTCGGTAGATGATGTTAAACAATAATGTTGAAGAATGAATTATCATATTGCCTTTTTAAAAATTTGACATTTTTATCAACAGTTGAAAACAAGTTGTCAACCGAAAAGTCGAATAAAAGTTTCTAGTTTCTTCATACCAAAGGGTTTATTTGTATTAATCTCATACATTTTGGTCCTTCGAGCATTCAAGAATCAATAATGGAATACAGTATCGTTACGCGGAGTAAAAGCAAATCTATGCAAAATCTTTTCCAAACTTCTCGTGAGGAGAGAAGAATAGAAGAAGTGGAATCCAGGGTCGTGCAGAATCCTTCAGAAAAGAGGTCTGGAGTTAATTCAAGAGCGATGGTTCCACAACTTCAGTCTACCAGAGTTGCTAGGAATATGGCGGAGCAGAAGTCTGACTTATCAAGCCGAGCGACGGTAAGGAAACGGCAAGAAGCAACTTCAACTGGTAAGTCCCAGTCTAAGCACTCAAAAAGTACCTTACATAGCAAGTTGGATCAAAAAGAGATAGATGAAGAACTATTAGAACTCGAATTAGAATTAGAAAAGGTCAATTTGAAAAAGAAACTTTTGGAAAATAGAAAAGCTTTACAAACATTACACAACAAGGGAAAGAGTGATTATGAATCAAACAATTCAATTTCAGTTGATTTGAATATTGCGCAAAATTCTATCAGTGAAAAAGAAAAAGTGAAACAATGGTTAGAAGATACTAGGTCTATCAACTCTAAATCTTTCACTTCTAGACATTCTGTAGTATTAAGCGAAACTCCAGGAAAAAGAAATTCTCAGGAAATCAAAGAGTCTGAAGAATGTAAAGAAATTGATTGTATCAAAATAATGTTAGCCAGACAATGTATTGATAAGGAGTTACCGCAATTTTCTGGAGATGTTAGAGAATGGATAAATTTTTATACACAATTTCATAACACAACTGAATTATTAGGATTCTCTGATGCTGAAAATATGTGTCGTTTGAGAAAATGTTTAGTAGGAGAAGCTAAACGTTCAGTGGAAGGATTATTAATATCAAGCACAGGTATAGAATCAATAATGCGTATTCTAAAGAATCGATTTGGCAGACCTGAAATTATTGTAAAGGTATTAATCCAAGAAATCAAGTTTTTGCCATTCATAAAGGCTCATGATTTCAACAATTTAGCATTATTCTCAGACAAAATTCAAAATTTGACGTCTACTTTGAAGGAACTTAATATGAATAATTATTTGTCATGTCCACAACTCTTGGAAGATCGTTTGTCAAAATTACCATATTCCATGCAAGTATCTTGGGGAAAAAGATTAGTAAGTGAAAAATCAATGAACTGTCTGGAAGATTTTCAAAATTGGATTTTACACGAAGCAGAAGCTGTCAATTTTATTCGAACACTGAATCCATATAAAATTTCGAACTTTGCTGGAAACAGGAATAAAATTAACTCTACTCTCATGACTACATTGGACAAAAATAAAAAATTATGTAGATTGTGCAATAGTGAGCATAGTTTAGATAAATGTAAAAAATTTGAAGAATTATCTCCAGAAGAGCGTTGGAAATTTGTTAAATCCAAAGAATTATGTTTTGCTTGTATAAAATCAGCGCATAGAATAAATAAATGTACGAAAAAGAGACCCTGTGGTATAAATAATTGTCCAAAATTTCATCATGAGTTACTTCATAATCCTCAACTTATGGAACAGAATCAAGAACTTGTCAATAAAAATAATGTAGCACAAGATCAGGTAGTTGCTCATACTTCAAGACCTAATAATGAAATTTTATTGAAAGTAATGCCTGTAACAATAAAAAATGGGAATAAGTCTGCTAAGATATATGCACTTTTTGATGAAGCGTCTACTATAACTCTCATAGATGAATCTCTTGTAGACTGTTTAGATCTCAGAGGAGAAAATACTGTTTTAGGAATCAAATGGACAGATGTAAATTCTAAGAAAGAAATCTTAAGTAAAAAGCTCTCGTTTGATATTATAGGTGCAGATCAAAAGGTACATAAATTGAACGATGTATACACCCTTCCTGATATGGACCTTCCGGTTCAATCTGTCGATGCGAATAAATTTAAAGCAAAGTGGCAACATCTTAAAAACATTGATTTAGCATGTTATTCTAATGTGAAACCTCAACTCCTAATAGGTCAAGATAATTGGGATTTAATTGTAACAAGAGAAATTATAGAGGGTCCAAAAACTTCTCCAGCTTTATCAAGAACTAAACTCGGATGGATTTTACACGGAAATTTGAGAGAATTCAGAGGCAGAGTAGATAATACCATTTTACACATCAGACATCAAGCGTTGAAACTCAACAATGATTCATTGTTAATGGAAGTCACCCTGAAAAATCAAAGAGACATGTACAAGAACTTGTACACCCAACCCGTTAAAGCTTCCGGAGACGATATCCTGATGAATCTGCAAGATAGCATGGACGCCAGTCACCATTCCGACGAGAAGGTGGTGAGGGACCTGGAGAGCCAGGTGGAGAGCCTCAAGAAGCAGATGGAGCAGATCAAGATGGAGAGGGAAAGTTACAACGAGGAGAAGTTCAAGGTCATGAAGAACAACATGGAGGTGTTGAAGAAACAGGTTACGGCTCTGGAAAAACAGAAAAGGATCTTCAGCGATACTATCTTGAAACACGACCAGGCGGTTAATTATTTGAGTGACGATTGCATGGAAGCACACTCCAGGTTGTCTAAGGATGAGGTTATGCTAATTAATCTGGAAAAGGAAAACAGCCTCCTCAAAGACTCCGAAAGCAGGGCTCGCAAAGAATACGAGTCGATGAAACAACATTTTAACTCCCATCACCTCATGCAATCCAACATCGAACTAATCAAGGCCACCTTGGAAAGAACAAATTCCCAAGGAAAGCTCAGGTTGGAAGCCCGATTGGACGATACTCACAGAGAATGCGCAGCGCTCAGGAGGCGTCTGCAAGAAGAACAAGACAGGTTCAGGCACCTGGCCGATCACCTACAATCTCAAACCCAAAACGCCGTGAAGAGATGCAAAGAAGAAAAGGCCGAAGCCGATAAGCTCAGGAAAGAATTGGGCGATCTTAGAGAGAAATTGGTGAGCAATAACAACCAAGTCGAAGAGCTCATGAAGAAGATCAAATTGTCCATCTCGGCCATTCCCAATGGTCATGGTGAGGGTAGAAAGATCCGTCAACTAGAAGAACAGTTAGAGAACAAGGAGATTGAGACTCTGAAGGCCAAATTGAAGGCCGCGAAAGAGGCATCCGATCAATATTTCAACATAGCCGAAGACGCCGAGAAGCAGATGAAGATAGTGGTCGAGAAACAAGAAGTTTTCTATACTGTCATGGCAGAAGCCGAGCATATAGTAAATAGCCGTCCTCTAACCTATGTATCATCATCGCCGGAAGACGAAGAATGCCTCACCCCAAATCATTTCCTCATAGGTAGTTCAAGTATTCTAAAACCACCTGGATTATTTGATGACGTGAAATGGAATGTGAAAAAACAATGGAAAATTGCAGAAAAATTAAATGAAAATTTTTGGAACAGATGGATGAAAGAATATATACCAACTTTAACAAGACGAACGAAATGGTTCGAGCAAAATCGAAATTTAAAGGAAAATGACTTGATAGTTTTAATGGACAATAAATTACCCAGAAATAATTGGCCGAAAGGAATAGTTTATAAGACTTACCCGGGTAAAGATGGTAAGGTTAGAGTAGTAGATATCAAATTGAAAAATGGTATCTATAAAAGATCTATATCCAAGCTATGTAAGGTAGAATGCTTAGAGATGGGTGAAGATGATGGTTCTTCACAGGGGGGAGAAAATGTTGAAGAATGAATTATCATATTGCCTTTTTAAAAATTTGACATTTTTATCAACAGTTGAAAACAAGTTGTCAACCGAAAAGTCGAATAAAAGTTTCTAGTTTCTTCATACCAAAGGGTTTATTTGTATTAATCTCATACAAATAATATAATCCCAATTTTCAGATTTCAAATAGGCCCAGTTCTCCAGAAACGCCTAATAGGCCGTCGAACTTGGTACACCCTGTATTATCATTGTCAATGATATCTTCTACATGAACAGAGCTCCAATTGCAAAGTGCATACAGTTTAAGACTCAAATATACATAGTCACGTTATTTCACTGTAGATCAAGCATAGGAATTCAAGATTGATAATGAAAATATCGTGGAATATTTTAACATGAAATCATCAACCTTTAGTGGAACTGCAATGTGGAGATATCATTCATTTAATAATTATGACTTTGTCGATCATCACTCTTCCTGGGTTTTCTTTTCTGAAAATTCAGAAACGAAGAGTATATAGCTGAAATAATTTTACAATTATATAACTAAAAATACTTATAATGGAAAATGAATAAATAATGTTGATTTCCATTGGAATTCGGGTAGTTTTCTGACACAATGATATAAAAACGGATACCGGCGCGACCAAGGTTATATAAAGTCGTACATCCTGCGTCCCAGTTACCATCAGGCGGCTCATTTCAGCGAGAGAGTCTCTTGAAAGTAAAGCTCTTCTAGATGCCAGGCATTTGAACTGGCGAAACGTCGGAATAAATTTACGACGACGGCTCAAATGCACATTGGTCATGCAGAATTTTAGCAGAAATATGGTTGTTTACGTCTCTTAGAAGCTATAAAAATGTGAAGTTGGTTTCTTTTCACTGCGCATCCTTAGCTGTGATGACTTGCCTTGCCTTCTTTTTTGTCCAAAATCCTTCTGACAATTCAAGGTGAAAACTTAAGTTTTGAGACTCATTTGATTATCAGAAGTCACCCCGAAAATTTAAATGGTTGTTCACCAGAAAACTAGAGAACCGCGATTAATACTGACAAAAATATTTTCTGAATTCGCGAAAAACAATGATGAACTGCCTTACGTTCCTCTGTAGTTAGCCGAATCGAGAGGTATGTTGATGAATTCCAGACATTTCAAATTCATTAAGACCTTAGAAATATTCAAATTCAAAAATGATTCGTCGATTAAATCAAGATCATACAGCAATAAAGTCGATAGATATTATCTAGATTAACTCAAACTCAGTTAGTGTCTTAAACTTCTCATGAGCCCATGACATAAACAAAATATATAAATATAATGATTTTGGGGCAGCATATTTCAGCGAGAACATCTTCTGAGTATAACTCCCGAAGAGAATTAATCCACGACTACCGGCGAAATGCTCGAAAGAGCAAGCGAAAGCCTTAATCACCCCAAAAATCGAATAAATAATTTTATATTTTAATAAAAGAATATGGATTTCATATACATATATATTTTTGTGTCGCTAGAAATAGAGCATCGACTGCCGCAGTCTACGTTGAAGGTCCCAAGACATTCGTTATCCATAGCTCCGATTAACCAGCAGCAATTTCACCGATTGCCAAGATTTCCTAAAGGTGTCCACACTCTCACAATCAAGTATGATCTGTTTGAGATTTTTGGATTATACTTTGTTCTTTCGAAGACCGGAAAATCTACTCTGATTTATATTGAAGAATGAACCTTTGAACTGTAGACAGGGATCAACTGCCAATAACAATGGAGATTAACCTATGAGGAATGGTTCAAACCATAGACAAGTTTAAACGTTTCGGAGGTGGGATTAAACTGTGGAAAAGAAATTGAGCTCTTTTAAAATTGTCAAAGGTTCAGGTTCGGTTAAGCGATTACAGATCATAGATTGTCAACAGTTCAGTTTTAAGGTAAATGTCCCAATTATCGACACTATAGTGAGATCTTGCGAAGAAAGTATGATTTCCTAGTTGAAATATAAGTAGAATTTGTTGAATTTCTTGAATTTCTCATTCTATGTATGTTATATTTGAATAAACAAACAAAAAAAAACTAATTCGTATACTGTAAAATAATTAAAATTGAATAAAATACAGACAAGTCAGATGATAGAAAATGAGAAAACCCAATCATCGACATGTGGTGGTACCAATTATCGACAGAGTGGGAATTTAAAAATGGGTGTGAATAATATCATTCTGAGCAACGAAACAGAAATAATATGAATGGAATAATCTTTTATTCATGATGAAAAATGAAGCAACAGTTCGAAATAACATCAAAAGTGAAAAAATACAATATTATTCTGGAATAAATATTAAAAGTTCCAAAACTTTGATATGAATTCAATTTTATTGAATTCTTGCATTTCAGGTATGTCATATATTCAATATGCATATTTCATCTTCGTAATGCAAAATATCATCAACGTTGGGCCATCTACAGTTACCATGGCTTTTTGTCAATGTCTGGCGTGATTTTAAAGACTTCTTCAATACTAACCCAGGAAAATATTCAGCATCATATTCTACGAAAACATAATCACCTTGAGCGTATTTACATTTTTCCGACGGATCTTGATTTTACATCTTTATATTTTCCTTTGTTTTCCTTTTTTTCTTTTTGGGTGATTTAAATAATTTTCTCTCTCCTTTAATTCTCTGTTCTTTCTCTTCAGTGACTGAGTGTTCATCTGTGCAAGGCGAGAGAAGTGCGTTTCTGAAAGGAGTGGGTTATTTTTTTTCTGGAATTTCTTTAACAGGTGTTTTTTTTTAAATCTCTCTGAAAATGCTTGCCTGTTATGTTATTGTAAGTGGAAAGCTCACTGAAAACTCAAAATAACCAATTATCGACATATGAATGTTCCTATTATCGACATCCGTTAAAATATTATTGAAATGAGTGTTGACTTGAATATAAATTGAATGTCGATTGATATTAGGTGAAATATTTAATCATTTCGGAGCGAATTATGCTAACAGAAGTGAAATAATGATGACTGTTTTTTTTTTCAAAATGTATTTCAAGTTAATCTTTTCTGTCCTAGACATGTATTGCACCAAATATCGACATCAAGTTGCACGTTGTATCGACACCATGATTCATTGTACTAACATTTTATAATTTGACGAAAAACAATATGTCGATTATTGGTACAGGGAGAAGGATGAGTTTCATGAACAACCCCACAAAACTTTTTTTAGGAAATCACTTTACTTTGTTAACTATAACTAAGTCAAAAAAACGAGACCCATTTATCGACACTCATGTCGATATTTCGAACACAGTAGCTTTCAGATGTACCTTTTATCGACACCCTGTTTTTTTATAAAAATATAGGATTAATAGTTAAAATCTGATAATACAGAAGTAGAATAATCCCATATAACTATGTTTGTAATCAATATTTTACAGTTTCGTGAAATATTGTACTAGAAAATTCAAACAAATGAAAGAGTATGCGCTTAACTTATGAGGAAGTAGAACGGTGTTCACTAGAAAACGACTCATACGCGACTGTTGAGCAGCAGTTTTTTTGGGCTGGAGGGGTAAGGGAAAACTATTTTTTGATTTCAGTATGATCTTTAAAGTATGTATTAGAAGTATGTTGCATAAAAATTGTAATGAGACCGTTTTTCTTCTTATTAAACAGATAATACCTCAGAAATGTCGATAATTGGGACACTGTCGATAATGGGAACATTTACCTTACACATGACATTTTTCGTATTGATATTAATTTATTATATTGTGTGATGGTATCAATGAGAATTTCGATAATGAGAATTTGGATTCCGATATTGAATTATACCATAAACCACTCACGAACTGATTCAGATTTCCATTTTCAATTTTTCTTTGAAACTTCATATTTTCCTCGAAATTTCTCGCTTCTTTCGTTTATTCTAGAAGTGCAGGTGGAATGTTTAGTTAACGCTTCCTCTCTCATTCGGTTTCCTATCAAGTATATCACAATGTTTCTTTACTAAGTGTATGAAAAGTTGAACTTCCGCACTTGTGGCAGAAGGTACACTTCATTCGCTATATTTAGTTTGTTATTGTGATTTATTGTGGTTATTTTTGAATGGGTTGTACCTGCCGATAAATTTACTGGGTAATGTTAATATCAATAAATAAAGAGTATCCACAAGGAATCAGTATTCCGACTTTGTGTCAAAATTACATTCCAATCGTTTATAAATTGATTATTTGAAGAAACTAAAAACAATTTGACAATTAACTGAGGTTAAGTAGTTCAAATATAACATATAATAATATAAATGAGCGAATTAAAGCCGTTGAAATTTTTTTTTAAATTTATGTGGTTTTCGAGATACTTAAAAAACTGAAAAAATGCGACAGTCCATCACCAAAAATTGGATTCGATTGACGGCAAAAAACAATGGCGCTACTGAGTTATGGCGTTCTTATTTTATCGAAACTTTCTCTGATTTCCTGAAAAATCGTAATTGCATTTTCGTTCTTTTCTCTTCACGAATGCATGAAAAAATATACACCTCATTTGTGCTGTCAAAAGTTTTATGAAAATTCTTTTGATTTCCCGGTAAATAACGAAAATTTGAAAGAAGTCAACCCAGCAATTTTTTATTTTCATAGAAAACATGTTCAAAAACTCCGTTGAAAAATTTGTTCCGTTAAAATTTTCAGGAATATCATGCTAATTATTGCAGAAATTCAAGAAATTTAAAAAATGTTATTCTGTCATTATAATTTTTTTCCAACGAAAATTGTTTTATATGACTCTGTCGCAATTATGATAACTTGTGCCGGTCAGATTCTCAGATAAAATCAACAACTTTTCCTTTGAATGGAAAAAATACGGAGATAGTAGAATGTGGGAGAATTTGTATACCTGGCAACAGTATGGGTGAGATAGGCCCAGCGCTTTTGAAATCTCAAGAAAAATACTTATGAACCTAAATGTACTAAGTTTGTGCTGATTCGTACCATTGAAATTTATGTTATTATATACGGCTCTCAAGAGATTTCACAAAGTGTGGTGTTCGAAAAATTGGTTGTTGACAGTTAAAATATATTGTGGAATACATGTTCTGTGAGTGGTCTAAGTTGGGGCATTTGAATTTTTCCGAAAGGATCACTAATTTCCAAGAGAATCCTTATGAAAAAAATTATACCTACTATAGTACAATATCTAAGTAAAATCAGAGTTTTTCCATTGAGAAATTATTTTCTTAATAGACCCCTCTCTGAAAATTTGAAAGTATTTTATTATTTCTGCATCAATGAAAGACGAAGAACAGAATAAATTAAAAAAAAACTACAAACAAAAATAGACATTTCGACAAAAAAAAAATTTAATCATAATTTTTTTCATTTATAGTTTTTTATTATTGTGAAGATAAATAATTGAAAAAAAAATTATTTGGTATTTATTGATGTATACTTCAAATATGATTTAGGTTGAAAAAATCTAATATCACATGTGAGGAACTTCATTCTCTGAAAAAGCCTGCTCATGTATTCTGCGACATGAATTAAATTTTTTGCCCCTGAAAAAATATAGCTGATTTTTCATCATTCATACATATCAGTGTATGGCCGCCTTAGATCCTAAATAAATTAAATATAATACAGTTAGTTGGTATAAGTTGGATCATGAATTCAGCCACATTCAGCTAGTCGATGAAACTAGTGCCGGTCCATTAATCATGATCAGTTGGAATATGAATAATGCCCACAATGTCTGATGTAATCGAATAACAGTTCTTTTTCATGTTTCAGGTAAACAATCGTTGGGGAAGCCAGACAATATCCCTCTCCTTCCTCGTGAGTAATCCAATTTGATGCCGTAGTGGCTTTTTATATCCCAAGCACGAGCAAATCTGTATAGATTGAATTGAAAGGAATAATCGTTTTCACTGTTCTCGTTCCGCTTGAACAAATGGATTTATTTGAGGGTATTTTGCTGGCGGAAAACAACTTTGTTGTGAAACTTTATCATCTCACTTGATAATTGTTGAGCTTAGAACGGCTTCCCATTGTCTGTGAATATTTGAATGATATTCGTTCTCAATTATTTTCAAGATGTTATTCCATGTTTCTGCCAGCTCTAAAATTTTATTCATCTTTATTCGAGGTTATTCAGGAACACTTGAAATGTTTACTTTTCGCAGCGATCAGAATAGATCAGAGATTAAAAGTTCAGATTGAAGCCAAATTTTAGAGAACAACGTTTGGCAAGTTATTCTTTGGAAACTCATTTCTCCGCTGAAATTCATCAATCGACCTTCAATTTAAGGAAGTTCGAGGCTTGATGATAGATATGCACTACGGGAAAAAATAAAATAAACATTTTTTTGCCAATTTCCAACAGACCGTAACTTCGACAGGAATGTTCGTACAAGAAATAACAGAAACAGAAATTATAACTATGAGTTTCTTGTTTTTTTCTTAGAACATGAAAATTTTGAAGCGTTAGTAGTTTGGGTTCAATCTGATTGAATAGTTCTGCCAAAATCATTATGAAATTTCGTATGCTCGTGTGTATATAATTCTGAGGGCGAAGTTTGGGTTCAATCTGATTGAATAGTTCTGCCAAAATCATTATGAAATTTCGTATGCTCGTGTGTATATAATTCTGAGGGCGAAGTTGGTCTGTATATATAGTTAACAAAGAGCAATGCTTTTATTGCAACTAACGATGCAAGAAATAACTGAGGATTTAATTACAAACTTTTCGCATTGCTGAACCCGCACAGAAACCAATTGAAGTGGACAACCGCAATGGTGGCCGTTATTACTCTCGAACAATGGGACGTATTTTCACATTTTTCCTCCGTTATTAAAAGCTAGTTGAGCCACTGAATGTGGAGGTCGCGTTATTTTTATTTATTTAACATGAGGTTAATAATCAGGTCAGAGACCGATGAATAGTGTCCACAAATTATTCTGAAATATTGATGAAAAAGAGCTAAAACCTTTACAACAAATCAAACCAAAAATGAAAACCCCACTGCATCAAAAAATGTTTTCTAAGTTTCATTTTGAATTTAGCACCATGAAATACATCGACCATTCGTTGCTCATCACATGTTCGAACATTCAAATTAATGGAAAGGTTTTGGATGCATTTGTCCTTCTCAATAGTACATGGAGAACTTCAAAAGGACATTTATGTTTACTTCATCATTCTGATACCTGCACTGACTGAAGAGATGCATAATGAAGCTTTTTTATTTTGTACGCGGGTTATTTATAAGCTATATCCATCTTCGCAGGGCTGGACAGTTAGGTCCATGTTCAAAACAGGTTATCGATAGCTTTTTTTTTCCATTTAGAACAGATTACGTAACAAATTTCAACCCAACTCTGATCTCAACATCTCAACTAGATATTGCTATACTTTTGCTCAAGAAAGTTTTCTTGATACATTGATTGTACCGTTAAATTAATTGGAGCCACCGCGATTCCTTTGAATTCGATTGCTTCGAATTGACGTCAAGTTTTTTTAACCCACAATTAAAATTTTGTGAAACCCACCCCCATACTATTATATTATCTGCTCAAATTTTTGAGAAGAAATTCGGCCACATTCCTTCATTTTATATTCTCAGAAAATTTCCTAGGAATTCCTCAACAGCGTGAAATTGGCCAAAAAATTTCAATTTTCATCAATACAGACACACAACGAGTATTTTAACTCGTTAAATATTTCAGTTATTAGATGAAATGAAGACAAGAAAAGAAAATCATTGGTGATTCCGCCTTAGGTTGGATAAAGTCTTTCTTAGAAAACAGAAAACAATATTTTTGAAACATAGATGAATTCAAAATAGTAATCATCGCAATGAATACCACCTTAGTACCTTGTAATATTTTACTCATTACTTCACAAACAATTGCTTCAAATTTCAAAGTTTTTTATGAAGATTTTGTCCTGAGATGTGCGGGATACTGATGAGGCTCAACAAGGACGAAACCGGTATATCTCTCATCTCAGTGACAAAATCTAATATCATTTTTCCAACCTCATGATAAAAGATCTCTGAGCCTGGGAATTGAAAATGTTATTCATTTCGATGATTACTATTTTAAATTCATCTATGTTTCAAAAATGTTCTCGATGTGGCCTCCGTAAAGGCAAACAATTTTCTTTTTCTTAGAAAACAATATGTAAGCATTTTTTATAGTGATGAGAAGACTGAACGACAAATAGACTCCAAATGGGTAAACGTGAACATAGGTGTCCGTCAAGGCTCTGTAGTGTGTCCGATCCTCTTGGTTCTTTATATAAATGATATTGGCTGTATTTCTGCGGATGCCATGGCTGCTTATGCTGACGATACCTCATTTCTGGTGTCTGACAGATTTGATGGTGGTTTGGAACTCAAATGTAATGAACTGTTGGAGACAGCGAGCAGATGGTTTAGTGGTAATTCCTCATTTCTGAACAGCAGTAAGACGGCTCTTATTCGGTTTCATAATTACCAGAAGAAGTGCGCAAAAATTAATGTCTATGTCTGAGAGAATCTGCTTGAACAAAGTGATAGTGAAGTGATTTTTGAATGAATGCCTCAGTTTCAAAAATTATTGTGAGTATATTTCGGGAAAACTAAATAGTGTTATATATATATATATATATATATATATATATATATATATATGTTCAAAAGCTTGCGTACTGTTTTAGACGAAAAACAACTAGTGTCACTTTATTATGCTCATGCTGAGTCGCGATTGAGGTATGACGTTGTTTTCTGGGGTTGGTCATCCCTCGCTTATAAGGTTTTTCTGTCGCAGACGAGACTGATTAGATGTATGGCCCGTGTCTCTAGTACTCATTCTGGTAGAGGTTTTTTCAGAAAGTTTGGAATACTGACTCTTCCCAGCCTATTTATTTTTGCAATATGTGTTTATGTTTTTACTAATAGGGATAGTTTTAGTTTCGTAAAGGACAAACATGTTCTAAATACACGTCAGCAAAATAATCTGTATGTTCCTTTCAAAAGATATGAGCTAGGATGTAAGTCGCATGATACTTCAGGGCAGCAATTTTTTGACAAACTGCCAAGAAATGTCATCGAATCACGTAGCTTAAAAGAATTCAAATGAAAACTGAAGAAAATATTAGTGGAAAAGTGTTTATATTCTGTAGGCGCTTTCTTTGAGGACATATAATTCTATAATATTTTTTTTTTTTTTTTTGTTCGTTTGACTATTCCTATACAAATGTAAGTTTGTCAGAAAGGAAAATAAAGTATTATTATTATATACAGCAGAAGTTATTTCTAGTAAAAAAAAAGTACTCAATTTTTAGTAGAATCGCTTTTTGACGTAATGACTTATTCAAATTTGCTCACATAAAGATTAGTACCTAGACGGTATTTGAAATTATTCTTCAGTTTTTAGGATTTTTTGTAGATGTTGTTGTATAATTCAATATTGCAATTGAAAAACCAATCACATTAGGGGAAGTAGTAGCGAATACCTTCAAGTTCGATAGCCAAGGTTTCAACAAAAATCAGTGTAATACGAGAAGTTGCTTTCGCTTCGAATTATATCGAAAATGCAACAGCAGCATCTGTCATTTGAATGGCACCTGCGTTTTCAGAATATGATTCAAAGGATTTGACAATCCGTCGGATGTGTTATTCGCAGTTACAAACTGACTGACAAATTCAGACCGATTGTAAAACGATAAAACGTTGGTCAGGGTCAGTCAACAAACTGCCTAGTCATTTTGCAAACTGACGGATTTTAGCGCGCTGCCTCCTTGCATAAGCCACATGAAGAAATGGTTTGCATTTTATCACTGTAAAAGGAAAAATCTCGTTTTGAAATTTTTCCTCTGAGATTTTTCAACACGACGACATAAAACTGACATTATTTCAGTTTCAGTAAATGAATCCTAATAAGATCCTGATCCAGTCCTACTAAATTGGCTATACCATTTCATTCGACAGAATGGTTTGATCGTAAATTTTCTTCAAGAGAATATACTTTCGTAATCAATATTTTTGCGTTTTTCCAATTCATAAAGTGGGTCCTAGAAACAGAAAACACATAATCCTCAACCTGTAATCAGTAGATTACAAAAATTAGTAAATATCTTCGTTTTGATGTTGCTTTTATGGTCAGACCTTCCTATATCTGAAAGAGTTTATGTCTCCCTATCAATGTTTTCCCATAAATACAGGATATAGGCAATGTGGTAAACAAAATGAGGAATGTTTACAAGTATGTACAATCGATTGAAACTTGATCAGTGTATTATAGCCTCGATTATGGCCTTTATGTATATGAATTCAAATTTTTCACCTCTGTGAATATTTAATTCAGCGGGGCTTAGACTAAGCGCTCTTCAGTAGCGCACCCAGGGGAAAAACCAAGGGCAAGGGGCTGCAGCCCGCCCGAGATTAATTTTTGTTATACAAAAATTGGGGATTTTGATCATACGACAAAGATACATGTTGAGAAATACAAGCCGTAGATCACAACCAACTTCATTTTGATATTCATTTATCTGATACCATTCAGAAGGTTCCTTTTGATTACAGATACTGACTTCGATTCAGTCCATACGGTTAACGCAAGAGCAGTTTCGTGTTTGATGTATTGTAGGTTTGTAGAATTGAAGTCTGGATTTCCTCAAAGTTCGTTGCAAATAGCACTGATTGCATATTATCTAAATCCAGCCATGAAGTTCTTTCTCAGCGTACAATTACTTCGAAATTGGTTCAAAGGAATTTGCAATCCGAGGGCATCAGGTACAGTGCATACACAGAACAGCGTGGTTGAATCAGATATGAAAGGAATTCCAGTCCTTTATTCTTAGTTGAATTAAGTTTCCTGAATTCCTCACTGCGGTAGAAATAAGATCTCGATGCAAATTCGTTATAATGAGAATCAAGGCGAGGTGAGTTGGACGTATACAGGCTGATTCTCTGGCTCGAACTTCATGGAATATTTCAAGAATGTTCGAAGGAGATTTTACCTACCTACTGGTTCTGTAAATTTTTTGGAAACATTAATATGTGAGCAAAATACTCGCAGCACTTTTGGATTGAACAAAATTTTTATTTGTGATTAATTGTGTTAGGTTTGTGAAGTTGAACTTTTTCTTAATAGCATATGGTTCTCAAGATATTTCGAAAATCGAAAAAATTAGCAGGTCCACTTTTCGGAAAATTGGATTCCAATGACTCATTTGTGCCTTTCGAATATTTCCGAAGAAATCAAAATTAGGAAATAAAAATGTCCTCCACTTTCACGTTTTCTTTTTGAAAATGAATGAAAATATGGCACAGCATCAGGTCTGTCCTATTCCGTGAATATTTTCCACAATTTAAAGAGAAATTTGCCCAGCACTTTTTTCCATCGAAAATTGTTTTATATGATTGTGCCTCAAATATGCCAACTTGTGCCGTTCAAATCTATAGAGAAAATCTACAGAGTTTTCCTCATGAATTCACCTTGACTAATTCAACAAAACACTTGAAATGCGAAGGACGTTTTCATTTTCTCTGGAAGATTTGTTGAAAGTATCATTTTCAAATATGTCTTTGATTATCTTGTTTTTTTTTCTCTTTAACACGTCGTTGTTCGTCAAAGTGGGTCAGGTTGCGGTTCAATTTTCCTTCAGTCCGTTTTGGCTGGCCGATCTTCGTTAAAGATCGAATTATGTGTACGTCCATTACTTCAACTGGACAAAGTCTTCATCGACTCTTTTACTTGGTGACTTTTACGGTGAACTTCATTCAACTATTGCTGTCATTATGTTGATCTCTTCAACCGTGAAATAAACATGAATTGCAGTTCACGTAGTGTTTATACGCATTCGTGTTGCGATAATGGTTCCATAAATATTTTCTTCCTGTTTTTCGAACTCATTGATGGGGAACATGACATTCTTCATTGGAAGTCTTGCCCCGACCGGGAATGTTCGGTTGGAAAAGTTGATTAAACATCGTTTATTTGAAATCTGGCAACCTTTCAAGGTGGATTATGAATTTTTGATTTTAAAATTTATTTTCTAGACCTCGTTAGATTACGGCTGAGTATAATGACAATAAAATATTTTCTGTTAACGAATTTTATTCCTGAAGAAACAATGTTTCCCCATGGATAAAGAAATGTATTGGTTGGGTTGTGTTTAGCATTCATTGCTTAGTGCGCCGAAATAATTGTAACGTAAACATCAATCTCCGGTTCATAAACGTGGATTTGAGATTCAACAATGGTTGAGTCAGAGTATTTTTGAGAAAAACACATCTTTTTGCGACTATAGCGGCGTTAGACAGAACTAGCCCGAAATCAGTGTTCGAATGCGATCTGATAGTTTGAACCTGAAAGCTTGGTTCATTTGTTTTATTTTGAATTGAGAGGGTCGTGAAAAATATACCATGAACATTTAATTTTACTGTATTTATGGACGCATTCTCAAAATCTTGGAATCCTGAAGCCCATTTTCAATAGTTTTTGAATGAAAATAAATAAGTTTGTGTAATCGAACAAACTAGAAATCTCAAAGAAAATCAAAAGACGTTGAGCCCCCGAGGATTCATAAATCCAGGATGTTAGCATATGAGAGTAATCTCACCTTATTTTTGACCAGTAGATTATGAAATGAGAACAGGTAAAAGTGGAAACTAATATCAATGAAAGGCAGCTCTACAAAATTAGTTTTAGATATTGTTTCAAGGTCTCTCAAAAGCTTTACCTTGACAAAACCAACCGGAAAAGGTTGAGAAATTTCAGTTTAAAGCTTTTACAAGTTTTTATCAAATATGACTAAACAGTACAGAGAAAAATTCTGTGATAAAATATTTAGAATATATAGTTAACTACTTCGTTTATCAGATCAGCTTAATTCCTTTATCGATTGAGCCGATTCCATTGCATTTTCCAGTAGTAACTAGTATTCATTTATTCATTAATGACTTCTCCCCAAAATATGATAATTGGCAGGTATCATTTTATTAATGAATCGATCGATTATTTTCAGCAAAATGTACAAAAGAAAGATGACAACATTAGTACTTCACAGAAATGGCCCATTTTCGTAAAATATTTGAATACTTCTTCTCAGAAGAGGGTTATCACTTGTATTTAACTGTTTCGAAATCATTACAGAATAATATCAATTAACAGAAAAGGCCACCTCAGATCGTAAATCGGTAAGTAATTTCCCCGAATTAATACTTTTTTGTCCACTCCCTGCCGAAAATTGTGAGATTTTCATACAAACAGAATAAGATTTCGTAAATTCGGGATCTTAATCCTGATATGATTTTATGATATAAATTTTCCATTAATTATGGGTCGCTGACGCACTGTTTCTGAGATACAGGGTGTTGAAAAAAATAAATTATTTTCTAAACCGTACAAGATCTCGGTTCGCGTTTTGGTACATTATAAGTTCTCATCAAGACACATTTTTTCCGATGCTTAACGATGTTTGATTTTCACCAGTGGCGATTGTACAAACGTCTGTTCCAAATTTTAAATTATTTTTGTAATGGCTATATGATTCAAAATGAGAATTGTCGCTTGAGATTTTTACCTGCGACGAATATTTTCTCAAAAAAAAAATTATCAGCAAATTCAGCATGTGCTTCGAATTGGGCTCCGAATGCCGACTTATTTTGAGAATAAGGTTCCGTGAATTAATGTTAATCATCACACCTCACATGATTTCATGATATAAACTTTCTATGGACTTTGAGTCTGTGGAGAGCATTGTTTCTGAGAAATGTTTCTCGAATTTATTTTCGGCACACATTTTTTTCTTGCGTTTTAGAAAGTACGCCATAAAACAAATTTGGTGAAGTGATCAAAGAATTTCTTGACTTTCCTTGATGAAATTGCATTTTGGAAGTAATCATGGTATTTCCTAAGTTTCCTAGATTTTCTTTTCTCAGAAAATATTCGTCGCAAGTAAAACACTCAGGTGACCATTCTTTTTATTAATCATGTGGTGATTACGAAAAAAATTTAAAATTTCAATAAAAATCATTGGCGTACCAATTTTTCCACCGAATTTGTTCTCACAGAAGTCTATACGGACTCTACTGGTGAAAATTGAACATAGTTTTGTATGGGAAAATAATGTGTCTTAGTGCGTAACCATAACGTGCCGAAACGCAAAAAGAAATCGTGTACGGTGTAGAAAATACCTTCATTTTTCTTTAAATTCCAACAAACTGTATCACGGAAACAGTACGTCAAATACCCATATTTCAAGGGAACATTATATCATGAAATCATCTGGGAATTAAGATCCCGAATTTACGGAACCTTATTTTGGAACAGCTTGTAGAGCGGATTTAGATAATCATTCCGTTTTTGTTTTAAGTGGTCTTTTCTGGAGACTCTGTATATGCCAATGAAGAAGCATTTAGGCTTTTTCATGGATAACCACCAATACAATTAGGCATTTCCAGTCAGCTGATTTTGACACAACAATCTTCTATGTTGTGAGGGGCACACAAACCGTAGAAAGCAATTAAAGTGTTAAAACAACCTTCTTTCTGAGCGAAATCCTCATACTACGTGAGAAATCTCAAGTCACTCAGGATAGAGTACAAAAATACACAAAAATCTGACAGAGTCACTGCTGTCTATTTGCTAAATTTGCTTTGTGGGCCCCTCACGACTTCGCAACGCATGCTCTGTTGACGTGTGTGACGTCAGCTGAAAATACCTAATACCTGTTAATTTCAATTTCATTACCTATCAATCCTGAAGGACAGCAAAATTTCAGAATGATATTCAGGCCCCTCTTCCCCCTAGGGCACTATAGTCAAGTGCCCAGGGCCCCGCGATCGATAGGGGCCCCGCTCAGATCAATTGTTCTGAACCGAAAGGACGTAAAATTTCCTCAATTCCTCAATATATTATTATTGAACAGATTTTTTCGAAAAGACCTAAACGCTTCTTTCTTTCAAAATTCCCTTTCGCGTACTGAAATTCCCTTCAGGTAAAATGGCGGTAGTTTTCATTAAAAATAACTCCAAATGAATTGGAATTCCCACTTTCTGGTCAACAAGTTTTCGAAGGCTGCAAGTTTTATGACTCGTGCCCATACCGGCATACACTAGATAAGAGCCATTATTAGCTTGTGTTATTTGTTAGGGTGGTTCGCCATAAAACATCTGTTCGAATCGTGTTGTTGATCACATTATTGTTTTCATTGGGAATCTTTCAAGGAAAACCCCATAATTCCCCCCATATTCAACTACATAATTTCAGACAGCGCTACAAGACAAGAAATCAGTGGCCTATCAGAGGGCCCCGCAGAACTCGCCCAAAGGGGCCCCAAGCCAAGCTAACAGCATCAAATGGTGCCCCAATAATATCATTCTATTGAACTTGCCGAATCGCGAGATCTTTCCCTTTATATAACGAACAAAACTTAGAAGCTACAATGATCATTCCTGAAAAAATGAGAAATACTTCTAAATTATAAAAAAAAACATGAGTTTTCCAGTTATTCCATTCGAAATTTGAATTATCACTCAATTACTCCATGTGCTACCCTGTTTTCAAGGGTTTTTTAATAAACCGTCAAGCTTTTCGGGACTCTCCTTAAACGTGTCGCAAACACGTCTCTCAGACTTTTGAGCTTACTCAACTTTGGACAAGAAGTCCAAGAAGATGTCCAGAAGCTTGGACATCGACAAGTTGATAGATATGTTTGCACAAAAAAATCAATGCATTTTCGTTGAATAATTTTTCAAGTTTTTACCACATTGATGACTCATTAGTAATTACATCACGGCATTAGAATACCGTGTCTATGTGTATCGTGAATAAACCTACTCGGCGGTAGGGAATTCCCCTTTATTTGTATTTTGTATGTGGTATTGTGGGTAGGGGCCCCATTATCCTAATGTGCCCAGGGCCCCCAAGAGGTTAAAGACGGCCCTGATGATATTATTTGAACACCAATCGAATGATGCTATCAAATTCAGTTATTGAACTCTGAAGTAGGGTTAAGTGGCCTGAAAAAAACTGTAAAATTGATTAGGTATCCAAAATTGCATCATCGCGAGAACATTATACTGCTTCTAGAATTCGAAATTACAGATTGTGCAATAACCCGGAACTGAAACTCGATTCACAACAACCGGTGGTTGCCACATTAATTTCAGAAAGCTCTCCTTGTTGCTCCTCCCTCCTCGAATGACCGATTAAGCATCCCTCATCTTGAAAGCGAACAGTGGAAAACACTGAGGCTCCTTATGTCCTAATAATTTACCAGGTCGAGGGGAAAACAGAATTGGTTACAATCTGCGAGAATGGATGATAAAATATTTACGTTCGTGAATTTTGAGGAATTCGCTCCATTTCGAAGCTTGGGGAAAGTGGAAATGTTGAAGGAAAGTTCAGTTTTTAGATGTTTTGTATTTCACACGGAGTAGATGAAAGAGCTACGTACTCGACGATGGATAAAAAAAGGGTATACGACGCTCTCGATGTTTGATCAAATAGGGACATTCTCTTCTGGTATTTTTGTGCTTTTTTTTCATGCGCAAGAAGGGATTCTCTGAGACCAAAATTTCTCATGATATTGATCAAGCATCGAAAGCTTTTTGCTACAAATTCCTTGAAACTTTAATGTTATAATATTCATTTCATCAAACTTGAATACAAACAACACATAATATCATGACCTTATACGGTTAAGGTAGATTCTGCAATTTATACAGAATGTTTCAAAAAAGGTGACAATCTCTCTAGGATAGATAGAACACTGAAAAATAATAGGGGTTTGTTGAGTGAAAAATTTTCGTATCGCCATCTGTATTCAAGATACAGGGCGTTGAAAAAAAACACTTCCTTTATGAAACTACTGTCAACATTGTAAAGAAATTTTACAGGAATATGTTTTGTAAGCTGATACATCTGATGAATGTGTTTCGATGTCTGACTCTCATAGAAGTCCCTAGTTAGACGGTTCATACCGGTACATACACGTTGTTTCGAATATAAATTTTTTTATATCAGATTTATCGAGCTAAATTTTGAGAGATATTGAACATCATTCAATTCCACACCAAAAGGTTGAACTCGATACTTTTTTCGTAATGTTTCGATTTGAAAATTATGAAGCAATAACCGATGCTAGTATAAAGTATTCATAAAGTACTTAATTATTATCATTTTTAATTATCAAACACGATGGAGCTCCACGCCACATTGATAGAAGGTGTCAAAATGGGTAACCATTTTCCGAGATGATGGATTGGTATAAGTGTAGAAGCTCCTATCCATTAGCCTCATCGGTCATGCGATTTCAATCCCTTAGATTATACAGTTTGGTCGTACCTTGAAGAAAAAATTTATGCTACGGGGGTGAATTCACCTCGAGAATTGAAGGCAGAATTAAACGTCACTTCAATGACCCCATAGCTGACTCACAAGCGTTGAAAAGATCAATGGATTTTTTAGGAAAAAGTATGGATTTGTGTATTTGTAAAAACGGAGAACTCTTTGAACACCTACTCTTATTGAGTTTTTTCATGTTTTCAACCTGATTCTCTTATGAGTTTTTTGTTGCAGTTGTGCATTCATCATTGCTCTATATCATCAGCATCGATTATAACTTCATAATTTTCAAATCGAAATATTCCGAAAACGGTGCACAGTATCGAGTTTAATCAAGAATGCTTTCTTGGTATGAAATTGAATGAGGTTTGAGATCGTTCAAAATTTAGGCCGATAAATCTATTATCAGAAAAATTTATGTAAAAAAACTAGCGCCTTCTATACGAGTCGGACATCAGAACACACTTATTAGATGTTTCAGCTTCCAGAACATATTCGGGTAAAATTTCACTACATTGTAACCAGTACTTTCTGCAAAATCTTGAGAAAAATGTATATATTTTTTTTCAACGCCCTGTACCTTGAAAGCAAAAAAATAATTTTTTTACTGGAAGAACCCTTCTTATTTTTTAGTTTTCTATCTATCCTAGAGAGATATAAACTTTTTTCAAACACCCTGTATATGAACTAGCTGGTCAGCGCAAGTGTAAATATTATTATTCCAATTTTATTTCGAAACACAAAAAATCTTACAGAAACCTTGATTCTGATTGAAACACCACCGAACAGATCAATTATATTTCCAAACATTCTGTATATACATCGTGTCCCAATAGAAATTTTATATGCTTTCACCTTATAAAGGTCAACCATCATACTCTTGAAAATGTCTTCAATCTTTCCTTGTCAATTATATTTATTCTATTGTTTATTATCAGAATTGAACGATTTTTTCAGAATTCTGAACATTTTAGCATGTGTTGGATTATGTATTCCCAATATTATATTTCCCGTGTCGTATTCAGAAAAGTAAGTTATTTCCAGTGATATGAAGTAACCTGCCTGAAGATCATTTTCTGAAACGTGAACTTTTCGATCTGACATAACTAACAATCTCCTTCCTGCTCACATTGATCCTAAATTATTGTATTACCAGTACTAATTGAAATTATTCAAGAGAGTTGATCAAAAACCTCAATAAATTATAATAAAAATTATTTTTCTACATTTTTGGTGTCATTCGATAGTACTTAGTTCACTCTATCGTGGTGTGAAGTTTGATTCGCTACTTATGGAACACCCTCGGGGACACCCTGTATGATTGAATATAGAGTAAATGGAAAGTCAAAGTTAGTTACTCACCACTTTTAAGAGATTCATCAAATTGAACCTGATCATCCTCAACATTTCCTCCTTTCACACAATGAGGAGAAGAAATTTCTAAGATGAAAAAATTTTTTTCGATGAAAAATGAGCTTTTCCTTGCATATTTCTCGGAATGAAGAAAACTACATACCCTAAGCATGAAACAAAACGTATGTCTTAAAGTTTCATGCATCATGAAACGAAATAAATTTTGCCAACAAAAAGGAACTGATTGCATAAAAGAAAGGAATAGACATAATTGTTGTCTCTTGTCCCGTTCGAATCATAAATCGACGTATCCCAGCATTTTTCGAAATAAATCAATTATTTTTATTATCGGGTTTATTTCGTTTTAGAAAAAGGTCAGACAATGATTTGATGTTTGTTAATATCATAATTAAAAATGAAAATCCTAGTTCAGTCCGATTCAGAAAACTCCCACACTGAACTTTTTCACAATGGATTCGCTGACTTTTTCATCAACATAATTTTAAAATTTCCTCGAACAATTTTATATAATGGAATGATTAATATTTTTCATAGCCCTTACAGCCCGAAGCTGTAAGGTGGAAGAATACAAGGAACTTCGTTAATGGAAAGTTCGTAACATAAAGAAAGCACCACTTAGCGCATTAAACATCCAGCATAATGAGAACTCTCTCAAAGCGCTCTTGAAGGAAGCCGTTCAACGTTTCTTGGGTCAAGCAAGGGATTATGAATTTTTTAAGGTTGGCTCCTTGAGAAATGTACATTCTTCCAGCAATACATTCAAGTTAAACATGTTTTCACTTCGTTTTCTTGGAAAAAATTCTACTTCAACCCGAAAACTGAAAATCTAAAACCTCTCTCGTTTCAGCACTCTGCAGATTATCAGAATCTCTCATGAAAGAGCTTAAAAGTGATTCGTTATATAGATGATCCAATGTAAAACGTTAATCTTCTAGAATATAATCTGATGAGTACTCGAATTCGGAACAGTCTATTGCAATTCTGCCAATATAATTCGATTAATAGCCAAAAAAGGAAATGGCAGAGCTAATAAACGTGATTAAAGAAGAAATTTCTCTGGTATAACGCAAAAGGGAGTGGAAGTTACTCAAGCAGGGACCACATTAGAGCCCGTAATGTTGGTAGTTCGGAGCTATAGAATAGTGTGTAAATTAGAGATTCCGCTTCATAATGAAAAGTAGATTTGAAAAACAAAATAAAGATGGCATTAAGAAAGTCTTCCGGCCTTAGTTCATTAGAAATTATTCAACCTAACGTTTCGCCCACAACTGCGGTGTTCATCTTCATGGTCTGAGGTTGTAACTCGACCGCTGAATTTTCGAAAGTGATGCTGGATTCGATCCGTTGGCCCAACTTATACCCTGATCATTGGCGGGAGAAGGTAGTGGGTTTACGCGCGCGATGTTGATTGTTCCATCGTTTTCACTTCGTATTGGCTTGATTTTGGTGTTTTCCAACACCGGCAACCATGCGCTTTGTACCAAAGGAGTTTCTTCCCTTCTGTTCATGTTGTTCTTATCTCAATGGCTTCCATGTTCATCCTAGGATAGAAACTTTTGATGTTCGAAGTAGGCTCTGCCTTCGAGAAAACAATATTGTGTCCATCTGTTTCAGCATGTTGTGCTAGTGCGGCTTTTTCTGGCTGATTGAGTCGACAGCATCGTTCATGCTCCTTAATTCTTGTATTGATACTTCGCTTCGTTGTACCAATGTAGACTTTGCCGCATCAGTCACAAGGTATCCTGTAAATACCGGTTTGAGAGAGTGGGTCAACTTTGTCTTTGGTAGTTCTTATCATCTATCCAAGTTTTTGAGTTGGCTTGAAGACAGTCTCTAAATTGTGCATCTTCGGGAGCTGTCGACTCAATCAGACAGAAAAATCCGTACTAGTAGAACATGCTGTAACAGATGGACACAATATTGTTTTCTCAAAGGCAGAGGCCATTTCGAAAATCAAAAGTTTCTATCCTAGGATGAACATGGAAGCCATTGAGAAAAGAACAACATCAACAGAAAGGAAGAAACTCCTTTGATACATAGCGCATGGTTGCCGGTGTTGGAAAAGACCAAAATCAAGCCAATACGAAGTGGGAGCGATGGACCAACCAACATCGCGCGCGTAAACTCACTACCTTCTCCCGCCAATGATCAGGGTATAACTTGGGCCAACGGATCAAATCCAGCATCACTTTCGGAAATCCAGCGGTCGAGTTTCAACCTCAGACCAAGAATCCACTGAAGATGCCTACCGCAGTTGTGGGCGAAACGTTAGGTGAAATAATTCCTAATAGACCACGGTCAATAAGCCCGGAAGACTCCCTTAATGTCAATATATCCGGTCGTGAAAGCCTGAAACTAAAATATAGATTATTGTGGAATGATAAGTTTGAAGAAAGAGTACCTAGTTCAATTTGAATGTTTTCCGATGGATATCGGACAGGCCAAGAGCGCAGAAAAATATTGCCAGAATTCGGTTCTTAGTCTAAAAAGTAACACTTTTTCTCATTCCGTCAGACTTTAACACCAGATGAATACTGAGTATATTGATGAAAATTCTTTGTCATTCTTAATTATCAGTTTGTTATAGGGGGTGTACAGAAACTGGTGAATCGAACTTCATTCTTAAATGAAGTTGACTATATACTATCGCATGACACCCACAATATTCCAGCAAATATGTAGCGTTTCCAAACTAATCACAATGTATAGCTGAAATTGCCGATTTATCCACTAGTCTTTGCTACTGCAGCGCCTGTATATGCTTGAGGATAGCGATTTTAGCCCTTATTAATCCTATATTATTGTATTATCACTCCTAAATGAAATTAATTCTAAAAGTAAATCGAAAACCTCAATGAATTTCAAATTACAAAAAGTCTTTTTCCACGTAATTTTTAATACTCAGAGTAATACCTTTCCAGTTTTAAAAAATCTCCATTTTACGGAGACGCAAAATTGGTAAATAGCATTGAGAATATTTCTTCAACTTATTATCTATCCAGGATATATATATATATATTTTTTTGAATGAGAGAGCTGGAATAATATACAATACATATTGAAACAAAAAAGTACCTAGCTGGGTTAGTGCAACACAGGAAAACCATACATTATGATAAAATGAGGAAAGGGATAAAGCCCCATAGAAAAAAACCCTGACCTCAGCCGTGTTAGAAAAAAATTTACTAAAAATATCATATAAGAGGATCTTGAAGGACATCTACGTGATCAGAAGAACATTTTCATGTCTATGTGGACAGCAGAGAAAAACACCAATCTACTCGAAATTCTAGATCTGAAATAAAAAAAGACACTCTCATTTCACACTCTGATAGAGAACTACATCAATTTCATTGCTCATGCTTGCCATATTCTTCCCACTGGAAAACGTTTCCTAGATGGAATTCTAGAGGTATGTTGATTGCATTAATATTCATCTGGATTTATGAAGATGATACCTAGTTTCAAGGGATTCCTTGATGGCAAAGGTGATCCATCTCGAATTAATACAATTTGTAATTTAATCACGAACTACTCTGTTTGATTCGAACTAATATTAAATTAATCAGGAGAGTGGAGGTTTGGCATTTTGGACCAAGTCTATTCGAAAAGAGACGCAATACCGTATATGGAAATTCAGGACAAATCCTGTTCAATGCAAAGCAAACACGACCTACTGAAGAGTGATATTCCAACATCTTCTATTGAAACAAGGACCATACATCTCATGTAAGACCATAAATACATAACAATCTTCCCATGAAATTTGTTTACTTTATTCTGGCAGCGAATGATACTTTGATCTATATGGCTATATGCCTACACTCTCCAATAAAATATTCAAATATGTGTAATAGACTGTTTTTAGATCGACTTTTTTTGATTTCGCAATTACCCCCTCCTCCTCCCTAATTACATTCAGGGTGTCGGAAAAAAGCCTCTGTGAAAATATCGAATATTTCTAGTTTCCCTACTGATGACAAGAAAAAAAAAATTGTATTTCCAACGAAAAATTCTTTGTTTACAAAACCAATGAACGGATCTCATTGTGTGTCATTTTCGTGTAGACAATTAGAAACTCTACGAAAATGTTGTTACGATATTTCGATTAAATTGCTCGCTTTATCTGATTCGATATTACTATCGAGTTATTCATGAAGAAAACGTTTGAAAAACTTTGGAACCAGCTGTTTTATTGAAATATCGTATGGAACATTTTCATAGAATAAGTTTTTTTGGATACCCTGAAGATAATTGAAAGTGTATTTTCGTGTAAACAAACATGTCGATTTTTTTTAATGTTTTTTTTCTTCAAAAATACCTCAATATTAGCAGTGAATCGAATAAGAATGTTTCCTTGCTTTTAATAGGGAGAATAGAAACCTTAGAAAAAAACAAAGTTCAAGCTGATACGGAGCGGGAGCGATGGGCCAATCAGCATCGCGAAAGTAGACGCTCCACTTTTTCTCGCCATAAACCGGCGCGCAGATGACGTGTCAAAAAAATTAATCAGAAAAACAGTTATAGAAAAATTAATAGGGGCACAACAATTTTTTTTTCCAAAGAGGGGGTCGCAGGTACAAAAAGTTTGAAAAGCACTTCGTTAACGTTACAGACGAAAAAAAATTTTTTTTTTAATTGAGCATAACAGATTTTTGTTGAAAATTTCCTACAGAAAAATGAATTGCCTGTCGGCCTGATAGGCGATCAGTAGTACCTGAGACATAGGTAAATGAGTGAAAAAAGATCTTTTGTATTCAGAATCGGATATCCGAGGGTCGTGAATATCAAATTTGAGCTGAATAAACAGGCCATGTAACCATTTGCATTCGTCTAGCTCGAAGAAACTTTTCTACGCTCGTAGAGCAAAATTAAAAATTTGAAAAATTTTGATAATTTTGTCTACCTGATTTACCCGAGGATTGCATGGCTACCGGTTCCCCGAAGAATTGTTGACCCACAAAATAGGAATGTAGAGTGTTCAAGCTTCAAAAGTTGTTTTTTTTTTATTTCTCATATGTTGAAAATCACCACAAAATTTTGAAAATTTTTCTGTTTCTTCAATTGTTGCGCGAGGTATAAATATTCGAAGCTGAATTTTTCTAATATGGAAGAGATGTTTTTGAAATTTTAATTTCCATTGATCAAAGGTATTTTAAATTTGATGAAGATGGAAGATCTGAAGATTTTTCGATATGCTCGAATTTTTCCAATCGATAACTGATTCGACATTAACAATCAAATTCATACAAACAAAACTCTTAACAAAGCATCATGACTGATTTCTTCCTCTTGCCGTTTTCTAATCAACCTATTTCGACACTAATCTAACAAAGATGAGAGAAACTTCGATAACTTTTCGCTACGAATTTTTAACTTGAAGTTGTTGATGAAATAAGAACCTCTTATGCTGCTCTAGGAGCGAATAACGCTGCCGTTGATGTCATCATTTTATTATATTACTATCGATTGTGCTGATAATGAAGGTTCACAAATAAAACAAGCATTCAAAACAACAGGGAAAATAAATGTTGTATACCATATGGGGAGTGTGTACATAAACCAGTCACGAACTTTTTTTGCCAGCCCTCTCGATTGCTCGGGCGCAAATTCGACCTCCTAGTAAATGTTATTTACATTCCTTATAATATAAATAACTTCATCAGAATAAACTAAAAATGGTACATAAACTCAATAATCCTGGGGAAGTATAATAATACGGAAAAGATGTATAGAAATATTGGTGAGTTTTAATTGTAATCAAGAATTATTCTCGAACAATTCTCCAGCACCACTACCTAGGACAAGCTCAAATGGTTGGCTACTCGTATTGTACCAAGAAATTCACCATTGACAAAAGTGTGTATATCCTATTGCTTTTGTATTCGAGATATCTAAGAAATTAAGATCTTATCATATTCAAATCATTCAATTCTTATTTGGAATTGAAATGTTTTCATTTCGGATAAGGAGTAACAATGGAAATGCATTCGGCTTAATGTCAGAACGATAACAATCGTACACTATCGAAATTACCCTATGCGTAATAACCGTTTGAATGAAGCTGAAATCAAAATCGAATTTGAAAATATTTGAGCGTATTACGTAAACAATTATTGATTCATGTTGATGTAGTTCATTTTGCTTATGACTAGAAGATAAGCTTTTCCTTCAATAATACAACATTTACGTGAGGCAAACTGCTATCAATTGGTGCTTTCTGATGTTAAATCAAAAATTTTCAGAAAGTACGGAACTGTACCTCAAAAGTTGTGTAAAAGATAGCAAAGTTGGTTTTCTATTGAAACCTTATAGTCTAAGATCCCAGAGCTGTATAACCTTACTTATTTTCACATGAGTGATTTTTTTTTATGTTTCGTAGAATATTATTTCCAGAATAGAATCATAAGTGTCGGGCACTTTCTGTGGGCCAAAACTTTTGTCAGACGCTCGAAAGCTCAAAAAAAATTAAGGAAATTATTTTCACATTTCTGATTTTTAATTATATTACTGAGGTAACTATAAAACGAAAATAATTCAGCTGAATAAATGCTACAATTGCACTTTAATAAGAATTCAATGTCCAACATAATCACAAAAGATGTAAATGATTCACAAACAGATTTTGAAACTTCCGAGATGATTCGAATAAGATCCAATATTAAACTTCAATAAAAATTTCGATAATATTCTATGAGGAACTCCACTGTAAATATTTTGTATCGTCATAAATCAGTTCATTTCCCTATTCCCGGAATATGTTAGTTCAAACAGATGAAACCTAAGCTAATTCAATTACCATAATTGTGTATATGGCTGCTCCCTGAATATTTCATATTTGAATTCATCAATTCAACATGTATATTCAATCAGTTAGTTATATTTTTGCTACGATAGACATGTAACATTCCATAATAGTCATTGAATATTTCATATCCTTGTAAACTCATGATCGGAAAATGGTTTCACAGGAACAGGATAACTTGGTAGATGAATGAAACTAGCCCTTTTTTTGGTCTAATGCCGACGTTTCGTTGGAATTTTCCAACTTTTTCAAGGCTGTAAAATTTATTCTGCGTTAGATAGATAATTAGTATGAAGTTAACAAACATGAAAAAGGGGACAATCACATAACCTACACGAGCATATTATAAATATAAATAACAAAGAATGTATAATAAAAAACACCGCACAACACACATTTACATACACTCTCCGAGTCCAACAAAGCTTTAATCAAAATTACAAAAGTCTCAAATATAATGCTATCGTCCAAATGGCACATTGGTACACTGAGGCGAAAAAAAAAAAAGGCTTCAAAACAGAACAACTGTCCATCAGGGGAATCAATCCAAGCTACACAATTTCTCTTCGAAATCACCAGTCTAATCATATATTGTATATATCTGTCCATCCAAAACTACCACTATCAGGCACTATTTCACCCTCTTACTAAAACTGAAAAAACGAAAGACAAACACGCAAATACACTACGTTGCGGACGGAGCATGAGCAAGAATTAAGGCAAAATGAGGAGAAAAATTGGTATTTCGAATCAAGAACTTACACTGTATTTGTACCTAAGTTTTCACAAATTTAAAAAAATTTTAATTTTTTTCCAATATCGAAAATGAAAGAATTGGATTCCATATAAATTCCAAGGTAATGTGGAAAATGCGTGACAAAAAGTTGTAGATCTTTTTTGTACCCAGAACTTTGCCATATAATTTCTTAATATTCAAAAGCTTTTCTCCTTTCACTTTTGTTATATTCTTATTTTTTACAATGGGTTTCATTGTAGCAAATAAACTGAACCTACTGCTTTTCTGAGATGAAATATTATGATGACATGCTTGTGCTAAGTGATTATTGATAGGTTCGAGGTTCGATCAACTAGTTCAGGTCAGGAAAATTCTTCTGTAGTAAATAACTGGAGCGTAGCTGGTAAAATTCGAGCCGCACATCATTTATTTTAAAATTTGTGTGGGCATTCTATATGGTTTTCGGGCTTAGTGACCTTGGTCTATTTCCCCTTACGTCTTGCTTACATGTTTGTAGGCTTCTTCAGCTGATATATTTGGTCTTTCAAAAGGTTGTTGATGTTAGAGTAACATCAAAAAAATGAAGTTATTATAAATTGAAGTATGGTTTTCATTTTTTTTTAGGCTGACAACGCTTTCTTGATTCCACTTCAAGAAATAACAGGTTTTATTATGGCCATCTCCCACAACGAAACCCCGTATGCAAGAAAAATGATACATACATACCTACATACAAATTGCAAAAATCAATAAAAAATCCCAAGAATCATTCGATGCTACATATCCTACTTTGATTATTCATTTCTGGACCACGCAGCAAAAATGAGATGAGTCTGCATATATACTTCAATCATCCGAAAGGATGATATTCAAATAAATTACTCAAGTTTGAGATTTCCTTTTAGTCAATGGCCCAGTCTTTCTATACTCTTATCACACAGTATTGTGACTAGCATAAAATTAAAAAATTACTTCTCTGAGATATTTAAGAACAGTGATGAATAAATGTTCTTGCCAATTCATTTATCAATCCAATCTAAAATTGTGGTAAACTTTTACTACATGAAATTGTCTGATTTCTCAATAAATCATTCTTTATCTTGTAAATTAACTTTTTTTTCAGTATTTTGAATTTATTCTTATTCAGTTATGAAGTACAAGTATAAAGCTATGACTGTTGATGTGAGTCAGTTCAACAGATAAAATCTGATTTATTTTAATATCAACTATTTTGGAGAATGTTTTGAGTACGGAATTGAATTTCTGAGTTGAGATTCCATGAAGTCAACATGAAACTATGCTCTTGATTAATGATCTTATTAATAACAGTAAGTCCATCTTTTTGACAAATTATTCACATGATATCTCACTCAAATAATTATCTAAAATTAGACCTAAATATTTATATTATATCACATGTAGGAAATTGGCACTCAGACAAATTGCCTGGATTTATGTTGAAGTGGGCGGATGTCAATGTCTTTATTTGAAGGTATAAGCATAAATATTATTAAATGAGCGGAAAATGTATTTTTGCTTGGAATGAAATGAAATGAAGTTGAAAGTGGTCAACTTCATTATAAGAAAAAAGTTCGAAGTGAAGATACTATCGATACCATTCGAACACAAAAAAACAACTTTTGACCTCATTCAAAAGCGCATTAGGGTCGGTTTCACGAAACTTTAGTGGTGCCATTAAAAAACCTTATGTGAATTCGAACCAATTGAATCACTCGTTCTGAAAATTCAACGAATCGCGGTGGCCCCAATTAATATAACTGTTCAAACAAAGTTTTGTGAAACGGACTTGCAGTTGAAGTTTTTTTCCCGATTTCCGAAGAGCATACTGTTAAAGCGTCTAATGTACCGAATTTATTAAAATTGATTCAGACTACGACTCGTTCAGGTTGAACATTTTCTAGGACGAATGTGTCAAACTTACCTACTACTTAACCTGGTTTAAGTAGAACATGATGACATAAACAGATGACACAAAAAGAATGTCCAGTAACTGGATCCAGACAGCCGAAAATAGGAGCGAGTGGAAAAGAATAGGAGAGATCTATGTCCAACAATTTACGCAAAGGGTTGTATGATGATGATGATGAAGTAGAAAATTCTTTGATTGAGCCTGATTCAGACTTGAACTGTTTCAAGTGAAATATTTAACAAATGTTTTATCTAATCGAGTTCAAGTCCTAATCGAGTTTCACGGTGCATTTTAAAAATAATAATAATAATAATAATGATAATAATAATAATAATAATACTTTTTTATTGTGTAAGAGAAATGACAATGAAACTTACATCAATTTTGAATATTATGATTCATTACATATTTTCACCCTGAAATTTATTCTCAAACTTAAATTATACACAATAAAAGGAAATGCATACAATACAATACTCACAAAGAGTAATCTGTAGTGAGTATTCAACAAAATTATAGAAACAATGAATACAATTCTATCTTCAAACAAATACCAGTTAAAAATTCACCATACCAGTGAAAATCGACTTTTAGAATTCAATTACGTATTTCGTCCTTTTTTGATGGAAAACACGTTTACCAAAGTCTTCATAATTTACATCTCGATCAAATCACCCACTTGTCTCCTTTTATTCACCATCATATTAGCATACTGATTGAAAATTTGATATTTGGAGCATACACTCAACTAGTGGTTCGAAATGAAAAACTTATCTTTCTTGAATATAAATCGGGTAGAGATAAACTCGAGGCAGAGTGTATGGCATATGAACAAGACGACTCGAATTTCTCATTCAATCATGCAAATGGCCTATTTATTCAGTCACGATCATCAGTCAACCGGAAACTAATGTATTATGAAGTAGGTGAAATGTCGTGAACTTCGGTGAACTACTCGAGATGGAAGAGCCTTCAGGGTATTCTCCCTATATGCTGACTTACCATATTTCACGGATGAGAGTATATCTCAAAATTAAACACAATCAACGAGGCTCGAAGTTTGCCTAGACCTGATGTTGCTCCGAGACTGATTTCCTTGAGGAAAACTCCTGACACTTGGTTACTAAACTGGAAGCAGCCAGACGATTTTCGATAAAGTTTTCAATCAGTACTTGACATAATATGTATCGCCGGCAATAAATGGTATTAAACCCAGAATTTTTACCATCAAGTGTTTGAAAAGATGGCCTCAAGAAGTAGGTACCTATAAAAGGGTTGTAAATTTTTTCAATTACGTCGCATGGACTATATCATGAAAAAACAATCTGGTATCATAAATATAAGCTGTAACTATCAGATAAGCAGAATCATCATTAGGTACGCTCTTCCTACATTGTGTTATAGTATTGCGAATAAACAATATGTGTCAATAAATTCGCTTGATGAACCGAAAAAAATCAAAAATGAAGTTTGAGTTATGTGGTGCCTCATAGAAAATAAAAAAAAAAAAAAAATTATGAACAGAAAATGTACGAAGGACAACAAGTGAAAGAGAATTATAAGCTGTGATCACAGAATATTGGAAGGCAATTTGTTTTATTTGTTTTCAACGATGAAAACTGAAAGCAGCTTCGGAATACAAATTAAAACCAACAAAAATCAATCAAAACACTGAATAAATTCTCAATTTCAAACACTCACTGTAATAAACGTTTCAAAGAGTTCCAAATCGCCAACTTGAAGTAGACAATTACATATGTTCAAAATTGTTTCTTAAATATAACTGATTCACGGCAAAACCATTTCCCTAAAAAATTGAGAATCTGTTTTTTCAAGAGGTATCTTGATTTATGACACACAATTTCTGCTTTATTCCTTAGTTATATCGCTTTTCTATATTTTATGGAATTTGTAAACAGAAGTTAGGTTTATTTTTTATCAAACGAAATATATTTCCTGTAAATTTTGTTTCTATTATTTTGTGAAATGGATATACTCAAGCGATGAGCAGTTCCAATATTATAAATGTCATCAGAGTGGTAAGTAATTACCTCTGATTTTTCATCTACCCAACATTCAACCATGCAAATTTCTTTATTAAATGTAATCTTCTTTTCTTAGTGAAAAATATTTCGTTTTATGATGCTTCAAATTTTGAGACACAAAAAAAAAATGGAATTAATTAAGAACGTAATTAAAGTGTCTCAAAGTTTCGAACATTCTTCAAGGTACTCCTCACAAAAAACAAAGATTCATGATATAAGAAACTCACATTATTATGCTAGGGAAATTAGAAAATCAACGTTAATATCTTATCACCCTGATTCTCAATATTTACTCCTTTCACACAATGAACCGAATAGATTTTTCAGAACAAATATTTTTTCTGATGAAAATGCTTTGCCTTCGCTCCCAGATACCACGAAATGCAGAAAAACTACAAAACTGAAGAAACAAACAAGTAGGGTTTGTCAAAGTTTTCAACCGACATCAAGACACTCTTCATGAAAAAAAAAGACTTTATAAAATCTATTTAATTCATATAATTCAATAACTTCACTCTATTGAAATTCATCATTTTGAATTTTTTTAACCAAAACAGATATGATATCATGATATGTATAACGGTTTCCTGTTAATTCAGTGTACATTTTCGGCGAGATTTTCGGTATATATTTTTGACCTAGCCTGTGTTTATTCTTTCAATATAGATCAAAACATAATATACCATACATTTAGTCGAAACAGAAGAGCATGTGATTCAGATTGTGTTTTCGGGTACATAAAATGGTAGTCCTGAGAACATTTTACTTTCCTCATTACCTTCTTCAATGGCAGACGATTTAGAGTGGCGCAGTTGATGGTCGATGCGCTTTTGAGTGGTGTCCTTTAGTTTCTTCCATTGGCGAAAATCCTTGGTTTTGCCTTTCTGTTCCCTTGATCTGTTTTATAAGTGGCCACGGCCGCTAATCTACAAAGGTTGGGTTTGGTGAATAACCCTCCCTATTTCTGTGGTCTGCCTCAAACGCCTATTCACGTTTTGAGATTTTGTCCACTTTTCTATCATCTGCAGGTCATGGACTTCTCGAGCTTGAGGATTTTTTCTCTAATACCAATGTTTTTCGTCAACTACTCTCTCTTGTCCTCCTTCTTCGATGATGCTGTGCAGCGCCTCAACTCTCGGAGGGTGGTGAGCAATGATTTCTTAGCATTCAAGATAGAAAAAAGCTTTGCCCAGGTACTATCTCTGCTCTGTTGTGGTGAGTTACAGGATGGCCTTGTTCTCCTAACCACCCATCAGAAGAAGATCGAGTTGTCGTAAAACTTCTTCGATCTATAGTATTGACCATATTCGTTAGCTTTTTGGGTTGGCGACATTGTGAGATTAATCATAATGACATTCATCGTAGTTGTCAATTGTCATTATTCATTTACTTTTTTCAAAATTTGAATTTTGAAATGTTTTCAATCATCTATAGGAAACGGACATTTTTCAAAATATTTCATCAATTTAGTTAGGTGTCTCCCTGAATATACTACAATCATTTAAAACAGATATCAATAATTTTTATTGATAAAACAAATACATACAATTTTTAATCCAATGGATACTAGAAGGCTGTAAGTATATCTTGTGTATATTCAAGATGTCCAAGAGTACAATATTAGGTTCATGTTTTTTCGATTTTAGCAACCACAATGTTGGAGGAGGCTGGAGCACTGTCAAGTCGTAGCTCAACCGAAGATTCCAAATTAAAATTTCATAGGTTTGTTTGAGTTTCGTAGGTTCCCTAAAAATAAAATAATTGCTAAGAAATGGTAACATTCTCTAGGAATGGAGTAAGATGCTCATTCATTAATTTCCAGAGGAAGGGAATATGCGGTTTACATTTCACATTCCAAAATGAAATGAAGAGAACTAACGTTCCTACATGATTCCTGAGAAAACCTATGATTTCTAGTAAGCTCTAAATTTTCATTTACAATACATCTGTCCACTCATTAACATTATGTTTTTCAGCAGGTCAAAGCGAAAGCATTTTGCAGATGATAATATAAATGATGTTGCGACAGAATATGAAACACAAGATGTGGATTTTTCAAAATAAAAGCATTACAGGCACAATGATTTTTTTTCATCGAAGAATTTTAGCAGTTTCTTTGTATACTGTTATTTATTATAGTTCAATTGTTATTTTGTTTTTCATCTTTATTAAAAAATTCCTTGGATTTCCAACAAATTAAATAGTGTTGTGAACAAATTAGGTTATATTAGTATCACATGAAGAAGATATATGGAACATAAACCTCTTATTGATCCCTATATCAGTACTACAAATATTTCTGAAATCATTTCCATACGACCAAACTTAAAATTAATAAAATTATTTGCATGTTCGTAGGGGACATTTCGAATTTTGAAATGAAAACAATTATTGAAATGGAACACTTATATAATTAGTTGTAAACAATTATTGAAATTAAAAACTTCTATATTGCTTATATGCTTCTATCTAGAAGGGGTGCTTTGAAGAATTTGGGCATCAAACTTTCCTTGGTACTGATGGGAATCGTAGATTTCAGTATAATGAAAATTTTCACTTCTCCAATCTCAACATGAATTCTCAGACCTACAAAAATAAAAATTGTTCCTAGTCTGCATAAGCAAGGATTATTTGCTCCAAGGATTTGTATGAATATAATAAAGCAAAAATTAAATTGTAAGCAGTGTTTTACAAGTTGGGCGTAAACTCACTAGTAACATCTTTAGTGACTTGTTCCTGCAACTCATCTAGTTGATTATTCTTAATAACAAATGATCAATGAATCCTATAAAATGAAAATTATGATATTCATGGGTATATTATCGTTCAGATGATTTTTTTTTAAATATTCACATCGGCCATCACAAACATTTATATTATCATCTTCGAAATGTCTTTCTGTTGGACCTGCTAATAAACATAATGTTAATGAGTGGACAGATGTAAATGAAAATTCAGTGCTTACTAGAAATCATAGGTTTCTTCAGGAATCATGTAGGAACTTTAGTTCTCTTCATTTCCTTTTGAAATATAAACCGCATATTCTCTTTCTCCGGAAATTAATAAATGAGCATCTTGCTCCAGTCCCAGAGAATGTTATCATTTCTTAGCAAGTATTTTATTTTTAGGGAACCTATGAAACTCAAACAAACCTATGAAATTTTAATTTGAAATCTTCGATAGAGCTACGACTTTGACAGTGCTCCAGCCACTTCCACCATTGTGGTTGTTAAAATAGAAAAATCATGAACCTAATATTTTACTCTTGTACATGTTGGATATACACAAGATATACTTACAGCTTTCTAGTATCCATTTTATTAAAAATTGTGTGTATTTGTTTTATCAATATAAATGATTGATATCTGTTTCAAATAATTGTAGTAAATTTAGGGAGAAACCTAACTAGATTGATGAAATATTTTGAAAGATGTCCGTTTTCTATAGATGATTGGAAAAATTTCAAAATTCAAATTTTGAAAAAAGTAAATAAATAATGACAATTGATAACTACGATGAATGTCATTATGACTAATCTCACAATGTCGCCAACCCAAAAACACTTAAAAAAGCTGCAACCGATAGCTAACGAATATGGTCAATTATCAAACCACACTTGACAACATCCCATCAAAGTACTTGGATTTCTGTCCGTATGTTCAGCGATTATTAGAAATGACAACCCCACCTCCCGAGGATTAATAATTCAACCTTTTTCAAATTCGAGTGGCTGGCACTAAATTATGTACTCGTGCTCTAATAATTTTAACAACAATTAACCATCCTGGTTCGTTGTAAAATTTGAAACATCTGCAGAACACGACTACAATTCAAATAACGAAAAATGTTTGCATGCAAAAACCCTACACGATTTTTTTTTCAATTTTAATCGTTTACCCCTTTCTGTTTCTATGTTTCATGAAATTAAATTAAAAGTTCTTCTGGGTTTGCAGTTTCTCTGTCAGTCATATAATTATTATATGAGTTATACAACAACTTGTATATTTCGTCAGTTGTTACGGTCCGAATTTTATTACAGTTTTCGTATTCATAGTTTCACGATTTCTGTACAGGAAGTGTGTTCCATTACCGGTAGATGTCATGTTTATTCCTCAAGCCAATTCTTTATCAAAAAACATAACAACGATATAAACAAGTGTAGTTTTTTTTTTCAAATTACTTATCTCTAGAATCGAGTTCATCGGTGAATTCGTGTCAGATTTTTTTTTTTCCATCGTAGCCGCTGCAGAGTTAAGAGTAAGATTTCGACGAACAGTAAAGTTTTCAACCTGCATTTTTGGAATTTTAATTTTGATAGCTGAATTAATTTTGCTGTTGAGGCACTAAGCAATTAAATTTGGATAGCCCGGTCGGATTTTATTTCACTTTTGTTAATCAGCAATTAGTTGAAAATCCTCGTTACGAGGGTAAGTGACTATTTAATCCTTCATAATTCCAGGTACATAATTGTATATTTTTTTCTTATTTCATTCTTAGATTATCTTCGTACTGTAAATTTTCATATCAAGACTTTTGTTTCTTCCAATTGGTTGGTTTATTGGAATTGAATAAAACTTTCAACAACTCATTTCAACATTGGATTCATACTTGGTGCAGTCAGCTGGGGAGTGGAGCTCATCCTGTTTTTTTTTAAGATAAGTCGCTCATCATATTTTGGATTCTTCTCGTATTTTTCATTAGAATAATTAGATAAGATCTGAATCCGTTTTTTCAAGAACCTATGTAAATTTCTGTTGGCTAAGCATCCCTCCAAATGCCATATATAAGGTTTAAATTTTTTTTAAACTCATCAAATCGTAAATTTCACCTTTACAGAATATTCTAAATTTTGTAACTATTCTAAGTATAGATTCCATATTTTGTACAAGTATTTTTAGTTTACCTCTGATTGTTGATTTTCATATTTTCAGTGATAAATAAGTTCATTTGACTAAGTTTCATATTCCAAAATTTGTATATCAATTTACAACCAAGAATCAAGCTTAGTGACCATTGTTCAAAGTGCACGTTATTATCGTCGGATTCATTTTACAAATTGTTCATTTTTGAATCAGACCGACCAAATTAGTAATTTCTCTTCCAATCACAGGATTTACATTATTAAAGAAAGAATAACCGTAGCACAGTTTGCAGCTATGATATCCGAATCATCTGTATCAGGTTTCCTTTGCCTCCGACAACCTTGAATTATCTCTGAACACCAAACAAAAAAGTTCTTGTTTGGAAATAAACATTTGGAAATATCGAACGCATGGATGGATATATTGAAATACCTTAATGAAATTTTCAATTCAATTCAAGTCTCAGAACACAGACCAACGTCTCACACCTCATCAGATATTCACAGTATATAAATTTCGCAATTATGTCACGTGATTCATTAAATGCGCCGGAATCCAACAAGAGCACAATAAATTTTTAAGCTTCTAGGTCCACTGCCCGTTGGAGCCGTGACATTCATCATTCTGATCAAGGTTCCATTTCCTCTGGCGCCATAGCTTTTCATGCTCCAGCAAATGCTTGGTCTCAGAGAGACACTTTCTCATCGGTTTTGCTGGTGCAATGAGTTTGGTTTACCTCTCCCATTTCTTCGGGTAGCGTCTCTGATCTCGCGTATGAAGCTTGTGGTTATTTCTCGACAAGAATAAAGTGACGCGAGGGAAATAAACCAGGAGGGGTCCCTCGTGCGACATTATTTATGATTCTCAAGCCAGCATTTTGGTCCGGTTTCTTCAACATTCGCTGTTCCATTAGCTTCTTGTGAAACCGACTAATGTATTTCTGGACCGTCATTTAGGATAAATTCAATAACATGTAATGGACAGTGCTGAAACCATATCAAGAACACTATATTAATTTAGGGAATTTATAAAATGAAACGGAAATATCTAGGAACTTATGTAAAGTCTGCCCCCTTCTTCTTCATAATTTTTTTCTTTGGTTCGTGAAGTTTTGGGTGAGATAGAGTTTAGAGAAATGGGCTTGAATAGGATGGAAGGTTTTTATGTGACAGTTGAAGCGGTTTAGTTATAAATGAGAAAAATTTCCGTTTCGAAAATCAAGTCTAGTAAAATGACATTTCAAAATCCGATAATCTTATTATAAGCGTTCATTCAATCCCATGTACACTAAGCAATTCATCTTTGGATCAAATTTCTATATTCTTTATCAAATCCGATGTTTTGAATCCGATTCTTCATTGTCATAAGTCTCAATAGAAAAATACTCATTGAAACAAGTTGCACTTGAAGTTGGCAGTCTATAACCACTTGAATCTTTCGTGATGATGTTTCGTACTCATATGTTTAGAGGAATTCTTCATAAATTTCTTCCTGAGTTTTTAGATTATTGAGGAAAACTAGTTTCTCGAAAAAACGCTAGCGATGCTGTATGTACACCAGAAGTTGAAAAAAAAAATTAAATTATTATGACTGAAGGTCCCGATGAAGTGAAATGAGCATTCCACAAAAAATAAGTGGCCCCTTTCCGTATCAATTCCTTGAAAAACGCTAGCAAGCTCTTGATCATCAAGCCAGGTGAAAATTCTTCCAATGAGTTTTAACAAAGATTTAGTAACATTCCAATTTTATTATCCTTTTAACAGAGATGAAATTGTTAACTCATTGTAATAGTCATATTTGGGTTGCTTAAAATCCACTTGGCATTTGTGAATCCAGGTATCAACAGGCAATCGAGTTATTGAAGTGAATTTCCACTTCATTTAGAGAAAAAAATCAGGTAAACACGTTATCATCATCAAAGAGAAGCGAGCGTTTGAGCAATGGAAACATGTTCTTGAAGGTCGAAAAATCGTATGATATTCATCACGTGTGGTGATTAGTTTGCGAACCAAATCTTCTTTGGTCTCATTCATTAGATCAAAAAGTTTCACTCATAGAGGCAATGGTGGTTAGAAGAACGACTATAGACTACAGAGATCTTTGGTTCAACACTGTTTGTTTGGTTACATTTAATTTATATTTATTTGTAACTGGCTACTGTTTGAGCTGTCATGTATGGTGAAGGCATGGTTGGCCAACATTGGTTTGAAGATCAACGGAAGCGAGCTTTTACAGATTGTGATATGTTGAGGAACTTCTTGGTTAAAAAGTGCAAGAGTTAGAGGGTTTTGATGTGGAGGCATGATATCAACAAAATTGTGTCATCTGCCATAACTCTAACCAGTCACTTAAGATTGTCAATAATCTCTTCGCGGAAGAAGTTATCTTTCTCCGTGCCACTATCCCAGTCCTCAAACTTGTAAGTTTCCTTGATTATTTTTTATAGCGTTACCTCAAACAGAAATCGTGAACAATGAAATAAGGAACTTTATAGGAATTGAAATATAATAAGGGCCTAAGTAATAGCCTTTATATCACTAGATATGTGTAGACCGGGAATGACTCATTTTTTGTTCGATATGAAAATTTACAGCCAGGTTTAATATTTTACAACATAATTTTTGCCAATTTAATTCAATTTTATCAAATGAACAAATACCCAAAACCCTTCTTGTACAAAATGAAAACATTGACAATTTTTCGTTTTCAGTATTATTCGAATCCACTGAATTCTTCGGACCGTTCTTACATGGGCACATCATTCAACCTGCCTCCTTATTCAGGGATTAATTCATCACTGCCACACTTAGAATGTCATTGAATTGCAAACTAGCCCATAAAATTTGTTTTGGATGTATAGTTCAACCTTTAGCAACTTCTTCAAGTAGTGAAATTCGCACAAGATAAGTGAAAGGCAATAATCCATTTCGAAACCGAATAATTAACCAAGTTTTTTCATGAGTTCCTCCTATCGGAAAAATCCCCCCAGAATTGAATTCCCGATATCGGTTTCTTGGGAACTGAACTTTATATTGAATTGCGAGAATACGTGAGAGCAATATCGACTTCCGCGGTCCGTTCACTGGCAAACCCAATGACCTACAAGCTGCCATTGATGCCCGTTGAGTGGTTTCCTGGATTCAATAGATTCAACTGCGACAAAGGACCGGAATGAATCTCGAGAAGTTCAGGAATTAAGCGAAAGGTCCCGGATAACATCGGAGTTCTGCGATGTTGTCCCAGAACAATGAAGACGTATTATCGTTCTTCGTGATATTTGCCTGTGAGGTGGTCACGATGCTCGATTACATGGCTGATCGGGTATTGTTTCCTATAAATACATTTATATTGAATCGAGGATCAGGTGGAAGAGGTATTTTGATCTTATCAGCACATTCAACTTTTCTTCTATCGTGGGAATATTCTGAGTAAGTTTGCTCTTCATTATCCAGTAGGGGGTCTATGACAAATTGCGAGGTATTCTGACCTGACTCATTCAACTTAATGAAGCATATGAGGCAAATATGCTTATTCTTGACAAATAAAGCAGAGCACTAGTAAGAATCTTTTGACACCATCGTCAACTTACGAAAACGTTGCATTTGGCTGCAAAAGCTTAACTTCTTCCGTTTGGAAAAAATTGTTCTTTTATGTAAAGAAATCCATTGATGACTGATATTTTATTTCGATATCTCAGAGCATTGTAGTGCTCGAAGTTCTCAAATCAGCTGATATCTATTGTAAGTATCATACTGAAAAAGCAAACGTTCGAAATTGATGTTCTCATTGTGGCTTCTCTCGTGTATGTGGCCTGAAATCGATAGTACGGATTCTTGCCGAGCAACGACAAATCTTTGTGGATATCTCATTCGGTTTGTCCCGCTTATAGGTAAGCGATATTTCACAAACTGTGATTTGATCACCAATTTTTAGAATTCGAGATATTCCTATTTTCTCACCAATTATCAAAAGCGTGATATCGTGCTAACTTTCGCATTGAAAAAAACATTGAAACAGGGAATCAGCAGCCAAGCAAGAGTTTTATCAGCTGTGAAACTCCTTTTCTCTCTTTATGGGAGGAAACATTGTTTTTTTATACTGACTTCTCCAAGTTGGCATAATCATATCAAATAGTTCTCGTTGAGAAAACTGGACTGATTTTTTTCAATTTCTTCATTTTCCTCAAGGTATGAACGATTTCCGTAAAAATATTCCTGGCACAGACGTACTTTTGGATCAAACTACAACTAACTAAAATTTTTCTTCAGTAATTGAAATCCAACTTTTCGAATAGTGTTTGAGTGTGGTTTGGGAACCACATGAAATGAGGAGAACATTTCAACGACAGAGAGCATCACAAATTAAGCACAATTAATTGTGAACAACAGGAGTGTTTTCCACTGTCCAGAAGTGATGCACATCTTCGCACAGAAGGTTTTACAGCTGATAATGGCTTGGCTGTACTTCGAAATTTTCAGTTTCGCTCCTCTGCCGACAATCGAGATAGCGACTTATGCTTGATAACAATGGAAGTAACTCAGTACATGCCTGAAAATCAAAATTGAAACTACCGAAATTCATAGGAAAATATTCACAATAGGTACAATTTCGCGTTTGAATTTCATAAGTCGAATGTAAATGTAGAAATTACATTTATATTGTGAACACTTCTATTCTTGTTTTGTATGATTTCTATCGTTTAAATTTACGTTGTTTACGTATGTGTTTGTTGAGTTGCATCCATTGCAAATCAAGCATAAAGGTCATTCTTGCATATCACCGTGAAAATAATGTGGATGATTCACGACTACGCGACGCATCGACAATGTCGACATAATGGAATCGCCCAAATAGCTTCCAAACCTTGGCATTTTTCCGATTCGCTTAATATTTTGTGGTTGTTTTATGCTGAAACACCACAATTTTTTAAAAAATTATGTTAATCAGATATACAAACTATATTGATGTGAAATTTCATCTGAATCCGCTCGGTAGTTCTAACGTGAAAGAGTAACAAACATCTTCACATCCTCACAAACTTTCACATTTATCACATACTCCCCGTCGATAAATTCCGGACATGCAAAATTTTCGTCAAATTCAACACCCTGTATCTTTTTTCGTGGTTCTCCGATTTTGTTGAAATTTTCACCAGGTATAGTATTGGGTCTTTTCATATTAACCTGAAATTTACTTCGTCAAAAACCTTGTAGTTCATCCGTTATAGAGGGTGAAACAAAACCTTGTTCCATACACTTCATTTCTAAACAGCCTGTGGTTAATTTGAGGCGGAAAGTTTGATATCATTCAGTTTTAATTTGAAGTGTGACCCTTTCTGAACAAAATGTCTTTTAATTCACGTCAGTATCTGCAGAAAAAGTATTGCTTTTTCTTCAATTTGAAACATTACAATACCTTATCGACTAGCAAACATAAACAAACATCTGAAAATTAATAGCGTGTATTTCCACCTCGCTTTCTCATCACTTCTACCATACGACGTGGCATACTTGCTTCTGGGGGAAAAAACAATTTCTGTTAATACAGAACAATGCTAGGCCTCACGTTGCACATTGCAGAATACTTTGACTACCGGATTTAAAATCAATTGCACATGTATGATATATGCAAGGTAGACAATTTCGAAATCGGCAGCCCAACACCTTGCCCGATTTACGAACAGCCCTTTTTGAAGAACCGGAAAATATTCCCCCCGTAGAAATTCGGAAATCCATTGAAAGTATGCCACGTCGTATGGTAGAAGTGATGAGAAAGCGAGGCGAAAATACACGCTAATAATTTTCAGATGTTCGTTTATATTTACTAGTCGATAAGGTATTGTCATATTTGACATTGTTATAAAAATTGAAAAATTGCAACACTTATTTTTGAAAATGGATATTTTTTTAAGAGCAGATACTGACGTAAATCGAAAAGCAGTTTGTCAAAGAAGGGTCACACTTCAAATTGAAACTGAATGATATCAAATTTACCTCCTCAAATTCACCACAGGGAGTTTAGAAATGAATTGTATAAAATAAGGTTTTGTTTCACCCTATATAACGGATGAACTACAGGTATTTTCACAAAATATTTCGGGTTAATATGACAAGTCCCAATACTATACCTGGTGAAATCAATAAAATCGGAGAACCACGAAAAAAGATACAGGGTGTTGAATTTGCCTGTCCGGAATTTATTGACGGGGAGTGTATTAGTAGGATTTACGCCGGATTTATGTGAATACGTCTTAGGATACCTTTATAAGAGAAGATATTTTCCTTAAATGAACAAATCGTGTTCAACATGCATTGACACCTGAGCAAAAAACATGCCTGACTCTAACTAATGAAGAATGTCCGAAAATCAACCCAAGATTTGAATTGAATAGAAAATATACATATTTCCTAGTCAACTGATTGTAAATATTTTTTATTGAATCATAATGTGAATAAGATAAGGTAATATAAAACCATTGCTGAAGTTGTGAATGGTTCAGTTTTCTATGAGGTCATTTATCGCATTATTGCGGTCGCAATTTGTCGGTACCGCGTTCGAGGCTTGACCGGGAGCGCTCAAACAGCACAACATTGAATTTTCAATAGTGGGCATCTGGAATATCAAATATGTATTACCGAAATATGAATTTCCGGGCTCTATCGAAATGGGACTACGGGACCTAGAGACCCAATGAAACGTAGAATTTAATGTTCCGTAATGAGTCAAACCGCGTAAATTCGTAACGCCTCGCATGCTTGCCTATAACCGGCATTAGACGTCATCGAGCCCAATAAAACCGGTCCCGAAGCAGACCCCATGGCTATTGGCGAAAAGTCCCCGCTATCAATTCTCCGAAAACCATAGCCGTGCCATTACTATTTCACGGCATACTCCATTCGCCGATACGCGAACTGAATTTATCCTACGCCGGGTATATTTATAAGCACTAACTGTCCTACAGAGCCGTCCGCTTCTTCTGATGGATTGTCGAACGCCTACCGGGATCCGTTATGTTGAATTTGCCTCGGAGATGTTCCCACGAAGAGGCCTTCAAGCAGGATAAATGTCGTCTCGCTCACGTCTTCGGCAACTTTTAGTCCAATCCCGGCATTCCCTACAGGAATGCGGGTGCAATCGATGGCTTTGGGTTATTGGGTTATTCATGAGATGGCCTCAAAGCGAGATATCGGATTTTGCAATTCATCCTCATTTTCCGCATCGGTTAATTTATTTCGAAGTCGAGTTTTCGTCCCAATGGGAACAGGGCTGCGTTTGCCGAAGACGGTTATAGGTTCTTCCTCGGCCGCACAAATTGAGATTAATAGCTCAAAGAGATCTAAACTATTTTTCAAGTGTAAATAAAAATATTATATGATTTCACAAATATTTTGTCTTAAGCTATACAAGCGATGATTTTCACAACTCTCCTACTGTTTTCACAACACATAAAGTTCCAATTTTACCTGCTGAATGGTTCCGCCATATTTTACCATAATGGACAGTTTTTTCAGTTCTAAACTACCATATCGCCTGTTTACGGAATGAACTATTGGATTAGGGTCTCTAACGTAACCTCCTTGAACAGCATCTCCGAGTAGGCGTTGAATAAAGCCGATGATAGAATGCAGCCCTGACGAAATATGCTGTACAGGGTGATTCACTTATCTTGGTAACTCCAATTTTCTCAAAAATGTCCAAATATTTTTTCATTCTGTGAATGGCGTTTTGAACAAGTCAATGTTGACTTGAGATGCGCATTAAAATCTGCGGAATAAATAAAGACGACAGGCTTCGATGTCAAATTTTTTTTCTCCAGGGACATACCTTTTTTAACATATCATTCGAAAGATGATTTCATTCTGAACTTCCCTATCGAATACAATTTTCATCCATTTCAAACCGTCAGCGATCTGCAGCGTGTTTTATGTTATTTCTATTCCATTTTTTTTTCTGTATTGTGGTAGTATGCTTTTATTTGGAGACATAGATATGATTTTGTGCCTTGAATTCAAGAAGACTAGTTGTCTAAATAATCTGCCTCCTCAAATGATATTGAATATGTGGCTACAGCAAGATGGGGCTCCATGTCACCGCGCTGCCATTGTGAAGAGATATTGAGATCGAGAATTCGAAAATAAATGTATGGATTAAAGTGGCTAGATGACCTAGATATGATTTTGTTTCGTAAAATGATATAGGCTCTCTAATAAACTATTTTTCTATTATTTTATACCTAAAATATTATATCTTATATCAATAAACATTTTATTAAATAACAAACGAAGCATTTCGAATCATATATTCTATATACCGGCCATAAGTGAAATCAATCCCCTATTTCATCATAAGTTACTTTGGTTAAACTTTTTGGGTCTACTTGGGCACATTTGTTTCTAATCTTCATTTTCAAATGGTCCAAGTTTAGAATCAGTTTGGTATACCATATTTTTGAGGGTACCCTCAGAAAGTAATCCATGAGCTTTAGGTCTGGCGATATCTGATGGGTGCATTGGTTCCTATCCATATATTTTTAAATTCTTGATCTAAATATCTCTTCACAATAGCAGTGTTGTGACATGGAGACCCATCTTGCTGTAGCCACATATTTCATCTTATGCACATTGACTAGAAAACTAGCCTTCTTAAATTCAAGTCACAAAATCATATCTATGTCTCCAAATAATGGCATACTACCACAATACAGAAAATAATGAATGGAATAGAATGAGGAATGTTCACAGGTATGCAAAATCGATCGAAACTTCGTCACAGTATAACCTATATGTATATGAAATCAGTAGTTTTTGTTTCAGTCGAAAAGACCTAGTAGTTCGGATTTCACAACCCCGAATATTACATTCCCCTCGGCGATGTGACGTCATACTACATTCGCGCATCGCACTCCGTGGACGTTGGATGTGAAGTGACGTCACACGGATTCATCGCCACTTTGCAGTTGACGTCTTTAGCTCTATGTATCAGAACCTGAATGGGAAAGAGAGCCTCGCGAAGGCATGAAAATCAATGGTCGAGTAATCAACAATCAACGATATGCAGACGACACTGTACTTTCAGCCGATAGTGCTGAGGGGCTGCAAATACTGGTCAACCGTGTTGTCGGAGCATGAGAAAGGTACGGCATGAAACTGAACTGCAGATAGACAAAAGTCCTCATAGTGAGTAAAAGCGAGGAAGCACAACATCAATTCACAGCGTATAATAATACGTTAGAAATAGTCAACAAGGGATGCAGTCTGAACGGAGAATGGGACCACTCACCAGAGATAAAATGACACATAGAGAAGACGAGGGCAGTTTTCAATCGACTCAGAAAAAAATTATGCAATATGCATCTCAATATTGACTTGGGAGCAGGAGTCTTAAGATGCTACGTACTTTCCACTCTTCTTCATGGAGTGGAAGCCTGGACACTAACAGAGGCGACATGCAAGAGATTGGAAGCCGCCAAATGCTCAGGATTTCGTACATCTACCATGTCAGGAATGATACTGTGATACAACGTGTAATATCTGGGACATGTATCACTTAATGAAAAATACCAACTGCTTCAACTGATTTTACAAGGCAAGATAAAAGGAAGACGATCTCCAGGGCGTCAACGAACATCATGGATGCAGAATATCAGGCAATGGACAAGGATGACGACCATTCAAATATTCAGGACAGCCGGCAAGCAGAGTTATGTGGACTGACGTGATTTCCAACATCCAGAGAGTATAGACACTAATAGAAGAAGAACGTAACCTCGAAGTCTACAATTTTTTTATCAGTCGGTTCGATCTAATCGTCAATCATATCAAGATCTTTTGAAAATATTCTTGCAGTCTTGCCTATTTCCTCAAATGGATAAGGTAGATCAAACCTCCGAAAAGTCCCTACTATTTGCATGATGATCTCATACCCGTTGCAGCTGAACACAAAGATCTCGGTGTTGTTATATCGGACGACCTTACTTGGACATCTCATACCAGGGATGTTGTTAGAAGGGCCAATCAAGTCCACTTCATGATTCGAAGATCCTTCCCTCGATGCTCCATTCGGGTTTGTAAGCTGCTCTACACCACATACATTCGCCCAATTCTGGAACATGCTGGTCCGGTGTGGTGTCCATATCTGATCAGGGATCAAAACCTCCTAGAGTCGGTTCAGCGTCGTGTGACGAGACTACCATACGGCAGGCAGCGTCCCTCCTACGAGGAGAGACTTGATCGGTTCGGTCTGGAAACTTTTTTGTCACGACGTGCTCGTGGTGACCTGATTGTCACATATCGCGCATTGCATGGTTCATTTGGATGCGACCTGTCGTGCCTATTTCTCCTGAACAATAACAACCTGCGAGGACATTCTTACAAACTTTACCGCGAAACCTTTAGGTCCCCTGCTAGGGAATCTTTTCTTAGCAACCGCATATTTTCGCTGTGGAACTCCCTGCCGGACAGTGTTGTGTGTGCTCCGTCAGTTAACTCGTTCAAGAACCGCTTTGATGACTTCGTTGCTCGTCCTTGATATGTGAAGTGATCTCATCGCGTCATTGATTCACATTTGTTTATATTTTGTTAGTACTTCTGTATCTTTTTTTCTCTTTTTTCAGGATGATATCTGTTTTTTTTACGGGACTCTTTTACTTAAGAATTGAAATTTTTGTTTTGTATTTAATCACACTCTTGCTGTTTTTTGTTTTTGAGATTTATAGGCTGTAGCCTCTTCTCTTATTTGTGAAATAATAATAATAATAATAATAATAATAAAAACCTCGGATCAAGTCCGGTCTTTCTCGACTGGTGACCCTTGTCTAGAAGCTTACTCACGACAGCTAACTTGATTCAAAATAGTTTTGAAGTTTAATAAGGTGATTTGAAAAAATTAAAAATGATTTTCCCTTTATCTGAGCAAACTAATTTAGCTTCATTATTTATCTCTTCTTCGAAGAACATGATATAATATCTAGTTCACTTGAGAGATGTAATAACTGAAATTAAACGATTGTTATGATGTTTTGATGATAGGTCAACAACGAACATGACAATGAAAACTTATATAAAATAAACTCCAAAATAATATTATAAGGAGTTCAATCATCACCACAAACATAAATTAGAAGTTATCAAAACACTCGTAGAAAGTGCCCGACGATTATGCGAGCCGAAATTTCTGGAGGATGAACTTGAACATTAACAGCATGGATTCATCTCCAATGGCTATAATGCCAAAAAATTCAGAGGGCAATAACACATTACAAATCATATCTAACGGAAGAGCCATCTTACCATACATCCCCAATTTCACAGATAGAATTGGTAAAATACTGAAAAGACAATATCGAGACCGTTTGGGCAAATGATCAAAACAACCAAAGACAAAGTCGACACACTCTTACAAGCTGATATTTACAGGATACCGTATGACCTCGGCAAATTCTATAGTGGCACAACAAAGTGAATTATTAATAGGAGAATGAAGGAGAACGAACGATGCTGCCGACTGAATCAGACAGAAAAATCCACACTAGCAGAACATGCGCTAACAGCTGGACACAACATAGATTTCTCAAAGGCAGAGATTAGACCAAAACTTACAATACCAGGCTAAACATGAAAGCCATTGAAATTCATAAACACAAAAATAACATAAGAAAAAAAGAAGATACCCCTTTCTTGCATAGCGCTCGGTTACCGTCCTTCGAAAAAACAAATTAAGCTCGGAAGACTCTTTTCATACCAGAATATCCGGTCGTGAAAAGCTCAAACTATTTTATAAAATTGTTCGATTTCTTCTAATGATAAACTCTCTACTCAACTCTCTGTATTAAAACAATTTGTTTATGCAGGGTGATTCATAACTATTGAAACATAGGCTAAGGGCAGATTGTTTGGACCGAAATACGGCGATAGTATCAAATATATCCCAATGAAATGTTGCTGTGGAAAAAGATAGAGGGCGTTAAAGTTGAATTTTTTTTCTTTTTCCGCTTTTAATTTCACTGCTGATAAATTTCACGGCTAACTGTATAAGGGGAAAAAATAATATTATCATTAACAGTTGTTTATTGCCTATGCAATTAGCCATCGACCAAGGGTCCTTAAGCCTAAAAGAATAATATTTTCTTCTAAGTTCGAAGGTCCTTTATTAGAAGAATTAGAAAAGGCATTGAAGTTGGAGGAGGCCACGTAGAACATTTAATTTAAGTTTATTCTTTTTATGTTACATTGTTTCTAATTATGCTTCATCGTCAAAATGAACAAATAGAATGAATGAATCGTTACTTCAAGTCCCCTTCCCTTGCTCTGAACTGTTCAATTGTGTTTGTCTCAAAAACAAATGAAAAAATATACTGTGGAATTATAAGCAAAAAACGAAAAAACTTTTACGCCTCCTATCTTCTTACACAGCAATATATATATATATATATATATATATATATATATATATATATATATATATATATATATAACTGCAGACTGATCAATTCCCATACCCCTTAAAACCTGTCTTATTATTAAAATTCTGGGAGTTACCACCATATATATATATATATATATATATATATATATATATATGTAAGTCTCGGAATCAGAGATCTTAAAGATGGAAATCAGACAATGATTGATGCAGAAAAAACTGTAATAAACGAAATATTATTCTGAAGTACATATTCAAAAGGGTTTATAATTAAAACACATACCTGATTCAATACAATTGTCGAATCAATCAACTTAATTAACAATTTCACAATTATAACAGCTTTACTCGTTTTGAACATATGACATATGTCTCATAGACATTTATCAACGGAAGTAGAATAAGTTTGACGCAGTTTTCAAACTTACATCCCCCTTTTTGGCAAGGATGTTTCTCACCCCTTGTATGGGACTAACTTACTTGCATGATATAAGCTATCGCTCTTTCTGGATCTACTAGCAATACCATAAATTACATCTGAAATTTTTTTCTTGATTTTGAATGGTCCTATTCTGATAGTATCTAGTTTATCTCTGGTCATTTTGTTCTTGTTCTGAACATATACTAAATCTCCTACTTTATATTCTATTTTTCTTGTATTCTCATCATAAATTTTTTTATTTTGTTCATGTATTTTCTTTGAATTTTCATATGCTATTTTCTTATTAATTTACCAATTCCTTTCATTGTTTTTCTCTAATGATTCAGGTAGAATAGAACTTTCTTTTCCGGTTAATAAGTAATTCGGAGTGTAACCAGTAGAACTGTGGATTGTGTTATTATAATCATTTATACATTCCTCTGCTACTACTGGCCATGATTTATTTCTATTTTCAAAAATCTTGCACCTCATTCTATTGACTAACGTTTGATTTGTTCTTTCATTTAGACCGTTGGAAAATGCACAGTCGCTTGCTGTAAATATCAAATTAATTCCTTGATCATTAACATAATTCTTAAATTGTGTAGAATTTATGCCAGAGTATTGGTCTGTTAGTATTGTTTTAATTTTCCCATGTTGTTCTACTTTTTTAACTAAATTTATGAAATCCTTAGCAACTTGAGTTTTTGATGTGCTTATGAAAGCGAATCTCGTGAAATGATCAACTATTAAATGCATATATTTTTTTGTGCTTTTTCCTTTTAAACCTCCTATTGTATCCAATGAAACTATTTCAAAAGATTCCTTTGCCGGACCTAATTGAGACAAAGGTGCTCTGAAACAACCAATTCTAGTTTTATTTTTTTTACAAACTTCACAAGCACGACATGTCATCTTGATATGTTTATACATGTTTTTAAAATAGAATTTATGACATATAATAAGAATTAATTGTTTGGTTCCAATATGTCCCTGTTCATTGTGTACTTTTTGCACCAGAGATTTTCCAAAGTCTTCTGTTAACCATACCTTTTCTCTGTTATTTAGAGTTTTATATATGATATCATTTTTAATATTGCACTTGTCATCTAGTTGTAAACTTCTTTGGTTATTTTTTATATCCTGCAGTTGTAAAGAATTAATTGTTCTGATTATTGAATTTTCATCACATTCTCTTCTTGGTTCTAGAACAGGATTCCTAGATAAGCAATCTGCTTCTAGATTGTCTGTTCCTGGATTATATACTATGTCAAATTCAAATTGTGATATATAATTTATTATGTGAATTAGTTCTGGATCTTTACTTTTCTTAATATTAAAATTTTCTAAGGGTTTGTGATCTGTGAATATAACGAATTTTTTTCCTATTAAATAATATTGCCAATATAATATAGCTTCTTTGATCGCTAAACATTCAATATATATTGCTTTTTTTGCTTTTTGGGAGTCATTTAATTTTCTTGAGAAGAAAAATACTGGTTTCAACACCTCATTTTCTTGAGGTCGTTTTAATACTGCTCCAACTCCCTCCATACTGGCATCAGTTAATATATAGATTGGGGCTTCTGGATCAAATATAGCCAGAGCTGGACCAGCGCATAAATATTCTATTACTTTCTGAAAACTTTTCTGACATTTTTCTGACCAGTTGAACTCTATGTTCTTTCTTAATAAATTATATAGGGGTTCTAGCATTATAGCATGATTTGGTATATATTCTACATAGAAATTTATTTTTCCTAAAAATTGTCTAACATTTTTTTTTGTTTGTGGTACTGGAAATTCTTTAATGGCAATCAGGTTATCGTTCATTGGTTTTATATAGTTATCACATATTTCATGGCCTAGGTAAATTACTTTGTTACTGGCAAATACACATTTTGACAAATTTAATTTAAAACCCTCTTCTTGAAGTGCTTGCAAAGTTAATTCTACATGTTTTAAATGATCTTCATAATTTTCTGAGTGAATGAGAATATCATCAATATAGTTCACAGCAAATTCTTCTAGCTTATTCTTTCTTAAAACACTGGATAATGTTCTCTGAAAAATTGCGGGTGAGGTCTTCAAACCGAATGGCAAACATTTCCATTGCCAATGGCCTTGATGGGTTACAAAAGCTAATTTGTACTTGTCCTTTTCTCGTACTGGTATCGACCAAAACGCCGAGTTCACGTCCAGTTTTGTGAACCATTTACAATTTCTAGCACGTACTTTTAAATCGTCAATCCTAGGGAACGGTTGACTTTCAGGAACAAGTATTTTGTTTAAATCTGTAAAGTCTATACACAAGCGAGATTTTTTCCCATCTTCTTTTTTATAAACCATTGTCACTGGAGCTGCATAAGGACTGCATGACTCTTCGATCAAATCAGCTTTTAATAATTCTTTTATTTGCTTTTCTATTTCAATTTTATCTTGAAATGAGCATCTGTATGGTTTCCTTGAAATGTATTTATTCTCTTTCAATTTTATAGTTGCCTCGTACCCCTTTATTATTCCGATATCAAATTTTGTTTTCGCAAATATATTATCAAACTTTTGCAAAATTATTTGTATATTATTAGGCAATTTTTTATTATTCGGTAGTTCATTCAAATTTACTTGTTTATCTTTTTCTATTTTACCTTTTTGTGTAATTTTTAAATTCTCATTTTGACATAGCCTAAATTTTTTTATTAAATCCAATCCTAGTAATAAATCTTCTTTGAAAGTCTTGTTTTTGATTATGAAAAATGAAAAATTACTTTCTATACTACAAATTTTTATTTTAAGTGTAACAGTGCCTTCAGCTTTGGCTATTCCTGCTACTCCTTTTATATTCTCCTTCCCACTTATTATACTTTTCAACATATTCATATTGTTTAAAAATTCATAATTTACTAGTGAAATGTTAGACCCTGAGTCGTATAGACCCACAGCAGGTTTATCATTCACTAATACATGTAATCTAATAAGGGGGAGAACTATTCGTTTTTTGCCTCTTCTGAATTTGCTATAGCATTTTCCAAATCTACATTATTTACTACTTTAATATTATTATTCTTCTTGTAACCTGATTTTTGTTCTTTTAATCTGCACATATTTTCAGGGTGGAATCTATTAGGAAATCCTAACTTTTCACAGTTTGAACATGGTTTATGTAAATTTGAAGTTTTATTGTTTTCTTTTTTTTTATCATTAAGGTGACCAAATTGTTTTAATTTCGCCATCAAATCATCTATTGTTCCCAATGTTTTTCTCTCTATTCTACTTTGTATAAAATTTGGCAAACAGATAACAATTAAGTTGATTTGAGAATTCAACGAAATGTCTTCGTTTACTTCCATTAATAAATTTCTTTTCTTAAGTGCAAAATCCAACAATGATCCATTCAAATACTTAAAATTATATGCATATGCTATGTCAGTCCAGGACTGTACTGAGAAAGTGTCTATGAAGGAATTATTCCATAAATCCCAATCGTTTAAACTATTTTCTTTTAAACAAACATTGAACCAATTTACAGCAGAATCTGTTAAAAATAACCTCAAAGTTTCTCCATATTTATCTTGTGAGATTCCCACTCTAGTACACTCCTGAACAAACAATTTTATCCAATTACTGGCTTTAAAATTATTCCCATTAAATTTTTTTATGATCATATCCTTTGATAACGATCTGGTAGATTTTTCTAGAATACCTGACTCGGTTGATTTTTCTAAGATTGATACCTCTTCTAAATATTCCTCGTTGAATACAATATTTCCCTCTCCATCCATGTAAATACCTTGTAATTCTGCATTCAGAGTGATCATCACGTTACGGAATTTATTTCTTATTTTCAGACTTTTCACAACATTTTTGACAATATCATTATCAAAAAGTTGCTTATGATGTGTGCTGCTCTGTTTATCTTTGGGAAATTGAAAAATTTCCGGTTGATTCAGAAGTTGTATAGTTTTCACCTTCACTATAGTGTGCTTGGCATCATAACCAGCTTCGGATGCAAATCGGAATTTAGCTTTGTTCTCCATTGTATTGAATTGTAAGTCTCGGAATCAGAGATCTTAAAGGTGGAAATCAGACAATGATTGATGCAGAAAAAACTGTAATAAACGAAATATTATTCTGAAGTACATATTCAAAAGGGTTTATAATTAAAACACATACCTGATTCAATACAATTGTCGAATCAATCAACTTAATTAACAATTTCACAATTATAACAGCTTTACTCGTTTTGAACATATGACATATGTCTCATAGACATTTATCAACGGAAGTAGAATAAGTTTGACGCAGTTTTCAAACTTACATATATATATATATATATATATATATATATATATATATATATATATATATATTCTTTTGAATAAGAGAACTAAAATAATACAATAAATGTTGAAACAAAAAGAACCTAAGCTGAGCAATATTTTATTGAGGCATATCTGATCCTATCGCCATATTGTGGTCCAAAAATCTTCTCTTAGCTTATGTCCCAATAGTAATGAATTACCTTGTATAATCGAAAGATATCAAAATGCAGATAGACGGCTAGCTTGAATGAAGTTTCCCCTCATTTTGCAATGTACTCATGCTCATCCGCAAAACCTGTATTTGACTTGAATAAAAAAAACCGTATTTAAATGTAAGATCCCTTATTTCAATTTTCGAAATATCCTCGGTTGAACAGCATCTCACAACTGTCAGAAACAGTGACGGCTCGTCAGGGTAGGCAGGGTCGGCCGGGCCGACCCAAAAAATAATTATAAAAATTCAATTCATTCAAACTTATTCTGAATGACCGATTTCGATATTCAAATTCCCTCAATAGGTATATATTTCCACTTAGAACAGGAAAATATACCTAACTTCGATTAAACGCGACTTGCATAGTCGATTCTCTCATCTTTCAATTATACTACGCTGGAAGCTGGAACTACCCCGGTGCGGCCTGCCGTACTAGGCACGCTATGTTACAGATAGACACGACGAAAGCAGAACGGAACAACCTCGATATTCGGTAGCAATATATATACGTAGACAAGGTCGGCCCAGTCTCTACGGCCGTGCTTGCCTCCCTGCTAGAGCGTCAATCGGGCGATATTCTTTATGTTTATTCCAAATTTCAAATGAAAGACTAATTGAAATATATTATATCTATTTCAGAAAAGAGGGTTGTTATACCGTTTGAGGGTACTTTATTGATTCATGAAAATATAATTTATTCCTAACTCTCAATAAATAACACCCCGATTTCAAAAGTTCTGAAATAAATGCGGATTCATGCCAGGCTCGGCCAGCCGCATTACCTATCCCTGAGTCCAGAGTGTGGAATTAGACTTGCATCGTAGAGTGAAATCGGGTGAGTCGGGTGTATTTAAAACTGAGAGGGTGTAGTGTACACTTGTTTTCTTTGGCAATCAAATTACGAATTTATTAGATTGTTGAATTAAACTCAAATGAGTGATAGCGAATGTAAGGAAAGTATTATCAAATAGCGGCGACTTGGTAAGTTTTTTACTAGAGAACAAGTTTCTCGCATTTTCATACGACGAAAAAAAATTCGTGAAGGAGTTACCAATTCCTAGACCTTCTATGTCAAATCTGGTTCAGCGTACAACGAGTCATAATCGCGCCGTTTCAAAAACTATTTATGAAAAATTCATTTGGTTAACCGGTAGCGAAACTCGAAATGAACTTTTCTGTTGGTACTGCCTTCTATTTTCTGATCAAAAGAGCCCTTTCTGTTCGACTGGATACGATAACTTGAAGGACATTCATCGCGCTTCGGGTAAACATGAAATGTCCAAAGAGCATATTCATTCGTCTCTAAAATTTAAGTTGTTTGGAAAACAAAATATTTTGAATAGCTTGGACAGTGCACATCGCGAATTCATAAAGAGTTTCCACGATAAGGTTTGGGAAAATCGTAAAATGATGAAGCATTTGTTAAATATGATCATTTTCTTATCGACAAATTTAGAGTAAACGATGAAAGTGTTGATTCCGACAATCAGGGGAACTTCAAGGAGCTCGCTAAATCCGCCGCGACCTTAGACGAAGATTTCAAAAAGTTCATTGATTCTTTCGTGTCCTCCGTATTTTGTGGTTTGTCAAAAACAATACAAAACGATTTAATTGATTCGGTGACCAAAATTTTGAGAGAGAAAATTCATGACGAAATAAAAAGTGCATCGTGCTTTTCTTGGGAAATAGACGAAACAACAGATATAAGATGTTTTTCTCAGATGTCCGTTATTTTCCGCTTCGTTCGTGACGGTAAAATATCGGAACGGTTTTGGGGTTTCTTCGACGTCAATAAGGGTCGAACCGCAAATGATATTTTCAATACCTTGTTGGATAATTTCAATCATTTTAATATTGCGACTAAATTGGTAGGAAAAACCGGCCGGATCGCGAATAAAAACAATTGCTCTTCGAGCATTTTCACGCACTGTTATGCACATAAATTAAATTTAGTTTTGCAAGACTCTACGAAGAAAATCAATGAATGTCGCGTGTTTTTTTCGAATTTTTCCGGATTTTCATCTTTTTTCACTAAATCTCCTGAACGTACTAATATTTTAGACGAAATTTGTAGGAAAAGATTACCCTCTAGCTCGGAAACTCGTTAGAATTTCAAAACTCGCGCTGTAAAAACGATATTTGATAAGCGGGAAAATTTAATTGAAGTTTTTGATTATATTAATGAGAATCTGGACGAATGGGATGATATTTCGATACGTGACGCTATCGGTCTGAAGAAAATTTCGTTGATCGATAATTATAAAAATTTATTCGATAAAGATCAACTGAAACGGGAATAACAGATTTTGTACTCGGACAAAGCTATCTTCGGCAATTCAAATACGTTGAATGGTGTGACGGAATTCATTTTCGCGAATAATATTGTTTCCGATGTTCCTGAATTATATAAGTTGTTTTGTATGATTTTGTCCCTTCCACCAACATCCGCATCCGTAGAAAGTTTTTCAGCGCTCAAAAGAATAAAATCTTTTAGTAGAAACACGATTTCGCAAAACCGTTTAAATAACCTCGCACTACTGTCAATCGAAAGAGGTTTAGTTAAACAGCTAGCAAGGGGGAATATTTTTTTTGATAAAGTCATTGACGACTTCGCGATTAATTGATTTAATTTATATAAATGAATGAAGGATACCTGCACAATATTTTTTTGTTGTCTGTTATTTATTTGATGAATTTTGTATACCTATAAATAATTTGTTTTGTTTCTTATATCCTTTACTTTTATTTTATATTCATATATTTATGAGGACTGTTTTCCATATCTTGTAATATTCTATCTTTTTTTCCCAGAGTTTATTTTTATTTTCATTTTTTATTCATTTGAGAATTTTTTCTATTGGGTTTCTTATACCCAATACTTCCATTTTATATTTATTTCTTCATAATCAATGTTTTCCTTTGTTTGTTACATATTTTAATAACTTTTCAATGTTCATAATTGCATCTTTTATCATTTCTGTTTTTTTCCGAGAGTTTATTTTCATTTTCAGTTTTCATTTGGCTTATAATTGGGCTATTATAGGCGAGGTTTCTCAATAAAATCAAAAAACCATATTCATATTAATATGAATCTGGCCGACCCACACATAAAGAGCACGAGCCGTCACTGGTCAGAAACGAGGAAATGACATTATAAAATTGTTAAGAAATAAACCATTTCGATTGCTCAAATATCCGACTAACGTTCAGGGATATTCTATTCATTTTAATATTCTTCAATAAAGTTATGCTTGTTTTTGTGTTTTTATATTTCTCTTATATTTTTTGGCCTCTGCAGTCCATCTTCAGCAAAAAGCCCTCAGCAATGGCCTATCAGCCACCCTGACCAGAGCGGGCCTCAGCCTGATCAAAATCAGTAGATGAAATGGCTGAATTAACCTCATACGGCGATCAAATCTAGTCACTTTTTCAATTGCAGAAACACTAGAGTCCGAATAAAAACAAAACAAAATTTAAACAGTATTTGGTAATTTAACTGAAACACAAAAACGACTGAATTATTGTTTCCCTCAACACGATATCAAATATTCAATGCAACTGATGAAATATTACCAACATCTTTTCAATTTCTTACAGCTATCCGAGATAACTTCAATGAAGAATTTTCACACTTTTTTATTCCGATATTCCCATTTTCCGTAAAAAATAAAAAAACTGCGTGCAAAAATATTTGAATAGGTCGAATAGCTTCCGAGATACTCGGCTAAGCTTCCAGTTTGGTGATGAACGCGTGTGACGTTACACCACAAAGTTCATTCAATACGTAGCTCGTGATCGTAGAGTTCACAAGAGATTACCTTCCGAAATGTCTAATTCAAGAACGGAATAGTCGTATAACAATAAACAAGAGACATGAACCTGTACGTGATTTTCAATAGAATACAAAGCAAAATAACAACAGCCTTTGTTCAAAACTTGAATCCATCATTTCAAAAACTTATATGGGTTATCAATAACCGTCTTTGCAACAGAATTAATAAGATTGATATAATAATATTTGATAGCAAACACCAGTTTGTGGCCGGATTCAGTAGAACGAGCGGGGCCATTGTAGTGTGACGTCACACATCGGCTACCCGTACCGAGGATATGTTCTTTCGTCTAAAAGCTTCGTGCTCATGATGGTTTATTGATAATTCATGGCACCGTTCGGAATCGACTTAATAGTTTTTGATATTTACAGTCGTTAATTTTCAAATGAAAACTATCATTCATTTCTGATCATGTCTTTAATTAAGCAAGACAAGCCCTGTTGAAAATCACCACCTGACGACAATTAATATATGCAATAACAATCAAAGTCTTAGCACTTCATCATCAATTAAATCCCCGCATATACCCGGTAGAGTATTACAATTACCATACAATAGAATTTCAAAGTGTTACTGTTCATTTAAGTGTAATTGCTCCCTACGTAAAATCAAGCCATAAAATTCTCCAATGCGCAACAATGCAATTCTCGGTGACCTTAACCGTGTATGTTGCTGCATTGATTCGTTAATATAACTACCGTGATTTTATAACTTTGTGCAGCCATAGCAATTCCAATCACATTTCAATCGTTCCTAATAAGGTGTACATAAAATTGAATTATTTCATCACCTCATCAAATCAGGTCAATTAGGATTCCAAGAAGTACTGTGCACTTCAGAATGTTTTTGAATTGAGTCCTTTCTGGTTGGGAGAATGCGAAGTTGTATACCTAGATCCAGTGGTGGCCTTAGGGGGTGGCAATTGCCCGAAGTCTCGCTCTTGATTTAGATCCCTTATTATTTATAAAGGTTTGAAAATAATGTTAATTAGAAAAAAGTAAGTTAACCAATACATTCATTCAGAACAAAATTGAAGAAACCATTTTGTAGTTTTTGAGTATTGCACTTTGTTGGAACGTCCGAATGGGTAATTGAGGCACCAGATGTCCGATCCATCAGATCGGTAGGTAGAAAAGAATTCACACAACACAATTAGGGTGAAAATTATCTAAGTATTTAGATACAAAGTTTACTTATTCCAAATGTTGGAACCTCATAAAATATTTATAGCCCTGGTGACCGTTCTTTGGCAGTCCCTTTGAAATATTCGTTGAATCTTCTTATGAAAGAATTCAGTTCATTGTAGAGAATTACGGAAGGAGTAGAGCGAAATCTGTTTTTTTTTTCAAACCTAGTCATAAGAAAAATATTGGGTTTAGTTTTGTTATATTCTATTTTTTGTGATGGAAAATTTCCATTGTTTTTGGTTCTTCATTTACATTTAGAGTTCATATTCACATTTTTCGAATAACTTAAAATCTTCTTGTCATTGAATTGAGAAATTAATTCAATTCGTTAGCTTTTCAAGCCGTTCTTTTCAGTGTGGCTCTTGTAAGTATAAATTCAGTATATCGGAAACTCAAAAGTATCCAAGTTGCACAACACTACCACGAACTGTTCTGAGCTTTCATAGTACTTTCATCATTTATTATCACCATCTGTGGGAATTCCACTACCCGTCTCTTTTTCAACCCCCGCTGTAGATCCAAAGTCTAAGACTTGTGATTCAGTTGGTTTGGTTCATTAGAACGGAATGAACAAACGGGTCATTTTCATAGTGAAGAACCGAAAAAGTGTGAAAAAACTGTATGTTACTTAAAAATTATTCCTGACATTCTGTGCAATAAGATTTTCGAAATGAGTTCGCGTGCTCAGATGCCGGTAGAAAATTCGAGTCGGGTAGTTCAAAAAGGAAACGAGCAATCAAAAGAACGCTTGACAGGCGCTGGATGATTTATTCGCAAACAAAGTTTTTCTAGGCTTAAAATCATAACAACATATTCAAGGAATTCGATGACACAAGATCGGCTTTCAGCCCTTGCTATTCTATCAATAGAAAATGACGTAGCTCATTCGATCGATTATGATACTTCAATCAAAGATTTCAGTGCTAGGAAAAGCCGCAAACATGAATTTTAAATTTATCATTTTTGTGTTTGTTAATTTTGTAAATCTTCCGAAGTTATATTATATTTATATGTTATATTATATTATTATCTTTTAATTAAAAGTAAAATTTCATATCTTCATAAAATATGACAATATCCTATACAGAACAACCGGACTTACTTTCGCATCACATACTTTTCACGAAGGAAAAAGGGCCTCGCGAAGACTTCCCGCCCGGGGCCTCGCAATGGCTAAGGCCGCCCCTGCCTAGATCGAAAATCTTTATGAATTCTCATTTTATTTGGCCATGGGTTCCGCTTATTATTCTGTGATATATAGGCGGTATTCACAATTGATGCTTTTTTAACAGCTAGAAGAACTCTTCTAAAACTTTGAATCTTAGAGCCCAAGCCAAATTGTATTATATATTCATAAAAACACACGATGTTTATGAGAAACAATGAAAAACGATGTGACAGATGGCTTTTTAAATACTATTTCACAACGCTTTTTGCGATTCTATGTTGTAATCCTTAAGGTGGGCAAAAGCTAACCCCTATAAAAGGTAGTATCTTACAAGGGGCTTAGACAAGAAATCTTTCTTTTATTAGCATCCTTTTTCATTCATCAGTAAAGAAACTCCTTTATAGAGGAAACAGGATAACTACCTGATCGAGAATTATGAAAATATTCTTTATATTCAATCATGACCAAGTATGAAAGTGCAAATGAATTAATTCTATGCGCAACTAACAATTAGAATGGCTCACTCAACAATTAACAAGACCACCATTAACTCTAGCGGTTAACAAGCTTCGTCATGCTTTGCTTCGATGATCAGCCAACCTGCCATTGGCTAGTTGAAAAGTTTTGTAATCAAATTCGATCAATTGATTTTACTGATTATTGCAAAATTTTTTCACCTTGATTTCTTAATATTAATCGAACTATTAAAATCTGAGAGATATTTCTCAGAAACATTCTCGTAAAGGATCAAAAACGTCATGTCGCGAATTCTTTAGTAGAAATTAGGAAATATACTAGGAACAATCGATTCATAGATTTGAATATTCAATCCCAACTATTCTTGTTCCTAAGCGTAGAACAATAATCAAACATTTTCCTCTATAAACTTGTTTAATTTTACTTACATGAAAATATCTGAAATGTATCATAAAGACATCAAGCATGTAAATAACTTTTTAAAAAAACCAGATCATCAATGATTTCGAAATATTTTAAATCGATAATGGGTCAGTTACACGAAATCCATTATAATTTAACGATTAATTTTAATAGGAATCATGCATTGAACGTGATATTCCATAGACGTTAGTTATTAATACGTATAAATATATCAAATCTTGTCAACAGAAGCCTCGGCATACGAAATTTCATGATTTCATTCACTTCTTCACTAAGAATCTGTGGGCCACCGTATATAGGCCAGTCAATGAAGCCTCTTAATCTCAAGTAATTACTAATAACGTAATTTTTTGATATTTTGTTAGGGACGGTGAAATTTTCCAACCCTCTCGGGTGGATGCTAAGGTTTAAAACAAAGATTATAAAGTTAGAAAGGTAGAAAACGCCCCTATATTTTTAGTACTATAATCCGACTACGATTTTTGGCTAGTTTCTTACCTTTGACATCTAGATGGCGCTGAAAACAATATTCAGTACAGAAAACTATTTTAATAGGCACGAATTTCGAATTATACTTCTCATAAATTTCCATTATTGATTACTCTTTGTTGAGCTTTTGAAGAAACACCCTGATCAACAAAACGAAAGCAGGGCTCAACTTTTCGATCAGGATGATATTTTCCATCTACAATCTTTACTCAATCAATCCTCCTTATGACTTCAAATCAGAAAAAACTAAAGTTATGAAGTTAAAAGTAAGTATATTCTGTAATGGAATTGCAGCTTCACTTCTGTTGTTACTTATAGTGTTATCTTCTGCTAGTTTTTCTAATAATTCAACTGGTTATATTGTGGCGCTCCATTGTGTTCCAGATTCACGTTTAACAGTTTTTTTCGTAGTATTTTTTTAGTTTTTCCATCTCAAGGTCGAATGTCAGAAAAAAAAATATATTTTTTATTGTTCCAAAATTTTTCACAACGATTGAGTGTTTTTGAGTTGAAGAACTGCTTATTGATCGATCAAGTTTTTTCGTTTTGCGAATCATGATGCTCCCCCACCCTCGCTACTCCACTGTTTATCATTTCATAATGTATTTTCATTGCCACCGACTGTTGTATTGTACTCTTAAAATGTTTAATAGCTAATGGTGTGTAATCAGGCAAGCACCCGCAGCTGCTTTTCCAGGAAATTAATGTAATAAGCTTATCAGCGCATATTGAATGTCAGCTTCAACTTCACAACCTATCAAGATTTTACTGAGGAAAATCCATATGTTTCTATATTCGAGGGCATATCGAGAAGCAACTTCCTCAATGGCCTCTATCGGCAAGAACGATCAGGGGACTGAACCCCTCAACTATCAATTTCAGAATATGATATTAATGGCATTCGATACATGGGCGATCAACACACATGGCGAAGCCTAGCGATAGCACAATATTTGATGGGATATCGTATTTGTGAATGAGAATATCACGGAGAATCGTTCAGTAAATATTTTCAAGAAATATAGTGTTTTAGAAAGAATTAACTCCAAGCATTCGTTTGAAGAAATCATAGGAAGAGCATCAACAATATTGACTTGAACGCAGTCAAAACGTATCAGATTTTCGAAAGGAGATGTTGCCATCTGTTGGAGGTAGAAAAAATTGTTATTAAAATTTAATTGTTGGGGACATTATTATCGAGCTTAGATTCGAAAATCGGACATACCATCGAGGAATAATCATATATTGTGAAATGGACCTATTTGAAATCTGAAAATTTGGATCATGTTATTGTTTGATATTATCTACCGCCTCTTGAAGCCAGACCACTTCCAGTTATACAGGGAGTGACAAAAAAATTAAATTTTTTTTTCTGTTTGATCTATACAATTATGAATACATTCTTATTCAAATCGTTGCGTTCGTCGAAATACTTTCCTTAATATGGAAAAAAAAGGGAAATATGAGTATTCTGTATCATGAAATATATGGTACAATCATATTACATTATACTAAAACCCTTATTTTTTCATGATGTTCTGAGAATAGTTTCTCGTCATATGTTCAGAGTTTGTGTGGTCTGGCTTTCTACCCTAAAATTGGGTGATATTACGTGTTTCCAATATTCCTTGAATTTTCACCTTCACGACAAAAGTCAGATGACCAAAATTCCTTTCGATTTGACATCTTCCTATCCTTCAGAAGTATCATAATGGATAGGGAAATTATTAAGATTCGTGGAACATTACCAAAGCTCCTGAATGCATCAAAAATTGTCGTCTTGAATTTGTTGCCGAATACATCCAAGGAAAAATATGAATACTCATGCGAACGTCTCATGGAATACTGCCAAGAAAAATGAAAGACTGAAAATGCAATTACTGAAACCACTCGTATTTGTCTAAATTATGATGAAATTACTTCATGCTGAAAGCTACACTCACTACAGAAGAGTATGTTGATCATTTAGAATATTAATAATCACATGCTCTTTCTCTTGAAACTCAGGAATGATGAATATTGACTGAAGATTCAAGAACGATTCCTAAATCATGTCAATAAATGGGCGAAAGCGGAGATGTCATAGTAGGCCATGACGACAGTTTGGATGCACGGAATGTAATAAAAAGATCTGAAATTTTCGTGATATACATTTTTCACATATCGTCAGGAATAAGTTGAAAATTTCAAATAATTCGGTAGTTAGTTTTTCAGTTTTATCTTTCACGAAAATAATTTTTCATGATTTTGAGTGAAGGCCTACCTCTTCCTGTCTCAGTCACACTGAATTCTTTTTTATTTTAAATATTTATTCGACCAAATTGTGATTTCATATTGGAAAAGGCGAATTTTCAATGAAAATTTTTACAATTGTTTTTTTAAGTCGGTGGTTTATTCTTGTTTGTATAAATATCTTTTTTCTGATTGAATAGAAAACTTTTCATTTTCGGCAGTAGTGAAACTGTATGGGATTGCCGAAAAAATTTTTGAAATGCAGAGTTTGCACTCTGAGTATTCAAAAAACAAAACAGTGTGCTATTTTGGTTTGTAAAAATCTCTTCTTTCTAATATGAGAAAACGTAAATTTTTCTGCAGCAGTGAATCTGTATAGGATTGCCGAAAAATGCACAGAGTTTGCCCTTTGAGTATTCAAATAACCTTACATTCCTTGTTACATTGACAAAATTATCCGTAAAGGGAAAAACATGCATAAATACTTTCCATGAATATGAAATAAGAGATTTGTAACGAATTTCATCCAGAAAATGTGATTGCTGTTTCTTCTTTAGTCTATCATTGAAAATCTTACTTTACATTTTTCTTCTTGATGACATTTCTTCATTGCTAAATTCGTCGAACCTTCCCAATTGTAGAATGATGTTGAAAAGATTTTAATTGTCTAATTATCTAATTTGAAAAAAATTCTATTTATGCCTGCAAATCATCACTGTATTTTCAAATTGAAGCTTTTTATCTTATGAAAAAGAATCAATGATGCGAATCGCCAAAGTATTATTGGATTTCATTTCAACAAACCCATAACAATGGAACCTGATGCTATCTCCCATAACATTGAAACTACTTCCTTCTATTGACCATTATCTGGGCCCAAATCGGACATGGAATATTAATATTCAAATCGAATAAAACACACACTGAATTTCTGGATTATTGTTAGGTATTCATTCATAATGAATCCGTGACTCGAATACTTACCTATCTTCGAGTGAAAGGAAACCGCTGCTGAATAAAACAGAGGAAATAATTACTGCAAACTAATGACACACGAAAGATATTCATTGAACATGCACAATAGCAGACCGTCTAGAAGATATCCGGACGCAGCGTGGTTTGTGGTGAACAATAAATCACGAGTTGGGATGAAGAGGTGTGCGAGGAATCGCTCATTAAAGTAACAGGACTCAAGACAGAAATCCCAGAAGAGCGGGTTATTCGATGGTTTCTGACCTTGGTGGATTCTGGGAAGCGATCATTTACGGAAGTAGCGATGAAGTGTTTATGCATTGTTCTCACTTGCAAGTTTATTAGAGGATATTCTTGTGGAAGCGTCCACAGATAGCACAACAAACAGATAAAATTACTCGATAAAAACTAGTTCTGAACCGATTCGCGCATGACGTCACGCGGTGACAATTCTTCCCAGGATTTTTTGAGAAAAGAAGATTTCATGAGAAAACAAAGACATCATCATTTGGGTACCAAATACACTCCCCGTCAATAAATTCCGGACATCCAAAATTTCTGTCAAATTCAACACCCTGTGTCTTTTTTCGTTGTTATCCGATTTTGTTGAAATTTTCACCAGCTATAGTATTGGTCTTGTAATATCAACCTGAAATTTACTTTGCGGAAATACAATAAGTTCATCCGTTATACAGGGTGAAAAAAAACCTTGTTTAATATCCTCTATTTCTGAACACACTGTGTTGAATTTGTGGCGGAAAATTCAATATCATTCAGTTTTAATTTGAATTGTGACCCTTTCTTAACACTTTTTCGAGTTTCGTCAGTACCCGCTTTGAAAAAAAGATACATACATATCAAAGAAAGTGTTGCATTTTTTCCATTTCAATCACAATTTAAAACCCTACAATACCTCATCGGCTAACAAACATAAACAAACATCTGTAAATTAATAGCATCTCTTTCCACTTCGCTTCCCCATTTCATATCATACGACGTGGCATACTTTCAATGCATTCCCGTTCTTCAAGAAGGGCTGTTCGTAAATCACACGTGTACCTAGCATATCATATACATGTTCAATTCGATTTAAATCTGGACTCTGGCTGGCCACACCAATCGTTGAATGTTCGCCCCTTCAAGGTATTCGGTTACAACCCATGCAACGCGAGGGCTAGCATTGTCCTGCATTAACAGAAATTGTTAGTACAAAATTCCCCCAAAAGAAATTCGGAACTGCATTGAAATTATGCCACGTCGTCTGGTAGAAGTGATGAGAAAGCGAGATGGATATACACGCAATTAATTTTCAGATGTTTGTTTATGATAAGGTATTGTAATGTTTTCAATTGTTATGAAAATTGAAAAAATGCAATACTTTCTTTGAAAATGTGCATCTTATTTTTGAAAGCAGATACTGACGTAAATCAAAAAACATCTTGTCCAGAAAGGGTCATACTTCCAATTAAATTTTAATGATATCAAATTCAGAAATGGAGGGTATTAAACAAGGTTGTGTTTCACCCTGTATACCGGATAAAAAAACAAGTATTTTCGCAAATTCCAGGTTAATATAACAAGACCCAAATCAATACCTGTGGAAAATCTCAACAAAATCGAAGAATTACGAAAAACGATACAGGGTGTTGAATTTGACAAAAATTTTGCCTCTCTGGAATATATGGAGGGAGAGTATATTTGGAACGACTAGCTGAAGGTGCAGTTGGAAGGCAGCATAATATTTTGAATAGCACTGGATGATATCCAAGCAACAGTTTCAAAACGCACAATTGTTCCCGGGTACAATTGAGACACTATGTCACTAAGACTGTCTTGAAACATAGATGAATTCAAAATAGTAATCATCGAAATGGATACCATTTTCAATTCCCAGGCTTAGAGATCTTTTATCATGAGGTTGGAGAAATGATATTAGTCACAAAAAGAATTGGGCGTTTCCATCACTTTGAGAAACTAGCAAGCGGGCCCTGAATAGAGCCACTGCTAAAATCTCATTCAGTGAAAGAGGAAGTACAGATTTCTTTTTTTGCATTTAATTTGAGATGTGAAACTTCATTTTGACGCAATTGGATGTCACCACCTTAGTACTTTGTAATATTTTACTCATTACTTCACAACCAATTGCTATGAATTCTGAAGTTTTTTATGAAGATTTTGTCCTGAGATGTGCGGGATACTGATGAGGCCCAACAAGGCCGAAACCGGTATATCTCTCATCTCAGTGACAAAATCTAATATCATTTCCCAACCTCATGATAAAAGATCTCTGAGCCTGGGAATTGAAAATGGTATTCATTTCGATGATTACTATTTTGAATTCATCTATGTTTCAAAAATGTTCTCGATGTGCCTTCGTAAAGGCAAAGAATTTTCTTTTTATTAAAGACTGGTTAAGATCTCTTGGTCTAGACATTTATGATTTATGTTTTTAGGCAGGGTCAAAATTTCGTCATAAAAATATCACTCGATGATGACATCTTGCTTCCAATATAACTGAAAAAAGGGAAATTCTGGGAAATATAGTTTTTATTTTGTTTCAAAATTGGAAAAAAAAAGAGATAAATTTCCCTATTGTCCTGCAGACATAGTCTTTGATTTTTATTGCTACTTCACCATTAAAAACCATGAATTGTTCATCATTTCACTGTAACAAATTGGTCTTCAACCATCGGAATTAATCTCAAGAAATACGACGAGTAAAATAATTACTTCTGTAGAATCGTAAACATCTAAACATACACATAAAGTACCACAACATGTTAACCATCACTCGACATGCCATCATTACCTAGAGGTTCCCACAAGTAAGATTGGGACATATGGAAAAGTAATTCTTCAATGTCTTAAAAACGAATAAAACCAACGTGAGGTAGGTCTAATAACAGTTATATTCCCGCATATATTCAAGAGATGATTTGTTATTACAAAACACCGATGTTTTTTTCTTTCCATTGTGCCGTTCATTCGCGATTTTCTTGGGGAAAGATGAGCAAACGTAGACAAAAAGCTGGGAATGATTTCAAGATCATTACTCTTTGAACTTTGAAGCATTCGCTCATTCGTTGTTCATTAAATGAAGAACGCCGAGTTCAGCGAAAACAAGCGAAGTTGATTTGTTACGTGATTGCAGTTATGAATGCAAATTTCGTTAGGTAGAATGTTTGCGTTTCAGAGGTAGGTACAGAGAAGTTCACTCTTTGGCGTTTTACCAAACAAACTAAAAGTATCTATGGATAATTATTTCGTTTTCGATGTTAGTTCCTCTTCACAGTAGGTAATTTCCTTCATTCGAAATTAATGGTTCCTGGAAAAAGAACTCCAGTTAATTCATTTAAAATTCATCATGACGTCAGAAAATGGAAGTCAAAATTATTCTCAGACACGTACACCCCTTTTCCCGCCCATTGTCCACTCATTCGTCGTTAACCTAGAAATGATGATAATAATATAACTCATTTCGAAAATCCTACGTACATTCATGCATATACCTATATGCAATCAGAATGAAATATTCGTCGAGATAACAAAAACAAAAGATAGACAGCAGATAATAGGAACTAGATACAAAATAATATATGTAACTTCAGAATGGCAATTTATAGGTTATTTAAAAATGAGAATTTGATTTCATGTTTACTTTGCCAATGTGATTTGTCGTCTTCGAGAATTGGCTGATTTATCAGTGGAAGACATCGAAAAAACAATTAAATCAATGGTTTTACTACTTCCAAATACAAGAACGAAAGTCAATCGTTCTTTCAATATTATTGGAAAGTATGTCGACTATTTTCATAAGTAATTAGCACTGTGCCCTTCTGCCATAAAACGTCGTTTTTTCCTGGAATACATAAACAATAAATACACTGCCAATTCAGTTGGTATTAATACATTTCGGAAAGTTCCATCTATTGTTTCCGAATTTCTCAAACTGACAGAACCAAAGCAATATACTATAGACACTGTTTTCGAAGATCCTTCGCTCAGTTGCTAGCAGAATCAGGAGCAAATATTACAGATAAAAAAACATGGTGGATGGAAATCTACGACGTTAGCTGAGGACTATGTTGATCATTCCGTTGCATATAGAAATGTCATCGCTGGAAAGATTCTCCTAACCTCAACAGATTTTGGATCATCTACATCTAATATTGTACTTCTGGTTGCTACAAGTACTGATGGTGCTGAGGATTCTCATAATGTGTTGCAAATTTCCCTAACGTCACAAGGCATCAATGATATTAATTGTTTTAGTTTTACGATTGATATTAATGTTCATAAGTAATGATTGTTAAATATAGATGAAAAATTTGCAATTGCTGAATTTTACTCATCTGATTTCATCATAAGAGAATGGAGTGCTAAAAATCTTTCTAACACTAATGTAAAAAATATTTTCAACATGCTTCCCCGTTAACAATCAATTCTAACATTGTTTGCTGTCATTAAATGTGTCACCTTTGAAGGCAGTTCTACAAAAAAAGTTGGCTGAAGTGAAAAGCATACTTATTTAGGTAACTATGTTTCATAAAAAATTCAGGATCTTGAAGTTAGGTACCCTGTAGAGATGTTTTGAAATATTGATTGCCCAGTATTCTCATATAGGAATCTTTTCATTTCAACATCTGAGCACCAACAGAAACGGAGATCATTTCAACATCTGAGCACCAACAGAAACGGAGATAATGATTAACTTCAAATCAAAAGCAGATAAAAAAATGCAGTTGATGGCATTATCAGTTTCTTTAAAAAAAACGACCGTTATGTGTCACTCATTTTCCTCTATCTCTACCGGTTAAAAAGTTGAAGTTCATATATCACCAATTTTGCCCACCCCGTACCCCAAATTGCTTTGTTTTGGCTGTTCCTGGTACTCCTATACTAGATACATAAAAACGTTGAGAGGATTGACGGGCTTGATTTTCGTGAAAAAACCATTATTGAAAATGATATCTTCATTAGTTTCGGAGATATTACTCAATGATAAAATACCTTTTGTTCTATTGAAACGATTAAAACTATATGGTTGCAATTTTCCACTAGAAATAAGTCACTTTATGAACGAATTAGGAACGTCATTCTTTCATCCTTTTTATAATTGTTCTCGTTCATTGCGTTATCCACTCCCCGTTGTTATGTGTGAGGTTCCGAAATGGGGTACTCACATTTTACTGATGGAAAAAATTCAAGTAAGGATCTATGTCATGTGAAGGTTCCGTTGGAGTGAGATGCAGACGTTCCACCGCTAGATGGCACTTTTGATTGTAATTTCTGGGAAGTGTCTTACAGCTCAATTTAGTTTTCATTTAACAGAGCTTTTGATGACTAGTGATAACTGAGAAATCTTTTGATGACAGCACGTTCTTGCAGTTTCTTCATAATTTAGATTTTCACTAGGACATGTTTGTAAACACATAGAATTTCAAATTTATAAAATGATATAGAAACCTTTTCCTCCCAACTAATGCATGTTATTATCACAGATGTAAACACGGAACAAATGCGGACGCAATATCGAGAAATAATTTGAAATTCTCCGAAAGAAATTTGTTTTTCCGATATTTTCAGAACAAAATTCAACTGTTTCTTTTCAATTGTAAGAAACGGCCTTCACAAATTTCAGAAATTCCTTAAAAAAATGAGCTATAGAATTTTTCAGTTCTCATAAAATACTGTGGATCTCACGAACCATAGGCTTTCATTTCTCCTAAAAATTAGTCACACAACACTGATAAACACACTCTTTAAACAATAAGATTCGAGTCGTCGAATACTGTGAAGCTGACGAACCACAGGGTCTCATTTCTGAGGAATCATGAACACACTTGCTTGAGCACAAAAAGAACGTAAATCCGAGGGTGCAACCTACTCGTGGTATGCCTTGGGTAACGCTGATTCTGACGATAAATCGATCAATAATAAATAAGACAGTATCGGGAATGTGGATCTTTATTTTTGCTCAAATCACAAAACTGTTGCCGACGTTTCGAGGACTATTTTTATCCTCTTTTTCAAGGCTGAAAAATTAAACCGAATGTTACAAATCTTCAGTACATAAGAAAATACGATAACTAACCAATATTTTGTACAGTCAACAGTAAATTAGATACAATCATTTCATGGAAATCTCCATTACCGTACACCAAATTCTAAAAACGCACATGTCAGGTAACCTCAAATAAGACAACCTAACCTGATAAAATACTTAGAATTAGAGTATAAAACATAGACCACCGACACTTTGTCGACAAACAAACAATGACAGTACAATAGAAAACTTTAACCAGGCCATCTTTGATCTGGACCTTTGACATTTTCCACAAATTTAACTAGGCACGACATTATTGCAATCATAATCTCAGTGCCAACAGCCATGTCAAGTCATGTCCAATGAAAATTCATTGTGATCTGAGCAAAAATAAAGGTCCACATTCCGGATACTGTCTTATTTATTGATGTTATGGATGAGAACTTTGAAGTGAATCGATCAATAATGTTTGTAAGCACATAGAATTTCAAATTTATAAGATGATATAGGAACCTTTTCCTCCCAACTAACGCATGTTATTATTACAGATGTAAACACGGAACAGATGCTGACGCAACGCTTGGCAGAGCTCCAGGTGAAACTCCAATACCTGGACACGATGTACAGAGCCAGACAAGAGGACCTCCAACAACTCACCCAACACATCGACCAATCCTCCTATGCCGGTGACAACATTTCCATCTTTACCCTCTCGCCCCCCGAGTCCAGGCCAGAAATACGACAAATACTGAAGAACATGTCCGGTATGAACGCAGCCAATGGTCTCAACCCTCCGATCAAGCTCAGGTTACCATCTTCCTATCATTTTCTGCCGCATCTCCTGGACGATCCTTCGAGTTTGAGGTTGGCTTATTTGCTGTCTAAAGGACGTAGTGGTGTATCTGTGGTGCTTGGCGTGCCGACGGTACGACGCGAAAAACAGTGTTACCTGATGGACACTTTACAAAATCTAGTCGAGGGAATGTCCCCCAAAGAGTCGAACGACACTCTCATTGTGATTCTTGTTGCAGAGGTGAGTCTTTCATTGTCGTTTTTAGGGTTTAGTTGATATTTCAATATCATTGCTTCACATGGCTTGCGTTATTATACAGGGTGTTTGGTAATTCGACGTGATCCTTGATAGGAGATATACTGCACGTCATTTGCAGCAATTAAGTTGAGCATAGTCTGAAAGTCAATCTAATGGCCACTTGCACCGTTTTCTGGTTGAGCCACTCTTATCTAAGGCGCCCTTAATTTTGAGTCATGCTTTTCCCTGCCTTAACGGCTCAGATTTGCACCGCATATCTAATAGAAACAACTTTGTTAAGCAGTCGCTAAGCAATGCCAAATCTGGCAACACTGTATAAATCAGTAAATTTATTTTTTTTTACATAGAAATGCGATACGACCATATGATTTTGTGTCGGCACTAAGCACAGCGAAGTAAGAAGAACACGCGAATTCATAGACAAACAAGATATTTTGTCTATGCATTTCCCTTTTCAGTATTCGGATCGGATTCACAGAACGACATATACATTGGGCTGCTGACAAACAGGGACAGTCCAACCTTGAAACCATTTTTTTTTTTGTTTGAAGCAAATGATTTGATTTGATTTCAACAATTTATTTGTAACTTGAATGACATAATTCTCCACATGTGGAATATCATCGAAGAAATAATTTTCACATTCACCAGAGTAAATAGTACCTGCAGAATCAAAAATTACATGGGTACAATCAATTGATCCAATAACATGAGGAAATCCAGCAATTTGGTAAAATTGGGTTCGGGTGGAACGCAATTCTGCTTCTGTCTGCGGCATTTTCATGAATACTGAAACTCAAACAACTCTATTCTTGATACTGTAGATTCGTGGATTATCATCAAATCAGCTAGAGCCAATAAATGTCCTGCTGGTGCATAGAATCGCAGGCACGAAAGGAGTTGAGTCATCGGTGATACACTCTGATTTCTGAAATCATCATGGCTGTAACTCCCTTCTTTGAGGTCTGATATTATCACACATGAGATGTAATGAGAAATGTACTTACATATCACTTGGAAATTCTAAATCGTCCTCAATCAATCTTAGCAGTTGCAAAGTAGTGTGTTTTGGTTAAACGAAATCGCCGAAAAAATGCGAATTCTTCCATATCATGGTAGTGATCGGCCCTATTGAATTCTAGACTTCTAGGAAAGCCATAGTCAATGATATATAATATGTCGAAATCATCCTCATATATATCATCAATTTCATTCAATAAAGTTCTACCCATAACAATTATTAAATTCAAGCAATCAAAAACAACACGTCAAAATTGAAGTTCGTTTTTGACGTTTGAATATTTGAGCCGGGCTAAAGTCTTGTTTAAGCCATGAATATTCGCTGCTCAAAATAGTCATAACTAATGTGGCACTTAAACTGCGGTGCAAGAGAATCGGCGTCTCAAACCTAACTTAAAATTTGAGTTGGACGTAAGTCAGACATATATTTGACGGTGCAAGTGGGCATAAGAAATGGCGATTTTTCGACTTTCTTCTTGAATTTTATATCTTCGTCATCGAGAATATTTAATTTTGTGGAAACTACTTGACTCAAAGTATTCAATGAATATTTTCTGAAAGCTAAGAAGATGATCATCATTCATTGCAAAATGGTTGTTTATGAAATGAGTTTCATTTTGTGAGTGAAAAAATTTGTGAAAATGAGCGGAGCGAATTGAACAATTTCACGAACAGAATAATAATAATATTTATTTATACCAAAAGACAAAATTAATATGTATTAGACAAGTTGAGGACGAAGACAAAAAATTAAACAATCATTAATCAAAGATTAAAAATGTTACTATCATCAAGAAATTCTTTAATACTATAAAAGCTTTTTTTGATCAGTTGACATTTTACTTTTTCCTTCAAATTTTATTTCACTTAACATTTTAACAGAAAGTGGTACATGATTGCATGAGACTACGGCCTGATAAATAGTCGAACACTCAAATGTTGTTGATACATGTGTAGGAACGCACAGAGTAGCAACATTCCTTGTAAAATATTTATAAAAATCAGATAACTCAACCATTGATTTTTTCATGTTCTTTCACATAAACTAAACATCCATATATAAACAATGAAGGAAGAGTAAACATTTTTTATCCACTAAAGAAAGGCTGACATGAATCTCGCGAATTCATATTAAAAATTAATCGTATAATCCTCTTTTGAGCAACAAACACTCTACCCGATTCAGTTGAATTTCCCCACAACAAAACGTTGTAATTAGGAAAGCTGTGAACTAAACTGTACTATCAAAAGTACTCTACTGAAAATGAGTCCTTAACCCTGTTGATAGCATGATATATGAACTATCCAACTCTCTACATGCAGATTATACAAGTGCTCTCCCAGGAACTTTACCGTATCCCTGGAAGTTACCTGTTCCCCCAAGCATTGCAGCACCAAACGTTCTGAACTAGGGTTGATACAATCTGTTTTCTTGATATTTAATATCAAGGCATTCAACTTACACCATTCGACAAACTAAGAAATCAGTTCACAACAAACTGCAGTCAGTTCTCAAGGACTCTGGGCTGAGACTGTCATGGACGTTTTATCACCAAATATAATCGATATACCTGGACAGAGCCTTGCGGAACCCCTAACACCACCCTGCAAGAAGGTGACGTGAACTCGTCGATTTCAACTGACATGTAACGATCCGTAATGAAACTAATTATCCATTTGAGAAAAAAACTACGAAATCCAAGATTTTATAACTTACACTCGATGAACTAAAACGATAGAACATTGAAGGCACGCGTCAAATCAAAAAAGAAACCAGTTACAAAATGTCCCCTGTGACATGTTTTTTCGAGCATTTAGGCCGTCGTCGTAAATTAGCTCTGGACGTTTCGCCAGTTCGGGTGTCTTGCATCTTCAGAAGTTATATTTCAGGAGATGTTCTCACTGGACTGAACTGCCTGAGTGGCAGTGATTTGGTACTTTTCGAAGCTTTTGGTTATGAACAGATATTATAGTTAATTTCCAAGAATCATTCCGGTCAACAAAAATAGTTCGAATGCCCTTTCCTTTTTATATTAAATTCTATGGGTGCCCTCTGTAACCCCTTTTAAACTTTTAACTATTTACTAAGGGTGACCTCTTTATAACCCAAAGTATATTTATTGTTTGGTAGGTACCTTATGAGAGAACAAATACATATTTTCATTAAGTGAAAAATTGAGTGTAGTCAATTCATTGATGATTATTGGAACAATCCTGGCAGGAACGAGGATTCCTATCTCATTGTTTATTTTTTCTTTTTCTCAGTCTATGCACTACATCGTTTGAAACTCAAATAAGCTATGAAAATAGGTACCTACGCAATTTTTCATGACATTTGGCAGAAATAAATTTCAGCTAAGTGAAACTAATCACTGCCATATTTTCCTTGCAAATTGAAGTAGAACTTGCAGTTCTTATCTTGGTATCAGATTTCGATATTAATCCAAGGTCAAGAACATATTGTTTTTTTGTATTTTTTCATGAAATGATATTTTGTTCAACGTTAATATCAATACATTTTTTTTCATTCTAATTGAACACATTGAAGAAAAAACACACCATGAGTTCAAACTCCCTCATCATGAAATTGTTATCACTGCTACCGGCTTCCGTAGTTTCCAGTAATAAATTCTAGAATAGTATTACTATTACTATAAGTATAATTATTTTTTCTATCAATCATCTCGTCCTCTTCCTTTTTTCAATCGGCAAAAATGCCAGGTTTCACTCGAAGTTAAATATTGAATATGTTTCCTCTATTCATGTATCGTAATGAGTTCATTACAGTATTATAGAAGTAGTGCTGTAATGCACTCATTACAGCATTGTATTCAATTATATTTTTCGTTTTGAGGTTGTCAGTACCGACCTCCGATCAATCAATTTTCAAATCAAATCAAATCAGATTCCGTAATCTGTCAAATTTCGTTAGTCACACCAACTGCCAAGATACAATACAAAAGTCACTAAGATGAATTTTCATTCAAAATTCGAAAATATTCCACAAAACTTGACTGAAATAGATAAAATATCGTCTAATACTCGTTGCAAAAGGCAATTCCAAAATTTCAACACTCGTGCCTCTGAGAACACGAATTCTGCATTCATGATGGAATAGGAGCACATTCTGCAGCTTGTTTTAGAATACACCAGTTGGTCTGAAGAATGACGCATGAAAAATGTCAAAAACGACAGAGATAAAAAAATAGTCAACACTTACTTTCTGACATCAAGTCTGTCTTGAAAATATTCACCCTTCCAGATTTCGACGAAAACTAAATATCTATTGAGTTTGAATATTCTCCAATTACAGAGAGAAAAAAACCTATGCAGAAATTGCTCACTTTTATCAACGTTCGTTTCTACATTACATAAAAAATATTCAATGAATAGATGATCTATTTATTACCATAGAAAAAGGACGAAACGAAAACGTGAATTCCCCGATTCCTTCTGACCGAAACGAACAGAAAAGGTCGCTGAGAAAATTGGAAAATCGTACACGTGTAGTTGATGCGATATACCCGAAATTGAAGAAGTGAATTTTTCCTCGGAATTTAGCTGCACCAATACCGGGATTGATTCGATAAAGATCCATCACATGCAGACCCAACGATGAGGAAAAATCGGGATTGGAATTGAGATTTGTGATATATATCAAGACCACCGAGGAGTTGTGGATAGGAGGAATGTTCGGCTGGATGACCTCGAGAAAACATAATTCCATTCTATCCGAAATACGTTGTGGGCAAAATGTACCTGGAATCGATCATTCAAAATGAACTTTTCATCGTCACCAAGCCAGAAGGTTTTCGGTCCCTCATTTTTCATCTTATTTCCAATGTTTTCATACTCGCGATCTCATAGTAGGCATCACCAATACAATTGAAGGTGTCCGAAACTGACCTGCGTGCTTTTTCTTGAAAAACTTGGTACTCTATGAAGCGGTGAGTAGATAATTCTCACGGATCCACACCTTTATTATTATGGGTTCGAAATATCAACCCTTGAAATTTTCTTTCGAAAATTGTTTTAGTAAAATAGATTTTCGAAAAATCGTTTCCCATTCAATTCTTCAGAAAATGAATCTCTTGCGAAATTTCCATAGGGTCTATACTTTTCATCTAACATTACGCCTGAAACTTTGGTGAGCGTTTGCAGAGGATTCTTGGTCTAAGATTGTATCTCGAACCATGAACCCTCTGAAGATACCTACCGTAGATGTAGGCGAAACGTGAGGAGAAATTATTCTTACTAGACCACGGCCAATAACTTCGAAAGTCTCAATATCAGGATATTCCTCAAACTATTAATCAGACAATATTTTTCTCCAAAACAATTTTTTGAGGAGAATCATGAGGGGTTGCTTTTTTCAACCTCTAATAATAAAGGTTTGAGAAAGTTGAAAATTTATGAGCAAAATTCCTTAATGGCTTCATATTTTGTTGAGTTCATTGACTCATCATCTTTTAGTACTCGGAGGAAAATTTTGAAACCGTCAATTGCTCGATTCCTCGATCGATATCGAAATTTTTCTGAAAAATTTTTTCGGGGATTATAATCGGGGAATCATGTTCTGAAGTTCTGAAGTCTATTTACAGATACCCTGTATATTAGGGTCAAAATCATATAACTAGGAAATCGTTATTTGAAAATTGGAAAAAAAATTGGCAATTGTCAACCCAAAACTTCTGTACAGAATGATTGTTTATATTTTACCCAATAGCTATCTCAGTTAATATTGGTCGTACAAAATCGTTTGAATGGGCAAATTTGAAGTATTCTTTATGGAGATTCAGAATTCAGTACTAAGAAATACATAAAGGCAGCGTAAACCTGAAAATTTGTTGTGAACTATTGTTTTTCAAATGATCACCGTTAATTTCATTTTTCTAATCGGTCACAGTATTATCTGTATCCGTTCGGCTATTTTTGATTTTCAATTTCACCTCATTCAAGCTATTTTCTTCAGTTATGCACCTTTTTCTCTGATTTTTTTGCAGATATTCCTGTTTACCTTTTCCGAAATTCGATTTTCAAAACTGGAAATGGACGGACAATAATAACACTGGAATATGAACAATTTTTGCGATAATAGTTATTTATGATATGAGTGTTAAAAGTGATGTTTTGTTTTGTGAGTGAAGAAGATTGTGAAATGAGTACAACTGCTCTATTTTGTTGATAAAATGGGCAAATTTGCAATGAAAATGTAAACTTCAAAATGCATTCTAAAATTCAAATAATCAAAAAATTGTTGTGAATAACAAACTTTACCAACATTATAATTACTAAGAAATCAGAAAAGGAAGCCGTCATTTGAATTTTCATCTTTGCTTGATATGTTTTTCGAGACTCCAATTATAAATAAAAGTGACGATTTGGTTGTTCCTCTGGATATTGAAGAGTCTGCAAGAAGAGCAAATCTGGGACTCCTAACTGAAAAATCTGTTCAGCAGTACGATATTTCATGAAACAATTTCCTGGCCTGGTGTAAATTGAAACTGTTTTCCTATCATACTTACAAAAAAAATCAAAAATATGGAGTTCATCAACTTTGTATAGCAAATCTTCATTGATGAAGTCAAGCGCCCTTATTAAGAATTGTTTTGATGTTAGTGAATATTTGAAGGTAAAAGCATATTTGAAACGGAAAATGAAGGATATCGTCCCAAAAACTCGGAACTTCTCACTCGTGAACAAGTTGAAAAGTTTATAAAGGACGCACCAGATAAAAAATACTCGATGGTTAAGTTTAAGGTTGCCACTATATTCGGATAATTTAGAGCCTGTCGACGTGAAGAATTGTGTTATTTATCAGTGGAAGACATCGAAATAACAGATAAATTATTGGTCATACAACTTCCAAATATAAAAATGAAAGTTACATATTATTGGGAAGTACATAGACTATTTTCATGGGTACTTAGCTCTGCGCCCTTGGTCGTCAAACATCGTCATTTTTTCCTGAAGTACATGACAAATAACTGCACTGACAATTCAGTTGGTATTGATAAATTTGGAAAAATTCCATCTATTGTTGCCGAACTCCTCAAACTGCCAGAACCAGAGCAATATACAGGACACTGTTTTCGAAGATCCCCTTTATTGCTAGCAGAATCAGGAGCAATATTACGGATATAAAAAAGTGCTGGATGGAAGTCTACGTCATAGCCAATGGCTATGTTGATCATTTCATTGCATGTTGAAATATCATTGCTGAAAAAATTCTCCCAACTTCAACAGATTTTGGATCATCATCGTCCAATATTGTACGAGTATTTCAGGTTTCTACAAGTACCGATGGTGCTGAGGATTCTGATGATGTGTTGCGAAGCTTCCTCATATCATAGGGCAATAATGTTAGTAATAGTTCTAGTTTTATGATTAATATTAATGTTCATAAGTAATGATTGTTAAGTATTGATGATAAAAATTTGCAATTGCTGAAAATTTCTTATCTGATTACATCATAAGAAATTGGAGTGCTGAAAATATTTTAAACACTGATGTTAAAAATATTTTTCGCTTGCTTCCACGTGAACAATCAAGTTTAACATCGTTTGCTGTCACTTTTGATGTTTCACTTTTCAGGGCACATTATTTTTCTTTATTTCATAGTGGGTGAATTGAAATTCAGATTTTAACTGATTGCATCTGTTCAGTTTTTTGTTGAACAAAAACTTTAATTACTGATATAAAATATTCATAACTTAATTATACTGATATCAAACATGAGCTCGTAAAATCGAACTCTTGTGTTCAAACATTTGAAATCCCAATTACACTGAATTCCTGTTATATGATTCATTTTGAATCATCAGTTTTTGGTTACAGCTCCGTGTCAATTAGCGAAAGAGGAGATTAATATCAGGTGGAGTTTCATCATCAAACGCCAGCAAAACGATGCTTCGGAAATATTGATTCGCATCACATCAAAACAGCTTTGATCAAACTTCATGTTCCGTAGAAAGATCAGCTCGAAAGTTTCAAACTTAAATTTAACTAATCGATCTGTGGTTGGATATTCAGACTGAATTTTTCTCATTAAAAAACTAAATTATTCGTTCATGAAAATTATTGAATAGGCCAAATGGGGTGGTTACACAGCAGAAGACATTTTTATGGAAGTTGAGCCAGTAATAGCAAGATAACTAACATTCGGAGAAATAAAAGTGAAAATTAATATATTTTACCATTGGTAAAAGGATGCTTTATAAAAAATAGTTGAATTTCCTCAAGAAATAATCATACTGGCAAGCTCACTTGAATATCACTGACAACTTGTTCTGTGCGAATGGATCAAAAAATTCAGCTTGAGGAATTTGAATTTTAACCTTGAGTGGGCTTATATAATATATGTTTGATAGCTCTCGAAAATACATGACCATTGTTGGGACATCATTTGGGCTATTTCCATCATCTGTATTGTTGGTATTTACCGACGTTTCGGCAAGCATTCGCCTGCCGTCATCAGGGTGTTGTTGGTCCTGAGAAGGACCGGTCTTTACCAAACTTGTTCCGTCTGGACTTTTGCGCTCCATACTATCCAACTGTGTTGTGGGAATTCAAACGCTCTTAAATTTTCAGAGTGGGTAGGTTCCATAGTTTACCGAGAATGGAATTTGAATTTTGTATTAAGTTGTTCAATGTAATAAACGTTTGAATATATATATATACAGTGTTGGGATAAAGTATGGAACCAAGTGAATATCTTTTAACCGAAAAAAAAGATATTTATGAAAATTTGCAGGAAAGTGCAATGGAACAAAACGCATCTGAAGTACATTTTTTTGATTATAATATACTTCCGGTTTAACCGGAAATGCCATCAACTTCTTTAATTTAAATGGGACACCCTATATATTTTTACAGATTTTGAAAGAGCTTGTTATTTCGAATTCATACATACTGAGTTTAGTATAAAAAAAATTTGTAAAATCGAGGAATAAGTCACTGTTAGTAGTACAATAGATGTACATTTCATTATTTTAGAATAATGAGAAACAAAATTACTTGAAATGTTCAAAATGCTCGCCGTTTAATTGCTGACAATATGCCATCCTATTAACAAATTCTTGAGTCACTCTTTCCAAGACTTCTCCACGTATTAGTTCACATTCATCAATAATTATTTGTCTCAATTCCTGTAAGTTTGTTGGTCGTCTAACGTAAACACGTTATTTTAGATAACCCCAAAGAAAAAAATCTAACGGGCTAAGATCCGGAGAACGAGCAGGCCACTCTATGAATCCTCTACGTCCAATTCATCGATTTGGAAAATTCGCATCCAGAAAATCCCTTACCCGTCTATCATAGTGGGGAGGTGCTTCATCTTGTTGAAACCAAATTTTTTGTGGTAATTGCCCATTCTGTTGAAGTGCAGGAATAATTTCGTTATTCAGTAGATCCAAATACTTGTCATCATTCAAGTTTCCGTCGATAAAAAATGGGCCAATGAGCTTATTTTCGACAATTCTCATCCAAACATTTAACTTCTGTGGAGGCTGGGTATGTGCTTCATGAATCCAATGAGGATTCTCATTTGACCAATACCTTGAGTTGTGGCGATTAACTGTTCCATTTAAATAAAAAGTTGCCTCATCGGAAAAAACTATGCTAGAAGCAAAATTTTCGTCGACATTACAGATGTCCATTAGCCGTTCGCAAAATTCCAGCCGTCGGTCAAAATCATCGTATGACAATTCTTGAACCAACTGTACCTTATACTAACAGTGAGTTATTCCTCGTTTTTACAAATTCTTTCACACTAAACACGGTATGTATGAATTCAAAATAACAAGCTCCTTCAAAATCTGTAAAAATATATAGGGTGTCCCATTCAAATTAAAGAAGTTGATGGCATTTCCGGTTGAACCGGATGTATATTATTATCAAAAAAATGTACATCAGATGCGTTTTGTTCCATTGGACTCACCTGCAAATTTTCATAAATATCGTTCTTTTCGTTTAAAAGATATTTACTTGGTTCCATACTTTATCCCAACCCTGTATAGCATTTTTGAAATATATTTTCAATCAGAGCTTCAAAAATGAATTGTATACTTATTTTAAGAGGTTCCGAATTTGCGAGGCCAATAAGAAAGTCGTAGAGTGCTCGCATATTTTTGATTTTTTACCATATATCCTTGGGTTTTTCTGTTAATAATAAAAACCTCATTTTATAACGAATTGATCAGAAAATTGGAATTTACATTTCATGACGGGTTCTAGAAAAAAAAAACAGTCATTGAAAATGGTCATTGATTGGGGCGATAATCGAGTTCAAAATTTCCGTGAACTTCAATGAAATTGAAAGGTACTATTGGCATAATAATTACCTATGAACTGTTTAAACTCTCCTTCAAGCATGAAGTAACTTTTTCATCTTCATTAACTCCTTTTCATTTTTAAGTAGTTAATAGTATTTTATTCTGAATAATGTTGATGAGTGGGCTGCCATTCCAACACGTATGCGAAATTTATTTATACGTAGATATCAAAGTGACACTAGTGACAATTGTTAATTTATTATCTGTTATTAAGAGACATTTGTAGCGTATTGACCATTAACAGGGCTATTTATATCTTGAAAGATGAGAGATGAGAGCGAAAAAGGCACAAGTTTTTTCCGAAGTTACTATAATCGATCAGATGAAAGTACTGTTGTAGAACTGATTGTTTTGAAGTTGTCATTGAATGATACATTACATTCAATATGTTCTCAGAAAGACTCAAAACAGTATTACCCGTCCATTCTTCAGTGCCAGTTCATAGATACTGTGAATATCGAAAAAATCTAGCTCGCATTCCTTTATGCAGATATAGTTTTATACAGTCTGCTCATTTTGTCATGTCCCGTTATTATCATTTGAATATTTCATGATTCGATTTGAAGCGAATGCGTACATATATTTTTTTTTCGTCAGAGTGAATTTCACAGTTGTTGTTTTTTTCTGAATCTTTCCAGAATTGAGAATGATTTTCATGCATTTGTGTAAACACTTCTGACCCTAGAAGTTCACAATGATGGACAGGGTGTTCTGAAAAAAAATGCGATCTGGTCTCTAGGATAGAATATTCACTCAAAATTATGCCCAACTAATCCAATATTGAAAAACTTATGTTCTTCTGCAACGAGCATTGGACGATTTTTCCTCTATTTGTGTCAACTTTTGAGATATATCCCCGAAATTGAAATGAAAATTCAGATGAGTGACTTTTGAATTCTATCTTGGCAGTTGGTGTGACTTACTCGGTATATTTGACAGATTACTGAATTTGAATTGATTCGATTTGAAAATTGATTGGATCGGTGGTCCGTACTGACAACCACAAAACGAAAAAAATAACTGGAAACAATGCTGTAATGAGTTCATTAGAGCATTCCTTTTAGAACTGTAATGAATTAATAATAAGGGAGCCCACGATGCTAACTTTGGATTGAAAAATGTCATAAAATGTATACCTTTTCATCGGTCTGGGACCAGATATAGGCTTTCAAAAATGTAAAAAAAAACTGGTTCATGGACATACTCAAGGGCGTCAGATTAAGATAGCATACATAGCCCACATACTTTTCATAATGAATATAGGTTAATCTGACCATTTGACTGGTGGAGCTGGGAGTAAGTGTGGATTGAAAATGAAAAAAAAAAAGGATTTCCTCGAGCGCGTCAGATTTTATAGGGGGGTTTTGATTAGGCCTAAAATGTCTCTGATGATGATTTCAATGTTACGCAAACCAGCGGCGATGTTTTGAAATTGCAGAAAAATCGTCATGTTGACATACTCAGTCGAGTCAGATTACGATATATAAATGCTTGATCTCCATGTACATTGGCTAATTTCGAAACGAAATAACTGTTTCACTTCATAATAACTTCAATATTCAAAGTCAAACTTTTTGAATTCTGGCTCTATGATTGTGAGGGTGTTTCAAATCCCGAACCTGATTTTTTGGAACTTCAGATTTCTGCAACAAGACACTTATGAAATGAAATCATCTCCTAACGATGAATGAACATCTCATAAAGCAAAAAAATCGGAATATTTGGCAGAACCAAAAATTGCGAAATATGCCGAAAATTCTCAAAATGACATTATGCAGATGCACACCTTGAACTTTCGCGACGAATTTCTGTTACTTAGGTTTGAAGTAATATGTTTCTGGAAATCCTTCAACTATTTCCTTCAAAATAAAAAAGAGCTACGCTCGAGAATGTCCAGATGCTGATTTTTTTTACAAATTTGAAGCCCTTTCCTGTCTTTTCGTCAGTCCCAAATTGTCAGATTAATGGTTTATACACTTTTCACCATGTAATTAACGCATCTTATCCTAATCTGAAGCGCTTGAGAATGTCCGATGATTTTTTCTTCTTATTCGGATTCTTTATTCTGAACATGCTGCGATATACAGGCTGACCATTTTCCCCATTTTCTCTATTCAAAAACTGGGGTTGAGGGTTGTAGTAGCAAGGGTTGAAGCGCTATGCGTCCGTAACCTACATCCTAAGTTGTCCCCCTCGAAACAGAAATCGACCTGTCCGAGCATTTCTATCGAAAAAATTCATTTCGTCTGTAATCTCGTCTGTTTCGTTTTCAAATCGCCATCCTGTATATGGCGCTCATATTTGGTGGAGGGAGGTACTCAAGATGGTATAAGGAATTGAATTCCACTATATATTAATCTGCCGCGTCTGAGTTAATCCCGGAATTATCGATTGGGCTCCCCAGCTAACATTACGATACTGAAATGAAGAAAAAATGTTTAGGATTTTCTTCTCCAATTATGTGTCAAATCCGAGGTCAAATCCCTTCATTCCGCTACATCTTGTAATACAAAACATTGTTAGAATATTTCATTCTAGCATTGTTTTCAGTAATATTTATTGATGAAATGTTGGCCTCCTGTCACGAATTTATTTAACATCTTTCAAATTTATGAGATCGAAAACACTTCTGTCAATCGATATTTTTCAATACAAAAAACTCTATACGATATTTACGGCAATATTTCATTGATTCCGATGAAAATTAAGCGAATTAGAGAAAATAATGTATAATTCTCGTACAGAAGGCTCATTCCAACACTTGTTATTTCAAAAACTGGCCACGTAAGAGTAAGAATATGTGCTTCTTTCATAAATAACTATTCTTCAATCTTAAATACGTTTATTACGTTTTTTTATGAACAAACCCTAATTTTTCAGTTTTCGATTCAACCCAGAGACGGGATCGCCTCATATTAAAAAATCATATATACAGTTTAGGAATTTTCTGTCATATAATCGATATGTCAGCAACTTTCTGAATCTGAGAGTAGATAATGAGCAGTGCTGACAAAATTAAACTAAATTCAGTTGTTCCTGCTCGATATTTATGATAGTTTTCTCAACAAGTTCTCAACAAGACGACAGCTGTTCATGCCTCAACACGAAATGATAGCTGTCAAAATGGTAGTTCTAGGAGACATCATGAATTCATTGTTACGCACGTACTTGAGTAAAGGCAGGTCACGTCATTCTTATGTGTAAACATAAATCGATCCCTTCGTGGGATGGGCTTGCTTTTTCCCCAGTGGAATATATAAATTCCCTTCCAAATATATGGATGGAAAACATGCCAACCTCTTTCTCTCGATATATTCCCAACTCATGGGAATGTTCAGTCGAAATTGTAGTGTTTTTATTTTGTCCTGTACGTGCAGCTGGTCCAGACGTCTTTTTCATTTATGACTTTCCCTCCATAAAAACATTGGGATATTGTTAGAACTATTACATAAATCAACAAGAAATAAGAGGTATGTTATGGAGCGAAATTTTTTCTGGTCTTTTGCAACCACGATTCATTTTAAAAATAAGGCCGGCAATAAAGTTTATTGTCTTCGAATTTGAAATAGGAAAAAGCCGCGAATATACTGAAAACCTAGAACATGCATTGATACTGTAAAGGGTGTTGTTTAATAAGTGTATTAACGGTCAGCTATAGATTGGTAATGAAAAAATAACAATATTTTCTCCTTTCCAGTTTTTCCTCTAAGTCTTCATTCCCGAGATACAGGATGTCAAGAATTTGAGTTCTATTTGTTTTTAACCAATATCTCAAAAACCTATGGAATAACAGAAAGGAGTTTTTGTACATTAATTCATCGCACTTGGTTTCATTGAACGCCCCCCCCCTACCAGTGGCGGATATATGAAATTTGCACAAAGTTTCATCCCCTGGCATTTTATTATGAAAAACAATTCGCTAATGTACTGTGAATTTTTTTGTAATTGGAAAAATGAGAAGTGATAAGTTTATTAATTTCAACAAAATTTGGCAACTATGGTTTTAAGTTTGAATTGCTTAGTTCTCAAATTTCGACAATAAGGGTTTTGAGTTTGAATTGCTTGGTTGTCAAGTTTTGTTGAAATCAATAGACTTGTTAATTATCACTACCCCGTTTTACAATTACAAAAAATTTGCTTTGCATCAGCAAAGTTTGTGATCATAACATGCCAGTTCTATTTATTTCAGTATCAGGAATTAACCCAAACAGACCGTTCCGTATAAAGAACACCTATCTAAAAGTTTTCTATTCATGCCCAAAATAAAGAAACAAAGAAGGCGTCAATATAAACACATAAATTAATGTTGTCTTCAACACTGAATATAAAATACAAAGTGCTTCAGTATTCAAATTCTTTTTAAAGCCATGTTAACTTCATAAATGTATCAATTGTTGCAATACCTCGTTTTGTTCGGTGGTGTATTTTTTCATATGTATTTATTTCATCGCGTTTGCGAATAAAATAAATATATCTATACTTGGATGAATAATATTACAGGCGAATTCATCGTCTCCATGATTTCAAATCCTGATTTTTGCTACGTAAATGAAGGCGTTGTTTTAACGGAACGGTAGGATTAACACCTACTATATTACCTGAATATATTGTTATAACTATTGGAAAAATAATCTGACTCTGCATGAGATACTACATCGCAGATGATCTGGATCTGATTTCAGAACCACCTGATAGCATAATTTTCTTCTGCACATAATTCAATAGTTTTCTGTAAGTGAAATAACAATAATTTTGCTTAAGCGCCTACTAATTTCTCATTTGTATTTCCATTCACCAAAGTGATGAGATATTCAATTAGATAAAAAAATATCATTGACCAACCAAAACTCATGCACATTACAATATAAGGGGGGCGTTGACTGACCCCGTAAAGACATGAGTTAGAATCGTATTTCTACAAGGACAAAAATTGTATTTCCCACTTCTTGCATACTAATTTGGCATGGTTGTTCAAAACGCAGAAATGGCGACAAACTAGACTAGCTATCATCGCAACAAGATTGCTGGAAACTCATAGGGAAACAACAAAAACAGGACCATCTAAGCAATCAAAGAGTTTACACCAATATTCAAGATAGGTCAGAATAGACCACCTGATTGTTTACCAGAATGGAATGAAAAAATTGTGAAGCATGCCATAAAAACTTATATTTTATATGTGTTAAATATGAAATAGCATAACATCCGAAAAATTGCATCTATAATTACCACATATTATATTTCAATGTTCATTTTTCATAGAATGAATTTTAGTCCCTCAAGAACCTACCGTTCCTTTAAAAGAACACCACAAATTTCAACTTTTCGTGAAAAATAAGTAAACATCAAGATGAAAAATATGGAAAGACCCCATTTAAACCATAATCTGACACAATTCTCATTGAATTGAAAGAAAAAAAAATCAGATCTATTCGATGCCTGGATCATAATGTTGTTTCGAAGGATACCATATGGTTGCTACTTTTATTCAATTTGACAATCCTTGGAGGTGGAAATGATATGTGCATGAATGCATGCTATTGGTAGAAAGTGATGAGCAGTTTCTCCTATGCGATAGTGGGAAAAAGGATCCGCACTGGCTTGGAATTCGATTATACTTGTTCATTACTGCTTGGTGTTCAGTCATATGAACTAAAAGGTTCTGTCGAATTCGAAAGAATGTTCAAAATAGAATTTTTCATTTCATTTCCCACCTAATTCTACGGTATGCTTGTGTGCATTTTCCCCATCAATATAAGATTTTGATGTATCCTTCTTCCATTTTCAAAGATATGTAGCCTTTATTGAGGAGCAAAAACAAAGGAAGGCAAAATAATCTTGATATCATGATAACCTCACCGGCCACCAAAAATGGTCAAATTTCGATCATTCTCCCCTATATTCCCGTTTTATTCCCTCTTATATTGTTCGATCATCTGTCGCAAAATATAAAATTTGAGATCTTCCAATATAGGTAAAAAGTTGAAAGATCTATACTGCTCCTCAAGTGTAAGGGACATAGTATCCAATCGTTTTGAAAAGTATGTAATCTTCGAGGAAATCACTGTTGAATCATTTAAAACCCAAGAACAACTTGAATCGATCCAATAAAAATCAGTAGGAGAGTTTGGATTTTTGCATATGCTCCATGAATGTTCTTATCTGGAAATGGAGTTAGTTTATCAACGGCTTCAATTTGAAACAAGTATTATGAGAATTTCAGTACGCCAATTAACAAACGCTGAAGGCTAATAGGGCTATCGGAATGCTACAGGGTGGCCCAACTCAGGTGGTTGTAGCGGAAAGCCCCCAAGTCAGTCGAAGTGGCATATTTCGATTTTGGGATAGGTTCAGGGAAGCAAATTCAGTGTTGGAAAGATCAAGCTTTGGTGGGCGACAAGAAACAACACCTTCTCAGGGTCGCTTGTTTTGCCTTCATCTACGTATCGAATGCTACGGAATACTCTCCAAAGTGCAGATGGGGTCCAAGTTTCCATGGACGATTTTCAGATTCTGGAAGAATAAGGGTATGGACAATCCAAAGCATACCCCGTAATCGTAGCTATATCCAAGAAGTCCATGTGTTCCTAGAAGGTAGTGTTATGATATTGGTCGGGCATCTCATTGATAAGGTTTCGTCAAATTTTTACGATGCTTTTGGTACAACTTTTCAATTTCTAGATGATAACGCAGCGTGCAATCATATTGTGCGTGCGAGGAGTTTGGTATTCCACTTTTACCAATACCCCCTCACTCACCAGATTTGAATTGCATAAAACATGCATGGGCTATGCTCCAAAAGAGAATAGATAACCTACCCCAGAATCCTTAAATGATCTGAGAAAGCTCCTGCCCCGTTTATGGAACCAAATTCCTGAAGTAATGTTCAACAACCTCATGTGTAGTATGCAAAGATTTCAAGCTGTAATTGATTCCCGTGGGGACCCATACATTGTATTGATAGTCTGAAAATGCTTGAGTTCTTTGTGAATAAAATTTGTTTATTCTTCTCGATTTTTCCTATCCACCCTGATGTATACGCTGCTGACATACGTGCTGAAATTAATTTCATTTCCTGCAACTCGAAAATTTCATTTGAACTAATATTTTTTCCGAATAAGGTCAATATCCCTAACTCATGTGGAGCACAGATTATGTCAGTTCTTTTTGGTTCATCAAAACAAACAATGCATGCCTCTGTCTGTCCTTCACACAGAACGAAGCGTGCCTTGTACCTCATTGCTAGTTAGTTTCTTAGAGAAGTAAAACAATATTGCCGCTGTTGCTTTGGTGTTTTCTCAGACGTATGCACTCAAAACTGGATAACCTGTTCGGTAGGAACTTTGATGGAATCCTTTGTCCTGAAATCCCTCCTCTAATAATTGAATAGATTGCTCTTTCATTTCGTACACTCTGTTAACGCTTGAACGGAATATGAACTTTGATGACTGACGTGAGATAAATGAGTTTATTCTTTTGTCCTCTTTTGTCTTGTTTCGCTTTAGGGATGTCCAAAAAGTACATTGAGGAGATAGCATCTGCAAAGTAACATCAAATATACGGTCTTTTTGATTTTCGACCAGCCGAAATCTCCCAACGATTAGATTGATATTATGAAATTGATATGTATTCCTGGAATCACAAGAGTATGTCAACGCTCATACACTGTGAAGTCATCTTGAGAGCAGATCCTTTTCAGCCCAAGAACAGTATATTATTGTTTGAGACCGTTTTCAAGGGTATGATCTAAGGTATATAAAATTCCAGAATATGTTCCTAACATTGAAAATGATGTTTTATAGGTTTCTAAATTGACGATTTGTCATTATTCAATTTTATTATCCGAAATTATTGTTGTTGAGTCCTATTTTGGCTGAACAAACTTTAAAAAGGCAATCGCGAAATATTCATATTTTTTGTTGTTTCTAGTGATTTTTTTTTTATGAAAAAGGATGCGTATCTCATATTTTGAAGATGAAAATTGTCTGTGATAGATGATTTCCAGGTGCTCGTTTCTGAGTTTAAACTCAAACCCATAGTATTTTCCATAAGTCAATTTAAGTCTTAGGTCTTCACAAGTTTGCATATTTCATTCTGATCGAAATTTATACTTATATTATGAATTTGCAATTCTTTGTATTTTTTCCTCTTTACCGAAAATTTCATGTCAGTACACAAATTTTTTCAGGGATCATGCAGGAATTTTTCGATGAAACAATATTGTTCTCAGTTCTTATTATTAATTATTTCATAAAAAGTGCTGCTGTCATAACTACAAGCCAAAGCTTGGTACTTTTCCACGCCTACCTCCTATTCATCTCCATACAGTTGTTTGATAAACTACTAATCTCTATATGAAAAATAAATATTCCTAATTCTTCAGAATCACCTGTTTCAATACTAATTTTTTAATAAAAATGAATTTATGAAATTCAGCTTTCAATTCGTTTATTTATTCATATCTTCCCATGATTTCCATAACGTAGCTCAAAAATAATTTGATATTTTGACTCCTTATTTTGTAACCTGTTGATGGAATGAAATGATTTATCATTATTTTTATGTACCTCACTGTATGTGATGTAGACATTTGCTTTGAATATGACTTCCATCATATAGGTGTCTCACAATTTTTTCTATAACTTTGGCATCGGATAGAAAACATGCTTTCATGTAGAATTTTCAAATGTTCATATATTTCCTTACACGCTTCACTTCCGAAATACATGGTGCGCAACCAATTTGAAGCGATTTCTGAGTTATAGCCTAATTTTCAAATTTGTTGGCTGAAAGATAGTTACAAATTCGTGATTATATTTTCAAAATGAATGAAATGAAGTAGTTCAAAACTATCACATTAATTTTTCAACAACAAATTTCCGAAAGCAGAAATCGAATAATAGCTATTCAAATATATATATATATATATATTCTTATGAAAAAGAGAGCTAAAATAATACAACAAATGTTGAAACAAAAAGTACCTAAGCTGAGGTAAAAAAAGAACGGGGTATCATAACATTCTTTGTATGATACTATAGAATCATACGATACTATCAATACTAGTATCATACGATACTATATAGCCAGGGGAAAAAACCTCAGCCGAAAAAACCTGCCTCCCCGTAAACAAAATAACATAAAATATCAAATATCAGGAAAATCTTGAAAGACATCAGTGTGATCATCCTCATGTTATCCATCGGTGGGCTCGGATACACAGATTCTTCTCAAAACGACTCGTCATTCTTAATCTGAAATGAAAAAAGACAAAAGCAAAAAAGAAATGAATTTTCGAAATGCTTTTTTCCTTCATACATTCAATTATTTTTGTACGAAATCCATCTGCTGTGTTCAGGTGATAATTCCCGCAGTGCAACCCTCACCCTTCCTTCAAACACTTGAATGAATGCCATTTTCATAAATCACTCTTTTCATATGATTAAAATCAAGGAGAATTGAATCTAGAGATCCAGGGTCCACTCTAATGAACCATTCAATCTGATATTTTGTTATATTCACCATCAATGATGAAACATCTTCAATACATCACTGTTAACAGGATTCCGATTATGCCTAGATTAATCAAACAACATGTATAAATGAAAATTTTAAACAATGCATTTTAAATGAATTGATATATTTACTTTTGATATAGCTCACTCAACAACTCTATCCATAAATTTATAATTATACTAAGAAACTGCCTTGATTTCTGAAATTCGAATCTTATTCAATAACCGCAAACCAAGGTATTAATGTTGAAGGCATGAAATGTTTGGCACACTCTGACTAGTTTTTGATGAGCAATCGATAGAAATTACAAAAAAAAATGTCATTTTACCATTTGAAAAAAATAAGAGATATTCTAACTTATTTGAGGCTCACTTCGAAGCCCTGTTTCAGCGAATATGAAAGATAATCATAGTACTTCATTTTATTCCACTGTTGCAAAAAAAACATTTCATAATAAAAGATTTCGAAGATATGAACACTGATTTGTGACAATCTTTCTGTCTTTCTTTTCTCATGGAGAGCCCTGTTCGAGAGATAAAAATATACCTACAGGGCAAACACAATCCACAAAAATTTAGTTGTTTTTCATGTTTGGTTAATACTCGATTGTCTTTCAAACAGACGGAGATCTTTCCTAATAAAAGCTCTATTGACTTATGAAATCATTTTCACGGAGAAAAAGACGGTACTGATTATAAGTTGACCTTCAGCATCCTATAATTTTACTGTTCTATTGGAAATTATAATAAAAAATCTTGTCCAGCTTGTATAAATATGAATTTTCTTTCATCCTCACATGACACCTCCCCTTATATTTCGAGTAGTTGTTACTGAAGGAGATGAATATAATGAAACGCCATTGCTCTCGTATCGTTGTAATTTCGTAAATGATTATTTTCTCATTGTATTTTTCTTTTCAGACTGATATAGGATACGTACTCCAAGTTGCTAAAGACATCGAAATGCGGTAAGTGTTTGCCCTATTCAATTATAATACATTTAAAATCAGAGACAAATCCTGAAACAATCAAAATTTTTACAAGCGAAAACTCAACAAGAACTCACAAAGTCTCCAGTGGAGACGAAAAAAGAATTGAAGAAGAAAGATGGTAAAATTGAATTTATAATTATTCTGGAACAAAAACTATATGAAAAAGATGGAGAAAATGATGAATATTAAGTGATTTACCGATGAAATATTGTGTGATTCTAATCTGTCCTACAAACGAAGAGAGATAGATATTGACCCAGTAATAGGAAGAATTGATATCGACAATTAATTTCAGAATATTCCAATTTCAGCTCAGGTAATTTTTCAAAACTCAAAAACTTTTTTATAATTTTGGTTCGTAAATTCGAATCCAATTTGAAAATTTCAAATATAAATAAAAAGGAACCATAACAATATTTTCTGATCGGTCTCTATGCATTTATTTTTTTATCCTCTATAATACAATGTTAAACTTTTTTTCGGATTATTGATTTTAGTTATAATGGATAATGCACTTCAAGAAGAAGAACAAGTTAACAGCTACCCTTATCTTTTACATCGTTAATAGACATTTTCACTTGTTCATCTCTTCTAAGTCCTCCAAAACCACATATTATTGGAACTAATAGTTGAATTTCATCGAAAGCTTCATTGATAAATGTATGAACTTGATCTGCTGTCAAAATCTGGGATTTTGTTAAATATATTCTTCAGATTAACTATTAGATAGGAGAAATGGGAAATATTGTTATTTCCTCTGAATATTATAATTATTATTATTTAAAAATCTTCAATGTCGCATTTCATGACCGATTTCTCGGTCTGAAAATTATGAAACTTCGTTAATAACACGGTCTCATGGGTGGCAATGAAATTTTTCAACTTTCTTCATTCTTATCGGTCTTGCCGATGTCGGTTTAAATGATTCTCAGAATGTATCTAATATGAAGTGATGAATTAACTATTCTGAAGAGAGGGTCATTATGAATGAAGTGAAATCAGACAATGTTTAGGATAATTACTTAATATCTAATCTGCATCACGGTATCTGGCTTATTATGAATATCTTCACGCTAGTGTTTCGCAATTTGATTATTTAGTTGTTAGCAATTAAGTTTGGACTAGAAAACATTAGTGAAATGGATTTGCGGTTTCTCCATGAGTGCACATATGCACTTGTACTCCATTTAATAATTGGTAGCCTAGAGATGCAAACATCCAGGGATAATATCGTTGAGTGGAAAAGATGGTGCGAGCAAGTTTCTGCAGATCCATATTTCGGAATTTGTATTATTAATGCGGAATATGTTTAAAGCTGTAATATTTTTAGTGATTGTTATTTGCACTATGGTTTTCTATACTCTTTACCGTTTGTAGGTTTCCTTTTGATAGCTCAAGGTTTCAGTAAATTTGCTAGACTTTCATCCGAAAGATCAGTACAAAGAATGTAAATACAAAGTTACCGAAATGCGTTAAACTGTTTTCAAACTCACCTATGTGATTTATGGACTTCTTGGGTATGTATGAAAGAGGGCTAGAATTCAATTCAAATTGGAGCCTGAATGTGACTCTCCAGAATCCGATAGGACTTATTGAAATTAGAATAGATAAATATGAAATTTTATCACGGCAAATATAATAACAATGGAGTTCAATTAAACTTCCTCTGTCAGCAAAATTCCGCAACTACATTTTATTGAATAACTTGAGATTCAGAAACAAGGATAGGAAAAATTTCAATTGGTTGAATTTCATGAATAGTATTTGATCGATCCACTAGTAAATAATGCGAAAAGTATTATTAAGTTTGACGAAATCAAGAGAGTAATTCTGAAGAAAATTGAAGCTTGAAAATATGAAATGGGAAATGAATTTTGTATGCTGTTGCTGTCTTTACTGTTGTTGTGAATAATTATCTGGGGATCTCGATAACAACAGATGGAAACCCATCTGATAAATTAATTATGATTGCGAAAATTCGCTATTTCGTGGCTCGTTTCCGAATTTCGCATCTGTTTTGGAATAGAAGCCTATTCCAGAATTTGTTTTACGGCCGTTTTCAATATCCGATTTATTCGTTCATCCATCGAAATGGTCGGTAGCTAGACACTGAGCAGTGAAGCATTTCGTTAATATCATGCGCACTAGGTATCTATCAACCGTTTCGATGGATAGATCGGATATTGAAAACAGCCGTAAGAATATTCTATTTACAACCCATCAGGATCATTTTCATCTTCGAGAGATTTGGTAATTCGACTTTTTTCTGGTTGAAAAATCCACAGCCAGATAAGCTGATTCGTAAAATTTTTCTTGAATCATTTGTGTAGTGGTGGTCCATATTCCATAATGATTTCACGGATAAATTTTCATGATCTTTTACTATTTTCATCCCCATATTCGATACTTTCCACACTGAGTTTCTTGTTTTTCTGGAAATGAAGCAGTTTGGTAATTTCACTATACATTTCATTCGGGGAAAAAGGTTATTCTTCGATGAGGCCAATTGAGTTGGTCGCCAATTATGTAAGGATATGATTCAACACTAAATGCCCCAGCTAGTCAGAACATGAAACCACCTCACATCGAGATGAGGCAAAATGAGACAATATGCGAGATTTATCCCTCTCTGATGAAATGAGCTATTTAAAAGTCTATTAATACAAGTTAAAACATGGAAATATGAGTACAAGAGGATATACAAATACCCATGAACAATTCGTCAGATTCTTTATTCACAAGCGTTCTTCGTTCTTAGTTAACTTATCTTATGTGAATAATATATATATATATATATATATATATATATATATATATATATATATATATATATATATTCCTATGAAAAAGAGAGCTAAAATAATACAATAAATGTTGAAACAAAAAATATGTGAATATTGCCAGATAAATGAAGTGATTATCCCTCGACTTTTTCCAGAGTTGAGATGCAGTAGACGTTGTGTTGCAGGATGCGATGTTTTAACTCTCATCAAAAAGGTGTTGAAAGTTTGTTAAATTCTCTTGAAGAAGGTGTTGAAGATTGAATTACCTCCAGAAAAGGCGTTGAAGGTCTAATTCTCTCCAATAAGGTTTTGAAGGTTTAGCTCCTTCCAAAAAGGTGGTGAAGGTTTAACTCCCTCCGAAAAGTCGTTGAAGGTTTAGCCAAAAAGGCTATTAAAAACACTTGCATCAGTTTTTTGTATCGCCAGGATCCCACAATTCTCCGATATCTCTGATAATCCTCGTTCACATTAAGATAATTCAAGAAGAGAAAAAATGTCCACTTGTTTAATGAAACACTGAGACCGATAAATCGAGAAATTGAAAATCAGAGCATCAAGTAATTGTGAAATGTTCATATTTAATCAATTAATTATATTATAGATGAACTGATCTAGAACGAAAGTTGATACATCAGATAATTGAGGTAATCAGATGAAAAGTCACACGATTCTCAAAATGGCAGAACCCAAGCGTGCTACTCAAGTACTTCACTTCACATGAAACAAACGAAATATTAGCAAAAATGGACGCTGCGACCGTCAACGGATTTAAAATCGCCCTGGATCTCTTCGTACCAAGATCTATATATGTGTGAACTTCATTTTTGTATAATTCTATTTGAGTTTATAGGAATTTACCCCAACTCTAATAAATTGTTAATAATAATAATAAAAATAATGAAACAATGGTTATCTGGTTAACTTTGAACTCACGAATATTTATTATTCGCCGCAGATAATTTAAATCACTCGAGAACAAGAGAACAGTACCACAATTCCTCAGACGTAGGAAGCTTGAAAACTAGACGATCCAAATTAAAATGGATCGCAGATTTCGAGTGAACTCCGATACAGGACGCTCCGAAAATCTTTGAAATTGCAATCAGTAAATTATACCGTTACAATGTATTGTGATATTTTACGAATATTCATTTCCTAAGTCATCTTGAATTTCAGGACTGTTGTTTAAATTACAAATCTGGAAGACTAACAGTTTCCTGAAGGTCAACATCGTATCCATGTCTAACGTTTGTGATATATTCTATTTGATGGAGGATAAAATTTTCAAGAATCCATAAATTTTTGTGGACTTATCACAACGATATGTGAACTTTCTCATTTAAAATGCAATGAGGGAAATAGGCAATCTGATCATGACGGCCCTGATTGATGTGAACAAATCTCCCATGTTCATTTCAGAATGAGAATGCAGATTCCGGAAGAGGGTGCGAATTACTTGAGTGACAGTTGAATTTCATATTTCCATCTAAATGGCCCCTTTACACACTCGGCATGCTGATCTCGACGCCAGGATAATCCAACGTCGTTCGTTTGCGATGAGGTGTCCTCGGCCTTCAAGGTTGATTGCTGCGTCAACTGCCTGTCTGGACGCTACGTGTTGATTGCCCCAGTTATTTATTTGTATTCTACATATGCAGATATGGAATGCACTAAAAATATTTGAAAAAGGCACACAAGATTGTTTTGGATGACGATCAGGGCCGCCGCCAGACATTTTGCCGCCCCAGGAAAATTATATTTTGCCAACTTGCAGTGATGTATGGAGTTTGAGACTCATAACAAACTCTTTCTCAATTTGATCAAAGGGCAAAAAATTCAGAAACGAAGAAAATATAACTATGAATTTGTATTATACAAAAAATATATCAAATAAAAAATAACAAAAAGAAACATATTTATATACCGGCCATCGCAAGTATAAAAGTGAACTAGAACCATCAGACTAGAATGTTTGAACTCAAATAAATTTCTTCCTTCTCTCTTTCATCTCGCAAAAGTCATAAATTGTTTGAGATATATCGAGATTATTGATCTCATGTTCAATGGATATAATGGCTAGATCAGATAATCTATCTTGGGCCATTGTTTGTCGTAGAAAATTTTTCATTTTCAACTTTGAAAAGCTTCTCTCGCCAAAAGTATCCCAAAAGTATTTTCCATATTTAATAAAATCATTATACGACAGTTTCTACGATACACGATACCGATAAATATAGATGCTTTTGTAAGAATTTTCTATCAGGCAGTAAGGTATCATGATAATAATAAAATAAATAAATCGTTTCAAGTACAAACGCATTTGTATAAGATATGTTAAATAAAAATGCGGAATTCTAAAATGTATTCACATAGAAAATATCGAGAAACAATGAAAACGCTCTCTGCTTTTAGTGTACGAAACTAAATTAACTCATGTTAAAAAAAAAATTTGAACGCCTTGGATTTTGATTATTACTAATTCTTTATTCCAAAGCAACACAGATCTCGTGTGTAAGGAAAATTTCAGACGATGATCTTCGAATCAGAATAAGGTAAATGTTACTCTTACTGTTTTCGTTCTGCGATTTGACCTTATGACATTTATTACCTGTTGTTAAACTCTATCATCTGATGAAGTATATGAAAAAAGGTCAATATAAATCTTAAGTATTCACCTGTATCTAATAATGATTATTATAATAATATTGATATATTCTTTTACTATGACCATTATCCATTAAATTAAGGATACTAATCTGCCTCAATTTTCAGTGAGGCATATTTCCAACTCATTTAAAGGCGCCTTTTCGAATTATTGAAACGATGCTATATGGCTTTATGAATAATATGCGTATCTGAGGCGATCGATGAAAGACTCAAAAAAAATGAGCTACATCACTGTTAATAAGCAGAGAGCGCTTTATACTTATTATCGTTTAAATGTGAAATCCGACGGTAAAAAAATACCGAATTATAAAACTCACCTTCAATTTTGTAGGGTAATTCAGTTCGAAAATCACAACTCAGAAGATAGATAAAAGATTTCTATTATGTAGCACTATATAATATTGCAAAAATATTGAATATTGTGACGACAAGCGACATTGAGGACTAACGAGTTCATACCCTTATTTCTCGAGTATTATAAACCCCTCCCGAATATCAAAATTTAGATTTCCGATTGGCAAACTGAAAATAAGAATCATTACTGAATTATCCTTTATCCTAGAAACCCTCCCAAAAACTTTACAGTCCCAGATATTCATCAAAGGAACCGACCGTCTTGATAATAAACTCGTAAACAAGCGAGTGTAACTAAGATGAGAGTCTGCTGAGGCGTTGGCGAAATTTACAACCTGACAGAGATTTTTATTTATGAGTAGAATGCTGTATCTTCGATCGTTTTTGTTCTGCCAGTATTACTCTTGTATTGGTTTAATTGCATTTTTATCTGGTTATTTGTGTACACGTGTGATATATTTGGTTGACCAGGCTCAAACAGCCGCCCCTGAGTTTGGTCGTGTTTTCGCTTTCACGTTCAATAACAGACGGGTTTTCAATTTCGAAGGAAAAAAAATCTAGTATGACGAAACTGATTTTGCCGCCCCTAGAATTTGCCGCCCCGGCAAACTGCCGGTTTGTCGGCTCTGGCGGCGGAACTGATGACGATAATAAATTCGCCCTTCTCCATAAAATTAGCAATATTTCATGTTGAGTGATGATAACTAGAAGTACAAAAGCCCCATATAAACAAGCAGACAGTGAGGAGTCCAGGAGAATGCAAGTGTTCGCTTTTGTCCGTTGCGATGCAGCCTTTTTAGAAGGTTCCATATAGATGGCTGTGGCAAAGGCGTCTCTTGTTCATTAGTTTCATCATTTCTATCCCCTGAAAATGACTAAGGAGAATGAAGAGTATTTTAATAATTCTGAATTGCATTTCTAGAATCATCGATAGTTATATTCTAATGACGGCAAAAAGGATTTGTGATTTGGCAGCACATACTAAGCGTATGAATGAAGAATCAATTTCAAAACATTGGTTCGAACTGTAGCATAATTTTATGAACCGAAATTTTTTAAGGGTTTTCTCTCCCATACTCTGAGTAAAAACAACAATTAGAATATTTTTCTGATAATAGCAGAAAGGCTTAAACTTGTACAAATATTTTTTTTAGAAATTGTTGCCCAACAATGAGTAAAGGAAGAACAATTCTTCTTCTCAATGTCTGAGAAAAATCTGTATATTTCCAAGCTAGCAATTTAATGTCTAATAAGAATTCTCTAAACGTTTTCCGTACTTTTTAGGGACAAGTCGAAGTCCTGTAACGTTTCTATTTCGTATATACAATACCTAGTTATTCAACCAAAATGGGCAAGTATTATACGAAAATTCAGTAGTATTATTTAGTCTGGTGAAGTGCTTTGAGACTTGATGTATGAACGTTTTGAGAACTGTTATAGGATATCCAAGAGAACTATTAAATCTTATCTCCATCATCGTATACTTGTTCTGTGAATGAACTTACGTTCCACTATACGACACATGTACAACGTCTATGCAACCATTCATTCTTACCATTTTCTGGTCAATTATAAGACTATTTTGTGACTCTGGTAACATTAATATCTCTACACGATTATATAAATGTGCCTAAGTGGATAAACCTATAATCATTTCGGGATGAACACCTAAATATGTATAAGCGATGAATCGTTGTTGATGATCTCTATGAATGCGATATTTCGAAATTCAGAAGATATTTCCCATGGCAAATTGATTTCATTATGAAATATATGGCATACCTATGTGATACTAAATTTCATGAGCTTCAGTAAAAAATAATAATAAAAAAAAATCTTTTTTCTTGAATAAATATATTCCTGTTGATTTTCGTCCCGTGAAAATAACAACGGCAGAATTTTGCAAAAAAGCAAAGTGATGGGCTTATATCTTTCAATTTTCCCATTTTTCCTAGAAATCTGGAGAATTTTCCAGAAAATATTTACGGCACAAGATGGCACGAATGTAGCACATATTTTCCTCTTCATTTGTGAAAAGAAGTGCTTGTCTATCTTTTTTTTTAATTTCGATTTTCCAGAAAACTAGAAGGTGTTTCGGAAAAATTCGGACTGCACAACTCAGTACATGTATAGCACAATTTTTTCTAGTCATTTAAAATCAATTTTTTGAAAAATGCTGCGCTGGCCCATTTTTCTGGTTTCTCAAATATCTCGAGAACCATAAGGAATTGAGAGAAAATTTAAACAGCACAAAGCAGAACGAACCTAGAACAATTCAGCACAATACCATAAATTCCGAGAATCCAAAAGTGCTGGGCCAACTTCACACACATAAGTTCCACTCATAGACCCAATGGTGGTTTGAATGTAGGTTCACTTGATGACCCTTCCAGCAGTTCGACTCATCTACTAGACCCTCTAGACTCAGCGAGGTTAAAATGCACTGCTTAAGATCGGGTTCAGAACAACTGTTTGACTTATCGATGTTCGATTCATCGAGAGTTCACTGAATGAATAAGGTATTGAAATTGTTATCATAATTCTCCAATATGTGAACAAAATTTCAAATGTTGTCACTTTCATAATTATTGTATTGTAGTTGAGTTTACAGAATTGTTTCGAATAAAATATAGAGAATCCAGAAGTGTATTTCATCTGATTCAAAACAATGTGTTGATGGAAAGCATCATCCTGATCAAAAAGCGGAGCGCTGCTTTCGTTTTGTCGATCAGGATGTTTCTCTAAAAGCTCGACAAATATACTCATTTTAATGGAAATATATGGGAAGCATAATTCGCGCCTTCCAAATTTTCTGTACTGAATAATTTTTTCAGCGCCCCCAAGGTGTCAAAAGTAAGAAACTACAAGGAAATTGTAGTCAGATTCTAGTACCACAGATATAAGGTCGTTTCCTATCTTTCTAACTCTTCACTCTTTGGTTCAAAATTGTTGGTTTCGTATCAGTCCTCAATGTAATCTTGGTGGGTCAGGAACTTATTTACCACAAATTTGTTTTATGAAAATAAGTGAAATGAATAAATGAATAAATAAATACAAATGCCAACCTGACATCCGCTGAATGAATAAATTTGAGGTCAAAACTAAATCAAACCTCTCCAAAACGCCTAATAGGCCGTCGAACTTGGTACACCCTGTATATAAAAGAGAAGCAAGCTTCAGTAGCAACTAGTTCTCTCAGCTTTTTGGTTTCGAATACAACTCTAGAGTAGAATTTTGAAGCTGTTCTTGGAAGAGCTTAAGAAACAAAGGTTTTCATGAAAAAACCTCATCATTTTTTGCCAGAGAATGATTTTCGAATAATAATATCCAACTTCAAAAGACAAGATTAACATGTTCTGGTTCTGGCAAAACAATTATACTTCTTTTCCATTTCCAAGTGTTATTCAGAAACCGTAAAGCGTATTTCAGGTTAGTCACTACAATTTCATAAAGCATCAATTCAATCATTTGACATTTTCTGAAATTCAATTGACAAATCTGAATATGATTTGATGTTTTCTGAAATACAATTGATTTCTGAATTATAATTGGAAATGGTGTAGTTCTCAAAATGTCACACTGCACATTGAATATGAGGTAGGTACTAATAAATGACAATTCACAATTAAGAATGAGTAATTAAGCGGCCCTGAAACTTTGTAGATTTCTCCCGATGGTATGTCTCAACAATAAGGCTGTTACGAGAAGGGTGTTTCTTAATTTGAAATGAATAAGGTGGTCTATCCATACATCCTACTCTGTCTGTTTAAATATTCAGAGGGCATTCAAGCTTCTTTCCCAAACGGCACCCCTGCATCTTCCCAACTCTTGTCTCATCATACGCCACGCGAACTTCCCAGTCCCCAAGGCAATTAATTAATTCCGATATTCATCAGGCCCGACAGGGAAGCAACATTTTAGCGCGAAATTCCGTCGGTGAGCTGTAGGTTGGCAAGTTTCCCTCTCAGGTTTCAATTAACGAACAACTATTTCTTTCCCGTATCGAAATTCATCTGGGATCTGCGGCGTGCATCGGCGAAATTCCACAGCCGCCTGTCGCGTGTTCCTCCCTTTGGTGACTCAAATTGAAAGCGAGCCCGTATTCCCCGCACATGCATGTTTGCGGTTCCGCTCGCGTATGGCTGCCGTCAGAAAGGGTTTCCGTATGTTGCGAAGAATTGAACGGGAAACAAAGTGTGGTTGGATTCTGACAGAATTCTTGGCAAGGACGAAATCAGGGTTAGCAGCAACAAGGGACGGAAAGTTTGAAGAACTTTATTGACGTGTCGAGCGGCTGTGAAAAATCGAAACATATATTATGTTTGAATATTATTTCTGCAGATGCATATCTGTTCAAAATAGGGGATGTTCTGATTTTGTAAAATTACTGTTCAGGACTGTATCCAGATAATTGAGTCAGAGATGGTTTGTAATTGTGAAAACATTTATTGACATCATTCACAATCATAAAATGAATAAGTCACTCGCATGAAGTTAATACAATATTGAAGTTATCTATAAAACTCAGAGAGATTATTCAACTAAAAACAAAGGTATTTTAGAGATGTTCAAAATGAGAGGTAAGATGAATTCAGACTTACACTTTGAGATAATTCCATTAATTACAAATTAAACACAGCGTTCACAGTTATGATGCAAATAGAATTGATTGCGAGAGAGGAGATACGTGTATTTAAAGCTTAGTAGTCCTGTCTTCGTTGAGATCATTACAATGTGAGAATATCATGATTGAGAAATCAATAGTTATGATCTATAACATTGGTATGTAAAGAGAAGGCTAATTAATCAATTGTGACGACATTTACAGTGACAAACTACTTTTAGTAACCTATTGTTCGTCACAAAAATAGAAGCTACAATTGACAATTATGAGGATTATAACATGAGAGTACTTAGTACTGGATAGTCTATGCATGAACTAAAATCACCAATTCGTTGATTTCGAAAAAGCAAAAGGCTTGAGATGGCTTCAGAAAAATGAAATTGAGTATTTCTCATTTATGATGAGGAGATCATACCAGTTGAATGGTTTTATTGAGAGAGAAGACTGATTCAATGATTCACCTTTGCTCTTGAGGATTTCCATTCATCTGAAACTCGAGAACAATAATTAGCAAGTGTTATGAGAAGTGAATAGTTGAGAAATGAGATGAATACATTTAGATAATGAAGTGCACATGAGAATTTAATAAAGCAGGATTCATTACCACAAATAATGTTAATTTTTGGAGCAACCAATTACTTCCATGTGAGGAGTCTAGAGATATCTGAAAAATCTATGAGTACTGCAAAAATATATCAAAATATATATCTTAGAGGAGTCGAATGCATTAGTTTAATGCAATAGAGATTTTATGAGAATAAAGTGAGAGAGGATTATCAGATTTTCATGATATGAAACATGGACATATTTTCAAACTTTATAAAAAGCAGGAAAATATCATGGAATATACAATAAGGAAGGATTTTGATTTTGAACGAGATGATCAATTATTCAGCGAGGTGACTCTTTGAAAATTCTTATATACAGGAGTAGCACACGAGGAAGTCTATTCACAATATACTTACCATTTGCATATTTATTGCCTCTTTATTTCATCAGAAAAACTGGTTGAATAATGAATTATTAGAGTAGGCTGAGTTGTCATAAAAGTGAGATCAGGCCTTAGAGGAGATACGTGTATTGAAAGCTTAGTACCTAGTGTGAGTCTAGTCTTCATTGAGATCATTAAAATGTGAGAATATCATGATTGAGAATTCAATAGTTATGATCTACAACATTGGACTGTAAAGAGAAGTCTAATCAATCAATTGGGATAACATTTAGGGTCACAAACTACTTTTAGTGAGCAGGGTTGGTGTTCGTCAGAAAAATAGAAGCTACAATTGACAATTATGATGATCATAACACTATTTATGAATAAAAATCACCAACCCGTTGGTTTCGAGAGAGCAGAAGGCTTGGGATCTTACTTGCGAAGTGCTTCAGGTGAATGAATTTGAGAATTTCTCATTTATAATTAGTTTGAATGGTGTTGTCAATATTTGAGGAAACCCCTCAAGGTGAAGCATGGACTGAGACTGTCAGTCAGGTTCAATGTTTGAGTTACTTGATCGTTCAAATACTTCAGAGTAGTTTAATTGGTTTCATTGAAAGAGAAGACTGATTCCGTGATACACCTTTGCGTTTGAGGATTTTCATTCATCTGAAACTCGAGAACAATAATTAGCAAGTGTGATGATAAGTGAATAGTTGAGAAATGAGATGAATACATTATAAACTCATCACTTGAAAAAGAATTTTTCGATTTATTCCAGCAGACATTCCTTTTTTTCACATATTTATTTTTTAAATTCTTCGAATGTACTCTTTGTATTAATCTGAAGCTCTGATGAACTAATTCAATAAATAATTTGAGGTGAAATGATTATTTTGAAATAGTCATATCTTCTTTTGAAATATTCTTTTTTTCCATGAAAATTAATGAAATCCAAGTAGAGATTTTTCTATTATCTTGTTTGAGGAATATGAACGAAATATTTGTACGAACTCACAAATAATAGCTCTCTTTCTAGAGTTTGTTCAAGCCAAAGCACTCCATGGTATTGTTTCTGAGTTGAATCAATTTCCCTCCAGAGTAGAGAAATTTTCGCAATGAAAAAAATTGTCAGGTTCCAATTTTTTGTATTTGAGAAATAAAATAATATGGAGAACATTCATCAAAAATTTGTTGAAGATCCTTCGAACGACTCAAAAAATATCATTGATAAGTTCGTCATTTTTCGCGCAAAGGTAAAAAATAATTATTTTTCTGGCACCTACACGTATTTCACGTGAGAAATCAAAACCACCAAAATATCAAATTGATAATACAGAAGAAAAATTAATTTATAGCGTTCTGGAGAATTCAAATCCGTGACCACACTGACGTCATAGTGTCCAACAAGAAGCGGCAAGAACACACCATGTATTCTTCCACCATGGTTTTATCAGGTGTCTTCTCTAGAAGTTCAGATACCTGAAGAACAACATGAGCATTTCAAATTTGAGGATAATATATACTGCTTTGTGTCAGTCACAGATAGAGTATATGGGAAGGAGCTTATAATTGTCACCTGAAAAGAGTTGAAGTTATACAGCAGTGGTGGCAAGTTACTGACCTGACAAATGACTAATCAAAGAATCATATAATTGATTGTTCAACATTTTTACTAATTACTTGATTCTGGAACAATGACAAATCTTCAACACCACACACACATTCATTGAATTAAACAAAAACTCCTTTCAATTCAGTAAGTCCTGAACTGGGACATGAGGAAAAATAGTCATCATACAATGTCCACCATTTCGGAACTTATTGATTGACTGATTAATCTTTTAACATGTGCTTGGCTGCTCGCCATCGACACATCGAACACGCTGTATCGCAAACTATTTATCACGTATAACTCAAACAACAATATATTTTCATCACAACATAAAATTTAAATCATTTCATAAAGATTCTTTCATCTCAGAGAATTCCAAACCGGGACTTGAGGAAAAGTAGTCATCTCACCATGACGACCATTTTGGAACTCTTCATAGAAGCTCATATATAACCGACAAACCATAGAACGATTTTAGATTTCTTTCATGGCAGTAATTTCAAATAATATTCATTCTACTACGAGTTTTCCGGATAGAACAAGATTTAATGCTTCCGTTGCTTCTTTTCTATACCGCAGAAGTTTCTTACCCGCTCTAGCAGTCCCGCGTCAGTCTGCGCATACCTTTATCCGTCTGATGCTGATGCGATTCGTCAGATAATGACATCGAGAGGCTTACCTCAAAACTCGATTAAAAAATAATGGTGTAGTTTCCATTTCCATCCGAAATAATACAATTATAGTGACATGCTGTGTAGCTGTCCTTATCAAACGAAACAATATCCAAGCGTGGATGAGATAATATGCAATCACGCCATATTAATCAAATTCATGACATAACAGAATGGTCAGACTCCTATTCCCAATGTACATCAATGCCATATGCGAATTTGGGTTATGCTGATTATTCGAATCTGACGAGATTCGTGCACAATGAAACCAAAGTTCAGGATGTCAGAATATGAGTTGGACACTAATTTTCTGAATAAGGTATTCCATCCTGTACTGAACTTTACTTTATGTTTTCTGACCTCCATAATGATTTATTCGCGAATAAAGAATAGTACGTGGTTATGACTGATAAATAAAGCGTATTTTGTACTTCAAACCATGTACATGGTTTAAAGTACACAAATCGCTTTATTTATTGAGTTTTCATTATGTTCCTAAAGAATATGTCAGAAGAAAATACTATCAGCTATTTCCAGAATAATGGAGCATTTACACGGGCACAATTGACAAGCCATTCCATTGAGGCTATCCAATAGCCTAGTGAATTGTCTCGATCCATTCATGGGGACAATCCAGTACAGGAAAAAACAAAGCCATTTCAATGAGAAATTGGATTGGCTTAGGATAGCGTTGTGGGAATAGAGACAATCCATTGAAATGGATGTCTTCACCTGCCAATGGAGACAATCCATTGAATTAGAACGATTTTGAATTCATTGGGTGCCAATGCCTTTCCCCACCCTCAGTACAACGAATTGGTTCATTTTGACGTTCCTACCATAGTGTTCGAAAATCGATAGAAAACATCCTAGTTGATGTCGAAAAATCATAGATGTCGTGAATAATCTTTTGAAAGTAGCAGAATAATTCTAAAAAATTACAAAACAAATATTTCTAATGAGTGCCCATGAGAAAAAAATTTCAATATTTTTTATCAACCGATTGCAACAAAAGCAGCTTCCATGGACGCTCAACATGCAAATTTGTTTTGTCTCTAAGCTGATCTTGGGATTTTCATTAGATATTTTCCGAACTGAATTTCTGAAACATCTTCAAAATTTTCCTTCCCAATCTCTGGAAATCCGGAAAAAATTTTAATAATAAAAGAAGGGCCCCTGTTCAAACTCGTGCACTTATTTGTCTAGGGTTAAAACATGTCTATACATGGTAACATTTTTTTATTTCATTCCTTAGTTTCCTGGAGTCAGTTCCTTCCCCAAAAAATTAACCCATAGATTTTCACCGAACAATTGTCACGAATCTTATTTTTTCATACAAGATGACTCGTTTATTTTCTTTTTAGGATGATCAAGTTTCGCCAATCGAAATTTTGTGTTACCTATTCCATTCCATCAAGTGATCCATTGGATCACTCATAATTTTAATTCGCGATTTCCCAATATCTCTATTTTTATGTTGATATATTTAAAACACTTTATGAACAGAATTTTTTTCTCAGTTAAAAATGAGTTTGCCTCAGAATATCGAAAATATTTCCTGCAGAAAATATGATTGATTCATTATTCAATTTTTTTTTTGGTAGGTCCAATTAGAGTTTGCACCATTTCCGGAGACATTCTCATATATAGCTTATACTCCTCAAGATTCTGTACTTCTAATTATCTCGATATTTGATCCAAAGTAGATCCTCCGAACATCCAAGTCTCCTTCCTTCAGAAATTGTGTATTCCTCGAAAACATCTATTTCCTCGCTTAGCCAGAAAATAGATAGGTTTTTCAATGAACGTTCTGATTCGAGTCTTTCGATCATCTAAACAACTTTCCTCACTCAAAAATATAACTTTTCATTATATTCTGACAAGCTCATACCCGCGGCTCCGCTCTCGTTATATTTCAATTCATAATGGTACTGATAGGTCCGCAACCCCACATTCATAACCTCGTATCGAAGGAGAAACAGCACGTGTATACATGACAAAACGATGTCGAGTGAATTCAATAATTTCTTGCTCAAATTCACACCTACTGTAACTTTCAGAGTATCCATCAGAAAACTATACTATGAAAAGCATTTTTCATCAGGAATATATATATATATATATATATATATATATATATATATATATTCTTTTGAATAAGAGAGCTAAAATAATACAATAAATGTTGAAACAAAAAAAACCTAAGCTGAGGTAAAAAAAGGAACGGAGTACCACAACATTCTTCGTATGATACTATAGTATCATACGATACTATAGAGCCAGGGGAAAAAAACCTCAGCCGAAAAAACCTGTCTCAGGAATAAATGTCGAAGATAACAGCCACATTCAATTTCATATTGATTCATTGCCAGTCAAAAGCCCTCTTCAAATTGACCATTATTTTGGATTGAATTGAAAATATCAGAAATGGCTATCGTTGGTTGGTTTCGGCAGTTAGACATATGCCGTCGCGGACTCATTTATAGAATTATTCGAGCACTACAAAATTGTCTCTGATCTATGTGTATCGGGATTTTTCATAAAAAATCGATATATTTTCTTATTTCTTCGTTATACAGAGATGAACCCTACATGAAAACCTCCTAAAAAAAATTCTCTACAATATAGTGAAAGTTTTATGAAAATAGGTAATCTGGTTTCTGAGTCCATAGAGGACAAACAAACACACGAACATTCATATTTATAATATAAGTATGGAAGTATGGATAGGAACTGTCTACATGAATGAAGCGAATTTGACACTTCCTATTGGATGGCTTGTTAATTGTCCTCGTGTGAATGAACGACGAACTTTCATGGAATGTCTTATTGGATTGGCTTAATGAAATGGCTTGTCAATTGTCCCCGTGTGAATCCTCCATTACTCATACAAATATTTTGCTGCACTTTTTTCATTGTCTCATTGAAATCGATATTCATATCTCTATATCATAACCAGTAGAAAATTCTACTCGACTGATCTGCTAAATTCGTATTCGAATATAATTTTTAATTATTTCAGGTTCCCCTCACATGTGGAATCCGGCCTTATAGAGGTGATATCACCGTCACCAGCCTATTATCCGAATTTAGATAGGTTGAAGATCACACTGGGTGACTCTCCAGAAAGGGTGAGATGGCGATCCAAGCAGAACTTGGATTTCGCATTCCTGATGTCTTATTGTCAACCCAAAGGTGAGTCGAAACTTTAAATTCCAAAACGTCAGTCCCTCTCTGTAATTGGAAGTTTTTCAAAAGAAAACCGTGAGGAAATTCATGAGAATCTGTAACCGAATTTGTTTTGATAATTTCTGGCTCTGCCTGAAAGGTACACCCATATTGTATAGAAGGGAACTTTTAGAAGACTGAGGAAATCAGTTCTAACAACATAAGTGGAAAATCAGTTTAGGGATACTCAAACTGGCGAAACGTCGAGAACTAATAGCCGACGACGACCGGAATACTCGAAAGAACAGATTATATTGAACGATGGCCGCGAAAGCATCAACCAATTTATTCATATTTAATTTCTCTATAATGTGTTCAAATTGATTTAGGTTACAAAAAAATGATATACTCGAACATCGAATGAGTTTCTGACATAAGTTACAGAGGCGTTTCGTCAATATTGAATAAGCTGCTGATAGTAATTATCTACACATGCCAGGTGAGTCGCTAACATTTTCTAACTCTTCACTCTATGTTTAATACATTTTTTGTAATAGAGTTTTGTGAAAGAGTAGAATACAATATGACCAAAGCGAGGAAGGGGTTGAAGTTGTAACGTCTATACGAGGTAATTCTATGAGACTGTAAGTTTTCATGAGAAGTTCACTTCAGTCAAGGCGGTTTCGAACAGTTTGTGTTATGTGACTGGTAGCCTCAATTGAGAGACTCTAGTAATATTTCTCTGTTTGGACCGATCTTCTTTTCGTTCATCACCTTTCAATTAATTTTGATGGAATTTGTACTCTAGAACAATGTGATCGAGTTAAATAATTCGATCACTTTCATGAAAATACAGGGTAATCATTATGATGATTTCATATTTATCTTGTAGTATGAGAAAAAACTCTTCCTTTCATTCCAAAAATAGATAGTTAATAGTAGATAATGACGGTCGTAAGAACATCTATATATATATTCATAATTTTTTCAGCAAAGTTTCGGCTGATATTTTACCTTCAAGCTGAAATATAAAAAAAAATATAAATAGATCGTTAATCAAGAGATCTGACATGAAACGCTTGAACAAAAACAATAAAACAACAAAGCAATCAAACATGACAAGACTAACCTTCAGAACAAATTATTAATATTCAAATATGTGAGAACATTCATTGGAAAATAATAAAGTCACAGGTAAATGTTGAAAAATCTCAGATAGAAAATCTTTAATCGAACCTCATCGATTGGTTGTTGTGAATGATCTGTTTTCTGGAATCGTTCATCTTTTATGACTATACTGTTTTTCAATGTATGTTTTTACATATTTAAATATTAATAGTTTGATCTGAAGGTGAGTCTCACCATGGGTGACTGCTTCATTTTTTATTCTTGTTGTTTAAGTGTTGTATGTGTACGATTTACATTCTATTCATGATTTTATGTATATTCGAGCTTGATAAAGGATGCATAGTAGCCAGTATCTAGATTAGGAATAACAAACATAATACCGAATACTCTTTTCTCTCTTTTCCTTCAGGTTTTTCTCGATATTTTGAAAAGTATTTCGACGAATGCAACGATTTGAATACGAATGTATTCAGGATTGCATACTCTGTCAAATTAAAACAGAACAAAAAATAATTTCTAATTTTTTTTTCACTCCCTGTATAACTGAGAGTTGTCAGGCTCCAAGAATATTTTAGCTGGATAGATAATGTCAAACAATATCATAATTCCAATTTTCAGATTTCAAATAAGCCTAGTTCTCCAGAAACGCCTAATAGGCGGTCGAACTTGATACACCCTGTATAGATGTTCCTATGACCGTTATTCTATACATTCATCTCAAAAAACTTAACATTACGGTTTCAAAAATTCGCTTCCTGTTTGAGATCCTACCATAGTGTGACATTAGTGAAGCGTTTGGATTTTTTTTGCTATACTTAAAGTTTACCTGGACAACATTTCTGAAGTGAAAAAATTATGGTTATTTTGCTCCTAAGCAACGAGATTGTTGATTTCTATACCCACTTAGCACATAAAGAACTCTAATGCTTCTCAATGGTTCATCATTCCACGAAAGTTTCAAGCTGTTAAACGTTTCCCAAGCGATTTTCCTCTGGGCCATGCGAAACTTTAATTCTTTCAGTGTTTTAGCCTCCTCCGTGCATTGAACGTGAATCATCTGGCCCTTTTAATACGAATGTCAGTCCAGATAAAGCGGAGAACCGTTTGTTACCTTCACGCAATATGAATAACGAAAAATGTGGGGTTACCTAATGCCGGATTTTACGTGTCCAACAAGTCTTATCAATTGATGGAAACAATTCATCAACCTCGTGAAGGGCCACCAATCATTGGAGTTTGCAGTGTCAGCTCTACAGCGCCCCACACTTGTGGAATTAATTAATTTTGCGGCGGACAGTGGTTTTCTCTCAGAATGATGGGTATTGATCGAGTGACACTATTAATTAAGGGGAATGTGGCTATTTGTAATTCATTGTGGTGTTGATTCCAAAGTTGTTAATCCAGTCGATTCTGAAAGGCATTATGAAAAATACCATAGCAATGGAGTTTCATTTGTTCATCGAAAACAAATAATAATCCCATCTGAATGATCATTTCGGAAAAATATATAATTATGTCAAGTTATGTCATTTGTTAATTTCAATGAGAAAATATATATTTGTCAGCGTGAAAAAGTAAATTTGAGGACACAGGGATCCGAATGAAAACTTGATTAATAGCTTATTATGAGTTTCCTTCCAACAAAAACTTTCTGAAGCCATTGCTAGCGACGTAGGGATAACCAAGTTTCACCACAAAAGGGTTTTTATTTATTTGTTAAGAGTACATTGATTTGAAGACAGAATCAGTTGATAGATTCACTGATGAACTTTCTAGAGATGGGACAAGAAGAAGATACTTTCAGTGATATAGAGTAAAAAGCCAGTTATTGTATGATTGCAAAAATTGATCCACCTACTCAGTGCCTAGGGTAGGATGACTATTGTAACATGGCTACATCGCCATTTTGTACCTTCGAACTCACCAGGTGAATATCCTAGAAAAATTGGGGAAAAAGTGAACCTAACAAAACTACTACTAGTCACAGAATTGTGTAAGATGGAACAAACAACCAGTAATTCAAAAGATGAGGTTTCACAATTCATTCAATCACAAACAGGAGAATATATGTATCTACATATGTACCGACTATATGTAGAAGGAAGGGAAACATGAAGCATATATGATACAGTGAAGAGAAAGATGAATATGTACAGTTCGAAGATATTTTTTAAAACTATGGAAAACAATAAAATATGAAGGTGCTGAAAGCGAGCAAATCCATTGGCAGACAAAAAAAATTATGGAATTCTACGCTCACAAAAAGAGGAAATTGCTAGAGAAAGTCAACTTGAAACTTGGGGGAAGCGTCCTGGAATAAACGATCAGAATACTGCCGAATAAATACTTGATGAAAGGACAAATACCGAAGTCATGGAAAAACGCTTATGTTGTTCTGCTCTAAAAAACCCACCTCCACAAATTACTAACAAGAATAATAACGAATCGACTGACAGCAAAGCTGCAAAGTGCTAAGTTGCAGAGTATTTTGGAGCAGTAGGCTCCAGCTCAATGTTGCTCAACGAGTATATAAGAAATTTGCCCTTTTCATAGGTTACTCTAAGAACGGTTGTCGGATGAAAAATTGGAAAAATCAGTTTCTTATAATGATCTTATCAATAAGTTCAAATGAATTTCACGAGGTGGAAAACTAGGTGTTCCAGAAGAATATCAGCGCATACTATTTTCACGATTTCATAAATCTACAATAATTCACGATGAAAATCCAGTTCCAGAATTAATTCATAATTGTTTGGGTGGGAGAATGGACGTATTAATTGAAATTTCGACGTGAAACGTTAATGGGCGACATAGCTGGCAAATTATTTATCACTTCAATTTGCCACATAATATTCATCAGTGACATTCATAACATCTGAATGAACATGTTCCATTATCTTTGAAATTTCATATGAAATATTTATGGCTTCAATGTGTATAATGTAAATATAAATGATTCGTTGGGAGGGACGACGACCAGCCAAATTTTGATGGAAGGCTATGATTAAACATAACAAATGAAGTTTCAGAAGGGCCATAGATCCGATGACAAAAGTTAGTCGAAGTCCAGAGCTGTGCCGAGCACTGAATATTAGAGCTTCGAGCACTATGCAATAAGTATTGTGAAAAAAGGGCTTCAGAGTCGATAGCACTAAGCACCGGTTTTCACAGAATGAATGTATACACAAAAAAGTGTTTTTTTTTCCTTCAAAAAAAAACGGCATGATAAAAAATTTTCGTTCAACAAATAGTCCAAAATCTGAGATTTTATTGCCCCTAAGAGAAGGTGAGCGATCGACTTTGAAATTTCTATAGGGATGAAAAAATTTTCATAAACAGATAATCATGGTAATATTTCCAGTGACGAAAGTACGATGGCAATCGGACAACTGGACAACTGGATAATATGTGTGCGTTCAAAACAGTTGATTGTATGGATTCTGAAATAACAGCTCTTAATTACGTGAAACCATCAGAAGAAAGATTTTTTCATGTGAGGTTGATGGAACTTTAAAGTCGATTATGCCCCCTCAGGAGCGATCATATCTTAGTATGTCGACTCGTAGTCACAAATTCGGCAGACAAGCTAACTCAGGTATGGAAGATGATGTTGAGAATTATAATGGTTCTTACTCTGAATACTATGAAGTTGATGGCAATGATTATGAAGAAAGTTCATCAGATTCGTTTGAGGATGATTCTATTGACGATGATGAGAAAAATTAAAGAGAAATTGTTCAATTCAGAGCTTGTTTGCCCAACAAAAAATTAAAATCTGAAATAATATTATTTCATGAGAGGGGGTGATTGAAAATTTCCATATCAAAAGTATGAAATTGTTGAGAAATAATACATATTTTATATATTTTATCAATCAAAATATATGGCAGCATTCATTTTAATTAGTCTTGAGAATTTTTTTTATCTAGTTGCTTACTCTTTTCCACATATGGAAAAACATTATTTGGTTCAAAATTTATTTTGTTTGCAATTCCTCAAAAGCTGAGCCTCAACTCTCATCTCAGTAAAGACTTGAGAATAAAAAGAATATCATGCGGAATTGTTTGACCACTCCATTACTCTCATGACAAAAGTTACGTGCTTTGCAATCACGGGACTACATAGTGGAAGTACCCTGTATTGATGATTGAAGACAGATCTTCAAAAAATTCGAAAGCACGTTAAATGAACTTAGTAGAACTTCGCAACCTCTCACTTATGTCATACACAAACTTGAAATGTTTATCACTAACCCGAATATCAGATCTTGATACAAGGTTTCAAAGCATCGGCCTCAGTCACAATAGTATATTCTAAAACAAGTTGCAGAATGAGCTCCTATTCCAACACGAATGCGAAGTTCGAAAACGAGCGACGAAGGAGCGAGTTTTCGATAGCATGAGTGTTGGAATTGCCTTCTGCAACGAATATTAGACGGTATTTTCTCTTTTTCAGTCAATTTTTGTGAACACCTCTCGAAATTCAAATGAAAATTCAGATTAGTGACTTTTTTTGTAGCTTGGCAGTTGGTGTGACATACGAAATTTGACAGATCACGGAATTTGAATTGATTTGATTCGAAACTTGATTCGATCTGAGGTCAGTACTGACAATCATAAAACGAAAAATATAACTGAAAACAATGCTGTAATGAGTTCCATTACAGCACTACTTCTAGTACTGTAATGAACTCATTACGATACTGAAATAGAGAAATATTATTGTTACGCTAAATTCACACCGGTTTTTGGTCTGCCGGTTTCAGGCTGGTCGTCCAAATCGTACGCTGATTGGTGCCGGCGTGAATGAACCTGCCGATACATCAATTTTCTTAACACCGATAAGACAAGTCGAAAAAACGAAAATCAAATGAAATTCAAAAATAAGCAAACATCAGATGTACATGATACTGAAGTATTTTCAATTGTCTCCTTCACTCTTTGTATGTATTGCTCAGGGTATATTTCCTCGACTATTGAAGATGGCCAGAGAAGTCCCAATTCATAAAAAAAGACTGTAGCAGTTACCAATCAATCTCTATTTTGTCTGTCATGTCGAAGATATGAAACAAGTTATTGAAAAGTCGTCTGGTTGCATTTCTTGACGCGATGGGTTCAGATCCAACAGATCTTCTATTACAGCAGATACCAGATGTTATGGCTTTGGATCTAGGCAAATTTGACTGTGTTGTACGCTAGATAATGCTGATGAAGATTGAACTTCATGGGGTGAGAGGACTGCCTCTCGAACTGTTTACTTCTTATCTGACCGATAGGTCTCAAAGTGTTACTTGAAAAGATAGCAATTCAGAAATGAGGGATATCAATGTAGGTGTGCCACAGGTATCAAACCTTGGACCTTTTCTTTTCATGGTTTATATTAACGACTTTCCATCAATTATTCCATTTATTGCTACTATTTCGAACACGGCACCAACCCATGACATTTCTGTAGGGAATTCCAGCATCCTCCATTTTTATTATAAGAAAAAAATCGAATGAACCTAAAATTTCGACCCTTGACCCCAAGAACTTTTGTCACACATATAGGATCTATGGGCATTTTTGAAACTTTATTTGCAATGGATAACCCTGATTCTCTACCTTTATTTGGCTCCTCGGCAGTGTTTCTTCTTTGACCACTATTTCCATGCCAAAATTGACTGAACTAAATTATGTAAACCAATACGTATAACTATGACATTTTTAAAGTCTTGTGAGCTTATTGGCCGTGGTTAATTAGAAATTATTTCACCTAACGTTTCGCCTATATCTGCGGTACCTGTGCATCTTCAGAGAACTGTTGGTCTGGGATTACAAATTCCAGCCTCTGGATTTCTGATACAGATAATATGTTTGAATTGCAGGTGTTATCAATTCGGTTGAATGATACTCCGTATCGGCTTGATCTTGTTTTTTCCTGCACTATCGAACATGCACTAACACAAGATAGTTTCCGAAAAAGTCGGGATTATTTCCAATATCTAGAGGTAGTATCTTTAGATGAACATGGAAGCCTTTGAGATCTATAAACATGAAGACAATATAAAAAGATCTTTAGATCAACATGAAAGCCTTTGGGATCTATAAACATCTATAAACCAAGATCAAGCGATACGGAGCGTCAATCAACATCGCGTACGTAAACTCACTACCTTCTCCTGCCATCAACTGGAGTTGATCCAACACGTCAAAAATTTTGCGGTTGAGTGAATATCTCAGACCAAGAATCCTCTAAAAATGCCTAAGGCAAATGTAGGCAGAACGTTGGGTCAAATTCCGAATGGCCGATATGCTCGGAAGACTCTGCAAATGTCTCTTCAAGCGGTCGTGAAAACCTCAAATAATTCATCAAGATAACTTTTATCATGGTCTCGTGAAAAGAGCGGATATTTGATTTGAAGATGTTCGAGTACTTTACATTTTTCTCATCCGATCTTAATGCGCTGATGAAGCCCGGATCGCGTTTCTGCAGAATCGATCCATACCTCGGCCGGTGCAGATTTCACGTCGAAAGGGGAATCATTTCGGCCTGACCCTTTAATTGATAGTGTCAGCGCACACACCAAACACCATTTGCATCTAGCCTTGCTGCAGAGTTAAACCGAAATACTCCGGAATACGCCCGGTGAGATCGGTAAGACTCTTGCGGCGTAGAGATCGGCGTGCTGATTACTAAAACCATCTTGAATAGTCCTCAGTTTCCTTCTCATTTGAGGAGGATCAACTGCAGATTGAATTTTGGTCTATCAGATAAAGGTGCTCCAACGGCCCGATTTTCGTGGAAAGGAGTCGGATATAATTATTCTGGATGAGACGATAGCTGTGCAATTGCTACATTTCTAAAACAGAACTCTAGAGGAGAAACAGTGGATGAATTTGTGGATTTCATATATCAAAATTGACGAAACGAAAATGGTAACAGACCTAGGGAAATTCACGGAACAACATTTGTACAATATATCGAAATATGTATGCGGTTTGAGTGAGTCTCCGAGTGGTTCATACAGGGTGTTCCATCCCATACGAGCCACCACGTATATTTCTCATACCATAGAATATTTGGACGTACATTTGAGGCTCAAGGGAGCAACTCCTCTACTAGAGACAGGATCACCTTTTTTGAAACACCCTATTTATTCAAGAAGCTATCCATAAAGTCACTCATTCAGTTATTTCGTCATTGATAAACAATCACTTCGATTCCTCTGAGTAAACTGTTCATTCCATGGGAGTTCGTTCAATTTGCAATTCTGCAAAGAAGTTCTAATGAGTGTTCATATCGGTAACAGCGATTTATCGAAAAATGATTCAACATTCTTCACATGTCCTTTGCATCGTAAATCTATTCTCTTTTAACTAAAATCATTTGAACCAAATATTTTTTTTGCAGGAACTTTTTATGTTCAACTAGAAGATGACATTCTAGCGAAGCCATCATATGTGACAGAGATGAAAGAATTTGCTCTCACGAAAATTGCACGAAAAGAACCATGGTTCGTGCTCGACTTCTGCCGTCTTGGCTTCATAGGTGAGTCCTGAAGGAATATTTTCGAAAGTATCTCAAATTTGAAATTTTCAGTACGTAATGATTTTGTCGATTCACACAACAATGAATAAAGTTTGCAGTATTCTAACTATGTATGTAAGCTAACGTCGATGATTATATCATGACGCAGCAGGTATTTCGAAAGCGAGAAATGACGAACAACAAAAATGACAACGACAGTATTAGCATCTCATCAATTTATAGTAATTGAGCAACATGGAAATCCTCGAATATTTCATTTAATTTTTTTACATTCAAAAAGTAGTGTTCGCAGTTGGATTTCTATGTTTCTTTGCACGCGATGTTAGAAAAGTCCAAGTTACGAAGGGGTTAGATTAATCTTGCATTTTGTTCACTTCACTCAACAATCAAAGGAACAGACAAATTTTCAATATCTCTTGGTGATTTTCAAAAGGTTGTGTTGCAGTGAGAAATGGTCGTATTGGAAATAGAAAAACCAACTCTGAAAGCTTGAAGACATTCATTTCCTCAATTCAGCAGTCAACTTTTTCTCGAAATACGGGTAGAAAATCAATCTTCGGATAGGGAAAAATAATTTTCTGAATATTTCACATCTTAATTTAGGCTCTATGCGCATAGAAAGAGTTTTTTCGAAATGAACAGATGCAAAGGTCTCATAGCCTGTTTATTTAGCGCTAATTTTTGTTTCACCGCTCTCGAATATGACCATTTGTCTTCGATATATCCAATTTCGAAAGCAAAAAGATTCTTTTTCACTAAACTGCCGATATCTCCCGAACTACTGAGCGCTTATCGAGCCGACAGGCGGTTTCTTTTTCTGCGAAAAAATTCATACAAAATCTGTCACGGCAAATTGGAAAATTTTTTTCCCTATTACGTTAACATGAAAAAAAAACAGAAATTTGTCATTTTGCCATGTTTGTTTCAATGGATTGTATTTTCGTCAATATTGGGTAAAAAGAAGTTCAGGTAATAAGTAAATTTTTCAGCCCGAAGTACCCTCCTGAATCAGTATATCTATCGATTCAGCGGTTTTCTTAGACCATTGGTTGAAAGATTCAAAAAATTAAGCGAACAAGGTTTTTGTTTCCTGGTTCAAGGTTAGGCAGAAGTGGTCAATTGATATTCTTCTTTTCAAATGACCGAAATTCTTGTTTTTTTTTTCGAGTTATCTTCAGAAAATAAATTAAAATGAAGAATAAAAAAATTATTCATTTATTGATTGATTAAAAAAATTTCGTCAAATTTAAGGAACAACAATCTTGTTCCCTTAATTTTATTCGCTAATTCCGGAACTCAGAAACCTGCAATTTCGAAAACTATTGCTTATCGAGTGAATCCAATGAACGAATGGAGATCATTATTTATTCATTGACCTGAACGTAAATTTGAACATATGAATATTTCGCACCAATGAGAATGCCTCTGAAGTAACAGCTCCTCCTAAAAACCTCTCTGTAACATTATTGTGAAAGAGAATGTATTCTTTATCTTCCGATATACATTTTCAAACAAAAAAAGTATCTTGTTGAGATGAGTGCAACAGAGAACCATACATTTCATCGTATGGTATAAGAGATCGAGAAAAAATCCTCAGTAGCAACCAACGCAGTTTCGGAAAAAAAATTCTGAAAATATTGTATAACAAAGTATCCTGAGGGACATCTACTTGATCTTGAAGGACATATTCATGTTCTTTTGATGGAACTTTAATTCGAATTGTCACAATAGTGAACTTCAATCTCAGATATATCTACGAATTTCCTTGAAATGAAAATAGATTGACACTGCTATGGTTTTTCCGAAAACTGTTAAATATTTATCATCTTCATCATTAAACTGACCTAACTGTTGATTCAAAATATTCAATTCTTGTCAATACACTTCTCTGTCAATAGATTATGTTGCCAATGAATTTTCGAACATCCCAATTCATTCATAACATTGAGATTTCGAAGGCAAAAGTCTTCCTCACTCTCTTATATTGAATATGCTCTCTCGGAACAACATAAGTTGAAATGATCTATATATTTAATTTTGATGAGTTCTTAAACATGTCAAGAATTAAGCAATATATGCAGCCTGTTTAATAATATATTACCTTGATTTGAGAGGCATCAGGCATATAGTTGGTAAGTGCAAGGAGATATTGTTGAAAGATTACCGTTAATACCTCCATAATATCTTTTTTTTTCTTCCCGAGGAGAAATACCGAATTCTTTCCAAGTTGATTAGGAAGTTTTTCAAATCAGAATGTATTAATGAGGTAATTTAATTATATATCAATTAACATGAAAGCAATACCATGTTAAATTAATGGCAGAGTACATATCATGCATGGACTAGCATGATATGTACTCTGTTGTTAATTACGGAAAATACTTATACTTTTTTGAACGATCATGCAATTATATGAGGTAAATAGAAGGTATGCATAGGTGGAGCAGTTTTTGTCATTCTGATATTGATAGTTTTCTTCGACAGATCAAACCGTTAGTTACTAGAAACTTTCCGAACTGTTTCACGAGTTTACCTGTGCCTGTGAATAACTCGAAATTTTTTTCACAAAAAAAAAAATTTTAATTTCTGAGCTCCTACTGAATTTCACGGAGCTTGCAAATGAACAAGTTATCAGTAATTCTTTTCTTGATATGGATACAACCCTTAAATTCTTATTTCAAGATATGTGACGAAAGAATGACATTCGGGTCCTTCTGAAAAAATATTTTTTCAATCTTGAGTATTTTCATATCTGATCATTTGTTTGGATTTATCATAAGACGCATATCTTATGCTTGAATGATTAACCTCCGGAGTGGGAAGCTTCAACCCCTCAAAATGGACAGAAAAAAGGTGTTTCCTAAAACTTAACAACGGTGAATGAAAAACGTATTTTTTATATGAAGGTGCGTTTTCACCCAGTGTCCCGTACTCATTTTAGTTTAGAAAGTATCGATCAACAACGCCAAAATGAACAGTTATCATAAAAGTGAAGTCTAAAGAATATAGAAAACAACCAAGCTTGTAATTGAAATTTTTCAAAACTAACATGTGAATAAATAGAAACTCCATTTTCAGAAGACTAATCTATCATTATAAAGGTCGAAAAAATTCCAGTAGAATTGGATTAGATTTAAACGAGTGAAAAATTCTCATTGAAATTCATCTGTTGCGATATTGATCTGTCAAAAGTCACGTTCTCATTTGTTAGAAAAAAAAATACACTAGTAATACCACTTGAGTTCAAATTATTTATGGATATTTTTTCGAGCTCATGATTATTTCGAAATTGATCTCTTATGGTTTCCGGTAAGAAATTTTCACACCAAATTCATAAATAAAAAAATTAGTTTCTCGATTTCCAAAAAAAAATATTTCGTCATTAAACCTCATTGAATATTCAGTTCAATTTGTTGTTGGGTACCCAAGAGGAAACAATTTGAAGTAATATTAAATTTTTGCGATGGTGATCGGTCGAAAATAACACGTTCTGATTGGCTAGAAACTAAAATTGTAGAATTTTCAATGAAACAAAATTCTTTCCGATAGTATCTTTAGTAGTATGACATGAGAAATTATCGTTGAAGGATCCAAAGTTTATTCGATTACTAATTTTTGAAACCTAATCTCATTTGTGACACAAAATAGCTGATTCCTGATTTCATTTGTGGGATCAGCAGATATTTTACTAAGGATCTAGGTGGTTTCCTGTTTTATTTCAACTATTAGCTAATCGGAATGTTATCAATCCAAATAGAATAAAAAAAGCATACTCCTCTCACCTCTCACGAACTGAGAATGAAATAGTCAGGTCATTGAAATAAATATTTCATAATCTTGAAAAACCCCGTGTAGACTCAAACGGGTCGGAGTCAATTACCCAGGAATGGGTCAGCTGCTCTGCAGAATTCTGAGTGCGTTTACTGATACTGATTAATTTTTTGTGAGTCAATTTTTCTTGAAGAGAATGAACGATCAAATGGCTGAATGCAGCTGTAATTACGTGGATTGCTCTTTCCGATGGCATTTAATGAATTAATTATATCAGGAAAAAAATTTTAATTTTCAATTAAAATGGAATATTCTGTACGAAGTAATTCAATCATACAAGAAGGAGGTAAGGACAATGAAAACTATGGAGAATTTGATGAAGAAAAGAACATTACAGATATGGATATTGTGCTCGCATCTGCTTTGGGCATGTCAATTATTTATTGTCATCAGATTGCATGCATCTGAAGTGAATTCTTAGAAAATACAAATAAATTGAATTTTCCTAAATACTTGGTTTGTATAAGGAAAAGAGTCGATTGTTTTCCAAAGACAACTTCGAGATTGAGCTTTTGGCATTGTCACCGTATAGTTAATTGATTTAATATACAAGGTGTTCAATATCAGACGAGCCACTGCCTTTATTACTTATCAGTGGAAAAATTTCCCAATATTCGTCGATATTTTTATTAGGCGAATATTAGGCATTATTAAATTTTTCATTGTGAGCATGATGAAAGAATTCATTTTGTTCTAAAATCTGATATTATTATTATTATTATTATTATTATTATTATTATTATTATTATTATTAAATACAAATTGAGGGTAGGGGTCTAAAGACCCATAAACCCCAAAAATGAACAATATTTTCATCTGAAGCACATTATAAGGAACAAAAAAAAAGATTTCAAAATTTGTAAAAATAACCAAAATATTCGAGGTAGCTTATTTGAGCTCAAAAGTTTATTTTCAGTAGAAACGATCCACAAAATAGTTATTTTCCTATCAAGTGCAGACAGATTTACTTTTCCGCACTAGTGCGGGAAAGTATTAGCAGGGGTTTTTTCTGCACAGTTTCATTAAAGAATAAAATGGATTATGATATGTCTCTATGCATCGAATGACAACGATGAGAGTACCATGGTGACGACATGAAGAATTCATGTGTTTAATGCATCTGCATAGAATGTTTAGTATGTTGAAATAAAATATATATTTTCAATTTGGGGTCGTAGAAAAAATAATGTTCCTATCTTGTGTAGAATAGTATATTCTAAAACAAGTTGCAGAATGAGCTCCTATTCCAACACGAATGTGAAATTCGAAAACGAGCGACGAAGGAGCGAGTTTTCGAAAGCATGAGTGTTGGAATTGCCTTCTGCAACGAGTATTAGACGATATTTTCTCTATTTCAGTCAAGATTTGTGGAAACCTCTCAAAATTCAAATAAAAATTCAGATTAGTGACTTTTGTATTGTATCTTGGCAGTTGGTGTCACTAACGAAATTTGACAGATTGCGGAATTTGAATTGATTTGATTCGAAAATTGGGTGGATCGGAGGTCAGTACTGACAACCACAAAACGAAAAATATAACTGCAAACAATGCTGTAATGAGTTTCATTACAGCACTACTTTTAGTACTGTAATCAACTCATTACGATACTGAAATAGAGAAAGTATCTTTCCCGTACTCGATTGCTTTCCCGAACTCCGCTCCGCGTCGTTCGGCAACAGCAATCTTGTACGGAAAAGTAAAACTTTCTGCACTTGATAGGAAAATAACTATTCTGTGGATCGTTTATGCTGAAAATCAACTTTTGAGCTCAAATAAGCTACCTTGAATATTTTGGTTATTTTTACAAGGTATGAGCCCATTTTCTTTCTACGAACTCGAAAAATCTTTAAAATATCAGATTTTAGAACAAAATGAATTCTTTCATCATGGTCACAATGAAAAATTTAATAACGTTCTTAAATCAAATATTCAAATTATTCTCCATATACTTCCTTTCTTACAATAAAACAATCTTGACAAAAAAACCGTCCCTATTTATCAGCACAATCAGAATTATTTGACGACACCCATTCTCAATATCTTGACTTAATTCGTTCAAATTATATGGCTGAGTCACAAAAATCTTGTTCAGAAGGTACAGGTTAGGAGATCGGGCGGACCATTCCATTTTTTAATGACTATGGTATTGGAAATTGAGGTATTGGTGGAAACGCAATTGTTGTTCCAGTAGTAGAGGATATTTTTCTAATTTTTTTCTTCTCTACTTATAAATGGCAATGGAAATTTGGGCTATTGTTCTGCCATAATTTCGCGAAATTCTTGCCTTCGATGCATATCATCATCATTCAATAATTTATTCATATAATAATTTGGTTTTGTACGGATGTATTCATGTTAAATTATGAGAAAATTTTCATAGAGATTGCTTGATTAGCATAAGTTTGAATATGTTTTTGATTATTAAATGACCTCGTCTCAACAAATTTCTAAATCCATTTCGTGACCTACCTGATTCAGTGAGGTGGAAAGTCCATAGAATATTATATTCTTAATTCTTTGGGTAGTAAATTCTGAGCAGCTCAACACATTCTTGTGATGTGTACATCATGACTATCTTTAAATTTTAATAAGTTATCAAAGTAGTAACTCAACAAATTCATACATCAATTGATCGTAGAAACGTATTATAACTAGATAAGCACCTTGTAAGAACAAGAATTGAAGCAATGCGAGAAAAAGTTTCGATTTCGTTCATTTATAGTTTGAGAGAATTTTTATTTTTGTACTCGTAAAAAATTTGCAATTTATTTTTTTTTTTTCGAGTACCGGAACTATTGAAAGGTGCTGAATCCGGCTGAGAAATTTATTATTGATAAAACCGGTCCATCAAAACCATACTTAGTTGTAAAGAGGCTTTCGAGACCCTTGAAATGGAGGATCACTCGACCGACCCCTCTTTTTCAATAAGTTTTGAAGTGTTGAATCGCCCCTTCTCAGGGAGTTTCCAGTTCAATCCTATCATATACATCAAAAGATGTTCGCCTAATAAAAACATCGACGAATTTCGGAAAATTTTTCTAATGATAAGAAATATACGCAGTGGCCCGTCTGTGATTGAACACCCTGTATATTAAATCTAGCCGGTGAAAATGCCAAAAGGTCAATCTCGAAGTTGTCTTTGGAAAATGATCGACTCTTTTCCTTCTACAAACCAAGTATTTAGGGAAATTCAATTTTTTTGTATTTTCTAAGGATTCACTTCAGATGCATGCAATATGATGACCATAAATAATTGACATGACGAGAGCAGATCCGAGCACAATTTCCATATCAACAATGTTTTTCTTCACCAAATTCTCCATAGTTTTCATATCTCTTTCTTGTATTGAATTACTTCGTACAGAATATTCCATTTTGAATAAAGATAGAAAACGAGAACATGCTCGACAGTGAGATTAAAATTTTTTTCCTGATATAATTGATTAATTTAAATGCCACCGGAAAGAGCAATCGGCGCAATTACAGCTTCATTCAGCCATTCGATCGTTCATTCTCTTCAAGAAAAATTGAATCACAAAAAATTAATGAGTTCATTCGGTAAACGCCATCAGAATTCTGCAGAGCAGCTGACCCATTCCTGGGTAATTGACATGATTAATCGTGACCCGTTTGAGTCTTTTTTTGTCCACGTAGAATGATGTGAGCTTGAAATATACAGGATTATTCAAGATTAGGAAATATTTATTTCAATGACCTGACTATTTCATATCTCAGTTCGTGAGAGGTGAGAGGAGTATGCTTTTTCTATTCTATTTGGATTGATAACATACCGATTAGCTAATAGTTGAAATAAAACAGGGAACCGCCTAAAAAATATCTGCTGATCCCACAAATGAAATCAGGAATCAGCTATTTCTGTCACAAATGAGATGAGGTTTCCAAAATTAGTAATCGAATAAACTTTCGGATCTTTTAACGAGAATTTTTCACGTCATACTACTGAAATGTTTCAAGATACAATCGGAAAGATTTTTGTTTCATTGAAAATTCTACAATTTTAGTTTCTAGCCAATCAGAACGTGTATAAGAGGGTTTTTTTTTTCTTATAGGAAATTTAGGTTCTCAGAAATAACTCTAAAACACGTTAACTGTGAGATTCGTTTATTTCCTGAGATTCAGGTCACACGTAAAATGAAATGTTTAGATTTTCGAATAAATAAATGAGTTACGCGTAGGCGAGTTGACTCTCGGATTGACTTTTTTCCACTGAACAAATTAGGGCATTTGGTTTCTTTCTGCCCCGCACTTAGATGTTTCAAATATCAATATCCATAAGAGTCTCCAGGGCCGGCGTGAGGAATGGTTTGTTACACGTGTTATTTTTGACCGATCACCACCGCAAAAATTGAATGTCACTTCAAATTGTTTCCTCTTGGGTACCCAACAGAAAATTGAACTGAATATTCAATGAGGTTTAATGACGAAATTTTTTTTTGTTTTTTGGAAATCGAGAAACTAATTTTTTTATTGATGAATTTGGTGTGGAACTTTCTTACCGAAAACCATGAGAGATCAATTTCGAAATAATCATGAGCTCGAAAAAATGTCCATAAATAATTTGACCTCTAGTGGTATTACTGGTGTATTTTTTTTCTAACAAATCAGAACGTGTATTTTTGACAGATCACCATCGCCACAGATGATATTCAATGAGAATTTTTCATTCGTTTAAATCTAATCCAATTTTACTAGAAATTTTCCGACGTTTATAATGATGCGGTGTGCGTGTAGCCTAGTGGATATGGCCGTGGACTCCGACTCCGGAAGTCGGGGTTCGAGTCTCCGCCAGGGAAGAAATTTTCTGGTATGGAGAACGCGCCGAACCATTCAGTGTTGGGTAAACAATTAACAGTGCTGTGCCTAAGGTGGCGTCGGGACACAGTAACAAAGCCTACACACAACACACTCATCATTCTAACTCGCACAAGCTTTAAGTAGCTTATGAGGGGTTTCACAGAAACCCAGAATGCATGGAAAATACAATACAATACAATAGATTAGTTTTCTGAAAATAAAGATTTTATTTATTCACATGATAATTTTGAAAAATTTCAATTACGAGTTTGGTTGTTTTTTATATTGGCGTTGTTGATCGATATCAACGAATACATTTTGTTGTTGAAAATGCTCTTTACAACACGATGAAATAGCGAAATGATATAATTCATGTATGGAACATAATGGCCAGTAAATAGAATATATGATTCGACTTGCTTCGTTTGTTATTCAAAGAAAATGTTTATCGTCATAAAATTTGATATTTGATGAATAAAATGCAAGATAAATAGTTTGTAACAAGTCCTCGATTATGATCCATACATATATTATATCATTTCCTTTTTTTATTATGAGTTAATTTTGGTCAAAATATAAGAGTTTACTTTGACACAGGCGTTTCGAATCTTTATTTTCAAATGGCCCCAGTTATAAGAATCAGGTTGGTTCACCTCTTTTTTCAGGGTAGCCCTCAGTAAGTAATCCATGCGCATTAAGTCTGGGGATAACTCATGAGTCCATTTTTTTCTATCCATTTATTTTGGAAATATTGTTCTAATTACTTCCTTACAACGACAACGCAGTTGTATGGAGCCCCATCTTGCTGTAACCTAATATTTCGTCCTATTTGAAGACGCACATGCCTTTTTGAATTCGAGACAGAATCATATTCATGTCTCCGAATAAAGGCATGAGGTGGATCTTACCAAAAATTGGTTTTTGCGATAAAAAAATCTTACGACAATTCGAACCAATCAAATCCCTCTTTCTGAAAATTCAACGAATAGTAGTTGTTAATTTGACGGTGGAATCGAAGTTTTGTGAAACCTTCCCTTACTATCACAATACAGAAAAAAAAGAATGCGGTAGAATCAACATAAAACACCCTGCAGATCGCTGACCGTTAGGACTGGAAAATATTTGGAGAAAAAATTCAAAATAAAATTACTTTCGAATGACATGATAGCGCTGCGACGCCTTTTTACGCCCATCTCAAGACAACGTTAACTTATTCAAAACGCGATTCACAGAATTCATAAATATTAGGAGTTTTCGAGGAAATAGAACAACATAACATAATTATCAGTTTTTTTTCGGAATGATGAGATGGAACCAACCAACGCAAAATTCTAGTGCCAACTTGTGAAAAAGATGCCTCAAATGGCCACTATTCTTCACGCCTTTTCTTTTCTCAAATTCGTTCCAGCGAATTCTGATTTATATCCCTCTCTCGTAATCTTTTTCTCATTTGGCAGATGCATTGATTCGATAAAACGAACATTCGCCACTCCGCTCCATGTAATCTCACATATCTATTTCCGCAGGTAAAATGTTCAAGAGCGCGGAGCTGCCCTGGCTGATCCAATTCTTCCAGATGTTTTACAACGATAAACCGGTAGACTGGCTGCTGTACAGCCTGATTTATACCAAACTGTGCAATATTGATAAGAGCCACGTAAGTAGTAAGATTTTTCACGGTTCGACACTCTTGCTCCGAACGTATGCCTGGGGAAATTTTCACGGGACTGTGGAAATGTGATAGCGGGTGGGAATTGGAAACGAACGACTTTGGAATATAACATAAAATTTTATATGTTGCCATTGTGGGGGGCTGAGGGGAAATAGATAGTTTCAGTGTCATAGTGTCAAGCAAAGAAATTTAGATCTTGGACGAATAGAATCATGTCATGCGGTTATAACATTATTATGGTTTGCTTTCAATATTTTCGAGTGAGAGAACCTAAACAAATACATAGAGATAAATCCTAAAGTTTCATAATAACATCTTCAAGTACACTTTAGTTGTACTATTTTGGAATAAAATTAACGGAAAATTCACTTGGAGCACATTTTGGACAGAATGTTCTATATTGACATAACTGAAAAGAGTTCATTTGACCTGAAAATAACAGTTGCACCATTTGTATTGCTACTTCAGATTCAAATTTACACTCTGGCCCTTTTAATTTTTGCACCATTCGTGTTTGTACTTTCTCTGTGTTGAGCTGTTTTCGTTATTAATTGCTCAAGTGCATCAAAATTACCGATGATTCATTTTCAATTTTCAAAGAAAATGCCGGACACCGAAAATGGAAAATGGAAATGAACTTCAAAGACAACCTGATGAAATGAAACCTCTACAGGTCAATTTGGTGCACGAGTGTTATTGAATATTTCGCAAAGTTGCTATGGATACGAACTATGCAATTATCACAAGGCTCTCCCGCTTCATACAATGCAATTATCTTTTTTATTTTAGATAATTGCACTCCATTCACAATAACTCTTTGACGAAGAAAAAATATTCATAATTATTGCATTGCAAAGAGTATCAATCAAAACTACAAATAGTAGAAGATCCAAACCTATTTTATAATAAATTTCACATGTCAGGCAATATGTTGATAAAAAGTTTCTTAAAGAATTTCTGGACAAAATATTCTTAATTATTTTTTTAATAATGTTTTTCCATGGCATTCTGTAACACCGGGATAATAAGAAAATTTCATACTGTACTTATCGTATGAATCATATACAGTAGAATCCGTTTATTATGACGCCGGCTATACTGACCAATCGCTTATAATGACGCAAATGCAGTGTTAAGTTTGGTTTCATTCAAAACTCCTTATAGTACGAGAGCTAGTGAACCTTTTGAGTAACGGTTTGCCTGTAGGGCTAGAAATTTTTATAGCGATAGTTCCTAGCATGCTGAGGACGGAAATCATCGCCTGGCACCCCTCACCCCTGCACGTCATCAAGATCTATATCTTTGAAAGTGTTAAAAAAATTAAAAAAATAAACTTGTTCCTGTAAGCTTGAAACTTTCATACAATTTTGTTCGTTCATTGTGAAGTTAAAAAAAAATTGACAGGCGATTTCGACGAGCACAACTACCTGCCAGGCGACTCGAAAAGGGTGTAAAATACGACTAAAAATGAACTTTTTTATGTAAGGCTGAAATTTATATATGTGTTCGTCTGAGGGAATGAAAAAATAAGTTTTATTATTAATCTTCATCATCATCTGATATGTTATCATTAATTTTTCATTATATAGTACAGTCGTTTCAAGCGTAGTACACTGTGTCTTAAATTGGTTGAGACTGCATTATATCTCAGTTATTATTGAAAATAGAGTCATGCGGTTTTCGAATCCCTGTGTCACTTTTTTGTAAAACTTTTAAATCCACAAACAGAAATATTCCATCTTCTTTTGTTTCTGGAATACAGTGCGAAAATGATAATGTTCACTTTTTGAAGATGTTATTATTTCTCGGGCTCTGCATAAGAAAGAAAAAAAATTAAAACTTCTTATAATGATATTTTTACGTAGAAGTCAGTGGCGTAGCTAAACATTTTTTCAAAGCATTATTTTTGAGATTGAATGGAACGGAATGAAATTTTGCAGATGGAACACCATGTTTATTTCAACGTCAAACTGTATCACGACCTATGCTTCAATAAATTTCAGTTGAATAAATATCCCACGCATTTAATCAATATTCACAAGCATTTAATCATTACTTTTTCAAAAAGCCATGTGATCTAAACTCATTTATTTTATCCTGTTTTGAACATAATTTCAAAATATCAACTGAAAAATGGTTTTTTGATGCATGTGTGGAAGAATTCATGTCTTACTTTAAAAAAAACAAACAGAAATACAGTAGGCGCTTGATGCCGGATTATCGAATTTGTACAGGAAAAAAAAGCTAACTTCATATGATTTTCACTACTATCCAACTTTCGCAAAATAAGACCGCTATTTTGTCAAGGGACGCTATGAAACAAGAGAAAACAAATACACCACTGTCGAGGTTAGGTCCAGACTGCCGAGCGGGAAAAACTACTCTCGGTGATCCGGCGTTCAGCTGTATAAAATGCCGGATTATAGAGCGGGTTACCTGGGTCCAAAAGTGCCGGACTACCGAGTGTACCGGAATTGGCAAGCGCTGGATTATCGAGCGACGACTGTATACATTTTTCGGATGGTTGACGCTCAAATTTATTAAAGGTAAGGTTGTGATACATCGATGTATTCAGAAAAAAAAATGAGAAGATTTGACGTTAAAACATACGAGGTGTTCCATTTGAAATATTTCAAGTTTGAGCTATATCTTAACAACATTTATCAGATAATTATTCCAGGTGTCCATTTTTACTCTCAAAAGATATTTTGAGGCTATCTGAACTTGTTAATTGGTTTTTGTTTTTTTTTTAGTATTTTATTAATTATGTTATATTTTGTAGTATTATGAAAATTGGCTATGCCGTTTGAAATAAATAAATAAAAAATAAATAAAATTTTAAGCTACATCACTGACTTCTACATAAAAACATTATTATACACATTTTCATACTTTTTTTTCTCATACAGGGCCCGAGAAATAATAACATCGTCAAAAAGTGAACATTTTCATTTTCGCACTGTATTCCAGAAACAAAAGAAGATGGAGTATTTCTGTTTGTGGATTTAAAAGTATTACAAAAAAGTGACACAGGGTCTCGAAAACCGCATGACTCTATTTTCAATAATAGCTGAGATATAATGCAGTCTTAACGAATTTAAGACACAGTGTACTACGCTTGAAACGACTGTACTATATGATGAAAAATTAATGATAACATTTCAGATGATGATGAAGATTAATAATAAAACTTATTTTTTCATTCCCTCAGACGAACACATATATAAATTTCACCCTTACATAAAAAAGTTCATTTTTGTTCGTATTTTACACCCTTTTCGAGTCGCCTGGCAGGTAGTTGTGCTCGTCGAAATCGCCTGTCAATTTTTTTTTGAACTTCACAATGAACGAACAAAATCGTATGAAAGTTTCAAGCTTGCAGGAACAAGTTTATTTTTTCAATTTTATTAACACTTTCAAAGATATAGATCTTGATGACGTGCAGGGGTGAGGGGTGCCAGGCGATAATTTCCGTCTTCAGCATGCTAGGAACTATCGCTATAAAAATTTCTAGCCTTACAGACAAACCGTTAGTCAAAAGGTTCACTAGCTCTTGGACTATTACAATAGAGTCCGGATTTAATGACTTCGCTTATAATGACATGTCGCTTACAATGACATGATTCTAGATACAACAACATGACTTTTCGAAAATTTTTCCGGTTATAGTGACCGCTCGATCGTTTTCTCAAGCCACCCTACCCTTTTTAATGCGATGAGGTTTGATACGATACGAGATATACGCGTGAGGACATGCTTTTTAGTATAATACAGATCCTTGAAGAGATTATTCGTGTTTTGTGGACAAAATGACATCCATTGAAGCCATTTCTAAGTTGTACAATGGTGAAAGAAGCTATTATAACAAGTCGAAAAAAAAACAAACGCAAACTAAAATTTCAGATTATTTTTCTAAAAAATGAAAAAGTTCTTTATATTTAGTTTTTTTAGTAAGAGAAGTTATTTTTTTTTTCAATAAAGCAAAATCTAAAGTTATCGTTCTTTTCTCAAACTGAATCCAAGAAAAATATCAATTTTGCTGAAATTCTGCTTTATGTGACTTCCGGTTATTATGACGTATTTTTCATTTCCCCTCGATGTCATTATAAGCGGATTCTACTGTAGCATATGCAGACATAGGGTTGCCTAACATTTACCTAGACGAAGTACATCCACAATCAGTTTCTTTCACTTGTGTGATAATGAAAAAACTTATGTCAGCATATATATATATATATATATATATTCTTATGAAAAGGAGAGCTAAAATAATACAATAAATGTTGAAACAAAAAGTACCTAAGCATAAGCGCTGTGATATTGTTAACACTTTAAATTTTGGTTGCCTGCAAAGAAACGGATACCAATAGGAGTTGCCGAGTACATTTCGAGTTCAATGGGGGAATATTCTAGTGAATCAAAACCTCAGAGGAAAGTGATATCGAAAAATCGTCGAGGCAGACAGATTCGGTTGAGTGGGGATGTAAAGCACAACTTATGGTACGCGAGGTGTCGAATCGAATCAGTAACACTTCAAACGAGGTATGGGTGATTTCATATCTTTTGTTGATGAATACGACAATTTTTTTCCAGAAGTAGGCGAAGAATTTATTTGCCTCAATGTATGACTTCAATGATTTCCTGTGGGAATTAGTATTCACCTAATTTTTCGTCAGTACTGGTTTGAAAGTGAAATATATTCCAAAAACATTGAAAAACAAGAATGCATTCTACGAAAAGAAATGAAACAAAAATTTATTTTATGAAAATTAGATTGAAACAAACAAAAACGAATTCTAAAACATGCGAAATTGAAGATTTAACCGTGAACATTTTGATTTTCGCGATTTTAATTTATTTTCAAACTATCTAGCTATCCAATCTGACGTTCGGATGCGATTGATGTTCATTGCAATTCACGTCAGCTGAGATCACCCCCTCCTTCCGAAACTTGCCATTTCAACAGTCCAGTCCTTCATTTGTTATGGAATCGCAATTCGATTCCGATTCTTCCACTATTCTGCTAGATTCGGAGCTCATTCGAATTTTACATCCATTTTCCTGCTTCCATGAAGATTTTCATTATCTGTATATCACGTCCCCACTGAATACTCTGTAAGAAAAATTTTTAAATACCTTATAATATTTTTGTTTCCTAGAACAATAACTTTTTCGTAACACTTGGTATAATAACCAACAAAATCGAGTGCTGCTTGGGAAAGTTCAGTTTTATGATATTTGAAATTCTTTTCCTTAATGAAAGCTATCTTTAAGGAATAATTTCCGAAAGTTTCATCAGTAAATTCACTCAACGAATCGCCCGAGATGCACAAAACAACATTTTTTTGCCATTTATCATCACAACAATACAGAATATCAAAATAAGGCCGTAGTATTTACAATATGGTAGCGAGCATTCGCACTGTCTTACATTCAGATACGAATGCAATGTTCGGTCCTTCATTATATCATGGTATACCCTCATCAGACTTCTCTGTCGCTCATTTCATGGTGCGTAGAAATTTCTTTCTTTAAAACTAGGCAAAACTTGTCTATGAGGACTAATTTTTTCAAGAAAACCCCTTATGAACGTGTCCACAAAAAAGCAGCTTTCATGCTGATAAAATTTATTTTTACTATCACACAAGAAAAAATAACTGATTTTAAATCATTGTATATTTCTTGAATGTTTTCCTTAACGATATCATGCCAAAGTATTATTTCGACATACCTCTTTGAACCTGACAACCCAGTACTTCATGCAGACAAGTAATAGGCAACCTTTCTTCTGCTTTTCTACATTTTTTAACTTAAGTCCAGTATGAATTTTTTTTCATGATCACGATTGCGACATGTCATGAAAACTCATTTTTCCTAAAATAATAAAAGTTTTGTGGGTCCCGGATTTTTTTAGGCAACCTATTTTCAATATGTTTCTCAACATGAAAAATTCATTATAAAATAGGTTTCAATATACTCCCCGTCGATAAATTCCTGTCAAATTTTTGTCAAATTCAACACCCTGTATCTTTTTACGTGGTTCTCCAATTTTGTTGAAATTTTCACCAGGTATAGTATTGGGGAAATTTACTTTGCGAAATTACCTGTAGTTCATCCGTTATATAGGGTGAAGCAAAATCTCGTTTTATACCCTTCATTTCTAAACACCCTGTGGGGAATTTGAGGCAAAAAATTTGATATCATTCAGTTTTGATTTGAAGTGTGATTCTTTACAAAATTCTCCCGTTCTTCAAGGAGGGCTGTTCGTACATCGGGCAAGGTGTTGAGCTGACGATTTCTTGCATGTCTACCTAACATATCCCATACATGTTCAATTGGACTTAAGTCCGGCTTCCTGGCTGGCCACACGAATCCTTGAATATTCCCTCTTCTAAGTATTCTATTACAACCCGTGCAACGTGAGGCTTAGCCATTGTTCTGCATTAACAGAAATTTTTGCTTGCCCCAGAAGCAATTCGTGAATAAATTAAAAGTATGCCACGTCGTATGGTAGAAGTGATGAGAAAGCGAGGTGGAAATACACGCTAATTTCCAGATGTTTGTTTATGTTTGCGAGTCGATCAGGTATTGTAATGTGTTGAATTGTTATAAGAATTGAAAACATGCAACACTTTTTTTGAAGATGTCTATCTTTTTTTTAAAGCAGATACTGCCGTAAATCAAGAAACATTTTGTTAAGAAATGGTCACACTTCAAATTAAAACTGAATGATATCGAATTTTCCTCCTCAAATTCAATACAGGGTGTTTCGTAATGAGGGATATAAAAGAAGGTTGTGTTTCACCCAATATAACGGATGATCTACAGGTATTTTCAAATTTCAACAAAATCGGAGAACCACGAAGAAATCTTGCCTGTCCGGAATTTATTGACAGAGAATGATGTATTATCAACTCGGGGAAGTTCAATGTAGTTTCGAATCGCAGAGGAAAAAGACTTTGCCTGAAATTTCACTGAAGAAGAGAAACTGTTGGAAAATAGACAGTCGAGCAACAAGGAAAGATTATTTCGGGAAATACACAGAAAATCAGCAATCGAGTGCAAAAATTTTCCAACTTTCAGTTCACAATCTGAAAAATTATTGTTGTTTCACGAAACCCCTCTGTCGAAAATAAAGGGTGGTTAGCACGAGCAATAATATGCGTTTCCGACGAAAGCTATACCTACCGAAGCATTGGTAAGTGACCAAGATCTCATATTCCAAAGCAACGACCTTAAAAATATACATGCGCTCGATCTACAGCATTTGAAGAATGCATTCATCTATCAAACTGCTAAGCGGATAGCTTGTATTATATCAATTTATTCCAACTATTCTATTCTGCTTGTACAGCTCATCCCTGAAACCACAACACCACCCTATTGTTCTAGGAACTCTTGTAGTAAACATCATTGCAACTGATTGTAAACACATTTCCGATCACAAATAATCTGGAAATCAGTTCTAACACAATCTGGAAAGTTAGTTTGCCTGATACCAGCATCCAGGAAAACCACACGTGAGTTTGGAATAATCCGAAATCAATGAATATCCCCAATGAAACTTCGGCGGCTGCATTTATTAGTTTCGTAAACTAATCACGGATATTGGGATACTGTACAGGATGGAATATTTTGCACCATATCCGTCCGAAGTTGTTTAATCGTACCCGAACACGATAAAGGAATTTATGAACTTTCTCGGAAGTAGGGTGATCCTGTGAATATGATATCAGTTCGATTAATCGCGAAACAAAGCTTTCGCAAAATGTTGGTTCCACGTATCCCCAATGTGTTTATAAAGAGAATTCTAAACATTGATCGCAGAAAGGCTGAAAATCAAACAAAATTTATAGTATCAGCTAAAACAAACTCCACCTTTATGTGTTTAAGTGTTTACATCGAGGTTTACATACAGAATAATGCTTTCGCATCCCATCCATTTGAACTCTAGTGAATCGTGAAAAATGATCCTGAAATTATTTTTTATTAATCCGTATGAGGGATTTTCCGGTATATTCGAAATTTCAGTTTTTTCACAGGGATCGAATTTATGGGTATCATTATCGGATTGACTGTCTACGAAAGCGGTAATACAATAGTATATTCTAAAACAAGTTGCAGAATGAGCTTCTATTCCAACACGAATGCGAAGTTCGAAAACGAGCGACGAAGGAGCGAGTTTTCGATAGCATGAGTGTTGGAATTGCCTTCTGCAACGAGTATTAGACGCTATTTTCTCTATTTCAGTCAATTTTTGTGAAATATTCTCGAAATTCAAATGAAAATTCAGATTAGTGACTTTTGTTTCGTATCTTGGCAGTTGGTGTGACATACGAAATTTGACAGATCACGGAATTTGAATCATTTTGATTCGAAACTGAATTCGATCGGAGGTCAGTACTGACAACCATAAAACGAAACATATAACTGAAAACAATGCTGTAATGAGTTTCATTACAGCACTACTTTTAGTACTGTAATGAACCCACTACGATAATGAAATAGAGAAAGTTATTTATTATAGTTCAAAATACAAAAACGAGTCACGAAGTGGCGAGTCATTGAATGAACAAGTATTAGAATGAGCCTTTTATACGAGAATTATACATTATTTTTTCTAATTCACTCAATATTTATGAAATATGGCCGTAAATATCGTTTGGATACTGTTGCATTGATGAATATCGATCGGTAGAACTGTTTTCTATCTCATTAATTTTGCAGGAGCCGAACATGTATTCAATGAATATTACTGAAAACAATGCTAGAATGAAATATTCTAACATTGTTTTGTTCTACGATAGAAAGAATGTGGCAGAATGACACATAATTAGAGAAACATCTTCAATGGAATTGACGCTCTGATTCGATTCAAAATTGAGATAACACTCTCCTTTGTTTGAGCAGAAATTTTCGTCATACACTTTTTTTCTTGTTTTCTATTATTAGCACTCTTTTCCTCCTTTTTTTCTGGATCAATTGCCAAAAATTCTGCAGGAAACGATTCTCATTAACTGCAGAATAATTCTGTTCAGATATTCCAGTTGTCTAATTACACTGTGTCACAAATTCGGAGAGACTGCTCTGTATCTCAGCTATAACTGAAGAAAGAGACATGCGTTTTTTGCGACCCTGTGTCACTTCTTCGTGAAACTTCTGAATTCACCATATGAATTAAACCTAGTTATTTCATTACATTGAAACATAAACTTAAAATGTCACCCTTCATAATAATTAAAATGTTGAAAACAATTTCAATAATAATATTGCAAATGATCAAGAAAGAATTGATACAGGGTCTCGAACAGCTTATATCTATTTCTTCAAAAATAGCTGCGATACAGTGCAGTCCTGCCCAATTTGGGACACAATGTATAATTTGAACTTTTTTATTTTCATGTTATATATGGTCATCGGTTCTATAACTTTTCGATTTTTATGACATTCATTTGTTGATTGTGATTTTTTGAAGGGACTGAATTTTTTTCGCACATTCTACCTTCAGGGATTTCTTCCGACAGAAAGTTAGATGGCAACAAAATACATGCCGATCATCAATTCGTTTGCTTGAAGAATCTTAGTTTCTTCATAAGAACATTGAATCTTCCCTCAATTTTTTCGAACTTGTGAAAATAATGTAAGTTTTTTCCTTACATTAATTGCAGTGTTAATATTTATTTCTTTAAATCTATTATTTTCCTATTAAGCCGAACTGAAAAATGTTGTATGAACTTGTCTTTCCAACTCAAATATTTAGTGTGAGATTTTTGATTAAAGATGACTCCACAGAATGCCCCAATAAAAATAAGCAGGTTCACTTTGGGGTAGACGAATTTTCATCTCGCGGTTTGTTTCGAAAGAACCTCCTCCATAAAGGTGGCATCGACGCTAAACATTTTTTTTTCACCAGAAAGAGGTATCGACTGTTTGTTCGAAAGTTATTTTTGTAATGCTTTCGTATTGCTTGATTTTGAGGTACGTTAAGTTGGTGGCTCACAAGAGAAATTTTGATATGAAAATATTTTTGGTAAATTATGCTCATTTTGTACCAATCTATAACGTATGTTGTAAATTTTGTGTCCATTCAGTTTTCGAGATGTTTTCACTGTGAGTCAACAACTCAACGCGGTGATTCACAGAAGGAATTTTGAAAATTTTCTTCTGTCGATAAAAAGAGCACCTTTTGTACCAATGTTTGCCGTATTTCCTCAATTTTGAGCCAGTTCAGTTCTTCTAAATATTTCGAGTTTTCACTGTAAGTAGACTCATTGAATATTCTTAGTCTTATTTCTTTTATCGATATGAATTAAATAGTAGAATATTAGTTTTTTGAACTGATATGTGATGATGTTTATGTGTCATCGGCTCAGAGAAACCTATAATGAATTTATATATCAACGTGAACATTATTTGAATTTAACATTGTAAGTGACTGGGTATTATTGAAGATGAGAAATATCTGGAGCTTGGTTTTCTGCACATCAACCGTATTCCTGTATTCGCCAGTGATGACTCGAAATACATATTTTGAAAACTGAGCAGGCTCATAATTCATGACATACCTACGGCACAAATTGAGCGCGAATAATCAAAAGAGAAACTTTCCATATTTGAGCCACATCAAGTTGATGACGGATATGGAAAACTCGATATATGTTGAAAACTAAATGGATAAGGAATGTATTATATACGGCACAAAATGGGCACAATTTATCGAAACAAAATTCCATAATTCCATATATTAGTAAAAGCGTCAAATTGGTGACTCATAGTGAGAATGAATATCTCGAAAACTGAATGGGCACAAAATTCATAACATGCGGCACAAAATGAGCCTCAAATATTCACATATCAAAATTCCACCAGTGAGTCACCACCTTGACGCACCTTTGATTTTGGCAGGCCTTTCTGAGCCCGATTTTTGTGAAAAGACCATTAGTGGAAGCCGTTTCACGATATCTTCATCTGTTCTGAAGACATTTTATCGTTTTCGACTATGTGCCAAACTTATTGAGATTGGAAAACTCTAAAAACAATAAACAGTTTTCAAATGCACATTCTCACTTTAAAAGAGATCTCAAGTGTTTTCCAATGATATGAGATAAGATTTTATTTGAGATGAAAAAGTATATTTTTACCACCCTTAGTACACGATATTGACAAAAATGAATGAAGGCTCTTATTCCGAGTGGAAACGTGCCTGTAGAAAGTTTCAATCGTTTTTTCGTCAAAGAAAAAGTTATGGCACACAAATCCATGAAATATCGTCATTTAGTAACAAAAATTATCGAGATATCGTGAAATGGTCGCTATTAATGATGTTCTCACGAAAATCGAACCTAGGCCTCTTTTAAACATTTTTATCTAGTATCAGTTGGAAGTTTTAAAGTCTCATCCCTATTCACGAAACAATATAATAAGAACTCACCATCAAATGCTTCTAGGGTGCGGTCAAATTTCTGATGGAACACCCTATTTGTGAAATATATTATGAAAAAAACTCATCGATAATATTTGTTTTCAATTATTCATTTTTATGTCCACTGGAGTTCAGCGATAAATTCCAGAAAATTTCATAGAATTTATTCTATATATATATATTCTTTGTAGTATTTTGATAATTCAAATGATTATTGGTTACGAATACAGATGTGATAATTCAGAACTTCTATCAAATCTGATTAGACATCTACCGTCTATCATTTCTGTTATAATAATTCAGTCACTTCTAGGGATCTACTGAATTAAACTCTTTTTAGATTTTCAACTTTGCATTTTTCAAGTCTGCTTTTCGTGCAACGTTATTCATTCGCAAAGTGAAAAATGCTTAATGCAAAGTTACAGAACTACTTTGCAACTTACTCTACAACTTCTCACTTCAACTTCGCAATTTAATTCCGAATACTTTTCGCCCTTTTCGAGGAAAGTAATACTTTTGATACGGTTAAAGTGCGAAATTAAAAGAAGTTTGTTTTGGTATTCTCAAGTCAGTTTTTCATTTTCTGAATTCAGCTATATCAATGAGTTCGAAAGTGACAAATCAGAATAAATGTATGAACAATAGAAAGGAATTGTAATTATTTCTCTAGGTCAAGTTCATTATAAATGCCAAGTTTGATTTACAATTATTTATCGATTATTACAAATTATGATATCTCCTTTTTTATTGCATGAGTGTTATGGGCGAGTGAAAAATCGAATGATGTTACAACTTTACTGAAACTTCATGTAATCCCATGTCAAATGTATCTATTATGCAAAAAAAATAAAAGGTATATACTGTTATGGTTCCTTTTATTTATCTTTAAAATTTTTGAATTTAATTTGAATTTTAAGGAACCAAAATTATAAAAATTATAGAATTTTGAAAATTTACCTGGCCTAGACTCAATCTCAATTGAGGGTTCAAAATTTTGATTTCAATTAAAATTGAAAGATTTTGATTTGAGTTTCAAAATATTATAATTTGAATTTTATCAAATACAATAACTCTCAATAACTAATTAATATTAAATTTGGTTTCAATAATAAACTATACTAACAATAATCAAGAATAATAATAATAATAATAATAATAATAATAATAATAACATTTATTTTCAGAATTATCATCATATAGATAACAAAGTGAAAACATGTCAGAAAAAACAAAAAGATCATTTAACCCTTAAACATGTACTCTACAAGCCTCTTTGAATTCAGTTAGAGAGTATGGTTCACAGTTCAATATAAACAAATATATTGCCTTACGATATGGATCATACATTAGAATATTTCTGATGGACTTAGGAAGTAAATTGTACAACTTGATTCCCATGCATAGTGCACCACGTTCTGTATTAGAATACTTATGAATTGGATAAAAATATTCATTTATTATTCTTGTTACATTCTCATTTTTGTAATCTTCAAAATAATGGGGATATTTAGGAAAAAACAATAATACTCTATAAATATACAAACCCGGCACTGTTAAGATGTTATTTGTTCTAAAAAAGCCTCTACATGATGATCGGTATTTAATATCAAACATTGTTCTCATTGCAAATTTTTGAGTTATAAAAATATGTTCAGCCTGTGAACTAGAGCCCCAAAAAATAATACCATAGGCTAAGATTGATTGGAAGTTAGCATAATAAATGGTCTTCAATACATTAATATCTACACAGTTTCTGATAGCTTTAAGAGAATATATCACTGAGTTGAGTTTTGGTACCACTGTTTCACAGTGTAATCCCCAATTTAAATGTCTGTCAACTGATATTCCGAGAAGTCTTGTATATGAGTTTGTACTTATAGAATCATCATCTACTCCGATACTTTCGGGGAACGTGATACTGGACCTAGCACTGGAGAAAAATACCACATTTGTTTTTCCGGAGTTTAAAGTGAGTGTATTGTGACAACACCAATGCTTTATTGCCGAGACAGCAGTTCTTAGGCCAACTGTCAACTGTTCAACATTTTGGGATGAAACAAGAACAGAGAATAATCTAGTTCTATGGTTATGCTTTAAATTCAATGTTCAAAAATAGGTTAGTTTATGTTTATTAATGAACTCACTTTGCTCAGTTTCTAATTTCAGTCTGCTTTTAAAAAAAAAAACTAATTAGTCTCTTGAAATTAATCTTCGATATGTATTTTTCCGTTTACTGGGCCAATATCTTCCTTTCTTCGTCTTGTAATTCTATATCTTCCGTCACTATTCTTCATATATTATTATTTCAATTCAACTTATAATCCCACTATATTTAATAGGTAAATCACTTAAGAGTCATTAATTTCTTTATCTGTTTCATCTAGTTTTTCTTTAAAAAAATTCCAATTCAATTTTTACAATTTTTTCCCTTTCAATCTTTTTTTCGTCTCCCTGGTTTCACTCCTCAAAAGTCCTTACTCTCTAGATTTCTTAACACTAATACATAATACAATAACATAGAATTTATTTACATTTTTCTTACCAAAATCTTTCAATTTTAGCCTCATCAAGAAACCAGCAATTTAACTCAATGAATTTGGAAATCGAATACTACAATCGAAGACTATAATTTTGAATTGAAATTATCTCTGGAGTGTAAACAATAAATTTAAATGTTGAAACTTTTGAATTTTGATTCATGTATTTGCACTTATGTTATGATATAGTTTCAACCAGGTAACGTACTATGTATCCTTTTAAAATAATCAAAATTTAGATATAAATATAGAACCATAACAAAAATTTCATAACAATACCTATACTATTTACAGACCATATACTGATAACTTCAATATCATTTCTTGTGTGACGGAATTATAAGAATACTATACTTTGTTAGCGACTTTCTCGGTAAAACAATGATCAATCTGTATTTTTAACAATGACGATCATTATCATCTTTGCACAATTATCTATGTTCGTTGAAAATTCGAATTTCACTATGAACACCAAAAATTTCGCCTGATCTCGATTCAATTCGATATTTGCACTCTGATAAAAATGGACTTCAAACTATATATATATTTATTCATATATGATATTGATCGTTACAAAATAGTTTTTCAAATTGAACGAAGGCTTTGAATGTGTTGTTTCAAAATTTTCAGTAGTGAATGATGAATCTTTGTTCGCTAGTCAATATTAACTGGTGAATACTTTCAGAATGCCCTTGAGTAACCACCCTTTGTCGCTTCTAAGAGCACCAACTTAACGACAGAACAAACATTTGATTTAGTACGAGATTCGAGGCTGTCTAAATTGGTATATTTCGGGACTGAATTCTGCAAATAGAATCGCATGAGAACTCAACTGGAATCGTTCAGTGAATTGGCTATTATGACTGAGGTGAACTGAAATTGCAGAGCAACTAGTGGTCCAATTTAAGACGGAGCGCACAGCCCGGAAGTTCGGGCGCTTTATTAGGCAGGCAATAATCGTGATATAAAGTTATTTGAACAATGACGTTATTGTTATAGCGGATTGCTGCGTTTTATGTGGATAATTAAGAGAAACGGAAGCCGAGTCCTTGAAGTGTTTGAATAATGCTTCATTCGCTCAAGTGTATTCGACTGTAATTATTGTCTTTTTGGTTATCTCATATTTTTATTACTTTCCGATTTGCAGCACCTATAAGATCACACTTCAGAGAAATATTGCAAATTATATATGAGTTTGCTCATTAAGTTCCATTACGTGATACACCTTCTTTCCATTCCAATCATTACTTTTCCTATACTATGAAGAATGAGAAAATATATTATAATCAACATTATTTTGTTGATAAAAGTTTTTTGTATGTATTTGCTTGTACTATTCTGGGTCTAGTGCCCATTTGTACTTCTTGAATAAATAAATGAATGAAATCTCATTGAATGATTAATGAAATCTCATACAGGGTGTACCAAGTTCGACGACCCATTGAGCGTTTCTGGAGAACTAGACTTATTTGAATTCTGAAAATTTGAATTATGATATTTTTGACATTATCTGTCGAGCTAAAATATTCTTGGAGCCTGACCATTTTCAGTAATACAGAGAGCGAAAAAAAAATTTCAAAATTTTATGTTTTGTTTTTTTTTTGTTTTTTTTTTTGTTTTCGAATTCGACAGCGTATGCAATTCTGAATACATTCGTACTCAAACCGTTGCATTCGTCGAAATACTTTCCAAAATATCGAGAAAAACCTGAAGAAAAAGAGAGAAAAGTGTATTCGGTATTATGTTTGTAATTCCTAATCTAGATACCTTGAGCAAAAGTCATTTTCACATTTTTGTAGTCAAAGACTGTGGAAATATTGTGCATTTTATAATTTTGAAAAACTCATCACAGGGTGTTCCAAATGTCAAGAATTGGGATAATGATTAGCCCATAACTTTCGGTTTTCAAATTAGAACCCTATTTTTTTATGATTGCGTTGGATTGTATGTAGAAAAATTATGATAGTGTTTTAACATGTTAATGCTAAACGATGATGATGATTCTTGACTTATTCAGTATTTTCTGATTCCATGTCGTACGTTCGTCAAATTCTGATTCATAACAACAATGATGAATGAATTGAAAAAAAAGGTGTGTCACTTGTGAGTTATTGGAATAATTCATCTTCTATGACCAAGGTCATAGTTGATATGGAACAGATCTAATGAATTTGACGCTACGTATGACATAAAATCAGAAAATCCTAAATAACTCAAGAATTATCATTTTTAATATCATTAACATGTTAGAACATTGTCATCATTTTTCCTCGAACAATCCAACGGAATCATAAAAAATAAGGTTCTAATTTGAAAAACAGTTATGGGCCAATCTTGAATTTTTGACCAAAAATTTGGAACACCCTGTGATGAGTTTTTCAAAATTCTGGAAATGTAGAATATTTCCACATTCTTCGATTTAAAAAATGTGAAATCGGTTTATTCTTAAGGTATCTAGATTAGGAATAACAAACAATACCGAATACTCTTTTCTCTTTTTTCCTCAGGTGTTTCTCGATATTTTGGAAAGTATTTCGACAAATGCAACGATTTGAGTACGAATATATTCAGAATTGTATACTCTGTTGAATTCTAAAACAAAAAAACTGAAATTTTTTTTTCGCTCTCTGTATAACTGAAAGTGGTCAGGCTTCAAGAATATTTTAGCTCGGTAGATAATGTCGAACAGTATCATAATCTCAATTTTCATATTTCAAATGAGACTAGTTCTCCAGAAAGGCTTAATAGGCCGTCGAATTTGGTACACCCTGTAGATTATCTTGTGGTTGACTCATTATTGACGAACCTGCACAATGTCAATTTCCATCATGCTATGCTATTTCATTGCTTTTTACGATGAATACTTGTTCAGGCGTATCGAGAAAAAAGAAAATTCTAAGTAGATATCCATTTGTTATTTCACCTACATCATGCATAGGATCTTTGAATTCTACATGCGAAATAACAACTTTCCTACTTTCATATTATGGTTGTTATGGATGTCCGAAGCTATGTTTTTCAGGAATTCTTTCAACTATTCAAAACCTCTGACGTTTGATAAAGTGATACCCGAATAATCGTTTCACTAGAATAAGGAGAAGAATGCAATAATATACAGGATGTGCCTATTCAAATAACAAAGGAGTTTTCGACATGAGCGGCAACACCGCAGCACTGAAAATATTTCAGATCGATGGAACATCTGTTCTTGACTAAGATACCAAATTTTGAGTGAATTCTGGCTACAACAGAGGACAACGAGAAAAAAATTTTGACAAATCTTTCGGAAGTGAATCAAATTTCAATGCACTCTTGAAAAAACTTAGTAATCAAGATGAAAGCTGTCAAAGAACTAAAATAAACTTAGGAAAGACCAATCGATTTTCATCGAAACTCTCATTTTCATTATGACTCCTTATTTCCTTTTAATTTTGAATAATAGAGAAATTGTTCTGTTTGTTAATACTCACATACCCTTATCTGTCAACGTTGGTTCGACAAATTACGCTCAACCATTTTCGTTTCCCTTCAGAAGTTCATAATTCAGGACGAATTATTCCATATATATCATATACCTCTGAAGTGAGTCTGAAGTGCATCTCTCCTATCCTCCACTCACCTCATTAAAATTCATTTACATCCAAGTTTTCCCAACTGCCAAACTATAAACATAAGCTCGTTGTAGCACAATGGTGGCGTACAAACTTGGATGAACTTCGTCTGACAAGAGACTCGCTGTGAACGCAAGTCTGAAACGGCTTCGACAGATAACGAAGAATTATGATGATGATTCTCCAGTTCATATTCTGACAGACACTGCCAACATACATTCAACTTTTGTCTCGAAATATTTTCGACCTTGTGAATAATTTTCAGCTTAATACGCAAAGGGTTTCCACGATATTCTCTCTAACAAAAAAATGTCGAGTTAATTAAATTATATTTCATATTTTTCTTTGCGAAACATGAATGGTATGAATGAAATCGTGCAGATTATTCCATTTAAATATTTTTTATTACTTGAATATTCTGGTCGTCTTTTGCATTTTTTTTTAATTCGCAAAAATCCAAAAGAAATCCGAAGTCGATGTTTAGTTGTCCATAAAATACCTAAAGCTCGTTATACCACAGCTGTGAATTCCAAACACATCAGCGGAAGGTCATCATTTTGAGAAATTGCTATCCGTACGGACAGAAATCCAATTACTGTTATGAGATGTTGTCAAGCGTGGTTCGATAATGCCCAAAATCGAAAAGCAATAGACATCAGATGTTGAAGGGGCACAAGTGTAGTTCAAGATCGATGTCTAAGACTTATAGCCATGAGGGACCGATTTGTTACAACTCGATCTCTGGCTGATGAGTGGTTAGGTGGAAAGGCCACGCTGTAACTGTTCAGACGATTCACCGCTGTTTGAAGACTGCAGCATTATAGATCTACCCTTGTGTTCCTTCTCACGGTTGAGCGTAGCCGTCAACGTTGAAATGGTGCAGAGAACTTCAAAATTCGATTGTTATCATCACGTGATGATAACACATCACAAATCACATCTAACGAAGAGCCGTCTTACCATACAACCCCAAGGTCACAGATAGAAATAGTAAAATACCGAAAAGGCACAACATCGAGACCGTTTATAAGCCGACACAAAAACTTAGGCAAATGATCGAAACAACCATAGACAAAGACGACCCACTTTCACAAGCTGGTATTTACAGGATACCTTGTGACTGCGACAAAGTCTATATTGGCACAACAATGCAAGGTAATAATACTAGAATTAAGGAGCACGAACGACGCTTTCGACTGAATCAGACCTAAAAAACCGCACTAGCAGAACATGAGCTAATAGATGGACACAACATAGATTTCTCGAAAGCGGAGATTATTTCCAATATCAAAAGTTACTTTCCCAGACTGAACATAGAAGACATTGAAATTTATAAACACAAAAATAACATAAACAGAAAAGAAGAGAACCCTTTCTTGCATAGCACCTGATCACCGACCTCAGAAAAAACAAGGATCAAGCTGATACGAAGCGTGAGCGATGGGCCAATCAGCATCGCGCACGTAGACGCGCCACATTTTTCCCGCTATAAACCGGCGAGCAGATGACGCTTCTGGTTCGAACACGTCAGTGTTAGAAATTCAGCGTTCGAGGTACAACCTCAGACCGAGAATCCTCTGAATATGCCTAATGAAATTATTCCTAATGGACCACGGCCAATAAGCCATGGCGAAAACCATATAATCAACAAATTTAATAAATTAATTCTGGGGGGCTTCTTATTCTTAGTTCTGTATCAAAACTATTCAGAAAATTTTCAAATATTGAAATAATCGGAAGTAACTTTTTCCACAACTTTGTCAGTTGAAAAAAAAAAAATGTTTTCCAACAAAAACCGGATCAAACTACGAATTATCCGAGGGGGAACTTTTCGAAGGCTGTATCAGACTTCTTTCTTCAACAGACAAAGGGACTGATTCGCCCTTATCAAATTAGTATCAATCAATCAATCAATCAATATTTATTTATTCCCTTAAGACATACAAATATGTATGGGACATGTCAAACAGAGCAGAAAGAAAAAAAATCGTACAAAAAATCTGTGTAACACATTAAAGAAGAAAATTACACTTTGAATATATACCTACATCTACTAAACATGAGTAGGAAATTTTGAATCATTAGTAAATTCCTTAATACTATAGTATGCTTTCGAAAGCATGATATTTTTCACAAGTTTTTTGAATACTGGGATTTCAAGTGATCTTATTTGTTGTGGAAGACTATTAAAAAGCTTCACACACTGGTAATAGGGAGATGACTCGTATTTTGTGGTTTTGTGTTTAGGAAAGGATAAAAGATATTTATTTCTTGTAGCATAGGAATTTCTATCGCTTAAACTTTCAAATTTAGTTATGTTTTCCTTGACATAAACTAAGCAACGGTAGATGAAGAGTGAAGTGACAGTCATAATATTATATTTGATAAAGATTGGTTTGCAAGAAGCCGGTATTCTAATCTTAAATATCATCCGAAGTACACGCTTTTGAGACAGTAGAATCCTATTGACATTATCAGCATTACCCCATAAAATTATATTATAGTTTAGATGGGAGTGAAAGAGGCTGTGATAGACGCTCAGCACTGACGGTAGAGGAAGTGAGTCCTTGATTCTGCTTATCGCGTAATACGCTCTATTTAATCTTGCACTGATGTGGTCAATGTGCTCATTCCATTTTAGTTTTTCGTCTACGTGAAGACCCAAGAACCTCACGCAGGGTTTAGAATTAACGGTGACATTTTCACAACTGAAGGATAGAGGGAAGCTCATACTTCTAATATTGAAAAAAATCCACTCAGTCTTCTCTAAATTGACCACCAGAGCATTCTGTCGGCACCATCTAACAAATTCTTGCATTATGAGAGAGCACTTGTCTAGTAATTCAGCGTGAGTCTTTGCTGCAATAACGAAGGAGGTGTCGTCGGCAAATATGGTGATCAATTCGGCTGTGATATGATCAGGCAAGTCATTTATGAAGAGAATGAATATGAGCGGTCCCAGAATAGATCCTTGAGGAACCCCCAAATCCGAATCAAATAGCTCAGACCAGCACTCATCAATTTTAACGATCACACTTCTATCAGTAAGAAAAGAATAAATCCAATCAAGGAAAATACCCCTGAAGCCTAAGCTGAAAAGTTTGTCTACAATGAACTTAAAATTTAGAGAATCGAATGCACGAGATAGATCAAAGTATAACCCAGCGACGTATAATCCGTTATCCAAACTTTTATAGACATAATCGATGAAGGCGATCGCAGCTGTCTGCGTTGAATGGCCCTTCCGGAAACCATGTTGATTCCGATTTAATATTTTATGCTTAGTAAGGTAAGCAACCACACGATCATAAACAATTCGCTCAATCGCCTTTGAAAAAACACTAGTGAGCGAAATAGGTCTATAGTTGCTTAATTCTGTTGGATCATTCTTCTTAAAAATGGGTATAACTGTAGACAATTTAAGGGAGGAAGGAAACCTTCCACTAGAAATTGAAAAATTCACAATATGGGCTAAATGAGGAGATATCAGGTCAGCTATCAGCTTCAAAACTTTAGCGGATACTTCATCGAAGCCACAACTTTTATTATTTTTCAAGGCATTTATTGCATTGTGTATTTCATACTCGGACACCGGAAAGAAAAAAAACGTATTTTCTTCCAACTTCGAAGTAGTGCATGAATATGGAAGAGTAGGCCCATAATGGTCAACAAGGCTTTTGTATGCACAGGTTGTGAAATAATTTCCAAAAGCAGATGTCACATCTCTGAGATCAGTGCATATAGATCCATTTATTTTGAGGCTGATTGGCGTCTTGGTATTGGTGTTTCTAGATGTCATATCGTTTACAATTTTCCAAACCGTCCTGTTAACATTTGACGAATTTTTTAATAGACTTTCGTGATAAGCTAGTTTCGCATCTTTCAATATTTTATTATACGTCCTCTTTTTCACTTTGTAGATTTCAAGCAGATCCCCTGACTTAGTGTTCTTTACTAACCAGTACAGGTTTTTCAACTCATCGCCGTAAGATTTTATTTCAGGTGTTACCCATTTCACAGCATCATTTTTAAAGTAGATTTTTTTCTTTGGACAAACTTCGTTCATACAAGAAATTATATTATTTATGAAGAGATAGAAGCAAATGTCTATGTCGGATGTATCATATATTTGACTGAATGACCTGTTCGCGATCAAAGAACGAAGTTTGGACATATTCGTGAAAGAATAATCTCTTATGATTCTATAATCATTTCGCATGTGGTTGACTTCAGTAATAAGAGGAAAACAATAAGTGAGCTGAATCGCCTGATGATCGCTAATGTGTGGGTCAAAGACTCTGGTTGCATAGGATTCAGGATTAATGTTTGTTAAAACATAATCAATCAAGGAGGAAGTGGTTTTTCCCTTTACATTTGTGAAAACTCTAGTTGGTTCAGCAAAAGTTAGATTCAATCCGAAAGAAATTAGAAGATCATCAATAAGGTTCTTATCGTAGCAATTATTATTCAAATAATCTACATTGAAATCCCCGCATATGAAAACTAACACGTATTCTTTCATCACACGCAAAAGAATGAAGGATAATTGGTTCAAAAAAGTTTCCAAGTTACCTGATGGAGATCTGTATACACTTAAAATACAAATATTTTGATTTTGGAGACTTAAACTGATAGCACAAACCTCACAATGAATCTCTGAACATAGAGAATTAAGGTTGATATTTTCAAAGAGCAAACCTGTCTTAATGAAAATCATTGATCCTCCATGAATCGTATTCGAGCGACAGAACTTTGCAGCTAGATAGTATCCGGGAAAATTGATTGATTCAACACTGAATTTACTACACCAATGTTCTACTATACTAATAATATGCGGATTTTGTTCAGCAAACAACACCTCCAATGCACATAACTTGTTTGAGATACACTGCACATTCAAATGAAGAATTTTCAGATTATTCACATCTTCAACTTTATTCACAATCACCGGAAGATTTGCCCATTGTCGTGATCCCTGGATGATCTGGGAGTTTCCTCTTATGAAAAAACTGCGTAACTAGTGCTCCGTTTGGCCAAACGTCTTTCCTCCACACGTTCTTGAGATTTTCTTGATTAATAGATACCGTTGATCAGAATCAACGTCAGAGCATTTCTTTTCGTTCTAATTGATTATGTTTCAAAGTTTTCGTGAGTAAAATATGAATATGTATTGAAAAAAATTTCAAAGAAAAGTCAATAATTCACAGTATTTCAGCTACTGCTTCGCAATTCTCATTTCCCGAGATATGGGCAGAATCTAACAATCTTCATAAAGAAAACAAAATATTAACAATCAAATTATCGTTTATTATGTGAGGTCATCTGACTACAGGAAAACAATGAAAGCATTTGGAAATTTCAATACCAAAATTCTATACCAATGAGGAATTTAAAGAAGAAAAATTTTTTCGATTAATCCCGAAATTACTGCCTCGAACAATGTCTTATGAGACAACAAAGGTTGCATTATGATAAAATGGAAAATTCATAATTAATATGAAGTCAGTAAAATTATTATGTCTACACAAGATGTTCGTAATGTGAGTCACATTGTATTATGCAACATTCTTGCATGTGTGGTGGATGCGCCTCAGCTTATTCTAGCCTCTTGCAGTATTCATCTTTCAGATTAGGTTTTTTAGATTTATAATTTCCTCATTATGAATCAGCTGTTTTCTTCTTTCTCGGATATGTTCAGCAATTAACGTCTGATTTGAGGTTTTTTCTCGTTTTCGTCTTTCATATCGTCGTATACAAATCGAATAGTTGCCCCATCACAGTTTCCAAAAAATTTTTGTCATTTAAATTATTCGGCAACCATGCATAATTTCTATGCATTTATTCAGAAATCTTAATGAAAAACTTGAATGAAGTACCCACTTTAACAAAATAAATACACTATCATCAAAGTTAATGACATTCCAGTGTGAAATTGCATCTCTAATGCGCGCATGGAATATGTATCGATTTATTATTTTTTCTGAGTGTTGGTTTAATTTCCTTCTTGTCGTGATTCATTTCGAAAAATTTCATTGTTGAACGTTGAATCATTTCAAATCAATTGTTCACATCTATTTCTTCAGGTGAGTTAGCGTGTCCTTCGAATTAAACTTTTATCACATTTGACAAAGTTTGGTGATTGAGACGGAAAACTTTGAATTTATATTTTTTACTTACATCATATAAAATGAAAGGAAAAGTTAGCACCCTAATCATGGGCCATGATGGATCAAAATGGGAATAGGTCTAGTGGAGATCCCGTTTGCAGATTCATCCAAGATGAGAAAATGCCGTCATCGAAGCTTAGCAGAGACAGACCGCTTCTCGCATTGCTTAAATTCTGGCCTCTAGGATGCTCGTTCATCGTTGCTGGCTGAGAGGCACTGATGAGTCCTAAGGAGGACGAAACCGGTCTGTCTCTGCTAAGCTTCGATGACGGCATTTTCTCATCTTGGATGAAATTGCAAACGGAGTCTCCACTAGTCCTATCCTCATTTCGATATATCAAATTGTCCATTGTGAATCGGCACTTACTTCTGCTCAAAGACCATAAAGTTCCAAGGCGAAGACGTTTAGTAACTTCAAATACACACTAATGGCAATAATAGAAGAATGTTGATTGGTTCACAACATTTCGTCATAAAATTCGGAAGAAAAGTAGATGTAATAACACATTGTTTCAGATGCGTCAATATTATTAGAAAATTTAGTTCACCGAATTAACAACAAATATAATACTTTCACGAAAACGCAATTAACCATAGCAACACCTACTGGCGTTATTCACAAAAAAGACGATTGTTTCCAATTTTTTTTCATTTCATGAAAATTCGCGAAGTTTCAATATATTTGATGTTAACCCCGACGTAAAATAATTAAACAACAAAATTTTCGAGAAAAACAGTTCATCCCGTCTTGAGTTAGACATGGTGTAACCAACAAAATATGACTTAGTTTTATATATTGAGATTTGGAGAATAGCAGATAGAAACATAAAATTGTTTAAATCCCCGTAAGCTCTTTCTCATCTTCTGGTCATGAAAAAACAATGAATTATAATCACAAAATGAAACGATAGACAAATATTAAAACAAAATTCTGATGAATATTGTAAATGTTTATGCAAAAACAGAAGTCACCCTCATGAAGCCAATACACTGACAAATAAAAATATAAAAAACATTCTCAGATTCAGATAGGCATTGTTCAACTAAAAAAAAAGGAATTAGATTAGTTCAAATCACAATACTAGAAACAGAGCAATCAATCGAAATTTGTTGGGATGCTCTTCTTATATTGCCAGAAAAATATGTTCGAATAATGAATTGTGATATTTATCTTCTGTTCGTCTCAGAAAGCGGATTCGGAAATGTCATAAAATTCTCAAACATGATTCATTTATTTTATTTATGAAGTTCCGCTTCGACGACTAGGTCATTAGCGGTACCAAACATGATTTGAATAATAATGATTCACAAAATAATTTATTGGCATCGTATTCGCACCGTATTTTGAGACCATTCAGAAAGATTTGCAACTTTGTTAGGATGTTACTTCCTGTAACCCAGAGTTTGTCGATACTGGACAATATTTGTTCTTCGAAGATTTCTTTTCTTCAATACATGAATTTTTCGATTTTTGAGGTTTCGATCGGTCGATTTGGTCAGTGTAATAATTTGGGTTGCAAAATGGTGAGTGCGCTGAGGTCAAGTTTTCAGTTTTTTGGCCTGGCAGTTTCTGAGGTCTCAATATGAATGGAAACGTTTGATCTTGATAAACTTAAATGCAATTCTATATGCTTCCACTACTTTTATAAGAACAATGGACAAGCAGAGCATTTCTCAACATCACCTTTTTCACATTTTCTCCCGACTCTTCATTTTGATTTCGAAAGAAAAAAAATTCTACACCATCTCAAAGAAATCTTTTCTTCTTGATTCGCCTGGAATTTTCCAATGTTTGTTTCTCAAATTTCTAACTAGAATTTTATTATTGCTGAATAACAATGGACTTAGCTGAAAAGCTTTTAATCTTCATAAGGAGATAAAGCCTTCTTGTAGGAAAGTACAACGGTCATCTGTTAACAGGGACGGGCCCAAGAGGGGGGAATGGGGGGGGATGTTCCCCCCCAATGTTGAACGAAGTTGGCAAATTTTCAAAGCAGTCGGAAGACTTTCAAAGGTGTTGAAAAAATTTCAAAGCAGTTGGAAAAATTTCGAAGCAGTTGCAAAAATTTCGAAGCAGTTGAAAAAAATTTCAAGGCAGTTCGCAAAATTCCAAAGCAGTTCGTAAAAATTCCAAAGCAGTTGAAAAAACTTCAAAGCAGTTAGTAAAATTTCAAAGCAGTTGAAATATATAATTCCGAGAGAGTTATGAAATACGAAGGAATCTGAATTAGAAAAAACAAGTTTGCAATTAGTACAATATCCGGCAATAAATGGTATCTAACCCAATATTTCTGTTGGAAGAAAAGCGGCCTCAAGAAGTAGGTACATACCTAGATGTAAATTTTTCAGTTACGTCGCATGAACTGTGTCATAAAAAACATCTGGTATCATAAACTTAAGATGTTTCTTTCAGATAAGCAGAATCATCTTTATGTATGCTCTTCGTATATTGTGTTATAGTTTTGCGAATAAACAATTTGTGTAAATAAATTTGAATAATGAACCAAAAAAGATTCAAAGTGAAGTTTGAGTATTGTGAAGTTTATGAACAGAAAATGCAAGAAGGTCATAAAGTGTGAGAGAAAATTAAGGGTAGTGACCACAGAATATCGGAAGTCACAACAAAAATCTTTCAAAACACTAAATACATCCTCAATTCCAAACACTTAAAGCAATAAACGCTGCAAAGAGATCGAAATCGCCAACTCAAATTAGGAAATTTTGTTCAAAATTGTTTTTTCAATATGACTGATTTAGGTCAAAACCGTTCCCCTACTAAATTGGGGATCTGTATTTTTTTTAAGTATCTTGATTTATGACACACACTTTGACATACATTTTCTGGTTTATTCCCTAGTTATGTTGCTTTTCCTTATTTCATGGAATCTGTAAGCAAAAGTAAGGCTCATTTTTCATCAAACAAAATATATTTTCTGAAAATTTTTTTTCATTTTATTCTGTGAAATGAACGCATGTTAGGGATGAGCAGTTTCAATATTATGAATCTCATGTAAGTGGTCAGAAATTAACTTTTTTTTATCTACCCAACATTCAATCATGTATATTTCTTTATTTCATGGAATCTGCTTTTTTCGTGAAAAATATCTTGTTTCATGATGCTTGAAATTTTGAGATACACCAAAGAATGAGACTGAACTTAATTAAGGAATGAAACAAAAAGTGTGTTTCAAACATACTTCAAGGTATTCCTCACAAAAAAAATCGATTCCATAAAATAAAGAAACTCACATTTTTGAATATTGGGTAATTGGAAAATTAACGATAATTTCTCATAACTTTGATTCCCAAAATGTAATCGTTTCACGAAATAAAAAGAATAGATTTTTCAGAAAAAATATTTTCTCTGATGAAAATGAGCCATGCCCTCGCTTCCAGATTCCATGAAATAATGAAAAACTACAAAACTGAAGAAGAAACAAGTAGTGTTTCTCAAAGTTTCAAGCAACATCAAGATATTCTTTCTTGAAAAAACTTCATAAAATCTACTTAATTGAATGTTCGCTAGTTGGAAAAAAAGATAATTACTCCTCACTCTGTTGAAATTCATAATTTTGAATTTTTTTCAGTGAAACAAATATTATACTATAATATGTATAACGGTTTCCTGTTAATTCAGTGTCCAGTTGGAAAATTTTCGATGGATTTCCCCCCCCAAAAATTTGGCTTCGGCCCGTCTCTGTCTGTAATGAACTTTTTATATCCAAACGTTTCTGGATTCTCTATGTTAGATTTTATTAAAACTAACACTTATTATGAACACTATTTCTCTTGAATATTCAATTGGGAAGGTGACGCCACTTGAGTTTTCAATCGTAAGAGGCCATCAGAGGCCGAACAAAGAATATAGGTATTGCAATGGTGTATATACTTAACCAACAAGATTTGGAGCAGCGTGCAAAAAAAGAAATGAAATTTATTACAATGAATCAAAAATTGACATGTAACTTGTAATAAAAAAATTGCAAAAATATTCTGAATAAAAATGAAAACTTGAAAATAATTTCTCCATCTCATTCTTTCTCACCTGACGAAAGGTGATAAAAGGAAAAATTTTAAAAAACAAAAGTTCCTCCGAAATCAACATGAAATATTTCAATTGTTCCGTAAAAGCGGAAGGAAAGGGTATTTTTTCGAGCGTGTGCTTTCTGGTTGACCTACCATATAAATAAAAAGAATGTTGAAAGATATTGAGACTCATTTTTTTTCGTTGCAAGGAAATTCGTCTGTCTTTCTGACTGGCAAAAACATCTATAACTGTCTTATGAAGAGCAAGTATTTTGCGTTGAGGAACTGTTTTTCTAATCAAATGAGGGATATATTTCTCAACACATACTTATTTTCACTTTTGAAAAAAAAATATCATAAAATTCTGTCAAGCATGTATCGTTACCGAATATAAATAAAATCAATTCCTCACATTTTTCGCAATGTTTAATAGTTCTTTAACAGCATGAACAGTGATCAATTCATCACGTAGTGTCACTAGGAAAAAGAAAGAATGATTGTTTCTTAGATGGAATAAGGATTCCGGAAATACCTCAGAATATGAATTGAATATATATCTTTTTTCACTTGATTGGAAAACTGAAATTAATCTCAATCTGCAAACTTGATTGATCATGGAATGAATTCCTTGATCCCCTTGCTCATAAATAATGAAATCAAACTAGTAAGCCGAAGTGAAGAGTAAAAATAGTTCTCTACATAATGATAATTTCTATGAAGATAATTCATTTCATTGTATACAAATTTTGGTTATTGTATTTTTCATTCTGGCCAGTTATCTTCGATTAGATTAGGATAAATATGTAGTGTGAAGAATTCGTAACACTCATCAATATACTGAAAGCCTTCGGGTAATTATTTACTTAATTCATTTGCCTTTCATAAAGTTGTCGTTTACTCCTTCTTTCTTGCAACTGGCGTTCTGAATCTTCGTTTGAAAAAGTATTCGGCCGCGTTACTTTCATCTCCTTAGTATCATTTCGTATCAGTTTGAGTCCTCGAACAAACGAAGGAACACGATTGGGTTTTTTTTATCAACAGTAAAATGCTGATACAAAATGAAGTGCCAGACATATTTATTAAAATTGGCGATGAATTTCGAGCCTCCTTTTCTGATTTTTCATATCTCCTTCCTCTTTGCTTGTTCTGGAGTCTGAAAGCATCTGCTTTTATACCATATTGAAAAATTTTCAAGAGCTCTACGATTCTGAGTGGCAATTTTGTCCTCCTTTCAAATAAATCGAATTGAACGCCGATATATCGAAATTGATTTATATCCATTCGCGAATTGCCAATATGGCACTTAAAGCAGACAAGTCCTCCAGAGCGCATTAGAGAGGCGTGCGTCATATAGACAAATGACACAGATTGGATTGGACGTGGAATACGGGTTCGCCAGAATTGGTTCGAAAAACTCGGGGGAATTCCTGTATGGACAACGTTGTGCCTTTTTTTCAATGTGAGTTGGACACATTTCGAATAATTTCGATTCCAGCAGGGAATTCATGCGGGGAAAATTCACAGATTTTCCAACAATAGATGTACGAGTGATAGCTCGATATCTATTATGCTGAATTTGTAATGGGAATTCAAATCGTTACAACCCCAACATTTCTTCCTTTGTAGCAATACTAATGAGTACCAGGTAGCACGGTAGTAAATTAGACTCGATCAGGATTTCAAATATCATAATAAACCTCTGAATGTTGTTAATAATATGATAAAATGTCATATTTTTTAAGCTTCTATCTTTCCATGACAAGCGATATACAGGATGGCCATTTGAAAACGAAACAGACGAGATTACAGACGAAATAAATTTTTTTTATTGAAATGCTCGGACAGGTCGATTTCTGTTTCAAGGGGGACAACTTCAGATGTAGGTTACGGACGCATAGCGCTTCAACCCTTGCTTCTATAACCCTCACCCCCAATTTTTGAATAGGAAAGATGGGGTGACTGATACCTCATTTGAAAGGTATTTTTATACTGATTTCAGCACAGTAATTGTTTTTTCATTTTATGCATTAGTTCTCGAAATACAGGGTGGCCATTTGAAAACGAAACAGACGAGATTACAGACGAAATAATTTTTTTTTATAGAAATGCTCGGACAGGTCGATTTCTGTTTCGAGGGGTACAACTTAAGATGTAGGTAACGGACGCATAGCGCTTCAACCCTTGCTACTACAACCCTCACCCCCAATTTTTGAATAGGGAAGATGGGGTGAGTGATACCTCATTTGAAAGGTTTTTCACAAAAAAAACACTACACCACTTTATTTTCAAATGCTTAGTCAAGAATATTTCGAGAACTAATGCATAAAATGGAAAAACAATTACTGTGCTGAAAATAAAAATACCTTCCAAATGAGGTAACACTCACCCCATCTTCCCAATTCAAAAATTGGGGGTGAGGGTTGTAGTAGCAAGGGTTGAAGCGCTATGCGTCAAGCATATTTTTTTTAATATAGGATTCTCGAACCGGTTAGAGTGGAACAGAACATACGGCTCCACTTGTTCTTGACGGTAACATATCACGTCATGTGTCCTTGATGGTGTCTGGTGTACTTGACGTTCAACATCAATATGAGGTTTACGTCCACCTTCCCGACGTCGTCTATCCTATTTTTCAACAAGACGAACGAGACCAGTAGCTAAGTTTTCAACACAGATTTCCTATCTGTTCCTATTGCCGGGCAAGTGTCATCCAAAGAAAAACCCATCGCATTCGCCATTTCGTATTTCGATGAAACAGTTCAAGTTGTACAGAGTTATATCAGCTTGATCTTCTTATATGTTTCAACATGTTTTAAATGAAGCTGAACACTTTTTCAGTTCTGAAAATATGAAAACCTATCAAGGGCTGAAGATGATACCATTAGTCTTATCAGGTTCTCATTCAGCAAGATTCTGAATAATAAATAGTCTGTTTATTGAAATAAAGTCGGAATTCGGGATAATTCGCTGTGAACTCATGAAAGCCTTCATTTTGACATCTTCAAACTTTTTTCAAGCCCTACCAATCATAGGGTGTCCGGTCTAAAAAATTTTTTGATTCATAAGTCAAAAATAGTAAAACACTGCCCTCTATCTCAGAAATATTTCGAACTACAAAAAAACTTTTGAACTAGAAATTGTTTACAATTCATTCCTCTACCATATTCATAAGCTCAAATCACCGAAAATCTTATAGGAACTGCGACATTTCAGAAATTTTACAAAAAGTCGATTTTGTGACCTTTGACCCAAAGAATTTACAGAAGCGAACACCTTATAGTCGGAAGCGTTTGGGACAAGTCTCGAGATGTCAAAATGAAAACTTTGACAAATTTACAGCCATTTATCTCGAATTCCGAGTTGAAAACAATAGAATGACTGGACTGATAATTGAATGAATTGAATCTTATCCGTACTGTATGCTGATGAGTTTTTAACAAACTGACTTGAATTCATTGATTTGGCATTCTAACATTTTTTATTTCAATTATATAAATTTTTATTTCTTCATTTTACCAATAGTAATCTGAAAACTTTCAAAAGTGGTGTGTACTCCCAAAATTATCTCGAATTCCGAGTTGAAAACCATAGAATGACTGGACTGATAATTGAATGAACTGTTATCTTATCCGTACTGAATGCTGATGAGTTTTTAACAAACTGACTTGAATTCATTGATTTGGCATTCTAACATTTTTTATTTCAATTATATAAATTTTCATTTCTTCATTTTACCAATAGTAATCTGAAAACTTTCAAAAGTGGTTATCTGCAAGAGTTTTCATTCATATTTTGACCATGAAGCAGTTGCTTATCGTATTTCTCTTATGCTTGAAAAATATACCCCTGTTTTTTCATAAAATATACGGACAAATCGAAATCTACCCATATATCGAGATATCAATAAAGTTCTCGAATGTACAGATGCCTCATAGGACAACCCTACAATGGCCAAGAAGAAAGCTTAAGAGCCGAGTCGTCAAATACTCCACTTCCTTTTCAGATGTCGTTTCGAACGCCTCTTGACATCGTTTTTATTTTATCATGACCTCTGGTCTCATATACTGAATTTCATTATTTTTGTTTCAGGATTACTGCAAGAGAGATAAAACGAAACTGTGGATCCACTATAAACCATCTCTCTTCCAGCATATTGGGACTCATTCCTCATTAAAAGGAAAAGTTCAAAAGTTGAAGGTGAGTTAACAGAATATTAACGATTAACAACGCACCATTTTTTTTAAATTTTCAATTAACGAGAATCATGAGAAATCTATACCTATGCGTGCACCGCTAGTGTAGAATTGATTTCATGTGAAATCAATTCTCCATGATATAAAAGACCAAGTCAACTTCACAATAAAGCCACATCTTCTTGTTTTCGTATGCATCTATAAAAAATCAGCTCTGTAGATTTCGTTGGAATATTTAATTGTTGTTGATGTTTTGTTTCACTCTGATAATGGACAAAACATTTTTCCCCACGTCGATTGAGTATAATGAGATGCTTTCAGATTTTGCGCAGCTATCCTCTTGACTTCTGCTTGTTACATTTTCCTAACATAATATGAAGATATGTCAGTCCGTTTAAGAATTTCAGCTTTTTGCATGAAAGGAAAATTTCCTGCAGAATAACAGGTGAATACCTCAGGAGTGTGCTGAAACTACTTATGGCCTGCTTTAGTTTATGTCAATATGTTTTCGATTGATTTACTGCATGAACATTTTGTTTTCTAATGAGAAGAATACGCCACAGTTTAAAGATCATAAAGACATGAATTTCATAAGAAGGATTCATTCTCTTCTTTATGTATGAAGAGTAATATCAAGACTTCGATCTTGACAAGAGCCTAAAACATCTTCCACTCCTCATTTATCAAAATTGAAGATGAGTAATTTTTTTTATCAGTGCCGAATCGTTCTTAACACATTTCCGCTTGACATTATGAAATATAAGGTGAATTTTTCAAAACTTTGATTAATCACTGTTAACCCTTAACCGGTATGGCAGGGTCAAAATTGACCCTACTCAAATCAAATTGTACCATAGCCAGATACGAAGTGACTCTGATTCCTTTCAGCTATTCTCAAAGTGTAATGGTATGACGAATATACGCTACTAATTTTTTTGTTATCGTCTGGCATGAAACCGTGACAGCGGCCTTAGGGTCAGATTGGACCCTGCCATACCATTAACGTCATAAACTCAGTGGAATCAATCGAAGATGCTATTACACTCCAGAACGTAGCTAACTGTTTTTATGTCCACACAACAATAATAAGCATTTCAATTCATGTGCTGAATGTGAAATAAATTGTTTGCAACAATCAATGTTCGGTCAGAACTCTGCGCCAAAATTGTGATCAATATGAACATATAAGGTGATAGTACCATATAAAACATGATTGTTAGAATTTTCCTGGGTTCGTTTTTTAACATTTTACTGAGATATACTTTCGGAGAAACTCATCCCAAAGCGAGATTCGAATGAAAATTCATAATTCTTTCAGCAGTTTTTCCTCAGAGTTATATTATAGTATTTTCTGAATTTTTTTTATTTATTCAATCTACATGTTAGGAAAACAATAAATTCATGTTCACTGTGTAGTTTGATTTCCAAAGAGAAATTATTTATGTATAGAAGACTATATTTTCTGAGTTTGATATGAAAAATACACAGAGTCAAAATTGATCCTACCATACCCTGAAAGTAAATTTAAAGCACCATACAAGTTGAGGGTTAAATGAATTGGAGCCAGGGAGATTAAATGGTTTTTGAATTGCACAGTCAATGTTTCGTGAAACCCACATTCAACCTAGGATATGACTAAGTTATGAAAGTGTGTCATACACGAAACTAATCAAGAAAGAGTACCAAGAAAGGAAAGCTAAGGGGATATCCTTAATCAAAAGTGCAACTTCTGTTGTTCCAATATTGAGCACACGAAAAGTAATTATGTTTTCTATTTGCCACATACCGATGTGGTTGATTTCAGTAGTCCAGAAAATCTAGTAGGACTTTCTGTTAGTTGCTGCTACAAATATAAATACTGAATACAACTATAAAAATGAAGGTTCTGAAAACCATATGAAATTTTTACATTTCACTCGAGAGTAATTAATCGGTTTTCGTGGACGTTTTTTATTTCGTGAAAACTCAATCAGCTCAGGCATCACAATTCATCCCTGAAATATCGAATACTCTATTTTTTGAAAGCTATTTCGTTCAAGGACAGCTGGGGAAATGGAGGCTGTGGAATTGATCTTGAGAAAATAATGAAGCTCTTCTCCGTAAGAGCTTACACGTAAAAACAGTTTTCGTCTCACGATTACTGGATGAAAAGTTTAACTGTCACTCGCTGAATGGGTGAGTAGAACACTAAAAATCCATAATCGAACTTACTGGAAGTTTCGGAAACCTGGATCTCATGTCGCGAACGATCCAGATCGCATGTTGCTGAGTTAATCCGCCAACAATGGAGTTTCAGAGGGGGAGGGGTTCCGGCTGAATTGAATCGAGATTAATGCCATAATTAATCGGATTCGACGTCATTACTGAACATTGTTCCGCTCGCGTACTCAGCAGTGTGGAAAACTCGCCGAATGAAGAGCTGATTGTGAATATGAAGAGTTCGTGAATAATGTAATTTCAACACATGCAGCATAGACCTTCGGTGCAGAAATTGCGAACAAAAGCTGCCGAGGAAGTAGAGTGCGCCAGAAAATGGACTCTCGTCGACCATCACTAATGGAATAGTTTTACCGCACACAGATTTAATGGGGAAAATGAATTCTACCTCACTCGGAAATGAAGCATTTTTTTTGGATTGGCATATGTATTCATGAGACACGAGTGATAATACTATAGCCCCAAACTTAAGACCTAACGGATATAAAATAGTTTTCTATGAAAACTTGTTCAAAAATCAAAAACAAGCCATTCCAATGTTCTTAAATATAATAGAAATTAAACTTGATTTTCTTGAATCATCAGTGCAGTGGTGAACTATGTAGATTTAACAGAAGATTATTGAAAATCTTTTTTTGCTTTTCTATACAGGCTGGCCGGACGATTGACGTCAAAAAAAACAAAACAGGTCCCTCATGTCATGGGGTATTCGATTCAACCCCATGTATGTTATCCGATTTTTCACGGTTTCCGAGTTATGAATTTTTTTTATGAAATTTGAGAATTTTCAACTTGAACATATTCAAAATTTTTTTTTTCTAAAAGTATAAGACTTCTGATATTTCTTTGTTGTAGATAGATTGCCAGGAATTGTACTTTTATACATAAAATAACCAGCATCGAACCTCTGATAAAAATTATGAAAATGTTGGTCTCAAGTGAGAAAGTTACGTATTTTGGATCATGATCTAAATTTTTAAATTTAAATTAAAAATGTAAACAGGTTACTTCATGGTTTTTTAGTAGGCCCAAAAACTGCGCTCAACACTCAGCTTTCAGAAATGGTACTCAACGGTCTACTTTTGCTGAAATTAGCCTGCAAAGTCAGCGAGGTGGGAAAAAATCAAAGAACTAGACGTTTACTAAAAAATAATTTTTTGCCGTTTTAAGATTTGTCTGATCAAGCTATGATCGAAAATGCTGAAAATCAATGAAAATTTGCTTTATAAGAAAAGTTTTAGATAAGAAAAAGAAAAAGGAATGGCAATAAATCACACATCATGTAGATAAAAAGAAATTTATTTATGAAATTTACAATAGGTTTTATGCGACTGAAAGAAAATTTTTTGCGAAGGTGTAGAATGTGTATTGAGGCTCGAGGTAGCCACTTTAAAAACCTATTGTAAATTTTATAAATAAATTTCTTTTTATCTACATGATGTGTGATTTATTGCCATACCTTTTTCTTTTTCTTATCTAAAACTTTTCTTATAAAGCAAATTTTCATTGATTTTCAGCATTTTCTATCATAGCTTGATCAGAAGAATCTTAAAACGGCAAAAAATAATTTTTTAGTAAACGTCCAGTTCTTCGATTTTTTTCCACCTCACTGAATTTGAAGGCCAATTTTAGCAAAAGTAGACCGGTGCGTACCATTTTTTATTAAAGATTCTGAAAGCTGAGTGTTGAGCGCAGTTTTTAAGCCTACTAAAAAACCATGAAGTAACCTGTTTACATTTTTAATTTAAATTTGAAAATTCAGATCATGATCCAAAATACGTAACTTTCTCACTTGAGACCAACATTTTCATAATTTTTATCAGATTTTCGATGCTGGTTATTTTATGTATAAAAGTACAATTCCTGGCGATCTATCTACAACAAAAAAATATCAGAAAAGTCTTGTACTTTTGAAAAAAAAAAATTTTGAAGATGTTCAAGTTGAAAATTCTCAAATTTCATAAAAAAATTCATAACTCGGAAACCGTGAAAAATCGGATAACATACATGGGGGTGATTCGAATACCCCATGACATGAGGGACCTGTTTTGTTTTTTTTGACGTCAATCGTCCGGCCACCCTGTATAGAAAACTTTTACTATCTAAAAGTTTGATATTTTCTCATATATTCATTTATTGAATTGTCCGGAATGTCAAAATCTTCCCGACGAAAGAATAACTTTTTCTTATCTACATTAATATGGATAATGAAAATTACTATCGTGCAGAAGGAATATTCAATTCTGGAAAAAGGACCCTCCCGAACAGGTTTTGAACCTGCAAGCTCTAAATTACCAGTTCGATGGTTCCACGTGATAATACTGCTGGTCAGTCTCCCAGAATTCGTAAGTAAGGAATTTTTGGTTTGTTGTTGAAATGAAATACGTTTACTTTTGGTGATCACCGTTATTCTATTACCTTCCATCCGAGAACTCATCGGCATTAGCACCATAATATTTGGGAGTCTTCTGACCCCCAATCAAGGTTAATAAGCCAAGTACAAAATCAATTTGCCTATTTTTACGTCTGAAAATTAAAGAGAAAAAATAAGCAAATATTGACAGACGTTGAAATAAGCACATTGCATTCGTATTCGGCTTATTAACTTTGTTCTTATGGCTGGTGTTTCTTCATTGAATGCATCGGTGATCAACTTCACCAAGTTCCCAAGTGTGACAACAGCAGACTCAATTTTGAAACCTAGATTAATTCACAATTCATCGAGAATAATTTCATTTTCAATTCAATTCCTAGGCTCACAGACCAGATTCATCATGAGGTTCAAGAAATGTTATTAGACTTTGTCACTGAGATGACAGATATCATTATTAAACAAAAAAAACCAAGTTGAACAGATTTTCAGGGTATGAATACTCCGAACGAACTGAACCTCGCCCTCTTTCAAAGTTGTTATCAGTGTTAATACATACATAGTTGTTCAATAAGAGTCCTTTATCGTTGATATTATTATTATACCGGTTCATCAGTATCCCATAAACCTCTTTAGAAAACGATATTTAAAGCAATTAGTTGAGACGTACTGAGTACAATATAACAGAGTAGTGATATCTAATTTCGTCAAGAGGAACTTGCACATCTCCCATCATATACTCAAATCTAATGGAGTAAAGAAGGATGTACAATGTGTCCCAAATTCGTTGGAGCCTGCACTGTATCTCAGCTATTATTGAAGAAAGAGACATGTGCTTCACGCGACCAAGTACCATTTCTTTTGTTCCTGAAATACAGGGCGAAAACGAAAATGTTTACTTTTTCGAGATGTTTTTTATTTATATTTTTATTAGAAGTCAGTGCCATCGTTGGAAGAAAATTGTCAGAGCACTGTTTCTGAGATTGTGCACAAATGTGAAATTTTTCAGATGAAACACCCTGTATATTTTAACGTCAGCTTTTCGCATTTAATTTTCTGAATACTTTGATGTTTCACAACTGAACCTCTGATAAATTCTAAAAATCAGAAAAATACATATTTCTGTTTTATTTTTTAATAATAACACATGAACTCGTCCACGCATGCATGAAAGTGTAACATGAAATATTTCAATATGAATTTTCTGTCGTTTTCATCATTTTTAAGTTCAACTTTATGAGTGATATTATGAGTTCACGTTTTGATTACTATAAGGAAATAAATAGGTTCAAGTCTAATGATGTTTCGAAAAAAATTGATTTAAGGTATGTGTGAAAGATTTCATGGCCTTCTTTTGATAAAACGAACGAATATGGATTCTCCCAGTTTTTAAGCAAAATTCCACGTTTTTGTTCAATCTCATAAAGAGTGCTATGAAAAAATTTTTCAACTTCAACATTGACTTCTACGTAAAAATATAAATTGAAAGCAGTTTGAATTTTTCTCTATCTCATAAAGTGTCTAATTTCATCTCAAACAAGTCGTAATTCTCTCCAATATATGCCACTAAATGTTGAGCCATTTCAGAAAGGGCTTTCTTTAAATTCAGGAATTATTGTTAATTTGGGAAAGTGAAAGGACTCTTTATTCATATCTTATAAACAACAAAATCAATATTTTTATTTCTATATCATAAGTGTACCTATATGTGTCTTTTCCTTATAGCGAATATAGAATGTTTGAAGTTTCTGAATATTTCAATTTCAGAATAGGTGTTATAATTCCAGAACGATCAATTCTCTCCAATTTTGTCGAATTCATGAATAATTAATCAATACAGTCAGTTGAATAGTAATCACGAATATTTTATCTTTTTTTCCGTCGGATGGCAGTTATGAATAATAACAGAAATATTATTCCAATTTCTAAATAATTTCATCTAATTTTTCAGTTTATCATTATCAAAGGCTCCTTTGCAAGAAGATAAGGGGTCGGTTTCACAAAACATCGATTGCACCGTCAAATTGATTGAAGCTGCGGTGATTTGTTGAAAGTCCTAAACAAGTGTTTCGATTGATTTGAAGTTATGTAGGGTAATTAAGTAATACAATCAAATTTTTGTGAAACTGAACTAAGGTTTCGCGAAATGAATTGGTAAATCGATACTACCCATAGAATATTTCATTAGTGGAGGAACAAACGACTGAAAAAATCTCTCGTCTAGATAAAGAAGTAATGAATTCCTTTGATCACTTCACTTGCTGAAAGAGTTGGAAGGAAGTAACATAAGTATCTATCAAAAAAAATGGAAAATTATCAAACAGCGGAAAGAATACTGGAGCCGTTTTTTGGAAAGAGTAATATCCGTCGTGAGACCTCTTGGGGTACAAAATTTAGCTTTAGGGGAAAAAATGATATTCTGTATTGATAACGTGCATTATTAAATATTCAATATTTGCTATTTTCAGTAATAATTTTTGTTAGGGCGGTAAAATGAGTCTCCGCCTTGGACCCTGGTTATCAATATTTTGCCCTTTCCAATTTTAGGGAAAGGAAAAATGATCAGACAATTTAAAAAATATATCGTGAAGAACTTCCGAGCAACCTATCGAAAGTTCCGAAAAAATAGTTTTTGATCAACAAAATCAATCAATCAACATTAAATTATGTTCACCGAAAAGTGATTTTTCCTCGGTTTTTTCAGAATTTTTATATTCAAGTTCGGAAGTATATCATGATATATATTCCTGAAATCATCTTGAGAAGTCTATTGAAATTCATCATAGCATATTTTAGCGATATGTGGTTCACAGCAATTTATTCTTCTTCAAAAAAGAGAACAGGATATAACTGTTTTTCTATCTCGTTCAATTTAGAAGATGTTAGTACTGTATAAGTAGTAGTATCGTCGAAATCTTATCACAGTGTAGATGATAAGATTTCGACGATATTTTATCGATAATATCATTTTAAATTGAATCGATTTTTTCCAAGGAACTGCAAGGAACTTGATATGAAAGGAGGAAAAAATTCACGCTCTCAGATTTTTCGTATAATTCAGTCTAACCGTTTCCGCCTCAAACTTCGACTATCACATACACGCACAAAGTGATTGCTTTACATTTACATATTTACAAGCTCGCAGGAAATGTGCCTTCGTAAGTGTATTTTAACGAAATTTATATCTGCTGGAGTGCGAACACACCTACCTTCAAAGTTACAATGCCAGTCGAGGCGGTCGTATGAATAAAAACACGCTACATCCTCCATATTCATGCATCCGGCCACCTCCAGTTACGGTTTGATCAGATAAAACCACCCGTAGACGACATTTCTGCCGCTTTCCTCCTCCCATTCTGAAAAGCCAATTGAGTGCATTCCCCACGAAATTGCTGTCATGGCAGCAACAGGAAATAGAGTGAAAAAAGCCTACGAAAGGGGTGGAAATGAAGGTGAAACTACTTGAACTGCTGATTTGTCAAACGTCTCGAATTAAGCGAATGAAAATTCCAAATTTTTCGTAATTACATCACATGATGAAAAAATTCTTCGAATGTTATATTGATTGTCTTGTCGGGTACAAAAAGGTTGAGGGTCAAAGTTTTCCGATTCAAAGACAGTTCATATTAAGCCTTCCTCCGATGTTCATATTTGAGTAACCTAAAAAGAATTGTGGCCACATTCAGCAGTAAAATACAGGGTGGCCGGACGATCGACGACAAAAAAAACAAGGTCCCTCAAGTCATGGGGTATTCGAATCACCCCCAAGTATGTTATCCGATTTTTCACGGTTTCCGAGTTATGAATTTTTTTATGAAATTTGAGAATTTTCAACTTGAACATCTTCAAAATTTTTTTTTTCTAAAAGTAAACAACTTTTCTGATATTTTTTTGTTGTAGATAGATCGCCAGGAATTGTACTTTTATACATAAAATAACCAGCATCGTAACTCTGATAAAAATTATGAAAATGTTGGTCTCAAGTGAGAAAGTTACGTATTTTGGATCATGATCTAAATTTTCAAATTTAAATTAAAAATGTAAACTGGTTACTTCATGGTTTTTTAGTAAGGTTAAAAACTGCGCTTTAATAAAAAATGGTACTTAACGGTCTACTTCTGCTAGAATTAGCCTTCAAAGTCAGCGAGGTGGGAAAAATCAAAGAACTAGAGGTTAACTCAAAAATTATTTTTTGCCGTTTTAAGATTTTTCTGATCAAGTCATGATAGAAAATGCTGAAAATCAATGAAAATTAGCTTTAACAGAAAAGTTTTAGATAAGAAAAAAAAAGGTATGGCAATAAATCACACATCATGTAGATAAAAAGAAATTTATTTATAAAATTTACAATAGGTTTTATGCGACTGAGGGAAAATTTTTTGCGAAGGTGTAGAATGTGTATTGAGGCTCGAGATGACCTCTTTGAAAATCTATTGTAAATTTTATAAATAAATTTTTTTTTATCTACATGATGTGTGATTTATTGCCATACCTTTTTCTTTTTCTTATCTAAAACTTTTCTTATAAAGCTAATTTTCATTGATTTTCAGCATTTTCTATCATAGCTTGATCAGAAAAATCTTGAAACGGCAAAAAATAATTTTTGAGTAATTGTCTAGTTTTTTGTTTTTTTCCACCTCGTTGACTTTGAAGGCTAATTCTAGCAAAAGTAGACCGTTGAGTACCATTTTTTATTGAAGATTCTGAAAGCTGAGTGTTGAGCGCAGTTTTTAAGCCTACTAAGAAACCATGAAGTAACCTGTTTACATTTTTAATTCAAATTTGAAAATTTAGATCATGATCCAAAATACGTAACTGGAGACCAACATTTTCATAATTTTTATCAGAGTAACTAGGCTGGTTATTTTATGTATAAAAGTACAATTCCTGGCGATCTATCTACAATAAAAAAATATCAGAAAAGTCTTGCAATTTTGACGATGTTCAAGTTGAAAATTCTCAAATTTCATGAAAAAATTCATAACTCGGAAACCGTGAAAAATCGGATAACATACATGGGGGTGATTCGAATACCCCATGACATGAGGGACCTGTTTTTTTTTTTTTGACGTCAATCGTCCGGCCACCCTGTACAGAAAAATTTCAGGACAATACAATAATTGTCATTCGAACAAAGGTCCAATGAATTTTTCTGCTTTCATGATTCATCGTTTTTTTCTCGAAATTTTCTCCTGTGGTGGTGATAGAATGGACTCTGTTAACTTATGGTTATTTGATTGAACACAATCAATAGTTAAAACATTATACACTTTGGCGGTTTGCACTTTATTACGTAGCTTCGATTATTCATTTCAATTTAGACATTCTAAATATTTATTTGCTGTTGAAAGAGTCTTCCCGGCTGATTGGCCGTGGTCCAGTATGGATAATTTCACCTTACGTTCCGCTTACAACTGAGGTAGGCATCTTCAGAGGATTCCTGCTCTAAGTTCGTACCTCGAACGCTGAATTTCCGACAATGACGTGTTTAAATCGGAACTGTCATCTACCTACTGGTTAATGGAGGAAAAAGGTAGTGAGTGTAAGTGCGCGATGTTGATTGACCCATCGCTCCTGCTTCTTATCAGCTTGATCTTTGTTTTTTTCTAGAAGATAACCAGGCGCTATGTAAAAAATAGGGTCTTTTTTTGTTTTTATAAATTCAAGTGGTTTCCATGTTAAGCCTGGGATAGCAACTCTCGATATTGGAAATAATCTCCGCCATCGAAAAACATATGTTGTGTCCATCTGTTGGAGCATGTTCCGCTAATGGTGCGAAATTTTCTGTCTGATTCAGTCGAAAGCATCGTTCGTGCTCCTTCATTCCCGTAGTAAAACTCCCTTTCATTGTAGCAATATAGACTTTGCGCAGTCATGAAGTATCCTGTAGATACCGGCTTGTTAAAGTGGGTTCACTTCGTTTTTTGTATTTCCGATCATTTGTCCAAGTTTTTGTGAGGGCTTATAAACGGTCTCGATTTTTTTTATATGCAACTCTCGGGAAAAGGATGAGCCTATAGCGCGTTTTCACGCGTCCCGAGATGACATCAGTAAGAATTGGTTAGTGCGCGTCTTGAACTGCTGCAAGTTGTAACCAGAAGGCAATACATCTTGTGATAGGGTATTGGACCTTGGGGATGTATGGTAAGATGGCTCTTCCATTAGGGGTGATTTCTGATTTTCGCAGTTGTAGGCGAAATGCTTGTTAAAATTATTCCTAATGGACCACGGCCAATAAATCCGGAAGACTCCCAATATCAATATATCCGGTCGTGAAAGCCTCAAAATGAATATTTATTTTTGTCGAAATGTCACGGTTTGGAATATTTTTGTTAAGAACCTTAATAAAACTATGAAGGCAAATATGAGTGAAAATACTGTCCACAGTGGAAAGATCATGTAGAAATATACTCTACCTGGTTTGCTAGAAAACATTCAGATAGAAATATTGTAGTTGCAATATGATGAAGCTTTTTCAAGAAGGGTCTTCGAATATTTGGTGGACTTTCATATAGGTGGACATTTCGCTTTGCCTTCTCAATCCCCATATTTCAAACCGTTGGATTATTCTTATGGGGTGAACGAGGTTGCGCTGGTGAAACATGAAATAACTGGAGTGAAATAAAATCGTACCACTTTTGGGTTGTGAAACTGTATGTTTGTCGTTCTATACATGACGAAGAAGGTAATGCTGTATGGGATAAGTGGAAATGTTCTCTCCTGGTTGAGATTTTATCTATCGGCAAGAATGGAGCAAACTGTTGTCACTAAACAAGGGGTGTCATTTAAATCTAGGAGAGAGACTGTTAAAATGGGCATTCCTCAGGGAAGTATTATTGGTCCAATTTTGTTTATCATATATTTTAATGATGCTCAGAAATGTATTGAAGGTCAAAATTGCTTTCTAACTAACTATGCCGATGATAAGAATTTGTTAATAACTAATCCAGATTTACAAACTTTACTCTATGATGCAGATAGGATTTTTAAACTCTTAACTGAATGGACCTCAAATGAAAGACTTATTTTGAATGAAAAGAAAACAAACTGTGTAATTTTCAAAACTAATAGATCTAGCGTTGAATATCCAAACAACATATATCTAAAGAATCTAATATAAGTATAAGCACAGAAACTAAGCTCTTGGGTTTAACAATCGATTCAGTTCTATCATGGGAAGCTCATATAGAAAAACTTAACAAAAGGCTGAACTCAGTTTGCTACACTTTGAGGGTAATGTCACAATACCTCAATGAAAATGGGTTGAAGGTGATTTATTTTTCAAACTTTGAATCACTAGTTAGATATGGTTTAATTTTTTATGGTAGCGTCAGAGCAGTGGAAAAAATTTTCATAGCACAAAAAATAATAAACAAGCTCAATGTTAGAACTTCATGCAGGGGGTGTTTCAAACGAAGTAATTTTTTAACTGTAACAGCACTGCATATAGAAGAATGCATAATGTTCCTCTTCAAAAATAGGGATTACTTTAGTTCGAATTTACCAACACATTCTTATAATAATAGAAATAATTTTTACATATATCCTGTCCATAGATTGACTGTAACAGAGAAAGGAGCTAAGTATTCTTGTATGAAATACTTTAACAAATTGCCACTGAGCATAAGGCAAATAGAAAACATAAGTAGTTTTAAAAAGCGGCTGCATAGGTTTCTATTAGATCTTGAGCCATATACAATAGATGAGTATCTGAATTCTTCACATACCACATAGAATTTTAGAGTATCGTTTGACAAATATTTCGTTCTGATTATGTATATGTTTATCTTTTGTATATGTATGATTTTCGAAATAAATATTATTATTATTATTATTATTATTATTATTATTATTATTACATTTTTCTGAGCATTCTGCGATATCTATGAACTTGAGATTTATACAACAGCATTCAATCATAGAAATCAAATTCACACGTTTTGATTTCTTTCGTGTTTACTGTGCAAAGTATCCTACGGGTTGTAGGTACACATTGTTTGATGTGGCCTCAACCTTTCCTCATCTACAGAAAATCCAATAAAGTTTAGCGGTCAATGAAATTTTGGATTCTGTTAACGATAATGGAATATCCTGTCTGATGGAGGATTGAAATAATAATGACATATCAAATTTTAACGGATGTTCGTGAAATCCAATGTGAGAGATATGTACATGAATATCTGATCACAGCTAGATATAATTATCATTTCAACACCTAAAATCGTTACATTTTTTTTTTAGATTATCCATGAATTTCAATGTTTTTTCCGAAGAAAAAACGAATCATTCATGAAATGGAAACAGTGACATTATACTTATGTAATTCGTACCAGAAATTGATGCTTTCATGTCACCGAATTATTTCTATGCTACTCGAAAAAATTTCAATATTAAGATCAATATATCATGTGACGAGTGTAGAACTCTGCATTTCCAATTTCAAATTGAGATTTATCACATTCAAATTAGGATATAACAATTTAAAAATAGGCAACTTTAAATTGGTGAACACAATCGAATTGGAAATAAACACATTCAAATGGTACTAAACAAACAATCCCACATTGAGAAATGACATGTCGTTTTTCAAATTTTCACTTTTCTGGAGACTTTCATGATTGAAATTCGAAACAATCTTTGAAAGTTCGAAGTGATATTTCTTTTTTTAAGGCAACAAGATTTTGAATGAATTCGGGTTTTGACCAATTTGTTCACAAGTTTCACACTGTTGTCTTAATTCATCGAGTATTTGAAAATTTTTTCGATTGCTTTTTGATTCAGATACTAGGAAAGAAATTCTAAAAAAAAATCAGAATATTTCAGATTATTGATTATCGCATTTTTCAACGAAATCGTTCATACATTTTTATACATCTCTGCATCTTTTCCTCATTTCGTTTCTCACTTGGGTACTTCAGAAAAATTCTCTCGAAATATAAAATAAAACACAAAATTCCTTTTTTCAATATGGAACTGTTCAGTTACAATATGAATGTGTTTTATTCCAATTTGATTGGGATAACCATTTTGAAATTATTTGGTCCCATTTTGAATGTGTTCATTCCCAATTCGTTTGTGTTTACCATTTGAAGGTACTTATTTTGAATTTGTTTATTTTCAATTTGGATGTGATTATACCAGATTTGAAGTTGAAAAGATAGAGTTCAAATTTAGTCTATTTGAAAATCCAATTTTTATGAATTCGAATGAGGTTCTTGTTTCAGGTTTTCTTGTTTTCATTTTCAATTTTCTCCATCTTGGGATTAATCCATGATTAAAACACTTCATTGATCTTATAATTTCTTCTCTATCCCTTATGATATTTTCATTCATGATGGAAATATAATGGTTTCCACTATTCATGAATTGTATTTCTCCGTTTTTTCGTGAATATTTGCACTCATGACGAAAATGTTATGTGTTCAGTTCACTACGAAATATCGTCCTTTCATCAAGTGCTTGGCGTATTAACCCCAGAATTCAGCTTTCTGCCAAAACAATTGAATAACTTTACATTAGAAGCCCAATGTGTGTTAGTAAACTCTGAGCCAACTTTGTGGTCATATATCGGAGTTAGTTTGATATGAACTAAGCCAGTTTCAAACTTCGTATAACGTTATTCATATGCAAAACAGGCTTATGCTTCTGGTGCTGTCATGAATAGTCGCTCTCCACGATATCGATATACAGGCAAACTTATGTACATACTGCGAAGGAAATATAGTTTCGACAAATTTTCTATGTGAAAGTTTCGGAAGTCATATTCAGTTTCGAATAATAAGTCATATTTGGTTGGAATAGATGATTTCAGATGTCAAAAAATTATGCTTTTATTCCGTTTCTTGTGAAAACTGACTATTTCTCTGGCAGTATCTGAAAATTTTGATGTTAACATAATCATTTCATAAGAAAAAGAATAAAACGGTAAACAAAAAAAAATCTTTGCCTTTATGGAGGCCACACCGAAAACATTTTTGATTCTTTTTCTTAAAAACACTTGGCTTCACGGTCGCGAAAAGAATTGGGCGTTTCCATCACTCGGAGAACCTGCATGAGGGCCCTGATTTCGGGCCACTGCTAAAATCTCATTGAGTGAAAGAGGATGTACAGAGTTCTTTTTTTTTCGCATGTCATTGAAGATATAAAACTTCAATTTGACGCAATTGCATGTCACTGCTTGGTAATTTCTGCTCAGTACATCGCACCCAATTGCCTTAAATATCGAAGTTTTTTATGAAGATTTTGTCTCTGAGATGTATGCGATACTGATGATACCAAGGCCGAAACCGGTATATCGCTCATCTCAGTGACATTTCTCTTACCTCATGATGAGAGATCTGTGAGCCTGGGAATTGCAAATGGTATTCATTCCGATCATTACTATTTTGAATTCATCCATGTATCAAAAATAATCATTTTACGGTTTTATGTTTAAAATTCACATACCATGTGGAGGAAGAGCCAATTACCAAATTTCAGCTTTCATATCAAAAATCTTGAAATTTACCCACAACATGCTCAATATCAGAAAAAGGGTGATGTTTTGTTATTTCATTAATCTTCGAATTTCTAGCTCAAATATTCAGATTGATCCTCAGAAACAAAATTATTCGAAACAAATTATTTGGGTTGAGAATTCGAAAACTGATGAAAAAACAAAAGTGAAACTCATTTTTATCAATATTCATTGATTTTTGGTAACATTTTCCCATTCACTAGTGTTAACTACGAAATTTTCGCTATGAAATCACAATAAAAACGTTTCCAATATACTCCCTGTCAATAAATTCCGGAAATTTTTGTCAATTTCAACACCCTGTAACTTTTTCCTGGTTCTCCGATTCTATTGAAATCTTCACTAGGTATAGTATTGGGTCTTGTCATATTAACATGAAATTTACTTTGCTAAAATACCTGTAGTTTATCTGTTATACAGGGTGAAACAAAACCTTATTTCATACCTTCCATTCCACCCTATGGTGAATTTGAGCCCGAAAATTTGATATAATCAAAATTAAATTTGAAGTGTCACCCTTTTTTAACAGAATGTTTTTGGATTAACGTCATTATCTTAAAAAAAATATACACATTTTCAAAGAAAATAGCAATTTGAAAAATTGCAAACATTGAACATAAACAAACATCTGAAAATTAATAGCGTGTATTGCCACTTCGCTTTTTGATCACTTCTTGAAGAACAGGACAATATTTCCCCAGGAGCAATTTGGAAATGCATTGAAAGTATTCCACGTCGTATGGTAGAAGTGATGAGAAAGCGAGGTGGAAATATACGCTATTAATTTTCAGATGTTTGTGTATCTTTGCTAGTCGATAAGTTGTTGAAATGTTTTAAATTGTTATAAATATTGAAAAATGCAACACTTTCCTTGAAAATGTGTATCTTTTTTTCAAAAGCAGATACTGACGTCAATCAACGAACAGTCTGTTAAGGAAGGATCACAGTTCGAGTTATATCTTGATGATATCAAATTTTCGACTCAAATTTACCACAGGGTGTTCAGAAATCGAGGGTATAAAATAAGTTTATCTTTCTCCCTCTATAAGGAATAAACCACATATAAAATTCTAGGTTATTATCACAAGACACAAAACTATACCTGGTGAAAATTTCAACAAAATCGCAGCAACACGAAATAAGATACAAGGTTTTGAATTTGGCAAAAATTTTGCCTGTCCGGAATTTATTGACGGGGAGTGTATTATCATTGCCATCCTAATGTCATTATGAGTTAGTTCTAAATTACCGAGTAAAATGTCGTATTCGATCATTTCCATCAGACATTTGAGTATTAGTGTATCAGCAAAAGTGAATAAAGAATCTATGTCGAAACAAATATTCTTATCTCGCAGTCTTTTTCTACTCTCAATGACGCCATTTGCAATCTGAAAGCTCAACATGTATTTTTGTTACAGGATCGGCAGTTCGGAAAGGTGGCCCTTTTTTCCCGCATAAGAATCCAGAAGCTGAAATCTCAACTGGAATGAAACATTACAAGCAGTATACGCTCGAGAATGCCTATCTAGGAGAAAACTTTTTCTGGGGACTTCTACCCTCACCTGGGGATCAACTACTTTTCAAATTCGTCAACCCGACATCGGTAAAAAGGTACGGATGATATGAGTAAAGAACACATTGGGGTCTCTGCACAGCTTTTCTCATTTTCGAAAGTTTTTGTGGCGATGTGTAGAGAAAGATTTGTGGAGTTTTCGCTATAGAGTGACTTCTTCACCTTTTCAAGTTAAAATTCAGTCTAACAAATTCTGAGTGAGATAAAACGAATTCAAAATGAGAGAGAAAGAGAGAGTAACTTCAAAATTGTAAACACATTCGAATTGGGAATAAATACGTTCATACCTATACTGAAAAATTTCATATTGTTGGATAGGTGTAGATCGGATGGTTTTAGTAATTATCTGGATACATCATTGAAAAGTAAACTACGCCATTTGATCCTTCCAATTGATATGTTGCCTTGCCCATTTCAGTCTTTATGGTCACGTGTTAATGGAACTCCTCTTAAGGGACGTATAGAACCTATATTGACCTCTCCCAAACGTCGTCTGACACTTTCGATGGAAATATAGAGTATTCTTTAGCATTCTACAGGTATATGTATGCTTTCTTCTCGCCGAAAAGCTGATGAAACGATGCTGAGCAGGTGTTGTTTTCGTCGTCTATCCACCCTTGGTCTTTCCCACACGGAACCCGTCTCCTTGAACGTATTTCAAAGACGAGGTTGTAATTCAAAAGGCAAGAAAAAAGGGCTAGGAGTAGGATTCACTAAAATTTTTCGGTTTTCAATCGATTTAGCTATCATGTAATCATCAGCAGAGGTTTTTTATGAATTGATAAGTATCAATCGGAAACGATGATGTCATGAATTTTGTTCACCCAAAAAGTGCTCAACGCGCCCCTAAAGGAGTCGTAAATTCATATAATACCCCATGCGTGTCGTCATTCTGTTCGATCGTTATGAGATGATCGTTTTATTGGCGGTTTTTTTCAAGAGGATTCTTTGATTTGGGTTTCTTCATGTGGCAAGTACGGGTACTCTCTTATTTCAATAACTATTATCCATTCTCCAACAAGGATTTTTTTCGAGAAGGGTATAAAATATGGAATCTTCTAATGTTTATTCCCATTCTAGAGATTGAAGTATTCGAATTCTGATTTCAAGGTCTATTAGCATTCATATTTTATTTTCAATGATTTCATTCATTACGCGTATGTGTATATTCGTTTCGATTTTGTTAATACCCGTTGATTCGTCTTCATGTATTTGCAATTATTATATTTATTTCACCCCTTTCCTCATAATATTAATATTTTATTTTTCAGTTAATATTGTTTTCATTTAATGTGGTTTGTTTCGAAGACAGTTGTCGTGGAAAACTTCATCATTTTTACTTTGCTCCCTCCTACCTGAGAACATAGTCTGCAGGCGCCCACGCATAAATAAAAAAAGAATATGAAGAAAGGAAAAACTAACGTCGCCTGCGCCTAATCCGTTCTCGAAAATTTTTGTTTTGCCCTCCTGAGAAAAAAATCATTCTGCGGGTACCCATGCAACGCAAGCATAGACCAAGTGACTTCTTTTCCTGGGGAATTACCGACTCTAATCACATCTGGAACTAAGACCGTTGGCAATAATTGTGGTTTCATTCGAACTACGATAACTCTTTGTATGTCTTTCTGGTTATTTGTGTGAACTTGTAATCAGTTTCAAAATTTCTTGTTGTGTGAAACAAAATTATGCCGAATTTTTCGAGAATTTGATTGGAGATATTGCTTTCATTTTCAAAAAAGTTGAAAATTACAGAAGTTTAAGATAATAATATCCGGCGGAATTTGCGTTATCCGAGGTTGCGCTGTCGGATTTTCGGTTCATTGTTTGTGTGTGTGTTTTTGTTGGAAGCATAAAGATTTTGAAAAATGCGAGTTCATATGTATTCACGAAAAGTAGACAAAAGCGGTCTCCAAACAGCGAGTGAAAAAGGACGAAATTCAGTTAGGGGTATTATTTTATTCAAATTGCAATTGACAAAGTATCAGTTTGAAAATTAATGCATCGGTAACGATTGGGCGGTGGTTTTTCAAATTTTCTGAAGTTTGAAAAACAATGCAAAATGACAGAAACTTTTTGAATTTTTTTTTTAATATTTATTTTTTGAATATTTGATCAACATCTACAATAAAATCGTGGAAAAGCTCCTCATGTTCAAAAGGTAATGAGCTTTTCAGGGCAACGGCTGGCTGGATTGATTTGGCTGTTAGTAGGGTTTATGTAAACATATTGAAGTGAAAAATCCTAACTAGTTTTTGTATGATTCAGCGATTGATTTTCCAAAACCGGAACACCTTTTTCGTGGCATTTTCAAATTCATGTGACTTTGTGACTAGCAGATTTTTTTTTCCAACAAGCAATGAACAGCCTTCGAAGAGAAATCATTCAGGTTCTCGAAACTCACCGTTAATTTTTTGTGTGATTATTGATTGCTAAGATATAGATAGCTGATGTGAGAAAGGATCATTTTTCATTTGAGGGTCAATATCTCCATGATTAGTAGACGTATCCAGATATGAAAAAAATTCGCTAAAAATTGAATTGAAAATTTTGTTGTTGTTGTTTTTTCGAATATTACTCAAAAAAATTTCAAAATAACAATCGAATAATAAGATAGGCATTGGAAGCTACAATTCCTTTTTTTTTCTTGTACGACCATTCCTCTCGAAGTTATGGCCTGTTGAAATTTGCTCAAAAAATTGCTATTTCCTCAAAGCTTTCAATTCTTATACCAAACACCATGAATTTTTGCCTCGGTCAGAAAAAGTCGTACATCCGGGCTGAAAAGACGACCAGATTGACGAAATGTCTCATACTGATTTTTATTGGATCGATCCAAATTGTTTGAGTTTTGAATGACTTTAGAGCTATTTCGTTCATAAAAATTCGAAATTTCTCTTAACCTTGTTTTCATCTGTGGAAAACTTCTTCCTGATGGAAATTCACCTTAGGAATATAGTCGATATCCGCTGGAAAATCATAACGCCAACTCGGATATTCGCAAATCGAGACAGTACTGTAATCGTCACGTTTCCTCCGTTCCAGATTCTTCTTCAGAAGCGGTAATGCCGAACATCCGGCAGACAAATTCTACAACACGACCGTGGAGGTCCTGCCGTTGGAGGGCAATCAATATGGCGCCAACCTGAACGTGACGAGCGACGGCTTCGTTATAGTGGGTAAGTAGAGGATTCCGTCGGGATCCGACGTCTAAATGACAGAACGAAGTTCACCGGATTTATTTTCCAGCAATATTGTCCGGGAAGGTTTTTATATATATTTACTGAAAAAGAAATTGCGACATCCAGAATGATATGTCTAAATTAAATTTTTTTTGGTAAACCTTACATAGAACAGGAGTAAATGTTCAAAATTCCGAAAAAGGAAATGAAGGATTTACAATTTATTTTCAAATTTGTTAAAAATATATTTATCCATTGAAGTTATCTCTACACTATTCAACACGTCTTGGTATTGATATTAAGATGAACTTTTTCTTCCTGAGGGATACTTTCTTAATCTAATTGTACTTCATATCTCAGAGCCATCAAACATTCTCTATCAGCGAAGGATCGGGGGATATGGGTAACAATGGCGAAAGATTTACATAGGCCGCTTAAAAAAATGTTTAATTTAACTCTGACGCCATGTGTTCGAGCATTATCTTTCTGAAATATTTTATTCTCGATCCGGTTAAGGTCAGGGATGATATTAGGCTCCACTATTTCTTCCACCCCGAATGAAAATACAGACTAAAGGTGACCTACTTGTATGTACAGGGTGATTCACTTATCTTGAAAACTTCCGTCCGCATATTTTTTCATTCTGTGAATAGCGTTTCGAACAAATTAATGTCGACTTGAGATGCGAATAAATAAAGACGTTAGGCGGACATTCCTTTTTTATCATGTCATTCGAAAGATAATTTCATTCAGAACTTTTTTTTCGAATACAATTTTTATCCATTTCTAACCGTCAGTGATCTGCAGCGTGTTTTATGTTAATTCTATTCCATTTATTTTTTCTGTATTGTTATAGAATGCCTTTATTTGGAGACAGAGGTATGATGTTGTGCCTCGAATTCGAGGAGGCTAGTTTTGTAAACAATCTGCCTCCTCCAATGAGAATAAATATGTGGATACAACATGATGACGCTCCATGTCACAACGCTGCCTTTGTGAAGAGATATTGGGATCAAGAATTCTAAAATAAATGGCCCCTCATATTCTGAGCAAAGTAACTCATAATAAAATGATATAACTAATGTATGGATCATGGATCATAATGTCTACATATCCTAGACATGATTTTGTTTCGTAAAAGGACGAGGCTTTGTAACAAACTATTTCTCTATTATTATATTCATCAAATATTATACAGGGTGTTTCCTTAACATGCGGCAAAAATTCAGGGGGCTGTTCCTTGGACTATTCTAAGAATATTTTGTCCTTTGATGATTTTTGAAAAACCTCTTTGTTTCGAAGATACAGGGCAAACAAAATTTTAGATAATAACATTTTATTATGAAAAATTACATGAAAGAGATCGCTGGATTGGAAGAGGTGGACCTCATTTATGGCCTGCTCGTTCCCCGGACTTAAACCCCTTAGATTATTTCCTATGGGGCCATCTAAAATCATTAGTTTATACCACTCCAGTAGAAAATGTGGAAGCCTTGCGAAATCGGATCATTGCTGGGTGTAACTTAATAAGAAATGATCCTGGTGTTTTTGAAAGGGTTCGGCAGTCAATGAGGAGAAGATTGGATGCTTGTATGCTGGCTGGAGGTGGTCATTTTCAACAGTTTTTGTAGGTTAAGTTAAATTTTCATGTAATTTTTCATAATAAAATGTTATTATCTAAAATTTTGTTTGCCCTGTATCTTCGAAACAAAGAGGTTTTTCAAAAATCATCAAAGGACAAAATATTCTTAGAATAGTCCAAGGAACAGCCCCCTGAATTTTTGCCGCATGTTAAGGAAACACCCTGTATATTATAACACGAAACATTGTTTTGAATAACAAACGAAGCATCTCGAATATACCGGCCATAATGATCCATAAATAAGTTATATCATTATCCTATTTTATTATAAGTTACTTTGGTCAAAATATAAGGGTCTACTTGGGCACATGCGTTTCTTATCTTCATTTTCGAATGGTTCAAGTTATTAGAATCAGTTTGGTCTAGAGTTTGGTATACCATATTTTTGAGGGTACCCCTCAGAAAGTAATCCGTGAGCTTTAGGTCTGGCGATACCTGATGGGTCCATTGTTTCCTATCCATTTATTTTCGAATTCTCGATTTAAATATCTCAGCGTTGTGACATGGGGCCTCATCTTGCTGTAGCCACATATTTCATCTTACTTGGAGGGGCATATTACTAGAAAACCAGCCTTCTTGATTTTTAGGAACAAAATCACATCTACGTTTCCAAATAATATCATACTACCACAAAACAGAAAAAAATAAATGGAATAGAATTGAGATAAAACACGCTGCAGATCGCTGACGGTTGAAAATGAATGAAAATTGTATTCGAAAAAAAGTTAAGAATTGAATTATCTTTCGAATGACATTAAAAAAAGGAATGTCCGTGGTGGAAAAATTTTTGATAGCGCCGCGACGCCTAACGTCTTTATTTATTCGCATCTCAAGTCGACATTAACTTGTTCGAAACGCTATTCACAGAATGAAAAAATATACGGACGGAAGTTTTCAAGATAAGTGAATCACCCTGTACATACAAGTAGGTCACCTTTAGTCTGTATTTTCATGGAAAACAAAAAATTATTAGCGCCACGACGCCTGGCGTCTTAGTTTATTCCGCAGATTTTTATGCGCATATCAAGTCAAGATTGATTTATTCAAAACGCCATCTAAGAATGAGAAAATTTGGGACGTTTATGAGAAAATTTGGGTTACCAAGATGAGTGAATCACCCTGTACCATAACGCTTACGAGCACATGTCGCTCAATATAAAAATGAGGTTTACGTCCTTCTCCCCGACGTCGTATAACTATTCCTCGGCCATCATGTGCACCCAAGGAGAAGCTAGACTCATCAAAAAATGCGACCATTCCACATTCCAATGTTGTCGTTTTCTGCACCACTGTAATAGTTTCTTGTGATACCCAGCCGTAATAGTCCACTTAAATTAGACTTTTGCTTCGGACCAATTCATAGAAAAGCAAATGAAGGTTTTTCAGGAAGGTGAAGGATTCCCAAATAGGAGTGACTGCATAACATTTGGCAATGCTGTAAAGGGCTAAAATCTTGCCTCAATTTGAATGAGGAATGTTCACAGGTATGCAAAATCGATCGAAACTTCGTCACAATATAACCTATATGTATATGAAATCACTAGTTTTTGTTTCAGTCGAAAAGACCTAGTAGTTCGGATTTTACAACCCCGTGAATATTCAATTCCTCGCGGCGATGCGACGTCATAGTACATTCGCAAATCGCACTCCGTCAGACGAGAGGCCCTTATATTGGACCCGGCTACGTACTGAACCTCGCAAGTCGTTGGGTGTAAAGTGACGTCACACGGATCCATCGAACTCATGTTTATAATTCGATATCTCGGGCGCTATTTGAAATATTCAAATAATTTTTGGACACAATATTTTCATTTTCTACGGAGAATAAGAATATGTAGAAATTGAAAAATGTGAACATTCCTCACTCTCGTGAATATCTCGGTTCGTATCGGACTTACAAAAAAAAAATTAATAGGAGCAAAAAAAAAGCTGATGAAATTTCCTAGAAAAAGGTGTAGGATAATTTTTTGATATAACGAACCCTTCCGACATAATATTGCTTTCAATTGAAACGTATGTGATATTTTGGATAATTGAGGTAGTTTATTCAACACCACCTTTGAGGTTGAGTTGACGACGCGTTTTTTCAAAGCGGTGTCCCCTAATAGGCCTCTCTATGATTTTTGGGAAAGATGGTCGAACGCCAATTTTTGCTCCTTCGTTTTTTCCTTCTATGAATGCATGTATATTTTTTTTTATGATATCCGTGGAGTCAATATCAGAGTTTTCGATTCCTGCATCGGCCACATTTTCTTTCTCTGAGGAATCTTCAATTAGTTCGGCATTCAGGCAAAATAGTCCATGGCAATTGCCACAAAGCGAAGAGCACCAAAGTCTTAAACTCTGACACCCACAACTTGGTTCACAACCTTTCATTCAGTTTTAAAAGACAATCAGGAGCAGGAAGTTCAGATGTCGTTTTTGGTTGCAATATTTTGTTTTTCATCATCCATCCCCACTGAATTGTTTCCAAGCAATTGTTGTACTTGATAGTACACCCGAAACAGTTGTTGTACTGCGTCAAGAGTTGGAAGTGAAAGATTCAATCTCACTCGTCTGCTTGTGGTTAAAGCTTGAATCAAGCAAGAATACCGGTAGTTATTGATGGAAAGTTCTTTATTGGGGGCCCCTAAATCGCGAGGAAAATATTTAATTCCGTTTGAAGAAATCAGGTTATGTGCAGCATCATTATTGTTGCCTTTTTCAAGTAATATTTTTTCTCGAGCATTCTCAAAGCTGCAGAACCGAACAGATGTTGCTTTGCACCCGGAGAATACGTGCAAAAATGATTTTCAATGCCGAATATCTTCATGCCGATCAAAGTTGATCCTTGAGAAGTAAATTTCGAGTCCGAACTTCCTTCTGCCGAGCAATGAGAATTGCCAGAAAATCCGCATTCTCCCTAACGACAACCGTGATATTACTATGAGCATCATTTTCAATCTAATTTTATTTTTGCCATTCGAAAAGAGCTTTTTTATACGACCGTGTATTTTCACCCACTTTCCCGTACTCATTTTAGTTTAGAAAGTATTAGCAGGGGTCTTTTCCGCACACTTTCATTAAAGAATAAACTGAATTATGATATGTCCGTATGCATCGAACGTCAACGATGAGAGTACCATGGTACCGACATGTAGAATTCATGTGTATTATGGATTTTCATGGAATGTTTTGTATGTTGAAATAAAATATATATTTTCAATGTGGGGTCGTAGAAAAAATAATGTTCCTATCTTGTGCAGAAAATATCTTTCCCGTACTCGATTGCTCCGCATCGTTCGGGCAACAGCAATCTCATACGGAAAAGTAAAACTTTCTGTACTTGATAGGAAAATAACCATTCTAGGCTCACAGTTGCAACCATATGCCCATCGAAACAGATATCATCGGAAGCAGATTTTGAGGACCGACGATTCTGCTCCATAGTCTTCACACTCATACCAATATCTTCATGGTCATCAAAACACTAATGGCGTTGGAGTCGAAGTTGTTTTGCACAAAATAAACGTATGCTTCTATGCTTAGCAGGAAGAATCCTCCATCGATAACGTTTAGGTGACATTCTGAAAATCAGGTTCCACTTCCAGTAGCAGAAGAAAAATAAAAATTTTCGAAAAACGATGAGGACCTGCGTTGTGCTGAAAACCGATATGAGGATCAAAATCTCAGTGGTGGGGGAAAAAGTGACACATTTTTTTGTCTGATAATAGTTTTATGGATAGGCTTGATTTTTGTTTTCACTTTATGTCAACATAACAACATCATGATATCTGTGATATTTTCAATTGTCCAATCATTATAGAAATTCGAAATAACAAAAATTGCTAGGGAGCCAAATTTTGGTGCAGAGCTAGTGTTAATCATTACAAATTAACAATGGCGGATTCACGGGAGGGACGGAAATGGTGGTGGAAACCCCCCATGAGTATCGGCAACCTGAAAAAGTTTCCTACGCAACGTGATGAACATAAAAATTTCATTCAATAATTTTTAATTAGTAATTTTTCGAATATTGTCGAGCACCAATTAAAGAAACAGCAAAATATTCAAAGGTTTTTTGTGAGTTTCAACAGGGTGTATCTCAGTGACAAATGGTCTTATAGAAAATAAAAGAATCAACCGGAAGCTTGAAGATTCTCGTTTCTGAATTTATACCATTCATTGATTCACAATTTTTCGAAGTACCGGTAGTCATGCAATCTTTGGATGAAGCACGAAGTAAAATTTTCTAAATTTTGCAAATTTTTTTTCTCTACGCTCATGAAAATATTTTCTCGAGCTTGATCGATGCAAATGATACATAACAATTTGCTCTTCATGACTTTCAGATAAAAATGGAGAAATAGCAAAAAAATACTATTTTACCTTTTTATGTTTAATGGACTGTATCTTCTTCAATATTGGCGGAAAATCTTAGGTTATGAAAATATTTTACAGCCTGTTCTCCGAAGTACCCAAAATTGGTAAATCGATCGGTTCAGCGGTTTTCTTGAACCGATTGATTGAAATTTTGAAGAAATTAGGGAAACAAATTTTTTGTTCCCCAAAAAGTTAGAATTCCAAGAATTTCCTCAAATTTCGTTCCAGAAGTGAAATAAGAATTGAAAGAAATTTTATTTGAAAAAACAAGAGGCCATTTCCAACTCACCCCCATTCGAGCTACGGACTCTGGATACATTTAATACTTCATTATCCTCAGAAAAAATCATGGAATGAATTCAAAGTCCTCCTAACTTGCCTTCTCGTTAAGGTAAATTGTGAGCGACAGAATATTTCCGTTTTCTGACACCACGTTTTGAAAAACAGTTTTTTCAAAAACCTTTCGACTAATTCGGTGAAAAAGACATTTTAAAGAGATAGGGTTGAGTTTGAGAAAAAAATACTTTGTTCTCTGATTTTTCCAATGTTCAATCAATCGGTCCAAGAAAACCGCTCTTTGTAAGGTATATCTCTGATTTGCCGAAGATTTTCAATTTGCCGACGACACTGGCAGCTGCCACTAAACCAAGAAAAGTATGCAGTTTTACATCTAGGTACTCAGAATCCCCGTCGTCAGTACTTACTGAATAATATTCCGATATTAACCTGCAGCAGCCATTGTGACCTTGGTGTGATTGTTCCTGAAAATCTGAGCTGGTCCGACCATATTTTTGCAACTGTGATCCCTCTTTCTAATCCAGGAAGCTTTCGGAAGATGAGATTCATCCACGTGTTTACCCTGTATAAGCTTTATGTCAGCTCCATCTTGGAATGTGCCAGTCCTGTCTGGTGTCCAGTGCTAGTAAGAGACTTTGAAATGCTTGAGGGTATCCAACGTCGAGCAACTCGACTTCCGTATGGTGTTACGCTTCCTGGCTATGAGGAGAGGCTTTCCCTTATGAGTTTACAATTCATTAGCGGACAGAAGGACCCGTGGCGATCTCATCATCGCTTATCGTGCGCTCCATGATGTGTTTGATCTTGGATGCCTTTTCGCGCTGAATCCTGATAGTCGACTCTGGGGTCATGCGTTAAAGTTGGCGAAGGAGAATTTCAAAAGTCACAAAGACAGAATTTTATTACCAATCGCGTGTTTGATGTGCGGAATGCCATGCCTTCATCTGTTGTGAACTCGGTGTCAGTGAACGCTTTCAAGAGTTCTCTCGATGGCTGGTGCTGTCGCATCTAATAGTGTCACTTGTGACGAAAAACAATTCTGTTGTACTGTATATCCGATCCTTAGATTGTTAACTTTTTTTTTCTTATTTCACACAAAAAACACTGTTAGTAGAAACAATGGGATAACCATTGAATCAATGATTTACTGTGTTCCCTATTCCTGAATGATAAGTATATTTAATTCAATGCTTATCTTGTTCTTCCATTGCCAATGCTTCCTATTTTTGATTCAATTATAGGACTTATTGATTTTATTTAAATAGTGAAGGTATTCAATAAAATGCTATATTTGAGCCAAGATAAGCTTTACTTAGTTTCAATGAAAGAATATGGTTGAAACAAACCCACCTTTTTTCTATCGAAAGGTAATTTATCATGACAAGGAAGAATGCTTGATTTTGATTTAAATAAACTTCATATTGAAAAAAAAACAGCAATAGTTGACTGAATATGATGCAGTTGTTAGAAATATTCCACTACACTATTGATTTAATTCTTTAATTTATTTATTGATTGAATGATAGGATGTATAAAATGAAACAACTTTTGATATCTAAAATTTTTTTTATTATTGTTTCAACAAAATCAAATATGCTATAAATTCAATAACACAATGAGTATCAGCAATAAGTAAACAGAAACATACTGAGGTAAAAAACAAAACTAAAACTTATTTTCTCTAATTTGAACATATTGTGGCACTGTAATAAGCCATAAAGATTAAAAATACTCCATATCTTATGAGATAGTTTTCTTCTCAATCCTCAATTTTTCTAAACCTCAAAAAACTACATAAGCAAAACCTTCTTACTAGTATATGTCAATAGTTCATACTACTGAGATGGGTGTGTTTGAAAGTAGAGTCCCTGGCCAAATTATTAGACGCACCATGGATTTGATGCAAAATCTGAATCATGAATGTCGTTGGCTAAAAATAAAATATAATGCTGATGGATATATATTCAGTCGAAGATTCAACAATTATTTATAAGTTGAACCAAAAAAAAGAGGAGAAATTGAAATTATTCAGTGGGAATACAAATATATAGATTGTTATTCTAATACCCTTTCAATACGTATACGTAATAGGATTAAATAGAGAAATACCTAAAATACTAGCCTTCATCGGTAAAAAAGTATCATTATTAGATGTTTACATTCTTATATGAATCTGAAAGTACTTACCCTGAAAATGTTGAATTAGGAATTCCATTCCCCACCTAGTTAAGAAATCCTCCATTCTTTAACTATATTTTTTCATTGACAGTAGTTCACTCACGCAAATCACATGCAACTGAATCAAAACCTGTTGGGACTTGAGGGCTGAGACAATTGTCTCCCTTTTGTTTTTCGCTCGCAACGCTGGTTGCAAACTATCTGAATTTAATTACTTCAAGAATAATTTATTGTTATAAGAAGAAGAAGTTTTATTGGGCCAATTGAAACGATATCAATTAAATAACTACTATTGACGTTAGCACAGTATTTTTTGTGTGTTTATTTTGAGTTTATAGGCTTCGGTTTTTTATCTATTCGACAATTTTTCACTGTGATTCAGCCTGTTGATGAAAAAAAATTTAGAGAATTTTTCTGTTCCTTTAATTGTTTCACGAAGTGTATGAGCAATAAAATCTTCCTAAAAATGTAGAAAGCAAATACCTTTCAAGCTCAAGAAATTGGAAGTCTCTAGTTATTCGTTCTTAATGGTTATTCCACCCCCCTAACGAAAACTTTATCCGCCGTTGCAAATTGAGCTCACAATAGCCCCATCGATTCTTTGTGTGCGACAAAAGTTATGCGGGGTCTAAGGTCAAAATTTTAGATTCTGAGCATCACATTATACAAGATATGCACCACATTTGCACGCCACTTTTTTTACCGTGAATTCCCCTGTAAACTACTACACTGTCATGACAATTTAAGGATAATTAAGGCAGCAATACCCTCTTGATTCAAATTGAAATTACTTTATTATTGATATGGCTATTAATTAGAGCTGTGTTTTTCAACCTGTGGGTCGCGACCCCTCAGGGGGTCGTGAAGCCTTTGTTGGGGGGTCGCGAGTGGTCAAGAGAACGAATTACCGACATCATTAAAAACATCAATACATTCTATAGAAGGAGAGATGAGAGATATATTAAGAAGTGGTTATCGAAGAAATACTGGTATGTTATTCGTAGAAATAAATTAACAAAAAAAAAACATTTCGCCTACTAGTTTATTTGAATGCTTGTTTATGTTCACTGAGAAGTAATGAGACAATCAATTCTTTCTTCAGATTATAACACACACGGTATGTCAATTAATCTCACTTTTCACTTCTTCGATGAAAAATGAGGATAACAATTCAATATTTCTTGTGAAGCCTTGAAGTTTTTCTTTTCATCCTGCCCTCGTCATTTAGATCAGAAAGAAAAAGCTATTTTCAAAAGAAAAATGTCAGAAATGAATTCTGAGTTAACTGACCTGGCTTGTTGGGGAAATAAAGCATTTTGTTGTTTTTGTATTCATACTTGAACTTCATTTCGAAGTTCCATAAATTTGGTCCCCAACAATTTTTCTCGAATTTACAATATATACATATTTCAATATTTTTAACTTACATGGAAAAAACAGGATTGGGGGGTCGCGAAATTTTTGGCGATACTATGGGGGGTCGTGTCATGAAAAAGGTTGAAAAACACTGAATTAGAGGGCAAACGAGTGTTAGGATGTTTTCAGATATATTATGATAATTATATTATGTTAATTAGAATCATACTATTGAAGGCTACTCATGTCTTCTTTGATTACTTCTTCTTCTTCTTTGTCTTACTGAATATAAATGAAATGTCGCTGAGTTCTTGGTCTCTGCATCAAAATCACAGGAATCTTCCCATATAGTACTCGACTGGACGACTGACCATGGAAGTTGGTACACGCTGGAGAACATAATAACCCTACTTTTACAAAGCCGCAATTGCCACTTCAACTGTTTTTGCAATTTAACGAAATAGGAGCAGGTGGGAGTGAAGTTTGAATCTGTTTCAGTCTTCTGGTTTCAGTTGATTACTAATTGATAGTATTCTCCATGAACTGCCTGAGGCAGTTCAGTCCAGTGAGAACATCTCCTGAAATATAACTCCTGAAGATGCCAGACACTCGAACTGGCGAAACGTCGAGAACTAATCTACGACGACGGCCTAAATGCTCGAAAGAACATGTCACATTCTCATGACAGTTATTCAAACTGGCCTACAGGAGAAACCATAGTAATAAAACGGTGGCGTTAAATGTGTGCATTTCATGTATAAAACTAATCTTAGAATCGTGATATCTCAGGAATGGTAACTTTTAGTTGAAGAATTTTGGGTTCCATTTTTGTAGAGAATCTCAATATATACAGTTTTTGTTTTTGGTTTTTCTGATGAAGCCTACCAGTTTCTGAAAAAAATTCAAAGAACATAAAATTTGGACTTTCGAAAATTAATTTGTAATGGTGAACTCTATCTCTCCAGGAAAATTTGGTTCCTTGGCAATTTTCGTTGTTTGATCATCTTTTTTATGTCTAAATTTACCGGACTTTTATCAGTATCAGTATCAGTAGAAAAGAATTCATGCCGGCAAAACTTCTCGATTGTAATATCCGAGTTAGGTAAGGGGACCCACTTTTATTTTCATCGAAGATTCACTCTTTACATTTTCAGTGATATTCAGATACCCCCCGTATATGATATCGAGTCGTATACATTCGAGAATATCCCTCTGTGCACCTTTATGACTGAATACTTCATCATGAAAGCTTGAATCGAAATGATAAATTATTGAAATCAGAATTTCCCGTACAAAAATTTCCTCTATTCCTGGAATATTCATCATATCATGACAAAAATCGTGTTATTTTCATAAATTCGTCCTGTTGATTTCCGCCTTTCCTTTCGCGAACAGTCTCAAAGTAAATAGAAAACTTCGCAAGACAACCGGATCGTATTTACTGAGGAAAAATAAGCAGCAGATGAATCTTTCGGAATTGACGTCACGTTACAGCTAAGTTTTCGCTCGAACAAACAGGAGTCTGACGATTCGGATCAGTTTACCTCGAAGAATTGAATTTCGTATTTCGTTCCTCTTCTTTTATAACTTTCACATCATTCGCAGAATTTATGCAGCAATCCGCTGAGGAAGAAAAGTTCAGAACTGTTGTCCATGTCCTGATTGAGATTAGGTGATTGATGTTTTCTAGGAACAATATAACTGTTCGACTGGACTCTCATGATTTTTTTAATTATTTCTATATCCATTGTATGGATTGTCAATGTGACAATTCAGAAACAAAACATCAAGATTTTTAGGTCCTCTAGGATTGAGGTTTGGGAGTGAGGCCAGAGAGCTAAGACCAATAAAGAATGAATATTGCATACTTTCTCAGTCAACGAGCTTCTAGTTGGTTTTTTGATATATCATTCCCCATAGTGTCCCGATCACGAATAAGTTCGTCTGGCAGCTTACTAGTGGTGCGTTCATTGGTGTGCATTGCACCTTCATAAGTAAAAATGGTCAAAAATGATATTTTAGCACGATGCACGATCCTTTAAACTTCATAGAACACGAACTTGTGATTGACAGACCAATCATGTGGTGCGATCCACCTGCCAGACGCCATTTTAAATGGGAAAAAAACCTTATTTGAGTCTGGCTAATTTTTCGATATTATTAATAATAAAAATAATAATAATAATAATTTATTAATCCTTTTAGACATAACAGTGTATGTATAGGACAAGTCATAAATGCAAAATAAATCAGACAATTTCTAAATTATCATTATAGTACTCACTACTTACACTATAAAAACACTTTTGTAGAAGTAAACACTTAACAACTTTCTTAAAATTAATTACATTAAGTGACTTAATATTACTGGGTAGATGGTTGAATAGCTTAATGCACTGATACTTGGGTGACTTTTCAAATTTTGATGTCTTATGTTTAGGAATTGACAATATTTTATCATTTCGAGTATTATGTGAATGAAACGATGACAATTTAACAAGATTATTTTCATTCTCTTCAGCAAATATCAAACATCTGTAAATGAAAATGGAAGCAAGAGTCAATATCCTATTTTCCAAGAAAATTGGCCTACAAGAGAATCGTGGAGATACATCGAAAATCATACGCAATATTCTTCTTTGGACGATAAAGACCCTATCAATATGTCGAATTTCCCCACAGCATTATATTATACGATAGGTGACTATATAATAAACTATAATATTCATTCATAAGTGAACACAAGGCAAGCAAATACCTGACCTGACTCAGTGCATAATGAGAACTATTGAGCTTTTTACATACTTCATCTATGTGAGTATCCCATTTTAAATGTCTGTCGATATGGATACCAAGAAACTTCGTATAATTCTTTGATGTGATAACGAAATCTGAATTTCTAATAACAAGGGCACTATCATTATTCGAAATCGAGAAGTAAATGCATTCAGTCTTGTCAACATTGATCATAATAGCATTAACATGGCACCATTCAACGAAACAGTGAACCAACAAATCACACAACTTCTGCAGTTCCTCTAAAGATTCTGCAGTGACAGCTATTGAAAAATCATCAGGAAATAATATTGCCTTAGTATTTTCGACAGCTCTCTATGACTATTAGACTTACTGACAAACACCTTCGTCAAATTCTCAGGGAGGTCGTTGATAAATATCAAAAACAAAAGTGGTCCCAAGACAGAGCCTTGAGCCCAACTTCGAATCATTCTTAACTTTCACGGTTGCAACCCTACCTTCCAGATAACTTTGAATCCAGTCATGAAATACTCCTCTGAATCCCAGACTATAACATTTGTTCAATAGGAATTTAAATGAGATACTATCGAATGCTTTAGAGAGATCAAAAAATAAGCCCGCAACATGTGAGCCCTTATCGATGCAGTCATATACAAATTCCAGGGCTCCAGATTGGGTGGAGCGACCCGATCTGTAACCGTGCAGTGCAGTAGTAAGCAGTTGAAATTTGTCCAGGAATCTCACCATTCTATTGAACACCAATCGTTCAAACATCTTGGAGAAACTGTTGAGAACAGAAATTGGCCTATAGTTAGCGACATTTGATACATCACCCTTTTTATGAACTGGGATAATAGTGGCTTTTTTAAGGAGATCTGGGAAAACCCCTGTGGTAATCGACATGTTTATTAAATAAACCAAGTGTCGACCAATATCAGGACCTATCATCTTCATTATTCGTGCAGAGACAAGATCATTACCTGATCCCCTGTCATTTTTAAGGGATCGCAGTACATCAACCACCTCATGCTCTAAAATAGGATGGAAGAAAAAGTTATTATTCACGATACATGAAGTGGTACACGAAGAGGACAATTTATTATTATAGTATTGTTTAATACTGATCTCCGCTATCGTTGTGAAATGATTAACAAATATCTCAGCTACAGTTTTGGCGTCATCAAATAAAACTCCGTCAACATCAAGTACTATGGATCTCTGATCACTGCTCTTTCGACCTGTCATAGTATAAACCAGATTTCACACAGTTCTATTTTTATTCATAGATATAGTTCAGTTGAGATATAGAGAAACCCAGAATTAATTTGACAAATCCCTAGTCTGGTGCAAAATCCCTGCGAGACAAGCTCAAAAATGAACGGAAAATCATCTTAGTACAATTTTTTTTGTTACAATACTACAATACACCCAAGAAACACGCATATGAAACAAATTTATCGAATTTCCAGACCTTCGCGTGATGCGATACACCCATCAAATTCCATTTTTCATGGCAAAACACGTCAAATATATATTAATTGAGTATATTATTCAATTCAGATACAGAGAAGTACAGAATTAATTCTCCAGACGTCCGGTGCTGAATCATTGCCAGACTGCCTCAAAGTTATGAAATTCCGCGATGCAGGTACAAGGAATATGAACGAGAAATTTTTTAGTTCGATTTTTCTTTTCTGCATTTTGTTCTTGAAACTGAATGCAACAAGAATTTTTCATTCTATTCGAATTAGAGAAAACGAATTAATATTTTATTGAATATTCTGATGAAGAGGGTGTGAGGAATATTATTATTCAATCAGTAACAAGATTTTAATGATTTCTTGAATTGAGTTTTTTTGTCAGATAATGTCAAATCAATTATGAATAGAATAGTTTCGATCTAAGATTGTGTCACAAAAATGTGATGCCTCTCAGTAGTCCTCGTCTCAGTCATTTCTGTCATCGTTCTGATAAGTCACATTCTCATCACCATTGTCTTCAACATTTTCGTCTTAATTGGCATTTGTAAAAAGTGATATTGTATGCTTTCGTTCAGCCATTTCATCAATGATGGTGGGAATTGCTCACCAGCAAAGCAGACGTTTATTTCATCATCATTGATAACCCAACAGGAATCTAAAGATGATGTAGATGTTGGATTTTTCAAATGTGCATTTCCCAACAGTTTCGAGAATTCCATCGCGAATTTTCCAACTGGACATTGAATTAACAGAAAACCGTTGTACATATTATGGTACAATATTTGTTTCAATAGAAAAAATTGCAACAGAGTGACGAGTAATTAACTTTTTTCCATCTACCGAACATTCAATTATAAGTAGATTCTATGGAGTTTTTTCATGAAGATATGAAGAGTATCTTGATGTTGCTTGCAACTTTGAGAAACACTACTTGTTTGTTTCTTCAGTTCTGTAGCTTTTCTTCATTTTATGGAATCTGAGAGCGAAGGCACGGCTCATTTTCATCAGAGAAAATATTTTTTCTGGAAAATCTATTCTTTTTATTATGTGAAATAGGTTCATATTGGGAATCAAAGTGATGAGAAATTAAGACTATTTCATAATCTTACCACTTTAATGACATTCATAATATTGAAACTACTCATCCCTAACATGTGTCCATTCTAAAGAACACTAGGAACAAAATTTTCAGAAAATATATTTCGTTTGTTAAAAAATAAGTCTTACCAACTTCTACTTACAGATTCCATAAAATAAAGAAAAGCAACATAACTACGCAATAAAACAGGAAATTTGTGTCAAAGTGTGTGTCATAAGTGGAGATACTTTTTGAAACTTATTGAAAAAAGCAGATTACCGATATACTCGGGAAACGGTTTTTACCTAAATCAGTCATTTTGAAGAAGCAATTTCGAAATTTATTCTTACTGCTTTGAAATTTTTCCAACTACTTTGAACTGCTGCGGAAATTTTCTAACTTCGGTCAACATTAGAGGGGGAACATCGTTCTTCCAGTATTATCGGGAAGTATGTAGACTATTTTCATTAGTACTTCGCACTGCGACCTTTTGTCATCAAACATCGTTTTTTTTTTCCTGAAATACATAAATAATAAACTGCCAGAACCAAAGGAATATAACAGAACACTGTTTTCGGAGATCCTCCGCACCATTGCTAGCAGAATCAGGAGCAAATATTACGGATATAAAAAAAATGGCGGATTATGTTGATTATTTCATTCCATATAGAAATGCCATTGCTGAAAAAATTCTCGCAACCTCAACAGATCTTGGGTTATCATCATCCAATATTGTACTTCCGGTTTCTACAAGTACTGATGGGTATGTTGCGAAGCTCCCTAACGTCACAGGACATTAATGTTAGTAATTGTTCTAGGTTTACGATCAATATCATATTATCAAGTTGATAAGTTATGATTGTTAAATATTGATAATAAATCTTTGCAATTGCTGAATTTTTCTCATCTGATTTCATCCTGAGAAAATGGAGTGCTAAAAATATTTTCAACACTAATGTTAAAAATATTTTTCTCTATTTCAGTATCGTAATGAGCTCATTACAGTACTGAAAGTAGTGCTGTAATGAAACCCATTACAGTATTGTTTTCAGTTATATTTTCATGGTTGTCAGTACTGACCTCCGATCGAATCAAGTTTCGAATCAAATCAATTCAAATTCCGTGATCTGTCAAATTTCGTATGTCACACCAACTGCCAAGTTACAAAACAAAAGTCACACTGAACTAATATTACAAAAAGTGGAGACTTTGCCCGAACCCATCTAAAACAGAGGCATGTGCGTTATATCTAAATAATCGATTAGCTAACCAACAGCTTAACATTCGCTTCTGCCAAAAAAGTGTTAAATACAATTTCTTCCCTAAATACCTCGGCGTTACTCTGAACCGCTCACTAAAGTATAGAAAACATCTAGAAAATACGAGCTAGAAAGTGAAGACTCGTAATAATATTATAAGGAAACTGGCTGGCACCTCATGGGGAGCCGACGCATCGACCTTACGTACTGCTGCTCTGACTTTGGTATATCCCGTGGCTGAATATTGTGCCCCGGTATGGCAGCGGAGTGCCCATACCCGGAAAATAGATGTTCACCTGAACGACTGTATGAGAATTGTCACGGGTACCCTGAAATCTACACCCATTCCCTGGCTACATACTATCACTAACATTGCTCCACCAGAACTAAGACGAGAGGATGCCACTGTGATGGAATGGGGTAAACTTCAACATCCAAACCACCCGTATGACCTGCCAATTCACGAGACCTTAAACAATCCTCCATCAAACCGCCTCAAATCCCGGAACCCCTTATGGGCTGAGGTGGATCATAACCCGCAGATCAAACAAGACTGACGCCATAAGTGGAACATGGCATCAATACACAAACATGACATAGTTGACCCCACACTTGCTCTACCAGGATTTGATCTGAAGAGAAACATCTGGAGTAGACTCAATAGAGTTACTACAGGCCATGCAAAATGTAATGCTATGATGTACAAGTGGGGACTTTGCCAATCTCAAGCCTGCGACTGCGGAGCTGATCAACAAACTGTAGAGCAAATTATCCGGGAATGCCCTTTAAGGAAATACCTGGGACCATTCAGAGACATTATTGATGCGACCTTCTGCACTGGACTGGCTACATTTTCTGGATGTGGAGCTTTGATTTGAAGTTTTAATCACATCTTTACCTATCTTTTTACTTATGAGTGTCTTTTTTTTATTTTTATGTTACATATACTTTGTTTTATATTCATGGTGACTATCATTTATACTTGTTCAGTGCTGTTGCTTTGCCAAACGATAAATAAATAAATAATAATTCCAACACTCATGCTATCGTAAACTCGCTCCTTCGTCGCTCGTTTTCGAACTCCGCATTCGTGTTGGAATAGGAGCTCATTAACTTTAAACTTTAACTTTAAACTTTATTCACACACATTTTCTGTTACAAATATATCCCTTATACCATAGAATAATGAAATGAAAAATCAATCTCAAGGGGCGGAGACATCTAGGCAGCTTAATGCCTGTTTTACGTCGCCAGCCCTCAAGAAAGAATAAGAACAAACTCAAAGGGAAATCTATTATTATCAACTAAGTAATTCACACATACAATGAGGCCGAGAAAAGTGAGAAGAGAAGAGAAGAGCAGCAAGGTTACCGACAACTCGCAACGAAAATTCTATATGAAAAACATCATGAAAGAGTCATATACTTAATCTTAAGGACTAATGAAAACAAAACAATTCTCTCAGAACACACCACTCCATTTCATATCTTCATCATCATGTCTGAGGTACTCCCTCAACGCAACTCGGAATTCTTTATTGTTGGAAATTTCTCTTAAGCTATTAGGTAGCAAGTTATACAATTTTGGCCCGAGGAAGAACACCGACTTCTGCACCAAAGTTTTGTGCATTAATGGTATTTTAACTTGTAAGTTGGATACACTTCTAGTTGGTGCCGAATTTCTGAGATTAAGTTCACTAAGGTTCATTTGTGTCCACCTCAAACATCTATAAACAAAAATCGATCTCACCTTGAGAACCTGTGTTTCCTGGTATATTTTCTGAGTAGAATATAATCTATTTTTTTTCAATATAATTTTCAAAATTGTGTTCTGTGCAACTTGTAACGGATTCATAATTGAACTGAAGGTTCCTCCCCAGGCTAGAATGCAATAGTTGATGATGGACTCTATGAGAGAAGTGTACAGAATAATAAGGTTTTTTTTCGTAAGTATATCTCTCAACAGGTAAAATCTGTTCATGAATGACCTAACTCTTTTAGTTACCCTGGTGATATGTTCGCGCCATCTGAGATGGTGATCGACCGTAACTCCTAGATAATTAATTGAATTGGACTTTTCGATGTTAGGGCAATCGCATCCTGAAAAGTCCACACAAGCCGATGTATGTAATCTTAACTGCAACTACTTTTAGAATATACTATTAACACGCTTCCACGTAAACAATCAATTTTAGCATAGGTTGCTATCATGAAAAGTGTCTCTTTTAATGGCAGTTGTCCAAAGAAATCTTTCTAGTATTTCTGGTGTATAAATGTTCATCATAAAGACTATAAAGAAGTGTCAAATTTCAAACAGCTTGGCACCGGCACCTGTCACCAGTAAAACAATGGACATGTTCATATTTATTCGCACGCGCCCTCCTTTTTCAGTAAAGATAACGCTCGTTCGCAAAACATAAACCGTGTTGTGTTTCGATTCAAATTCAAACCGTTCTCACAGAGAGATTCTGCCCGAGTTTGTCGGACGTTATCTTTGGCGTCTCATATCAATGGTTGTAGCGGGCCTAGCCATGAATTAAAGGCTCGGGCTATTGTGTCGGGAATATCACGTCTATGGACTGCTACGCCTGAATAAAATTGAAACGCAGATCGCTGCTTTTGTTCCGCACCGTCTTTGTTCGACGCGCCTCTTTTCTCTTCGGGCTTCCTCTGTGCTAGACTTTCAGTAATTATTTGGATCCCCCCTTCGCAAAAATGAATCCCCAGTGTCTTTTGCCGAGAATTGAAAACCTGTGGGATTTTCTCGGAAGTGGTAGCTATCGGGAGACCTATTCCTCAGGGAATTCTCAGACAGCTGATTGGATTAACGAAAAATTCAATGGGGAACCACGGTTCTGAAAAGGACTATATTTTGAATCATCGGGAATGTATGAAGAAATAATAATTTGATCACTTCCAAATTTCTTGAGTGTGAAACTTATTGAATATTCTGATGAAGAGGGTGTGAGGAATATTACTACTCAATCAGTAACAAGATTTTAGTGATTTCTTGAATTGAACTTTTTTCAGATGCTGTCAATTTAATCATGAATAGAATAGTTTCAATCTAAGATTGCGTCACAAAAATGTGATACATCTCAATAGTCCTCATCATCGTCATTTCTGTCATCGTTCTGATAAGTCACATTCTCATCACCATTGTCTTCAACATTTTCGTCTGAATTGGCATTTGTGAAAAAGTAATATTGTATGCTCTTGTTCAGCCATTTCATCGAGATGACCTCACCTTTTTTTATGGTGAGAATTGCTCTCCAGCAAAGCAGACGTTTATTTCATCATCATTGATAACCCAACATAAATCTGAAGGTGATAAAGATGTTGGATTTTTCAAATGTGCATTTCCCCACAGTTTCGAGAATTCCATCGAGAATTTTCCAACTGGACATTAAATTAACAGGAAACCGTTACACATATTATGGTATAATATTTGTTTTCGTGAAAAAAAAATCAAAATGATGAATTTCGACAGAGTGAGGAGTAATTAACTTTTTTCTATCTACCCAACATTCAATTATAAGTAGATTTTATGAAGTTTCTTTCATGAAGAATATCTTGATGTTGCTTGAAACTTTGAGAAACATTACTACTTTATTTCTTCAGTTCTGTAGCTTTTCCTTATTTCATGGAATTTGAGAGCGAAGGCATGGCTCATTTTCATCTGAAAAACCTATTCTTTTTATTCTGTGACAGAGGTTTATATTGGGAATCAAATTAATGAAAGATTAACGATGATTTCATAATTTTACCACTTTGATGGTATTCATAATATTGAAACTACTCATCCCTAACATGTGTCCATTCTACAAAACAAAAGGAAAAAAATTTTCAGAAAAAATATTTCGTTCGTTAAAAAATGAGTCTTACCTACTTTTGCTTATAGATTCCATGAGATAAAGAAAAGCAACATAACTAAGCAATAAAACAGAAAATTTGTGTCAAAGTATGTGTGTCATAAGTGAAGATACTTGATAGTGGTAGCTATCGGGAGACCTATTCCTCAGGGAATTCTTAGACAGCTGATTGGATTAACGAAAAATTCAATGGAGAACCACGGTTCTAAAAAGGACTATATTTTGAGTCATCGGGAGTGTATGAAGAAAGAATAATTTGATCATTTCCAATTCTCATGAGTGTGAAACTAGCAACGGTTCTTCCAGCAACGGATTCAGCGTTTAGCAGGAGCGCCGTAACTGGTGATCCCGCGGCACGCCCGATAGACGAGTTAGTTAGCGCATTAAAAAACATCGAAACAGGGTGCGATGGTATCATATTTTGAAATAATATGTTGTTTATGTATTAACTAAGGTTAAAAGTAGACTAAATCTATTTCCGTAAAAGGTGAGCGAAGGAATAAAAAAGGCTTCATAAATATATTAATTCCGATTATTTTAAGTTCCATGAAATAAAAGAAGGACGTTGTCGCATATGTTGACTGGAGTTTCTGTGTTGATTATGATATGTTCAATCATTCCTGATCGATGAAAGTCAACGTCTTTTTTGGTTTTCATAGATCATTGAGTAATACGAGTACAGTATTCTTCAGATACCCCCTGTACTCCTCCTACGGCCCGACAATGACTTTAATCGATCAGGAGTGATTATTCGTATTATAGTGAATACAAAAACTCAAGTCAACTATGCGACAACGTCTTTTTTGGTTCTTATAGAACTTGGAATAATAGAAATACAGTATTTTTCAGACTCCCTCTGTACTCCTCCTACGGCCCGACAATGACTTTAATCGATTAGGAGTGATTATTCGTATCATAGTGAACACAAAAACTCAAGTCAACTATGCTACAACGTCTTTTTTGGTTTTCATAGAACTTTGGATAATAGAAATACAGTACTTTTCAGACTACCCCTGTACTATTCCTACGGCTTGACAATGACTTTCATTGATTAGGTATGACTGAAAATAATATAATCAACACAAAAACTCAAGTCAACATATGCGACAACGTACTTCTTGGAAATCATAGAACTTGAAATAATCGGAATTAATGTATTTTTAGAGTCCTTATTAATTCCTCCGCCCACCGTTTCACGGAAATGGATTTAGTCTACTATTAACCCTAGTTAATACATAAACAACATATTATTTCAAAATATGACACCATTCCACCATGTTTCAATGTTTTTAATGAGCTAACTAACTCGTTTGTCCGTCGTGCCGCAGGATCACCAGTTACGGCGCACCGGTTGAATGGTAAATCCGTTTCTGGAAGAACCGTTGCTGGTTTCACACTCATCCATTTTTCGTATGCAGGTATGAAAAAAGTGAACCTTTATTTATAGTAGGGAAGCCCAAAGCCCAAGCGAGAATTTCGGGATTTACTCGGGAACTTTAATTTAATATATAGGAGGATTCCTCATACCTTCACCAAATATGATATATATGGCCGCCTGTTCAGAATAAAACATAATAATAATAAAAATGACGAATTCATTATGATATACATATTTATAGAGTTTCTCACAACATTGAGGGCTAGATTGAGCTTGCAAAATCCTAGGTAAAACAGTTTCCATCTACCACAATTCGAAATGAACCCATCGGATTCGTATATTAAAATTTATCATCGGACATCAAAAAAGATAATAATTGAATGATAACGAAAAACATATAATCGGATTTGCCCAAGCCGAAGTAACAGAAATTCGTCTAGAAATTTCAACGCGTGCACCTCGAAATTCGTCAGATTAAGCAAATCGCTCATGGAAATCGCTAAATCAAGAAACATCGCCGCTGGTTTGCGTCTCATCCAATTAATCGGATTATGAAATGAGAGGCTTTCTTCAGGTTCAATTAACATTCCCCTGAAAAATCTGACGCCTACGCCCAACCCTGCTAGTCAAATGGTCAGATTAAGCTATATTCATCATCAGAAGTGTGTAAGCCATGTATCTCATTCTGAGTAAAATAGCATTTTTTTGCTCTTTCTCAACGTTTATGTGACAGATGAAAAAAAATGTTTTTTAATTGAACAAAACAGATTTCGGTTGGAAATTTTCTGTTGAAAAAGAAAGCGCCTTTCGGCACACTAGGCAATCTGTAGTCTTGGAGATATCGGCAGTTGGGTGAAAAAAGATCATTTCGCATTCAAAACAGGATATCTCGAAGACGAATGGTTATATCTGCAAGTCATGAAGAGCAAATTGAAACAGAATAAAAAGGTTATGTGACATTCGCATCGATCAAGCTCGAGAAAATTCTTCCAATGGCGTCGGGGAAAATTTTTCTTTGTGCTTTATCCGATGATTGCATGACTACCAGTACTCCGAAAAATTTTGAACCAATAAATTCAGAAACAAAAGTCTTCAAGCTTCAAATGTTAGTTTTTTTTCTATAAGATAACTTTTCACTGAGATACAGCCTGTTGAAAATCGCCAAAAGTGTTTGAATATTTTGCTATTCCTTCAATTGTTGCTCGAAGTATATATTGACGATATTTGAGAAATTACTAATTTTAAACTTATTTCTCAGGGGTCCGATACTCATGGGATATTCGTGACCTTTAACCTTGAATAACTCTCGACTCAGACACGAGAATATTTGATACTTCTGAGACAACTCTAAGAACGCCAGAAAGGAGCTGTTTACGAGTTTTCAGCTTCTTCTTCTTTGAATGCATATCCATTAATAGACGTTCGCGACCACATTTTTCATGGTTTCTCTATCTCTAGCTGTATGGATCAATGTCTGAATATCTTGTATACCCGTCCACTGCCTCACGTTCTGCAACCATGATATCCTCTTCTGTCCTTATCCTCTTTCACCTTCAATCTTGCCCTCGACTATCAGCTGAAGGAATTGATATTTATGGCCTCGTATTTATGGCCAAGGTATGCAATTTTTCGTTTCTTCGCGATGCTAAAGAGTTCACGGTCTTTATTGATACGCCTGAGAACATCCTCATTCCCCACTTTGGCAGTCCATGGTATCTTCAGGATTATACGATATATCCACATTTCGAATGCCTCTAATTTGTTGATGTTTTTTACCTTAAGGGTCCAACCCTCCACTCCGTAAAGAAGCACTGACCAAACGTAGCATCGCACTAGTCTCAGTCTAAGATCAAGATCAAAATCGGTACATGTAAATACATTCTTAAATTTTATTAATGTACTTCGAGCTTGTTCAATTCAGCATTTTATTTCGTCGTCCGATCACCATTCTTGACAGAGCCATATTCCTAGATATTTAAATTTTTCTACCCGTTCTATAGGTGTTCCATTATATGTTACTCTAGAATTTTCAAACGTATTCGCTTCCCTAGTGATAATCATGAATTTAGTTTTTTTGATGTTGATGTTTAATCCCATGTTTTGGCTATTTTCGCCTACTATATTAATTAGTTGTTGTAGGTCATCTATATTATCTGTAATCAGCACTGTGTCATCGGCGTATCGTATGTTGTTGATCCAGACTCCATTGACTTTGATCCCAGTGTCTCTATCTTCAAGTGACTCTTTAAAGATGGCTTCAGAGTATATATTGAACAGGAGCGGCGACAATATACAGCCTTGACGTACTCCTCTGCGAATCCGAACCTGCTCAGTTCGACCACGATTTACTTTGACCTGCGTTTTTTGGTGCCAATATAGATTCTCGACACAACGAATGTCTTTTTCGTCCAAATCCAATTTTTTGAGGAGCTGCATAAGTTTGTGATGTTGAACTTTATCGAAAGCTTTTTCGTAGTCTATGAAACATAGACAAACATTTTTTCTTTGGTCCTAACAGTTCTGTACAAGAACCTGTATTGCGACTATTGCCTCTCTTGTACCCAACCCTTGTCTAAATCCAAATTGCGAGTCGCTTATATAATTATCACATTTCCTATATAATCTCTGATGTATTATGTTTTCAGCTTATTATCCCAAAATTTCGAGGTGAAACCCTGAAGTGACTGTACTAAATTCGCCTAATAAATAAACATTAATTTCTAGAAAAGTTGACCTGTTACCACGATGCGAAACTTTCGGAGTACGAGTACGTTCGAAATAAATTCAAAAGCACGAATTCGCTCCCGGTGAAAACTCTGCTGTTCGCAAATACGCTTGCATACAGCGTTTTCGAAATTAATGGCTCCAGCCCTCTCGAAGTTGAACTGAGCAAGGGCTCAAGTTTCGGATTATTTTTCATAGCCCCCTCTACCGTGAAACGAAATTTTTCCTCAACGAAAATATTGCCACCATTAATTTTTCAATGTGCAGGTTAGGATTCCGTCCAATTATTTCCACGCTAAGCCTTATTCTCCGCGAAACGAAACTGTTACGCTCTCAGAGTTCGTTGTCATTGTTCGTGTTATTTGGGAGAGCTGAGCTTCATCCCCAGGGAATTTTTAACGGTGTTGTAAGGCTTACAGATGAATTATTTTCCGTTCAACAAATGGGGGAAAATGAATTTCCGTTGTTCTGCCGCATATGAAAAGGATTTAAGTGTACAAAATGTCAAGCTAAATTTACTCAGTGCATTTATCATTATCGATGCCCAAATAAAGGTATAGAGGGTGTCCCGGAATCAATCTGCCAAGGTTCCCTGTACTCGTAGGATGAGACCCGAAAATTTCTCATGCTAAGGTTATCTAACTCGCTAACTATTCATAACTGCTAATTTTGTATTGTTACTTTTTTATTGTCCCTTCTATACGTTGAGTAGTAATAATTCCCGAAAAGATTGATAAATAATATGAGAAGTCATATTTGTTACAAAATTTAAAGTATCTTGTTTTGTTCTCCTATTCGACTTAAATTGGATGGTTTATGAAAGAAAGTGAAAATGATAATTATGAGTCAAATGTTTTCATTGAAAATGAAAACAAATCACACTAAGAAATCCATAATTAAAAAAATCTTCAGCGTCACCATCATCCTCCAACACGTACTTTTTAACTTTGTCTGCCATAGCCTTAGCCCTGCATGTTTCGTCTGGTATTTTGTTCATCATCTTTTGAATGTCTGAACTTCGAAATAAAACAATCGTATTTCATGAACCTCATGATATAGGCGTAACAAAATTATAAGGGACGTTACCTCTCACTCTCATCGATTAGAAAAAATTTAAAAATTTATACACCTAAATTTGAAAACAAAAATTTTAATTGAAATATTATCTTGATTGGTGATGGAGGACCTCCCATCAATCAACTCGAATCACGCCAATGATCTTGAAGATACCGCTTTTCTCCATTCACTTCTTATGGTGTATTGTGGTGAAAATTCCTTCTCTTCTGAGTATCCAACTAGACAAATGGGGAATCAGAAAGTATGGAAGGCAATACATCGGTTTGTTTTACGATTCCTCTTTTTTCCACTTATGGGATATGTTTTTGTCTCCCTGTTTGATCAAGGAGAGTTTTTGGTATCTCTAATGGTAATTGAACACTAACCTTCGAACGTATAACTGCTTCTAGCGCTGTCCAATTTAAGAGTTCGCTGAAGTTCTCCCTGTAAAAAGTTCCGAGAAAGGCAATTTTTCATTGGGTCCGCCATTCGAGAATCTGCCGATTCTGTAGTTAACTTTGCAGTTCCCGGAAATATTATGTTTCACCAAGAAAAAAAGTGAGGTCTCTTTCAACCAAACCTACTTCAATTGCTCCAAAAGAAGCAACTACTTTTATCCTGCATGATGAGAAGATCAAAAAATAGTTTGATGCAGCATTTCACCTCTCCTGCGAATATAGTTTACATGGGCAAATTTTAGGAATTCCTACCCAGAATTTATTCATGTAGGTATTGCAAACAGCAGATTTTCTAGCGCTTGATTGAGGATTTGATCTTCACCTCTTGTTCTGAGTTGTATGCTTCAAAGTTCAACCATCTAATGAAATCCTGAGTCGTAGATTTCTTCGTTCGATCCGAATTGTTGTTTCGGGTAATCCGCGTAGTAAGAGAAAGTGACTTTCATGTTTTAAAAATTAGGATCACCATTTCATTCTGACGACAAAAACTGATTAACACTTTTTAAATAGAACTGTGGTAACACAGGTTGTTTCCCAACCAAAGCTTCTGAAACAACCAACCTCAAATTTCCTGGAATTACATTAAATCAGATCTGAAGTTTCTACCATATGAGTGAACTGAGCAAGCGGTTATCGAGGGAAATTCTTGTTCTAAGGAGAATTATATAAATAGCTTACAGAGAGAGAAGCAAAACAAATGGAACATAATTAACTAAAATTTAAATAGGTACATGAAAAATAAAATCATGATAGAATTATCCCGAGTACTTCTGCGTCTGCTTATCACTTAGCACTTAGTCCTTGTCTTATCTTGTCATAATAATAATAATAATATTTATTGATCCTTTCAGACATGACAATGCATGTATAGGACAAGTCACAAAAATATGCAGACATTATCTAAACAGAAAAGTACTCATTAACACTATAGAAATAATTTTTTATAAGTAGACTTTTAACAACTTTCTTAAACCTGAAGATATTAAGGGATTTCATATTCTTAGGGAGATGATTAAAAATTTTTATACACTGATACCTAGGTGACATTTCAAACTTGAAAATTTCTTTATTTCTTGTATCATGGGAATGAAAGCTCGACAGTTTTATCATACAACTCTCATATTCCTTTACATAAACCAGGCATCTGAAGATGAAAATGGAAGCTAGTGTAAGCATTTTGTTTTTCGGGAATATAGTTCTACAAGAGATTCGTGGAGCTACATTGAACATCAATCGCAGAATTCTCTTCTGAATAATGAACACTCTACCAGCATCAGAGGAATTTCCCCAGAGCAAGATGTTGTATGAAAGATGACTGTATACTAAACTGTAATATACACTTACAAGGGAACTCAGAGGGAGTATTTTTTTGACTCGGCTGAGTGCATAATACGAACTGTATAGTTTTTTCACACACCGCGTCAACGTGTGTGTCCCACCTTAAGTACCTATCGATATATATACCTTGAAATTTCGTGGATACTTTCGATGGTATCGAAATAACGAGTTGTGAGTTCATAACTATCATTAGATATTGAAAAGAAAATACACTCAGTTTTGCTCAGATTGATCATTGAGATCGCACCGTTCAACAAAACAATGAATCAAAAGATCACACAATTTTTTCAAATCTTCCATGGTATCTGCTTTCACGACCAATGAGAAATCATCAGCAAATAAGATATCTCTCATTATTTGGGTGACGTCTTTACGGTACTTAGTAATACTAATAAACCACTTAAATAAGAGTGGTCCCAAGACAGAGCCCTTAGGCACACCCAAACTGAAATTATGCTCACTGAAAAAAGATTTATCAACTTTAACAGAGGCAACTCGGCCCTCAAGATAACTGAGAATAAAGTTGTAAAATATACCTCTAAATCCCAGATTGTAACATTTGTCTAATATGAACTGAAACGAGAGGCTGTCAAATGCCCGGGACAAGTCAAAAAACAATCCCGCAACATGTGACCCCTCATCGAGACAGTCATAAACAAATTCAACTAAATGTAGGGCACCCGTTTGAGTTCAGCGGCCTCACCGAAAACCGTGCTTTGCAGTATCTAGAAGCTTAAATTCATCAAGGAATTTCATCAAACGTTCAAAAACCTTCGATAAACAACTTAAGATAAAAATGGGTCTAAAATTGAAGACATCATGGATGTCTCCTGTCTTATAGACAGGAATAACTGTAGCTTTTATGGGGAAATCAGGAAAAACCCCTGAACAAATTGAATGGTTCACTAAGTGAGCAAGATGGCGACTAATAGAAGGATCTATCTTCTCAAGGATTCGTGCTGAGATGCAGTCAGCACCTGAACCCTTGTCATTTCTGTGATGGTGGCGAAATGATCGGCAAAAATTTGCGCAACTGCTCTAGGTTCATCATATGAAACATCGTTCACAACAAGCCTTATGGGTTCCTGATCATAACGTCTTCCACCTGTCATAATATTCCCTAGATACCAAATACTTTTATTTTTATTAGCAGAACTTTCTATAAGATTGCAGTGATAGTTCAATTTAGCATTTGTGATCAGTTGACTGTAAGAATGCTTGGCTTCCTTATACAGGTTATAAGTAGACAAGCACCTCATATTTTTATATAACCTATGAAGGTTCATTAGGTTGCGTCTTGCCGAGATGATTTTCAGACTAACAAAGTTTTCATCACAGTAATTTTTCTTAGTACACCTCATAAGTGGACAATAAGTTTCAAATAAATTTCTTATTAAATTGATAAATGCTTCAAAGCCATCGTTAACATTTGGGTATCTATATATGTCTTGAAATTAGAAACACAGTATTCAAAATCAGAAATATTTTAGAGGGACAGATTTCTTATTAGCTGACACGAATATATGCGATCGGAGCCGACGCCTTGAATTCACAATGAACGTAATAGTAGGAATATCGTTACTCATAAGTAAAATTCAAACTGAAACTATAAAAATCATACTAAAATGCTCGAAATAGTTCCAACTTTGCGTTCGAATTCGATATTTCTGATGTCAAAGTTGAAAATTAAGCAACCTATTGTAGTTACTTCTTTTCTTATTAGGTATCATTTTTGTATTTCAAATTTTTGCCCTTTACATATGTGTTATATTACCTTCAAGTTATGTCCATTGTGAAAAGGCCATGCTAGTTTCTCCAGCTTGGTGAGCTGATTCATGAAAATGTTTTAAAGGGTTCTTTTACTTCCTTTCGCTAGGACTGTGTCCTGTTTTTCCAACTTATTCGATGTCCTGCTATGATGAAGTCCAGGAGTCAGCCCATCTCTTTGGTGGTCTTCCTAAAGGTCTGGTTGTGTTCGGTCTCCCGAATGCTCCCTCCATTCTCTTCTTCCTCATGACCATCTAACAACATCCGGCATCCTATCGCATCGCTCATCGCTCCCTGATCTCACTGCTTCGCTTCGCTGCCTGTCCCTCAAGGTGATGCATGCGATTGTTCGCAGGGCTCTCATTTCGGTCGTTCGTAGTGCTCTCTTCGTCCGGTTGGTATCTGCTCCTGTTTCCGCTGCATATGTGAGGATGGGTCTAACTGATGTTCTGTAGATTCTGGCCTTGCTGGTTATCGCCATGTACTTGTTCCTTCAAATAGTGTTATATAGACAACCAGACACTCTTGATGTTTAGAAGGGTTGACTCTGAAAATTTCTACCTAGCTGAAAGATTCCTTCAGATTATGAATTGAAATATTTTCAAACAGAAATTTAATCAATTTGAATTCTGAGGTGATAACAAATATTTGAATGACATCGAGTTCAATTGACAGAAACATAGATTTTTATGTTTTTATTATTGAAATTTAATTTTTGTAATCCAACTTCAATATTGTATATAAATATATGTATAGAAAATTTTTTATGTTTTTTCACAAATAAATTTATCAAAATGAAACTTTTCTCTTAGATTCATTCTCATCTAACGAAATCATCGAAAAACAACTATAATTTTCAACTAGGATTCACGGATAATTGTCCGTTTCATCATATTCCCCCTCAAGGATTACAAATTCAATTTTCTCACTTTTTCAGACGATATTTTCTAACATGAAATATGAAAATTTCTAAGAAAAAGAAAATTCTTTGCCTTTACGGAGGCCACATCGAGAACATTTTTGAAACATAGATGAATTCAAAATAGTAATCATTCAGTGAAAGAGGAAGTATAGATTTCTTTTTTATCATTTGATTGGAGATGTGAAACTTCATTTTGACGCGATTGGATGTCATCACGTTAGTACTTTGTAATATTTTACTCATAACTTCACAACCAATTGCTTCAAATATCGAAGTTTTTCATGAAGATTTTTTCCCTGAGATGAATGGGATACTGATGAGGGCAAACAAGGCGGAAACCGGTATATCTCTCATCTCAGTGACAAAATCTAATATCATTTCTCCAACCTCTTGATAAAAGATCTCTGAGCTATGTTTCAAAAATGAAAAATTTCCTTTCAGTTTTTCTTTCCTCGAAATTCATCTGTATTGGATTCATTCAGATTTTTTCTGATAAATTTTATCGTTAATGTTTTTCATTTTATTCAGTTTTCCTACAGCTTTTCCCAGTTACCCACTAGAAACATATTCTTTTCAGAATATCATTTTCAGAATATCAATACAGAATGCTGTTATTTCCGGGAGACTTATGAGTTGAACCGGAAAATTTTATCGAAATTCATTTTTCTGTTCTCGAAAATTTTTATTTTTTCAAGTAATTACTTGCTAGAATCCAACTAGTACTCGCTAGACTCGAACTAGCTTCCGAAAAAATAACGATTTTTCAGGGCAGTCATAGGTTGTCCCGCGAAATGGCTACGCAAAATTCACCCCTAAAAGTTTTTATTCTCATGGCAGAATTTTTCAATTTTTTTCAGCACTCACCATCACTTCACTCATATCAACTTCCTTCCAGATTTAAATGAAAAATTCTGATTTTTTCGGGCAGCATCAAGTTGGTCGGGAAAATTAAATTGCAAATTTTTCCACTTCTGAGTGAGATCTTAAAATTTTTTCTTCAGCACTCTCCAGCACTTGGCTAGCATTAACTTTTTTCAGAATTTCTTTGAAAAATTGCTGGGTTTTCCATGATGCATGGAGTTGTCCCGGAAAATTCAATTGCAAATAGTTTCACTCCTGAGTGAGTTTTTCAAAAAATTTTTTCAGCACTCGCCAGCACTTGGCTAGCATTAACTTTTTGCGAAATTCTGTTAAAAAATGCTGGGTTTTCCGGGCTGCATAAAGTTGGCCCGGAAAATTCAATTACAAATTTTTCCACTCCTGAGTGAAATTTTCAAATTTTTTCTTCAGCACTCGCCAGCACTTAGCTAGCATTAAGTTTTTTCGAACTCTCGATGAAAATTGCTGGTTTTTCCGGGCTGCATACAAGTTGGCCCGGAAAATTGAATTTTCATTTTCACGAGTACCATCGAAGATTTTCCAGTTTTTTTTTTCAGCACTCGCCAGCACTTACCTAGCATTAGCAATATACAAAAAATTCTGTAAAAATGCCACAAATACCGGGCCAACTTGACGGACCCTTCTTTTTCTCCCTTTCGCTAGGACTGTGTTATTCGATGTCCTGTTAAGTCCAGGAGTCAGCTCATCTCTTTGGTGGTCTTCCTAAAGGTCTGGTTGTGTTCGGTCTCCCTTTGTATGCGGCCTTGGCGAGTCTATCATCCTCCATCCTGTCAACGTGCTCCCTCCATTCTCTTCTTTCTTGTGACCATCTAACACAACATCCGGCATGCTATCGCATCGCTCCCGGATTTCACTGCTTCGCTGCCTGTCCCTCAAGGTGACGCCTGCGATTGTTCGCAGGGCTCTCATTTCGGTCGTTCGTAGTGCTCTCTTCTTCCGGTTGGTATCTGCTCCTGTTTCCGCCGCATATGTGAGGATGGGTCTAACTGATGTTCTGTAGATTCTGGCCTGGCTGGTTATCGCTATGTACTTGTTCCTCCAAATAGTGTTCTATAGACAACCAGACTTGATGTTTAAAAGGGTTGACTCTGAAAATTTCTACCTAGCTGAAAGATTCCTTCAGATTATAAATTGAAATATTTTAAAACAGAAATTTAATCAATTTGAATTCTGAGGTGATAACAAATATTTTAATGGGCATCGAGTTCAATTGACAGAAACATTTCTGAAAAAAAAAGGGAAAGGAAACAGTGGGCAGAAAGGCAGAAATAAATCTTTAATTACATGTTAATATTATTAAGTTAATTGGTTTCTAAACAATATGAGTTTCGTTAATCTTTGTCGGATTGCATTGTCCTTCTCCGAATATTTCTGTTCCTCATAATGTAATCTTGTTTTGATATATATCTCAATTATCAATTTGAATAGTTGTTATCCATGATTATCAAGAAACTCTTGATTCATAATGTGATTATTCATTATCACATCATCAAATTTTAATCCGATTTCTACTTCCATCACTGAATAATAATACGGAGATTATCTGTTGATGAAAGTTTTTCCTGTCTATGAATAACTCAAAGTAGATCGTCTCGTCTCAGAAACAATAAAATCATATGTCTGAGACTATTTGTTGAACTATTGTTCTCTCTAGAATCCAAAAAAAATTTCATTAGGCTGTCTTTTTTTTGAACATATAGAAAAACCACTTTTTGTCGGGAAATTGATTTTTGTCATGAATTTTCCGAAAGATGAGGCTCATCCTTCGGAAATATTTCATGGATGTAAGAAATCATGAGCAATCTAGGGACACCTATCAATAATTATAAGCCACGGAAATACTTCAAACATTATTTCTACCCTGCATTTAATTTCATACACATATTATAGCTGAGCTGACGAGTTACATTTATTTATTTATTTATTAACGACTTCTTTACAAAATGTAAGAACTCTCGAGAGGCGAAGTTTAGCCTACGGCTACTCTTAAACTTAACCTCCCGATAGTTCATTCTTGCTTCCGTTTGAAATAACCTTACATACAGACATGGGGAAGTCGGTTCTGGATCTTCATAAGATAACAGCTGAAGCTCCTGAGGATGTCGTTGGATTCATCATTGCCTTCGACAGCCTCCTTCGGATTTATTTGAATGATCGAGTTGGGTAAAGGACAAAAGATCCTCACGGACAAAGTAACCGAAAGGCTGAACGTAGCCACAACGACCACTAATCAGAATTAATACTAATACACTGCGCAAAAAATTAACACAGATTATAATTCTACAACTGAAGGGGTTCTCAATGATTTTTATCAGAATTATGCATGCATTTGTTGATCACTTTCAACGTTTTTCTTCAATACAGATGTTTTTTCCCCGCAGGAATGAAACAAGATGATAATATCAGATTTTGAATCTGTTAGGTCCATTCTAAAATCAGTTGTTCTCGGTCAATTCTAGTTATCAATAGTTTTTCTTTCGTTCGATTTTCTACACTCGATCGCTATGCAACGCAAAACACGCAATTTGACCCAAGAGAAATGTGCCAAAGCGGTAGTGTTGCTAGAAGAAGGGTGGACATACAGAAGAATTGCAATTAGGTGTAACTTTTCCCCTACAAGTTGCAGCGATTCAGAGAGACAGGTATGGATGTCCGAAGAATAGGACAAGGTAGACCACGGGTAACAACGGCCATTCAAGAACGTTACTTGGAGTTTCTTCGCTGAGACAACGGTTTGCAACCGCTCGCTTGCTCCGAATCAGCTTGAGCAAACTCATGAGGTTTATTATTTAAGACCTCGTGTCGCGGCAAGTGGCCCAGCTCTTACCCCATCCCATCGAAGGGCGCGTTTGGATTTTGCGAGAGAGCACATTCATTGGGAAGAGGCCGTTTGGGAAAGAGTTCTCTTCACAGATTTGTCTAGATTCTGCCTCTACCATTGTAATCGACGTTCTCTTATAAACAGACGTCCACATGAAAGAAATGCTCAGTGCAATTTCCTGAATACTTCTAGTTTCGGTACTAGTGGTCGTTGATAATGGAGCTATCAATGCTGATAAGTATATAAGGAACATTCTTGAAGAGCATGTAGTGCCATTTGCCCCATACATTGGTGAAAATTTCATTTTTATGAACGATAATGCCGCGCATCGTTCAGGAGTAACTGAGTTTGAAGTCTCTCGAATGGAATGGCCAGCAAGAAGTCCAGATCTCAATCCGATTGAGCAGGTTTGGGAAAACTTCAATAGATGGCTGAGAAGTTCAGAAAATCATCCAGCTACTCTTAATGACTTAGGAATCCAACTCGGAGAAATCTGGGAAGGATCAGATCAGAACATTTTGAGATCACTGATTTCGAGTATTAACCGTTCTTGCCGAGCTGTAATTAACGCAAGGGGTGGAAATACCAATTATTAAATCACTTATCAGCATTTCAGTATTTTCAAAATTGTTCATTTGCCTTTTTTCACATAAGGTTAGATGAAATCCTGGTTTTTTTTTCCATTTTGTGTATCTTGTTCCGTTCAAAACCTTCCGAGAGAACATAAAAAATAAGTTATATAGTCAATGTAGAGTTAACTTTTTTTTCAATTGAGATTTTCAGAATGTGCGTTAATTTTTTTGCGCAGTGTAATAACCTCACATACAACACTTTCTAGAAAAGTGCTCAGGGCTCGAAATATCGAATTACTTTCATAAATTTCTTTGTAATCTGGAGCATTTTGTTGAAACTGATGCTCAGTGCTCGCGACTTGGGAGCCCTTTTTCTCAGTGCTTAGTGCTCGAAGCACTATTATTCAGTGATCTTCACAGCTCTGGAACTATTCAACCTGAATTTTCACTTTCTCAAATTATGACTGGATCTTGGGCAATTTCTTTTTCAATTTATGTCTCAATGAGGTTAGGGAAGTCTACTCACACGAAATAAAAAATTCATTGAGCATTTTCACCTCGCCAAATTGAACCAACTTATGACAGCTGGAGCCAATGCCCATGCATTTTGCTAGCTTGCAGTACTCGAAATACGATATAGTGCACAATCATCATTATAAAGCCGAAAATATTTTTAACCCTGAGATACATTAACCTATTTATTCCATCACTGATCCTCTTGTCGTATTTTCTCAAACCTACGACTGCAGTCTCTTCAGTACTTGAAAGGATACATCAGATAACAGATATTTACATGAATTTGAAAAAGATCCCTCTCTACTCATTGGAACTTTTTCGACAACACCTGGTGTATCTAGATTTCACTCGAGATAATCGTCGTTATTAGTAACTCTTAACCTCTCAATCTATGCGTAGATTTGGCGACTCCCTCAAGACGGAATAGGGGGCAGCTGCGATTAGCAATGTTTGTGCATCAGATATAGCGACAAGCAATCTGAAAGGATGCTCGATATTTTTATCGCTCGTAATGTTCCCAAAACTTGTGAACATTCTCGACGAAATCACCGTTTTCTTCTTGCTCAATTCATTCGGATTCACCAAAATATATGATTCGGAGAAACCGAATACTGCTCCCGGAAACCCCATGAAAAATGAATCTAATTTTCAAAACTTCTGTTTCAGGAAAGTTCGATGACGTTGGAATAGCTCAAGGAACCGTGGACGAATCTCTAGGACCGCTTCAAGCGATGCGGCTGTACGTTCACAGCGAAACAGAAAACTGGGCCATCCTTAGCGAAGTAAGAATTATAAAAATTCCTCTCGCCAGGAAAGAATTTGAATTTCGTGTTCTGTTCAACTTTTCCCCTCTATTCCGCCGAATGCGGAATTTCGGGAAAATTATTCGAGCTCAAATCCGGAGTGAATCGAGTTGAGATTCCTTCAAATGAAAACCTTTATGTTTTCCCTGGAAGATTTGAAGAGCTTTAGAGCTTCGTCAGTTTTCGTAGCAATTATAAATTCGAGTTAAGTTACTAGGTGAATTGAATAGAATTCTCATCACCTTATTATTTTTATTGCATTGACAATTTGAATAGCCGTATTTGCTCTGAAATGGGCTTTAGTGACTCATTAGTATAAACTCGGAAAATGAGTAGATGGTCTAGTTTCATATCATGAAAGTGATCATGTAAAAAACAGATTTTTTATAAAGACTAGCTCGGAACCTTGGCACCACTCGAGTAATGTTTCAATGATGAAAAAGGGATATAAGACTGACGAATTGACGAATGTTCTCGATGTCTGAAATATTTAGCTTGAATTCGCTTATGCTGAATACATAACAATAGTAGAAATTTCTTTAATTGTCTTCAAATTGTACTATGCATGGGAATGTCAATAACACTACAGAAACATGTAGAAAACTTGGGACAATTTTGAAATCAAAATTTAAATTATTGCTGAATTTGTCTATCAGATGATGAAACCTCTTAATGAAATTCATGAAATATCTTCGAAATTTCCCAGTCAATGTTTAAAATGTCGCCCATTTTTTTTCTGAGAATTCATGGATTTTCTTGTTTTCGTTGGCAAAAATAAATTTGTTGATGTTGATGATATTCTGGCAGCCTTCAGCTTTCGCTTTCAAGAGCTACTCAAAAATCTTATGATTGCTTTTGAAGTCTTCATCTTTCAGATATGCCAAGACACAGAAATCTAAAGGAGTATGATCGGTGGAACCTGTAGAAAGAGGTGTCTCAATTCCTTCACTCATATAACATAATTGTCATGAAAAATTTTCAGGAGCAGTGTGTAGAGTTGTCAAATGTTAATTTCATTTCTTCAACATCTAATTGATTTTGAAATGCTTTTAGCATTCACTTGTAGAATCTTCACTTCTAACATTGAATGGTGCCTTGACAGAAATCTGTTCCATGAATGGAAGGATAAGAAAGTGCTAATATTACAACAACCTTTCGTCAGTCGGTAGGACTGGCTGAGAAGTTGTGACTTTCTTAGCCCCATTTCGCACAAAGCCAGTCCAGTCCAGTCGAGTCAAGTCAAGTCGGACGCTTCAGGATTGGAATTAGTAACTTATCGTTAAAAACAAATGCAATGTGGAATCTAGTTTCACACTAGGCGCGTCGCGTCAAGTCCAATCGCGTCAAGACTTGTTAAGACTGATTGCGACTTAGCCAGTCGAAAATTTTCATGCCAGTCGTGACAGTCGCGTGTACATGTACAATGGATGTGCAGGCATTAATTGTGTTGGTGCAGGGAAACGAGCCAATATATGATCCTAAACAACCAAAGCACAGAGATCGGAATTTTATTGCTGCTATATGGAGAGGCTAGTCGTTTTTCGGATGAAATGGCAGCTCTATAGTTGGTATTCTCTTTTCGGATACACTCAGCAATCAAATTTCTTGATTTAAGAAACAATTCCGGGCTCATACGAAAGTAATTATGAATTTTTTTTGGATTGGATTTGGATTTCATTCATCATTTATTTTTCATCCGACTTACAGTTTGAGAAAGATTCCACGCAAACTGAACACAAGCAATCTCCGTTTTATGATGTTAGTTTCTTGTTAGTTGGATCACTTTCTTCTTCTTTTGTTCTTTGTTTTCTTTTTTATATGATTTTCACGAAAAGTGAAGACTTCGGCTTTTTATTCTCTTTAGTTGTTTGAATTTTTTTTCTAACTCCTTAAGGTCTATTTTTTTTCTCTTGCCCTTGAATTTCCATTTTGTTCGGAGTATCTGATGTGCTCGCTGTCTGCTTTTCCCCCCAACTTTTTCGATATTTTTACCTTGGGTTTCCTCCATGGGGCAAAATGATGTCATCGTAACGTTCTCTAAACTAGCTGAAGTATATGGATTGTTTAAATTATCAAAAGTTGTAGATGTTGTAAGAAACTCTCCTTTTCGATACGTGGGTACCTACATTTGGAAGGTTGTGGATCATTCTTGAAGCATTGTTCTCTTCCTTTGGACTTACTTATACAAATTTACATGACAGAGCTGATATGAATTCGCATCAGCTTCTCGAAATGGTACTTTTCTGAGAATTACAATTTCTGAGGCTAAACCAATAATATTTGCGAAAACTAAACCCCTACTTACTGTTTTTTTGTATAAGCCATTATGATTAGATTTTAAACCTGTTTTATATTGAAATGTATGTTTATATTCATTTGTTTAATTAATTAACTGAAATATTGTGCACATAGAAATGAAGTTAAATCTCAACAACTCAACTTTTGAAAACTGTTGACATTGACCAATCCATCGATGTGCAGTCACTCATTATGTGATCGAAAATGAATTCTGAATCTTGAATGGTTTAACTATTATACGAGAAAAATGCAGAAATAACAGCATGAGGAAATAACGTAAAACCGAACATTTATAATGAGGATCTTATCTCTAAAATTGAAGGTGATGATTTTACTTCAGGTGGTTCGGATACTGAATTTCATTTTACGCTATTGAATCAACGATATTGAATCAACGAACGGATGATAAGCTGTAAACACAAAAGCACCAAATTCAAAACATGTCAAAGCTCTGAAAACACAAGGTATTGTCACTATGAATTATTAATTCATTTTCAGTTGAAGCGTAGGATACATCAGAATTCTAGCCGGATCCCGTTCTGATCCGACGAACAAGCTGCACAAAACCAGCAAAATTTCATCAGCAAATATCCCTCGGATTCCCGTCGGCCTATACCCCTACGTCGTATAGGCATTATGTTGATTCATGGCTGGTCGCATCGGCTAACAACTTGTCCGAATGATTCCAGAATAAGCAATCAATTTCGTGCCATTCATTCGTCAATCACGGCCTACCGGAGGGTTACCATTGATCCATCCGTATTTCAGACGATACAGTGAATCGAAATCCATCGGAGCGTAGCACTCCATAATCAAGTGATTCTGGATGACGGCGTATATTGAGACATGAAAGCTGCTGATTAATCAGAACATTGCCAGTTTGATATCGGATGGGATATATTAATTATTGCTATTGATTCCTGAGGATTCTCTGTCACCGATATTGGTTCAAGTTTCCATTTTCACACAGAAGTTCTCATCAGCATCCTGCGTCATGGAACATCATTGCCGCATATTTATCTTTCACTCATCCCTCTCTCTCTTCCAATCTGCATTAACTCACTCATAAACATAGATCTGTCTGATCCTTTCCCTTATATTTCTACTAGAGAACTCAAAAATGGTAGCCACATCATGTTGCTAAATAAGCGACACCTGTTGATTTACAAGAATTAGTACTAACTTGCTAACCGTGCAGTATGGTTCTTCTTAATAATAGAGAATAGACTAGTGAAGATCCCTTAAGCAAATTCATCCAAGATGAGAAAATGTCGTCATAGAAGCTAACCAGAGACAGACCGGTTTCGTCCTTCTTAGTACCCATCAGTGCCTCTTAGCCAAGCAACGTAGAGGCCAGTATTTAAGCAGTGCGAGAAGTCAAACTCAGTGCTATACAAAGGTTTGCCACTTAGCGGAGCATAGCTGAACCTCCTCTCACCAGAATTCCTCAACAAACGGAAATCTCCACGTACTTTCATTGGTCCTTCAGGCTAACTACCACCATTTATTTAGAGTTTGAGGTAAAGCCGTCGGAAATCTCCTTTCGTCGGAACGTGAAAACGCGTTTTCACGTTTCGGCGGATAGAGATTTCTGTTTGTTGAGGAATTCTGGTGAGAGGAGGTTCAGGTTTGTATAGCAATGAGTTTGTCTTCTCGCATTGCTTAAATACTGGCCTCTAGGATGCTCGTACATCGTTCCTAGCTGAGAGGTACTGATGAGTCCTATGAAGGACGAAACCGGTCTGTCTCTGTTTAGCTTCGATGACGACATTTCCTCATCTTGGATGAATTTGCAACTGGGATCCCCACTAGTCGATTCTCTATTAGTATACATCATAACCCATGATCAGGCTGTTTTGATTTCCTCTTGTTCTTCTTAATTTCAATTCTAGTAGTATATTCATCTCAATCCTTATAATCTAACAAAAAAATCAAAATACCTGTTGAAACAGAGTAAATAAGACTAAGCCAGATGAAACATCTGTTAGTTAAAGCATCAATATGCCTAAATTAAAAACACTGTGAGTTCAATACCGAAATCATATGCCTATTCTTCCATTTAACCATTCTGTTATATTTTATGAAAGTTCAACAAAGCCAAGGTGGGCCAAATAACAGAAAGAGAAAAAATGATAATCCATCAGTGCCGCATGACAAAAATTAATCAAATTGCGTGACATGAAACTCCCCAAACCAGATAGCTCTTAGAACATCCTCAACTGATAGGAAAAAATTAATTAAGAAGCCGAAGAACAGCCAATCAACTGCGTCTTTGCTAGTCCATCAGCTCAATCATACACTTGATTACTATGGAAATTATTCAATATATGTTGTTTAAATTTATCGAGGGTGAACTTAACGTATTCAAATTTTAATTTATTCAGTACGTTGGGTACCTGATAGGAAAAATACCTCGTTAAATATGCAGTTCCATGTTTTGGAACAGAAATAGCGCATCTTGAACGAATATTAACTGAATGGAGACTATAACGGAAAAGATCACTCTGAAAAATAGAACTAAAAAATGAAAATTTGTTCTATGCTCCATGTTAAGGCAGATTTACTAAGCACAATCTTAGTGGACTTGTTCACAAATTTTTTGAACTGGTAGAGCAGCAGCAAATTGGGATATTCTCTGTTCAAACATTTGGATATGTGCTCCGTCAACCACATGTCAGAATCAGCAATCAACTCCAAATTCCTAGCACTGTTCTTAAACCTGATGATATTTTTATCAATGTTTAAAGATTGGCCATAAGCCATAAGTTTCTAGAAATTGACTTCTATCCACCCTTTTCTCAGAGAGTTGGCATATAGACCTACTGCTATTCAAACGTAGACAATGCTTTCTTGAAATCTCATAGATAATGTGTAGATCATAACTGAGTGCTGTTAAAGTCAAAGGTGATTCACTAGCCTTGATTTGCAGGAACGTCCATTGAATTTTAAACTCCTCCAAGGGATAATTCAGGGAGAATTAAATTTTAAAGGACGTTCCTGCAACTCAGGGTAGGTCTTAATGATAATAAGAGCTGGCCGTCATCTGCAAATAAGGTGGTGCCGATATGCAAACATTGATGAAGCCCGGAGTATAGATCAGGAACAAAAGTGGACCCAGAATTGAGCGACATCTAGTAGCGATCGAATTTTCATCGTACAGAGAAGAATCGTTCGGTTTATTTTTGGTCTGGGAGCTCAAGACTTCTGCAGACCCACATTCGGGAATTTTGGTATTCCCACACTTCCATGTCTTCATATCTTGAATTGCCCGCTACATGTGAAATATAACATGAATATATGCATATGACATTATATGCATACCACGATATAACACCAGCAAATACGAGTCATCACCTACTTTTGCTGGTATTCAGTTGTATAATCTTCGTCTGAACGAGCTAAAATCTTTGAATGGTAAAATTTTCAAGAGGAAAATGAAAAATCTATATCGATCAAAAAATGCTTTTTTCTATTTCAGTATCGTAATGAGTTCATTACAGTTCTAAAAGTAGTACTGTAATGAAACTCATTGTTTTCAGTCATCTTTTTTGTTTTGTGGTTGTCAGTACTGACCTCCGATTCACTAAGTTTTCGAATCAAATCAATTCAAATTTTGCAATCTGTCAAATTTCGTTAGTGACACCAACTGCCAAGATACAATACAAAAGTCACTAATCTGAATTTTCATTTGAATTTCGAGAGTTTTTCACAAAACTTTACTGAAAGAGAGAAAATATCGTCTAAAACTCGTTGCAGAAGGTAATTCCAACACTCATGCTTTCGATAATGAGCGACGAAGGAGCGGAGATTCGTGTTGGAATAAGAGGTCATTCTGCAACTATACTATTATAACACCCGGGAGTTTCTCTCTGACTCATTGCGTTGATCTGTATCCCAAATATTTTTATACGGTTATTGTTTGAACCACAGTATGTATTATTTGTATTCATACTTTTTGTTTTTCCTTATACAGTAGAATCCGTTTATTATGACGCCGGCTATACTGACCAATCGCTTATAATGACGCAAATGCAGTGTTAAGTTTGGTTTCATTCAAAACTCCTTACAATAGGGTCCGGATATAATGACTTCGCTTATAATGACATGTCGCTTAGAATGACAAGGTTTCAGATACAACATGATTTTTCAAACATTTTTACGGTTATAGTGACCGCTCGATCGTTTTCTGAAGCCACCCTACCCGTTTTAATGCGATGAGGTTTGATACGATACGAGACATAAGACGCGTGACGACATGCTTTTTAGTATAATTCAGAGATATTATTGGTGTTTTGTGGACAAAATGACATCCATTGAAGCCATTTCTGAGTTTTACAATGGCGTAAGAAGCTATTATTTCAAGTCGAAAAAAACAAAATGTAAAAATTTCTTTATATTTAGTTTCTTCTGTAAGATAAGCTATTTTTTATTTTTTCAGTAAAGTAAAATCTGAATTTCTCGTTTCTTTCTTAAACTGAATCCAAGAAAAGTACCATCAATTTTGCTGAAATTCCGCTTTATGTGACTTCCGGTTATTATGACGTATTTTTCATTTCCCCTCGATGTCATTATAAGCGGATTTTACTGTATTGACTTGTCCTATACATTATTCTGTGTCTAAGGGATGAATAAAGGATTGAATTGAATTGATACCCGTGGGATTCCACAGCAGAAATTCAGAAAAGATGATGTTTTGCTATCAATTTTTACCGCTTGCGATCTCAACCTGATATAACTAGCCAAAAGATCGATAGCTCTCTGGGTGAGGCTAATGAAATACAATATAGCGAGAAGTAGCTAGTGATTTATCGAATCAAAAGCTTTCGAGTAGTCCAGCATTGTCAAAATAGTGAGACCCCCCGGTCAATTGACCTGAATATTTCGTCAGTTATATTGAGCAGGGCTTTGTAACAGCTGTGGCCAGGTCTAAACCCAGATTACGTCTCAAAATGTTCTCGAAATTGGTCCTGTATAAAATAATCGATGATTTTGGACATATAAGGAAAATGAAACGAAATAATAGAATTAATCAAACGTCGGACTGTACGGTATCTCAGCTCTTACTATACTATACTACTATACTACTATACTACTTATACTACTACTATAGAGACATACGGTTTTCGCGACCTCGTGTCACATTTTTGTGAAACTTTTAAATCCACAAACAGAAATAATCTACCTTTTTTTTCGGAAATACAGGGCAAAAACAAAATGACTTTTTTTTAATTTAATTATTTTTCAGGCACTGTATGAGATAGAGAAAAAGTTGAAACATTCTGTAGGTATATTTCGATGCCAAATTTTTTCATTTATTTTCATGAATTCATCGATGTATCATATGGTGACTTTTAATAAATGACGTCATCCTCCTCGACGTCGTCAAACCGTTCAACATCCACTCTTTCGTTTTCTGCCTCTCACGGAAAATGAAAAATACCGTCAATGAAATTCTATTTAAAATATCTTTCTCCTCCTAATATGATTTCGGCGCTCGTGATTGAAGGCATCTGTTGAAAATATTTTGCGGTTATCATATAAACAAGTTCAATACATAGACAAATAGATATTTTTATATGCTTTCATTGTAAGAGATTCCTCATTATGAATTGTTTTTCTCCACTTCTGAAACCTCAGTTCTATAGAATGATGAATAAGAATTTAATTTGCATTGCTATCAAGTTTTTTCTGGAATTAATATTTTCACCACAAAACACTATGCTGTAAAAAGATGAGGAATTAAGTTCCGTGATATCCGGAAACAACATTTTTTCCATGAAAAAGACTTCGAGAGATTCACGAGAGACTATTCATCCCTCCAGGGAATTGCAAAAGGAACATTCGTCAGATTTTTTTCACCAGTCGGGGATCCATTAAGACTCCATGATTACTTTCGTATCTCTGAAGATGTTATCTCCTGGTGATTTAGGCACTCAATCAAGTTGAACACTCGGAACGAAAAACTTTCCTAAACACAGATGTTACATGAAGAACTGCTAAAAACTGATTGAATTCGTGTTTCATTCGATGTATTAGATTTTTTATAAGCAACTCTCGGAAAAAGTAATCACTCATTACGTCTCAACACAGGCGCTCTGAAATGAGTTTAGTAGGGTCTGCTTGATTGACGTCTTGAAACTTCGTAGTCTGCAGTAAAGGAAGTTCCAAAGACTATTCGTTCGGTAAAGAGAAAAATTTTTGATATCATGATATTAAGATTGCCTTATTCTTCGAGAAAAAGATCGTGAGTACAAAACCCAAATATTGAATGAAAGAATCGGTCGAAGACTCACTCAGCCTCTATAATTTACTCGTCCATGTCACATGACTTAAAAACAATAACAAAATAATCGCTTTTCAAAGAAACCTCAGTTTATGGTTGAAATGTCCGGAAAATGAGAAATATCCTGAAGGCTATATTAAACTGAAGAAGGAATTGAAAAACATTTTAATGCACTACTTAAAAAATTGACACCGTTAGAGAAAATACTCATCTGAATTTTCACTATACCTGATAATGAAACAATTGTTTCATTGAATAATACACCAGCAATAGATAATCATACCTACATCGATCTTCACCGAGCTGATGAAAGATAAATATCCATTGCTGAAGAAGCCGATTTGGAGAGAGTTCTCTTCACAGATGAGTCTTGATTCTGCCTCTACCATTGTGATCGACGTTCCCTTGTATACAGACGTCCACATGAAAGATATGCTCAGTGCAATTTCCTGAATACTACTGGATTGAGGATTGATTATGGTATGGGGTGGAATATCTTTGACTGCTCGCACAGACCTACTGGTCGTTGATAATGGAACTATGAATGCTCATAAGTATTTAAGGAACATTCTTGAAGAGCATGTGGTGCCATTTGCCCCATACATTGGTGAAAATTTCATTTTTAAGGACTATAATACCAGACCCCATCGTGCGCGCATTGTCAGGAGGTTGAAGTCTTTCGAATGGAATGGCCAGCAAGAACTCCAGATCTCAATCCGATTGAGCAGGTTTGGGACAACCTCAATTGAAGGCTGAGAACTTCAGAAAATCATCCAGCTACTCTTAATTACTTAGGAATTACTCGGAGAAATCTGGGAAGGATTAGATCAGAACATTTCAAGATCACTCATTTTGAGTATGAACCGTCGTTGCCGAACTTTAATTAACGCAAGGGGTGGGGTATTAAATCTCTTATCAGCATTTCAGTGTTTTGAACTTTGTTCATTTCTCTTCTTTCACATAAATGTGTCTTGTTTCGGTCAAAACCTTCCCGAGAGAACATAAAAAATAAGTTATAAAATCAATGTAAAGTTAGCTTTCATTAAAATTGAGATTTTCAGAATGTGCGTTAATATTTTTGCGCAGTGTAGATTGCCTAACAAATCCTGTACAAAATATTTTGAAATAAAATTATTCTTCATGAAATTTTACATCATAATCATAAGAAAATTTCAAACTGAAATTTAAGCATAAAACATGTAGAATATACATAGGGTTGACTAATAAGTACAGGGTTGCCAGGTTTTGAGAAGAATGTCTTTTAATGTTTCATAATATCTGTAATTTTTTCTGTGTAAATCAAATCAGCGGACGCTAAGGAAAGAGAAAAAAACTCGAAATATTATTATTATCAAAAAATTGTAAGAAGGCGACCGTGTTTGAGTTTTACTCTCATTCAATATAATAGATATAAACTATACGAACTTTCTTTGATTCTTAATGATCAAAATTTACTGCAAACAGTTCAACAATTGCCATAATACCCGTTAATTCTCTACAATGTCGAAATCAGTTACTGTGATACTATAAAATTTTCCATATCAGCATAAGCGCTGCTTCATTGTGTAAACGTGGATATCGGGTTGTCTGTAAGAAATTCGGTCAGAATAGAGGTTTGAGAGTTTTGAAGATTGAAATTTCGACTCGTGAGGCAATGAGCGACAGGTAGGTACGAATTAGGTATACCTCCTTGTATCTGATGGGACCCAGAATGTAAGACATTGCGAATGGTTGGTGCGTTAACTTTAAATTGTAGGGGCACCCCTACGAACCCCCATAACAATATGTTTACAAAAACAGTACGGCGTTATTCTGGATAAACTGACATTTGATTGTTATTTATTTAATTAATTTTGAAAAATTGATGAATTCAAAATAGTTATAATCGAAATGAATACCATTTCAATTCCCAGGCTCAGAGATCTTTTATCATGAGGTTGGAGATAGCAGAAATGATTATGTCACTGAGATGAGAGATATACTGGTTTCAGCCTTGTTCGGCATCATCAGTATTCCATACACCTCAGGGACAATGAAAAACTTCGATATTTAAAGCTATTGCGTGTGATGTATTGAGCAGAAATTACGGAGTAGTAACATCGAATTACGTGAAAATGAAGATTCACATGTCGAATGACATGCAAAAAAAGAACTCTGTACATCCTCTTTCACTAAATAAGATGTCAGCAGTGGTCCTAAATCAGGGCTCCCAAGCAATTGGATGTCACAACTCTGCAATTTCTGCTCAGTACATCACACCCAATGAGGAATGTTCTCATTTTTCAATTTCTACATTTTCCTATTCTCCGTAGAAAATGAAAATATTGTGCCCAAAAATTATTTGAATACTTCAAATAGCGCCCGAAATATCGAGTTATAAACATGAGTTCGATGGATCCGTGTGACGTCACTTTACATCCAACGACTTCCGAGGTTCAGTACGTAGCCGGGTCCAATATAAGGGCCTCTCGTCTCACGGAGTGCGATTTGCGAATGTAGTATGACGTCACATCGCCGCGAGGAATTGAATATTCACGGGGTTGTAAAATCCGAACTACTAGGTCTTTTCGACTGAAACAAAAACTAGTGATTTCATATACATATAGGTTATGCTGTGACGAAGTTCCCATCGATTTTGTATACCTGTGAACATTCCTCATTGCAATATCGAAGTTTTTTATGAAGATTTTGTCCCTGAGGTGTATAGGATACTGATGATGCCAAACGAGGCTGAAACCGATAAATCTCTCATCTCAGTGACAAAATCTCATTTCACCAACCTCATGACAGAAGATCTCTGAGCATGGGAATTGAAAATGGTATTTACTCATAGGAGTGAAGTAATCATAAGATTACTCTTTCGAATTTATGTTTCAGAAACGTTTTCGGTGTGGATTCCGTAAAGGCAATGAATTTTTTTGTTTACCGTCAATTTTTTTTATTAATTATTTTGTTTGAAATTCAAATGTCAGTTCATTCTAAATACCGCCGTAACTGTTTACAATGAGGAGGGTTGTAGGGGTACCTCTTCCCTCAATAGTTTGCGTACCGAGCATTCGCACTATCTCATTTTTTGATATGACTTCTATGTTCTGTCTTTTATTATGACACGGTGTATTTACCTCGGACCTCTTTGTCGCTCATTTCCTCATGCGTCGAAATTTGAATCTTCAAAACTCACAAACTTCTATTAGGAGCAGATTTTGTACAACCTTATATAAACCTGTTCAAAATAAAACAGCGAATATGCTGCTATAAAATTCATTACACAAGTGAACAAAAAACCGATGGACACTTTATAGCACGAATTAATGACCATTTTTGCAGATTAATCATTCAGTTCTGAATCTTTTTGTTGAGAAAATAGAAATAAAATACAAGTATTTTTTCGATTTTTATGCAGAGAGTTTTCACGGTTCGAGAAAAACAGAAGACATGAAAAGAAGTCGAGAAAGGTTTTGGCAAATTTTTGTTTTCAACTGCCTGCATTGCATCCTTCTAAAAAATTATTGAAAATACAGTCGCATAAATTTATATCATTCTTTGTTCCAGATAAATATCCAAGATGAGTTCGCCAGTAGGTGACCACCGTCGTTTCCTCGTGAGACAGTGTATCCTCTTCAACACAAGTATCGGTACTTGGTGGATCCAGTATTCACACCAACAAGGTCTCTGTGATATCTCTTTGGGACTATATTCCAAGGGACATTAGTTAGACACATCACTGTTTAAGGGATATTCCCGAGTTTATTATCTTGTGCTTTTAATTCATACAGCACGAATCAAAATTCAACAGGATAATGTTTCCTTTTTGATACCTAATTTAAATTTCATTAGGTGACATTTAAAACATATTTATGCCTCTTGTATTCAAGGTTGAGGATCATATTCCAGCTTTTGTTGGTATTTGAAAATGTTTTGGTTCCCATTCAACCTTTTAATATATCTAGTCATATTTTTTCGGGATAGAATTGATTTAACTTTGGATAATTTGATATATTAATAATATTACTCTTAAGATTTTCGTTTCCAATTGGATTTTATTGTTTGTTAATTTTCTGTTTTGCTGAGTTATTTTTAATAATGTGTATAATAGAGAAGATGATAGGATTCATATCAATTCTCAATACATATACGTAGTCTATTCAATTATGTTGCAATACAATGTACATATAATGCAATAATGCTTTCTTCGAGACATTCATCATAATCGATATCAACTTTAAACTACTTAAATTCTATTTTTGTTTCCAGTGTGATGAAAAAGTTCCACAATAAATAAAAATATACACAGAATATTTCGAATTTTTCGAATTCGAACGCAAATTATTTTGAGGAAACATATTTGTTTGAAAAAGAAATTAGTCACTTAACCATGATATTTCACAATTCAGGTCATTTCTTCCTATGAGTGGACACTGGACAATGATGGACACACAACTTCTCAATGAGGTGACGTGTTTCATGTATGTATGTATGGATGTATGTATTTCCATGCATTCTAGGTTTCAGTGAAACCTATACATCTAGACTACTTTACCTGCGACAACATGCATATATAGGTAAAACGTCGCATTATCGAGAAGTTGTATTCCAAAAGGTCATTATTCCCCATAGTCTATTTCTATTTCATTTACCTACATACATCATGATAGCAGCAGAGAAGCAGAAAAATCAAATCGGTTTCTCTATATCGAATTCATATCACTAAGTTGATAAGAATGAATTATTATATTATTTCAAGAAATAAATTATTTTCTGTTCATATATTGGAAAAAAATTTCGATGAATCGGTTTGAATATTTTCACTATTATTGAGTAGTGAGCATTCAACAAACTCGAAGTTTGAAGTAGATCGAAATATTCTGTACTGATTCAATTCCCTGACTAGGCTGGGTTGCCATCTGGATTTTGTGAGACTGAAATTTGAAATGTTGAAACAATGGTCGTAGCACACCTTGTGACATCAAGGGGACCACTAGGATAATTCAAGGTCATCGAGGGAAACCAATTAACTCCAGAACAAATAACTATAATGCTTCACTGCTTTTCACCATATTAGCTGATAGATCAACATAATAGATTACTTGACTGAATGAACTAAATGGAATTGTAAAGAAAAAATTTATTTTATATAACTTCAACACATAAAAGCACTTATTCTGTGTCTCATACTTATAGCTGTAATACTATATCATAACTATCTAGTGATAACTGATTATCGAATGACAGATGATATGACAATATCTAAAAAAAATGGAATTGTATATATCATATTGTTTTTGTCCTAATTTTGAGATATTATTGTTGTGAATATTGAAGATGTTTGAATAATCTCTGTATAATCACATATAACTGATTGTCAAAAGTAATTGAAATGATGCTGACTGATCATTGAGATTGATCATATGAGATATGAATAGTTGTATTTTCCCCAACAAGAAATAAAGAGAAATACCGAAGAGAGTGAAATGAGTGTTGTTACTGATTCAATTCAGAATACCGTTTCGGCATTCAATCATGCTGGACTCGTCTAAAGAGGTTAAAATCGTCTGAGTACTTTCGTTCGGGGTATACAGAGTGATGTTCATCTTATGAGTGAAATTTCACAGATTACTAACTCTTGAACTAATCGATCGAATGATTTCAAATTTTGAAGTTTTGTCACCCTTCACTATCGCATTCCTCCAATATTTCCTGACCGAATACCTTGATCAGATCAGGACTCGGAAAATTTTAAACTTTACCTATTTCCGGGAATAGGTAAATAGTGCAGCCTGATGACATAAATTTATGATATGCATTCGTTGCGTTCCTCACGGGCAACCCTGTAAAATTTCTCACTGAAGTCAAAGACTTCTTAAATGATTTTTTTGTAATCTGATGACATGATAGTGGAAAATTTGAAGAAGTTTGTTCGATTTTCTTCGGTCTTTCAAGTTTCAGTTTGTCTTTGGGGACGGAACTTTAATCTACTAAAAGCTGTGCTATCAGGTGTGTTGAGCAAACACAATCAGATGAATATTCGAGAGCAGTTACGTGTTACGTATAATTCATTCAGTTGTTCAGCATAACATAACACATAATGAAATGATATAAGTAGCTATTTTCGAACATAATATGAAGCAATGAAAACGTCAACATGGTGGATGCGCTACACACCGGTGCGCCTAACTAATCCCCGCATGCACCATAATTCATTGAAGTCAATTAAGACTTGAAATGTTTCAGTAGAACATTTGTTATGAAAAATATAATACTTGAATCAGTTCGAGTCCTTACCAAGTTTAATAATACCTGAAGGGTGAAGTTGCTGGAAATTGTCAATAATTCCACCTTCGTGCCGATGAAGAATCTTCCATATATTATATTTACAATATGAATTCATATGAACGTTTCATACGGATATTTCTATAGACAGAAAAAGTGCATGAGAACCGATTAGAAATGTTCACGGCTACGTCAAATATCTGAAAAATGAGAAGTAACGTACATATTGATCGATTTAGTGAAATTTCGTCGAAGAGACTGGACAAAATCAACAATGGAAATTGAAAGAGTAGGTGAGTATATTCAACATTTTTTCTGATGTTTCATCTGAACGAAAATCAAATAATTTCAAAGCGAAAGTATTTGGAGAACAATACACGCTTGAGGAAATTTAATTTTTTTTTTGCTGAAAGTCAAATTATTTTCAAAACAAGTAGTAACCTAATATAAAAACTCTTTTTGATAGCGACTATTCAATTTCATCCAAACCCGGAATAAGAAGAAGTTGTCTATATTGATGGATTTTCACAGATTATCAATTAAAAGATAAAAATATTAAATTCAGAACGTGCTACTGGGAAACAATCAAGGTTAATGAAATTAATGGAATGTGATTCCTTATTTTCATAGCGTGTCACAATATTTGGAAGAAATCGGTCTCAATTTTGATATACCTATAAGAACATTCAAAACATTGAATTATTCAAGAAACAAACCTACCAAAAAAACTAATGAGGAACAAAAAATGAACAAATCTGTCTAAAACATTATTAGTATTTGTGGAAGAGTTCATACAGGTAAAACATCAATACCTTCAGAGATTATTATTATTTATCAGACTTCCGAAAAATAAGTATAGGAATATTTCAGCAGAACAAAGCACAAATACAAAAGAATCTTCCAGAACAACCTCAAACAAATACATATTTAAACTGGTACAATAAATACTCATCTATAGAATAAAATGGACCAGCTATTAAATTTTTTTTAAATTCGCTCTCAATGTTTTGTGAAACCAATTTATTGGATCGAATAAGGATGCTTATAGGTACTTATTGTAGAACAACTTTTTCGAAATAAACGTTCCCATTTGATATTTTTCTCTTGCTTCATATCACTCCTTTCCTCAACCTTTATGAAAGAGTCAATGACACAATTCTGATTACCATTTATATTCTATTGAAAGAAAGAATCGATCCGTTTCCATAGGCGGAAATAGAAATTTTTTATGGCTGAGGGGGAGTGATATATTGAAAAAAGATTGAGGCGTTTTGGAATTTATCGTAGTTTTTTCATTACCAGCTACGTTTCTTCAACTTTAGGAAAATCTGAAAACCTCGCTGCAAACATAAGTATTTTGTTAGTTTGAGACATAAGGAAGTACCTTTTTCCTGCTTCTTCAATTGAGTAACTTACTTGAAATAGATACTAAAAGGAAACTTTAGAATAAACAGGTTGAATGAAAATATGTTGATAGCAAAAGAGTCTTCTTCACCATATCTAACAAATAGAAAATATTTCTAAACGGAGGCGACAAAACAATAATTCTTCTCGAAAAAATATATATTGTGATTTGCATCCATCGTATTCATTCAGCAAGCAATCGTATAAATTGTATTAATTTCATTATGACACACTGTATTGTATAGAAATTCGAAACAGGACCCCAAACCATAAATTTGAAAAAAAAAATAGTGCATCTCCTTCCTGTTAATTGTAGAATCCATTATGACAAGATAATATTACAATGAATGGATTAGTGTGAATATTAGAACTGATTCAATTCACTAATTCAATAAGTCTAAACACGATGTATACAATACTCGTACAACAGCGATTTGCAATATGTAAAATCATATTGGGAAGCTGAATTCCTCGTTGCACTCTTTTCTGTGAGTAAACAACATCTAGCAAAAACCAACCACTTGTGGCATTCTATGTGACCAAAAAAATTCGGGTGTGGACACTTTTTTTGTAATAACTTATTTCGAATATAAGAGTTCACCTAACCATCGTTATTTGGTTTCGGGACGGCTTCGGTGATATTTCAGAAATGGTTTTTATTTTCAATTCTCCGATCCGAACACATAGATATTTCCGATAAAACAAACAAACTTTCCATATTGTTATTCATTCTTCAGAAATATACGGGGAAGATGGGAGATTTTTGGCTTATAATAGAATAAGGCGAAATCAGTGGCGTAACGTTTCTCTGCCGGCACAAATCCCCGCCTCCCCAATGAGTGCTCCCGGCCCCATCCCTATTGAAAAAAATTTCAATTTTTTACACAAAAAGTGAATAAGTCCTTTTCCACATGCTTTTCGTATATTGTTTTTCCATACTTTTCATTAAAACATTAAATGGTTTTATCTGAAACATCAACGCTACAAACACAAACCAACATACACAAAGAAGCGGAAATCCGACCGCCCAAACTCTACATATGGTAGGTACGCTTTGTATAATGCTAATGCCGGCTGTAACTATTTTCTTAAAATTTTTGTTTTTTGGAAATGAAAGCACTCCCTGAGATGAAATTGTGAAAGCTCAAAAATTTTTCTAAGATTGCAAGCCTTTCTTTGATTTTTTCGAAAATTCGATCGAGTGAAACGAAAAATTGACTGAATGGATTGATTTGGCTCTTCGTAGGGTTTTTGTAAGCATGTTGAACTCTAGAAAGCACACTTTACATTATTCTTTTTCTCAATATGTTGGATCCAGCGCTTGATTTTCCAAGAAAACTCAAGAAGCCTTCTTTTCGTTGCATTTTAAATGTCTCGTGAAAAAGAGAAAAAAAATATTCTCGGAAATACAATAAAAAAGCCGTTGAAGGGAGTTCACCATGGTTCTTGAAACCAACAGGAAACTTTTTGTGTGATCATTGGCCCCACTCACCGAACGAAAATTTCGCTACCGCTACCTAGCATAAATTGAAAGCGTGTTGAGTTTGCACCGCATGTGCCACCGGACGATTCCGCAACAGTTGCACAAGTGTTACGTCTGGTGAATGCAACAATCGAATATAAAGATCTAAAAAACAGAAATTAAAGCTGAATGCATATAATAGCGGTTAAGCAGGAAAAAATTTTCCATCACCTGTGGACAAGAAAACGAATATTTAAAAAGTTTGAAATTTTCTTGTTGTTGGTTTTTCTGATATCACTGAAAAACTACTGCCACTACAAATAAAATTTCGACTTCATTTTGATTTTTTAATTCATTCTAGTAGTGCATTATGATATCCAAAAAACGAACTGCATTGATTTGAATCGATATATACTTTAAAGATTTCGTTAGAAATCACATTTATAAGATCATTTATTTCATCATTTTTACTGTTTTTTTGATTCAAATTTCAGACTTAGCTAGACTCAATATGAGTAAACAGGGCCTACGATATTTAACCTGCCAGAATATTGCTTTAAAATGCGAAGTTGCCGGAACCCCCACAAAGGGTTGTACCAAGCTCAGTGTTACGACTTGCATTTGTATTTCTGTTTTGAAGCGTAACATGTGATATACTTCGCATCAGAAATTCGACCGGGATAGTGTAAAAAGGTTTGTGTTTTTTTCGTGTTCGTGTAATCGGTTTTTCAATCAATAAATAAAGTGAAAATAAGTGTTGCAGTTGCAAGAACAGTGTGTATCGGGTTTGTGATTGAATTTTTCGACTATTAGTGTTCATATCTGAAAGGATCATCAACAATTAGGTGTTTCATTTTGATATTCATTTAAATTTCATTTGGAAATCTTCGATTTGAGAACTATGCCTCGTACTTGTGTAGTGCCTGGTTGCGAAACCAACTATAAATCCATTAATGAGAAGGTGTCGGTATTTAGATTTCAGAAAGATCCCGCGAGGAGAAGAAAATGGCTTAACGGAATTCAAAAAGAAAGTAGTTTTAGTTTAAAGTCAACGATGACGGTGTGGTTAGTATAAAACATTCTATAGATTCCCAAATTTTGATAAATAGCCTCGTAAATAACTCTTATCCAACCACCGAAGGTCCAGTTATGAATTTACCCCGAAAAATTCCTAAATTAACTGATGATGCATCTCCTTCAATTTTTCCAAATCGACCAACGTTAGAGAAAATGACGTGGTTCAGTTCTACAATATAAATTGAGGGGGCATTTCTGGAAATATCATCGGGGTTTAAGATCTTGAGTAATTCGAGAATCGTAGTCGTATTCAGAGACGAAGTAAACGTACCCATTTCTAATTTCAAGTGGTTATTATTTTCATTCTGATTGTAATCTTGTGGAAATTTAATACAACAGCTACCTTCTCGTGGTGAGTTCTGGATTATTTGCGATAAAATATTAAGGAAGGATCACCTCTTTCACCTATCCTATACAATATTTATTGTGGAGATATATTTGAGCCGAGAGCTTTTAGTAGTAAGCAGTACATTCTTCAATATGCAGATGAAACCTTGATCATATCACACGGTGAAAATATGGAAAAATGCATGATTAATCTACAAGAGCTAATGGATAAGACTGAAATTTGGTTCCGCATCTGGCGCCTTAAGCCCAACCCAGAAAAGTCACAGTTTATAATATTTGGCCATAAACCTTCACCAAGTTCCCCAATTGTTAAAGTATGTAACCAACACAAGACAATACAACAATCATTCAAATACTTAGGAGTACACATAGATCAAAAACTAAATTTCAATCAATACACCTACCTGATGAAAAAGAAAGCAATATCACGAGCAAAATGTTTCTCTAAACTGGTAATAAGAAATCAAGGTCTAACAATGAAAAATGCAAAGAAGATTTGTACATCCATATGCAGGCCAATACTGGAATACGCACATCCAATTCTAATGAACTGCAGAAACCCAGTCATCAAAAACTTGGAAGTAGCAAAGAGGACAGCACTCAGAAGTATAAGTCGACTGAGACTTTATAATCCACCAACCAATTGCTGTACACATCAACGAACATCGAACCAGACTCCAAAAACTGAACAAAAAATTTTACAGCAGACTTCGAAATATGGAAGATATACTACATCTCTATCATGATGACGGGAACTCAAGAACGAAGAGGAAATTTCCGAAGGTGTCTGAGGTGTCTCTAATACAAGAAATGAGAAGTGCTTACACTAATACAAACATCTAAGACCTTTTTTTTGTAGTAAAGTTTGAAGTATATTAATTGTACTGAGCTGAAGGACCTAAGGTCGTTGGCTCTTGGCTTTTTTTTTTTGGTCAATAAAAACATTTTCTCTCTCTCTATTAAGGAATTATTCGCAGACAAACGAAATTCTGTTTGGTTTTCCTCGCTACAGTTCTTTATTTAATTGTGAATTGAAATAAATTCGAAATTATATCGAAAACAGTGCGAATTGCACAAGAAAACCGTATATTTTCTATATCTACGCATGCCACTAGAAACGTTGCTGGTAACAACGGCAACGTCTTACCTTCCGGCCTGTTAGATTTAGTAAGCCGTGGAGTAATCATATCAAACCTTCACACATTTTTGCTGTCTGATAAGGCTGATACATCAACAATTTCTTTAATAATTTCAATTAATTAGCAGATAATTAGTTTTCACTATCAATTCGTTCTTAACAAGATAAAGAAAAAATTAAATGACCTCGCGCCCCCCCAATGGAGTGGCTGGGGGGGTGTACGTTAGGCCACTGCCCGAAATCTATTTCTGGTATATAAATCTTGAAAGACAACCTATTACCGTTTTGTGTATTTTCTGACGAAACTAGGGTAGTATATACAACATGCACAGTTTGTGTCTAATGTGTTTTTATTTTTTCAACAAACTAGTAGGTAAATAAAATTTTAACGAGAATATATACATGATAAAACTTATACTACGATTCAATCACAAAATCTTGCCCCAATATAAGAAAAAACTTTTAATGGCTGCAGTCTGGAGTCCTTTAACTCTCGATCAGCTCCTAGGTGTTATGAGAGCTTTGAAGTGTTTCGGACCTGGTGTCACGCCATCGATACATTCCATAGACGGGGGACAACCCGGTGGTATGTTGAAGTTGTAGTGCTGCAGCATGGACGCCGTGAACAGGAACACATTGGCTCTAGCTAAAGTCTCTCCCATACACCTGTGTTTGCCGAATCCGAAGGGGATGAAATTATCCGGAAGATGGATCTTCCCATCTTTCAAGAATCTTTCTGGTCTAAATTCTTCAGGATCATCGAAACCACATTCGTCTCCCATGTGAATGCCATGCAAGTTGGCGATCACTATAGAATCCTGAAAATCATTGATTGAATTAAAAAAATGTCCATTTCTTCATCACAAGTTTGAATGCAGAAGTTGGAACTCAGGGAATGGAATCAGTGGGTAAAAAAAACAGGAATTCATATTAAATTATTCGTTGAGTTCTTGGATAAATTTTCTGAGGAATGAAATATAGAAAGAAAGCATCAAGCAATAATTGATATACTCAGGGGGTCTACGGTATCTGTTTGAGGTTTGAGGGTAACCCGTGATAATCAAAACTACATATGTAAATGCAAGTACCCAATATGTAAGTTCAATACAAAATTCAGAATAAGAAGAACCATGCTAGCACGACAAAAGTGAAGTAAGATTTTCGAGTTTTTTCTGCATACGAATAAAGACATATTTTCAAGAAAAACAAAAATTCTTTGCCTTCACAGAAGCCACTTCGAGATTATTCTTGAAACATGTTTGAAAAAAAAGACATATTCAGATTGCCAAACATCTCCGAATTGTTCACCAAGGTCTACTCCTGTCTCAATCCAACATTCAAGCGTTAATAGTTCGGAGATGTCGATTGTGGACAAATTAAAAAGTTACTGAATTAATTACCTTTGGGATGAAATATCCTTGTAGATGTGTATCCCTCATAGCTCTATGTGGAACAGAAAATGCTCTGCCTGCGAACATCCTCAAAGCTTCCAACACGCAACATTCCATGTATGGCATACTGCAAAAAAAAATCTGGTGAGCTCGGAGAAATTATTTATTTTCACTGAAATTAAATTTGAAAGGCTGGATATCTGAATATAATGTCGAACACGGTGGGTGCCCTTAAAATGGGGCCTAAGATATTAATGCCAATTCAATTCACTCTGGTTAAGAGAGAACAAAATCATTAATACTAAAGCATAACAAAAAATTGAATAAAATAAACCATTCGTAACCCTATCATAATATCGCCAGCACGATCTTCCTATTTAGCATATAGCTAACATAGAAACATGATTATAAGAAAAAAACGTCATAAATACAAAATGATATGCACGATTTCTAGATCTGACTCTCTCTTTGTGTGATGTTGGAAGAAAAAATTCATCAAGAAGAAATTAGAAACAACTAAAAGTGAGTAAGTACCTCTGACGTAACTTAAATATAAAAATGAAAAATCAGTGCCAAATTATCGACATGACGATTCAGCATAATAGCCCACCCCAATTATTCCTAAGAATCTATTTTGAATAGAAGTTTAAACAAGGCTAATATCAATCCTAATTGAAATTGTTTCAATTTTATTATCTTCGATGAAATATTCAGTTTATAATTTTCTGAAATATTTTATGATTTTCACTTCCATTATTTGAAACAAGCTTGATCAAGAATTCTCATAATACTTTTTCTAGATACGAGCAATTCTGTTCAATAATGTCGTCACCTGAAATGAATGATCACGAAAACTTAGAAGTAGATTCAAATTCTGATCTAGACTTCGAGCTCTATTCCAGCCTATATGACTTCTTCATAAGAAGTCATTTTGGACATCTTGGGAGAATCCACAATTTTTTTCTGTTTATCCAGATGGTCCGCATTTCATTTAATGAAAATCGTAAATCAATGTTTTCGAAATATTTTGATGATTCTTTTGAATAACCTCATTCTCAACTTAATATCATTGGATTAGTAGACTTATCCTTTCAAAATTGCCAACGTGGACAGTATATTGCCAGTCTCCGCAGAAAACATGAATTGAGGAGCATTTAAAAACGTTTCATCTTAGGCAAAAAATGACAACAAAAATAGAGAATGTGAGCCAGATAAATCCGATAGACAAAAAAAAACAGGTTATGATAAATATTTCAATAAATAGGTTCATTCACATTTTTTGAGGGTCATTAAAAAAAAACAGTGTCTTTAGGACCTCTTCTAGGTGAATATACAGAGGTCTTGAAAACTTTTCCTGAGTTCAATGAATAAAAATCCCAAATTTCTCGAACGGTTTTCAAGACCCGATCTCTACTTTGAACCAATATTCAATATTCCTCAAAAATAAAAATAAGTCTTTTATAATAAACAATAAAACACACAATACTCACTTTCTTCTATCATCTAGCGACGGAAGTCTGCTCCTTCCCACCACCCTATCGATTTCTTCCTGTGCTTTCTTCTGCACATCTGTATTCAAAATTAAATAAAGGAACATGAAACCTAAAGTTTTGCTTGTAGTCTCTGAACCAGCCATAAACATATCCATACAAATAGCCAGCAACTGATCTTCAGTAAAACTCGACTTCCTATCTGGAGAGTTCAAAATGTTTATGTAAACATCCATGAAGTCACGAGGTTCAGCTGGATTGTGGGATTCCTTGTGCCTCTTCAGCTCCCTATTGATGAAATCCCATACATGAATGTGAGTTTTCACGTATCTCTTGTATCCAGACAGTTCAGGGGCTATGAATCTTAGAACTGGGAACTGGCTGAAGGGTGCCCCAACCATATCGATGTGTGCAAATAGTTCACCAAGGATCTCCTGAAGTTCCTTCAACCCTTTGTCCTGTGAACTATATCTCACGCCTGCGAGCATCGTCCATAAAGTGTTCAATACGTGTATGTTGAAGATTGACTCCATATCTGCGATGAGGTGTCCTTTGTTGTTCATCAACTCCTTGATGTCATGCACCATGTGGTCAGATTCTTCTTCGATCATGAGTGACATATTTTTTCGTCCAAATCCGAATTCTCTCAATTGACGGAGGACGAAACGTCTTTGCTCTTGCCAAAAATCTGAATCGGTCAACATAATACCTGAAATTTAATAGTTGTTATTCTGGAGTTAGTTCTTGTTCTATTTGATTTGTTAAAGATAGTACCATTTGACCTTCCGAACGTCAACACGATAAATTTTATTCAGGGTTTCCCGGATGAGATGAGATATATTTTAATAGGAGAACACCTTGAGGATCACCAAAAACCCCTTTATGCAGGGTGTACCAAGTTCGACGGCCTATTAGACGTTTCTGGAGACCTGGACCTATTTGAAATCTGAAAATTGGGATTATGATATTGTTCGACCTTATCTACCGAACTAAAATATTTTTGAAACATGATCCTTTTCACGTATAGAGGAAATGAAAAAAATTTTTTTTCTGTTTTTTCGTCTCAAATTTCGATGGATTGTTCAATTCTGAATACATTCCTATTAAAATCGTTGCATTTGGCGTAATACTTTTCAAAATATGCAGAAGGAACTGAATAAAAAAGGGAGATAAGAGTATCTTATGCACAAACCGTTTTCACATTGTTGAAGTAGAAAACTGTAGAAATATTGTAAAATTTCTAGAATTTTGAAAAACTCGTCACAAGGTGTTCCAAATGTTGGGTCGAATATTGGGATCAAGATTGGCTAGTAACTTTCGTTTCTCGAATAAGAACCCTATTTTATTATGTTTGCATGAATAATTCATGAGTTATTTGTGATTTTTCTTATGTCATACCTAGAGAAAAATTCATTAAATCTGATTGATATCAACAATGATAAATGATTTCAGGAAAAGTTCTGTCACTAGTAAATTATTGGAATAATTTATCTTCTTCGACCATAAATCATTGTTGATATGAAACATATTATATGAAATTGACTCTACGTGAGTCATGAAATCAGAAAACCCTAAATACCTCTAGAAGTATTCATTTTAGGAGCATAAACTAATTAGAAAACTATTATTATTTTTGTCATCGCAGAATCCAACGCAATCATAAAAAATAGGGTTCTTATTCGAGAAACGAAGGTTTTTGTTTTTCGTGACTAGTTTTCCTAAATTCCAGAAATTCACAATATTTCAATGCAATAATGTGAAAACAGTTTGTGCATAAGATATTTAGAAGAAGAATTATGAACATGATACCGAAAACTCTTATCTCCATTTTTTTAAAATTTTTTCTTCATGTTTTGAAAAGTATTTCGACGATTTTAACAGGAATGTATTCAGAATTGAATACTCTTTCGAAATTTGAGAAGAATGAATTGAAACAATTTTTTTTTCATACCCGATATGAGTGAAAGTAGTCAGGCTTCAACAATATTTTAGATCGGTAGATAATGTCGAACAATATCATAATCCCAATTTCCAGATTTCAAATGGGTCCAGTTCTCCAGAAACATCTATAATAGGCCGTCGGACTTGGTACACCCTGTATAGTATCTACGACTTGAAGAATATGATTTGCAGGGTGTTTTTCGAAATTGAATAGATATTACAACCACTTCATCTCCTGAACGGAATCAGCTATTTATATGAAATTTGGGATAGAGGTAGCTTTCATAAAATTCCAGAAAGGTGCAATCAAATTATTATTTTTTCATAAAAATCATCGATATTTTCTTCAATTTAAAAATGGGAATTCTACTCGTAGAATGAACGAGTTTTGTTTTTTCCCCTCATAAATATAACATTACAGAGCAAAGCGTCTTATACATGAGCATAAGATTATTTAATTTTTTACCTAAAATTATAAGGAATATTCAAGAATTTAAAATTTTCAAAAAAAAATCTTGTCAATAATTGTCAAATGTGAACCCTATTCAATACTTGAATTCAAGAATTTTTGTTGTCGATTGTAAAATGCATGCTCTCCTCCGGGTGTTATTTCATGATTTTTTTTATGTTCAAATTTTGACCTGTTTTCCTCTTCTTTGATTTAGATTGTATGTCGATGATTTGGGAAATAAAAATTTTTCTATTTCTATTTCAATATCATTCGATTTTCAAGACCGTGGGTCGCTTTCACAAAACTTTGATTGTACCATCAAATTAATTGTATCCACCGTGATTAGTTGGAATTTCAAAACGAGTGATTCGATTGGTTCGAATTTAGTTAAGAATTTTCAATCGTACAATTAAAGCTTCGTTAAACCCGCCCAGTATCACATATATTCGGAAAGTCATAAAAAAATCGTGAAATCACTCTTCAGTTATTCATTATACAGATAATGAATTTAATGAATTTTTCGATATGAGTTAATTGCAAGACACTATCAACATTGACCGGTAACCTTCCCGAGGACTGATTGTTTTTCCTGACAGTTAAAATGAATTTTTCTTTTATGTCGATATTAAACATCCTATTCATCTCATAACTGAGTATATTTTGAATCGGTGTATACCTTAACTCTATATCAGAATATACTTATACAAATCTGAGAAAGTTATCATAGTTCTGAACTTTTAATTCAAAGTATTGTTTGTAATTATATAATGTGTTATTACTATGAAATAAATACCCAATTCGAAACAAAATTAATCATCATGAATCGGATTATGTCTTTTATTTAACTCAAGCATACCTTCGTCTTTTCCACTTGTCAAAAAAATATAGCTGCACTCCACTTGTACCTACTTGAAATATTCAGCTTTAAAATTTTTCGACAACCTCAGGTAAACACGAATCAGTCTTCATTGTTCTAATCCTATGAGTTTACTTACCTAGTCTTTTACCCCATGTCCTCATCTCGAAAAATATCCCTGTTGGTCTTCCTGCGAGGTCTTCGGACGTCAGGAACTCTTTCAGTGCTTGACTCCCATACACAATCACCAGTAGGTCCTTGCCCACCTTCAGACCTAGAACTGGTCCATATTTCATGGACATTTCGGCCGTTGCTACGTACAAGTATCCAGTTCTCTTTCTTTCTTTGATTACTTCAAGGGCACTTCCTAAGAGCGGCAACCATTTGGGACCTGGTGGGTAGTTCTTGGGCTTCTTCGTGTCCAGAAAAACCAGCAATCCCAGGATTATGATGAAGAGACCCACAACTAACCACATCTGGAAAATAAAACCATCAAAGATTATGTACTTTCCTATACTATATACACCAACTGATTTTTTTATGGTTTGTTCTATTGTTTAATTGGATTTCTTAATTAATTTTTTTTTTCAGAACAATGGAGAGAAGACCCTAGAAAAACTTTCAGAAGAAACCTCTGAATTGATTTTTTGTCATGTACCAATACAGATCCTCATCTCATTTCTATGAGGTTACTACGATAATCGCCAGCTAGGAGAAAATGCTCTATCTATTTCGATACTACTTCCGTAAAGTAGTTATCCAACATGGTGATCTACTATTCCGTATTATATAAAAAAGAATCAGGATAGCAAAATGATGGACTGACTGGTTACGAAAACTAGTTAAACGACTTATTCTTGTCCCTTTTCCAATTTGATGGGATATAAATTTTCTCCCGAATAGGTCTATAGAGGTTATATGAAAAAAAAATGCCCATGTTGAAGTTTCTCGGAAACGTCTCCACCCAATTCAAACATTACGACATTGTTGCATAATGGAGAGAAAGCACGATCAAACGATATTTCACTGCTGAATATTCCCAGATCTCAGGCAAGGTCTTTTACTAGACTTCCTCGAGAGTGAAAGTTTTGGATGCTGTGTTTATGCGGACAGGTAGCACTCAATGAGCAGACTTATTATGTAATAACGGTTTTTTCCAAGAACATAATTTCTTTCTTGCCCAACAGCAGTGGTAAATATTCGATCGCATATTACTAGAAATTCATAAATATCGTATATATGCATTTTCCGGATATAACTATAATCTTTGTTGACAAATAGATTGATTCCGTAAGGATTTTCCTAAATCGAGAATGAATACTGGGTTTTGTCCAAAAAAATTCTTTTCATGCATCTGGTTTCTCCTCTCATTGTATTAATTGTTCCTCATCAAAGTTTTGCGTCTTATGAGAATTAAAAATGTTTAGATAAAGCCTTCTGAGAATCGGAACGAAACTTTTTTCTTTCTAATATATTGAAAATCTTCGAAAAGAATGTAGGCTGAGCTTGCAGGACAAAATGAATAAATAATAATGTTGTCTCATTCTAACCTATGACAAATTTTAGCATCATAGGTTTTGACGATAAAAGCTTACCAATTTCGTTGGTCTAGGAAACAATTCAGGAGAACGTAAGGCTATTGTGAACTAGCTACAACTTGTTGACTTGTTACTCAAAAATAATTGTTCACTTCATTTTGGCACTATACTTGCATCTTCCTATATTTAAAAACTTTCTACATACAATACAAATGTGGAGAATTCTTCGATCAGCCCCAACTCATTTCACATTTGAAAATTTTATGGTTGAATAATTACAAGATGTGATAAGACTACGGTGTATTTAGAAGATATGAACTCCGGATTTCAAGGGATGAAACATAAACCTGGAAAAAAAACTCTACTTTTAGTAGAGGTTCTCACAAAGTGAATCCAGCGAGACCAAAACAGTACAATAAACTTTTCACTACATGAAGTGTTTCTAAAAAAATTATCAGACTTAAAATTCTCTCGTTATTGAAGTTTTGTAAAATTTTTCATGGTATCAGATTCAAAATGGAGCTTTATAATGAACGCATGTTTGCATGAAAATTTTAATTCTCGTATGAATGAAACCCAAAATATTTTATAGCAATGTTATTTTTGTTAGTCAATGGAGCAAATGCAGAATCAATTTGATAATGATCAGCAAAAAAAATGAACATTCTACTCTAGTTTCCACTCAAGATTTTTTAAATACTTATCACATGTCACTAAAAAACTAGAACACTAAAATATAATCACCTTAACTGCCGACCCTTTCACACGAACACAGTGCACAAAATCATCTCCCTCTCTAAATGATACGCACTCATATAGTACTTCCCCTCCTGGCTGGCATGGAACAATATTAGCATACGGTGTGTCTCTTGTTTTGGCAAACTAATTCTTGTGACACTTTTTGTCAATCGGAACAATCTCCAAATCATTATACCTATTCCACTGTAACTCTGGATCGACAGTCCATTTACATTAATCGGAAACAGTTGTTGTATTCGTCATAAAAATTGAGAAATCTATTCATGATATTTTTTGATTCTGGAACTTGAGTACCATTATCTTAGCTCCCAGATTGCTTGTTAACCCATTAGCGCCTACGGTTGCCATATGGCAACGCTTTCGGGGTGTTTTTCAAATGGTTCTCAGATGCGCAGATTTGTAGCTAGAAAGTTGGCGGTTGGTTTACTTAATACACAAATGTTCCTTATTTCACCAGTAACAAGAATTTTTTCTGTAAACTGACTCGTTCAGCCACCAGAAGTTGTGAAACTTCGAGTTCTTCGTGAATCGGTAAAAACATGGAACCTAAGTTCGTGTAAGTGAAATATTTTCTATTTGCGCCCTGGTATTGTCATAATTTTTTTTTCATATGAATCTTGAAACTTCAATTCATGATCCTAACAGGCTAAATATAATCACAAGAAAATATTTGTAGGAAAAATTTTCAGTTGATTTCGTGGGTTGCCATATGGCAACCCTAGGCGCTTATACTCAGTGATAATGCTGACCGGATAGGAGTAGTAAGAAATGGTATTGGCCGATTTTTTCATAGTTGCTAAACGTAGATATGCATAATATCTGGATTCTGTACAATAAAACAGGAACACCAATAAATTCGCAACTCGAATTCAAACGAGAAGTGGTCAACAGCTATTTGAAAAAGTATGGGGTAACAGTGAAAGGACAAGGAAACCGCTCATCCTCTTGTTCTTCTTCCAGGGATAGTCGAATTTCCAATTCTGTAAGATTCAATGAACTCAATAATCTTGTGAAATACACAGAAGACAAAAAGAGTGCGCTGGACGTGGATATAAGTCGATCATGAGAACAATGTGTTGAAAATGCGATGTTGGACTTTGCATAGATTGTTTTTTTCTGTTTCATACCGCATAATATTTGTCTCATGACATTGAAAATATTTTATAAATGGATAAAATGTTTTGAAACTATCAAACTGTCGAAAAATTTCATATATCTTATCAGTAAAATAGTATTTCCTCTAAAAATGAAAATATTCCCGATGAGTGATCACAAGCGCCTAGGGTTGCCATATGGCAACCGTCAATTTTGAAAAAACTAGAGGGCGTATAAAATTTTTATATTATTTTTCCGTCTCTACAGAGCGATTCGGACCAGCTTTTATCAAAAAAATTTCAAAAATCGAAAAAAAATTAATTCCGGCGCTAATGGGTTAATCATTGCCGATTTTCTTTCTTATGATTCGAGAATTCCTCTCTGCTCTTCAAATATTAAGGATTCATATTTTTCATTCATCAGCAGGAAGCTTATTTATTCAAGCATGCTCTTTCGTGATGTCCTGGAAAGAGTTTCTCGAAAAAGTTCCAGAGAAAACACGTCTTTTCTTCATTCGAAAAATCAAATGCAGCAATGTACCTGCCTACTTTTTCGCTAATTTAATAGAGATATGAGGTTTTTTTTCACTCTATCTAATAACATGATACTTTTAATCTCTCAGTTGAGGAACTGAAGGGACACTTTTAATCCCTCGACGATTATGAATAAAAAAGTGCACTTGACACCATTTTCGGAAGTCTGTGAACTCCACTATCGCCTCCTCTGCCGCCGTTTCAATCTCCATCTTTAAATTACATCCTAGATACCTGGGAATCAAACTTGATTCCTCTATAAATTTCAACGCCCATTTAGATGATCTGCGTTTGAAACTTAAAACTCGAAACAATATTCTTCAGAAACTAGCTGGTTCCTCATGGGGCGCTGATGCAACAATACTTCGAACAGCAACGCTTGCTTTGGTTTATTCTGCTGCTGAATATTGTTGTCCTGTTTGGTTAAACAGTGTTTATGTAAAAAAAATTGATGCCCAACTAAATTTTTCTATGAGGATTATTACTGGTACTATCAAGTCTACACCTACTCCTTGGTTACCAGTCCTCTCAAATATTGTCCCCCCCCCATATTCGCAGAGAGACAATAGCTTTGAATTTTTGGAACAAATTCAATTCCTTTCCAAATTCGTTTCCCATACTCACCTATATTCCAGATAATAGGGTCCCCAGATTGAAGTCGCGTAAACCTTTTTGGTCAAATTTTCTGACTAATATGAATAGAAGCGACAAAGAAATGTGGCAATCTGAATGGAATGTATCCAATTTTTTCAATAAAGATCTTATTTCTGATCCTTCCATCAGAGTTCCTGGTTTTGACCTTCCCAGGAGAATATGGTCTGTTCTAAATCGCATTAGAACAGGCCATGGACGTTGCAATAGCATGCTCTTCCGATGGAATTCGGTTGAGAGTCCTAGTTGTGAGTGTGGGGAAAATGAGGAGACTATAGAACATCTTATAAATAGTTGTCCCATTTATAAATTTCAAGATGGTTTCGAGGCTATACATAAAGTAACGAATGCATTTCTAAAATGGGTGGTTAATTTCAAAATTATTTGATTTATTCTGAATATTCGGTTTCTTTTCTGCTTTTTTCTTTTTTCATTTCAGATTAAGAATCGCGAGCCGTTTTTGGGAAGAATCTATCGACGGATAACATGCAGATGATCTCACACTGATGTCTTTCAAGATTTTTCCTGATATTTAATATTTTATGTTATTTTTTTTACGGGGAGGGAGGTTTTTTCGGCTGAGGTTTTTTCCCCTGGCTCTATAGTATCATATGATACTAGTGATGATAGTATCGTATGATTCTATAGTATCATACGAAGAATGTTATGATACCCCGTTCTTTTTTTACCTCAGCTTAGGTTCTTTTTGTTTCAACATTTATTGTATTATTTTAGCTCTCTAATTTCATAAGAATATATATATATATATATATATATATATATATATATCCTCTTTGTTTCACAGATCAGATTTAAAATAAAGAAATCACGTATTCGACACCTTTTCTTGTTAGGGTCCTACCAGCATTTTTTCTCTAATGTCATAGCAACGCTTCCAAGGCGCATCATTTTTCGGTGACAAAACCGATATGATAACTAGCAGAATTGATATTTTGTCTATAGAGTACGAGATGACTACCTTGTGAGTTTTTTTGAGTCCTAAACCTAAAATGCATAAAATAATGTAGAAACTACGGGAAAGAAGTAAGCCTTCCTTCCGAACAGGCTACCAACTTTTCGGCTCGGGATTGAAAGTATAAATATTGTCACATAGTTTTTATAATAAATCAACTATTTATATGGTCATCTCCTGACGACCATTATCGAAGAGACATAAAATAGTAGAGTAACGGCGGGTAATATGCGCCATTTAAGAAAAAACTCATGTAAGGGTTTTATTATTCTTTTTTCTTGTTCAAAAATGATATGATACAATTATTTCAACATATTAAAAGCACTTGATACAAAATTTAGAACAAATTCCAGCGAACCATATGACTCAAGAACAATTTCATAAAGTCTTATATTCATGGGCGCTCGCAGAATTTTTTCGCAGGGGGAGCAAAATAAAAATTTGGTGAGGAGCAGGCGACATCAGTATTCCGTTTTGTTCAAAAACATTAGGGAAATCAAAATCTCAGGGGGGGGGGTGCTGCTTAGTTTTCAGGCTGTTGAAGTATCCATCTCCGTCCAATTTGAGACTAGACATAGCGTTCACAGTCTGAATATTAGATATCCTCATGCGCTGACCGTCCCTCATCATCGGACTGCAAAGTTCAGAAAAAGTTTTTCGTTCAACGCAATCATGATATTCAATGGATGTCGGGCTGATATTCATCATGAGACCCTCCTCAGCTTAAGGTTCAGGTTGAAGATGAGTCTACTCGGGGATCAGTAGGCTTGTATTTCTCATTTCCGCCGCATCTATCTTGGCTCCTAGCAAACTGATAGTTTCTAATTGTGCAATGGATATGTTAGAATAGACAATTGTTTTTTTGTTTTTTTTTGTTTCAGCGGGTTGTATATAATATAATATGTAATGTATAATTAATTCTGTTTATGAACTATCGGGGGGTTAAGTGTAAGAGTAGCCGTAGGTGAACTTCGCCTCTCGAGAGTTCTTATATTTTGTAAATAAATTGTTAATAAATAAATAATAAATAAACTCTGAAGCGTAACGTTTCGAAGTCTGAATCAGACAATTTCTATTTTTCATATAACTTCGTAGAATCGTGACGATAATTTGATTTTTCAATTGACAAATAAAGTTTTCAGGAATATGCAAAGACCTCCCAGACAATATTTCAACAGATATACGAATTATGAAGTAAAAATCAAATCAAAATTGTCGGCTTCTAACTTCTTAATTATAATCATAGTACAGCTGGGATGACAAATCTGTTTCGATACAGAAGGTTGCCAAAGCAGAAAGTCTTTTCTGATACATTGTATTCCGCAGATTTTTTTTACCAGCTTTCATTTTGAGAAACTTTTTTCGGCAGAGGCTGTACTCACCGGTATGGTCAATAATATTCGAACGGATAAACTTCATGCATGCTGTTTTTTGCTATTTATTGAAAAAGCAGTTTCACATCTTCAATGAAGACTGTACATTTGTTCAGGGTAATAGTAATAGTAATAGTATTAGTGAGTTATTAATTCCGAAAGATTACACCACGTATAAAACTGGAACAAGTCAAATCAAAAACAAAAGATTACAAATTATTGATTCCTACAATACCCTCCGAATTACTCCAAATTATAGGGCTCACATTTCAATAGCAGCTACTCCAGGTATTCCAAATTGCTTGCTTTTGGCTGTTTCTGGTACTAGATAGGTAAAAACGTTGAAAGGAGCCTTGGGCTCGAATTTCGTGAAAACACCAGTAGTGGAAACCGCTTCACCATATTTTTATTTGATTCGAAGATATAACAAAACTTTGATATTTTATCGATTTCGAAGATTTTTTTCCAAAATCTCTGAAAACGATTAAAACTTTCTACAAGCACTTTTTTACTGGGACTAAGACTCTTTATTAAATTTTTCATCTCTATTTTTTTTTATGATATAAGATGAAAAAATGCGTTCGATTTTGAAAGAAAAGAGCTTTTTTTTCCACCCTTAGTAGACGAGACAAAAAAATGAATATAGTGTAATATTTCCTGTGAAAATAGCTTATAAAAATTTCAATCGTTGTCACATATTTTCGTAAATGAAAATTATAAGGCACACTTTCCAAATCGATCGAATATCAAAATTTAGTTATATCCTAAAAAAATGAAGATATCGCGAAACGGTTTCCATTAATAGTGTTTTCGCGAAAATCGAGCCCAGAAAAATTTTTTCCTATCTTTACATTTTCAACTTCAAATTGAGACTTATCACAATCAAATTGGGATTAAAGAATTTCAAAATGAGAATAAGCAACTTCAAAATGGTAAAGACAATCGAATTGAGAATAAACACATACAAAATGGTTCTCACAAGATTCACCTGTCAATAAAATAATTAATCTCAGAAGGAAAAGAGATCATTGGGCCGCGAGGCCCTTGAGGCCGCGAGGCCGTGGGCGTCGCCCACGCCCAGTTACGCCACTGAAGCACAGCAAAAACGTTGGGTTTGTTACAGCTACGCTTGCAAATTTCTAGCACTGGTCAAGGTTAGATATGTTATGTATTCCAGAGTATGTATACCTCTGCTACTTAGCAGCATGATCAAGCATTATGTGGTGGCCCATACCACCCGCTGGCCCATACTACCCGCCGTTCCCCTAGACTGCAAAAAGATCAGAGAGTTCATTCCAAAAATGAAAATAAACGGAAAAATCTGAAAAAGCTTCACCTCCATTTTATGTATCATGTCTCATAGACATCCAAAACAGTGATTCACTGTTTTTTGAAAAAAATTTCAGATTGAGGCTTGTAGAACTCAGATAATTCAATGAAAGCACAACGCAGTTTCTCAGATATGTTTTTTGTAAATTAGTTACATAAAAGCAGATACTAACAATTAGATGGAACAGCAATGGGATCTTGACCAAACAGAACCATCGCAGTTAGTTAAATCTAAGGCAGTGTTTTTCAACTTTTTCAATGACACGACCCCCATAGTATCGAAAAAAATTTCGCGACCCCTCATCCCCGGTATTTTCCATGTATGTTAAAAGTACATATTGAAATTTATATTCAATATATTTCATGCTGTTACAAATATACATTTGTTTGCGCACGTCATGATCATGATTATATTATATACTTTTATAAGATTGTAAATTCGATTAGAAGAAAAGCGTGGCATACTCGACTGTTTCAAATCATTTTCATTTGTGAAGTTACAAGTATAGGTTCACTCCATTGAAATTGCTTCACCATACAGGAGTAAGGCAGTTTTCAATACCAAAGTACTGACCAGAGTTATAGAACTTCACGCTGAACGTTCAGTATAAAAGCAAAAACAAAAAAATACTTGTTTTCAGTTAACTTGCAATTCATTTCATCTTTAGTAATTTCTTTCGAGTAATCGAAGGGGGCATCAGATCTTGGGCCAAAAGGCCATACGAGATATACCTAAGGCCCACCTCTGGAATTTCAAATGCTTTCCCATCTTTTTCATTGCAGATTTTGATTCAGCGGAAGATGTTTTATCCGAATTGGTTGAAACCAAAAATGTTTTCGTCCTTATTTTGGTCGCATGTAGCGTTTTTTTGTTTAAAAATCTGCGGCATTCATTCAAACAAGGATGCAAAAATTTTAATACTGATTAGGTCAGTTAGATTTTGGTCCTGATGGGGCCTTATGCCGTATATGAGGTCCAACTTTGATTTCTTAACAAAAAACGCTTCATATAGGGCCCAAATGTGGACGAATAAAAATAAAAAATTTCTTGCTTTATCCGAATCTGCATGGGTTTGCATTCGAAATTTCAAAGTTCAGCCTCATATCTCGTATGAAGCTCTTTTGAGCTCTAAATCTGATGGGCCCATTCGATGCCTTGGGCAACATTACCGAAGACCCCAGCATCAAAATTCCGAATTTCCACCTGTGTGAGGAATTAAATCACCATTTCCAGACATCAACCATCAGGTATATTTTGAATGAAAATGGTATCAGACAATGTGAAGAAAAAAAAAATTGTTGCATAACTTCTCAGTAAATAAAATCAACCTTCACATTAAAATAATCTAGTAATCGAAGAATTAGTGTTGTTAATTTATTTCTCTATTTCAGTATCGTAATAAGTTCATTACAGTACTGAAAGTAGTGCTGTAATGAAACTCATTACAGCATTGTTTTCAGTTATATTTTTCGTTTTGTGGTTGTCAGTACTGACCTCCGATCGAATCAAGTTTCGAATCAAATCAATTCAAATTCCGTGATCTGTCAAATTTCGTATGTCACACCAACTGCCAAGATACAATACAAAAGTCACTAATCTGAATTTTCATTTGAATTTCGAGAGTATTTCAAAAAAATTGACTGAAATAGAGAAAATATCGTCTAATACTCGTTGCAGAAGGCAATTCCAACACTCATGCTATCGAAAACTCGCTCCTTCGTCGCTCGTTTTCGAACTTCGCATTCGTGTTGGAATAGGAGCTCATTCTGCAACTTGTTTCAGAATATACTATTGTATGAATAACATTTATAGAATTTTTTTGGTAACTATTTATTGATGAATCATTCGTTTTGGTATTTATTGATGTTTTTTAATAAAGTAGTTCTCTCGAATTCTCGCGACCCCCCTACGAAAGCTTCGCGACCCACAGGTTGAAACCACTGGTCTAACGTATTTGACTATGTGGCTGGTGAATTCGATTTCATTGTACCACTAAACAATATATATTAAGATTATATGTTAATTCTGCCTATTACCCAAAAATTAAATCGAGTCAAGAGAAGAGAAAAAGGAATGTATCCGTATTCTATATGTTTAAATATCAACCATCAAGTCTATCAAACTCAAAACAATTTTTAAATTTTTTTTCTGAACCATATGGATAGAGGAAGGATATTTTGCTATTATTAATACCATAATTGCCATGATTCATAGAGCTTTGTCACTCAGTCATAAAATGTTCCATGACAAAAAAATATAAAAAAGTAACCTTAACCTCTCAGATAAACACAATAAACTATTTGACGTGTTCAATCAATTTGGTTGCACTGCAGCATTCTATAATCTGCAATATTCTTGACAATAATAGAAGATTCTTTGTTTTCAGTAGATTAAAAGATAGGATAAAAACACATTTGAAAACATTATTTCAGTTTTCATCATTTTAAAAATGCTGGATGATGAAAAAACCTATCGCCAGAAGAACGACAAGCAGTTGGAAATCTTCATCACACGCTTTAGTTCAAGGAAGTTTCCTGAAGAAGTAATGATACCTACTTACGTGAAAGAACTAAAACTATGAACTTTGCTATACTTTGTCGGCGTACTCAATGCTACGATCTTTGTTATCTGTGAGAAAGAACACTGACATCAGCCAATCTACGAAGTTGATCGCAAATCCAAAGCAATTCACCAAAGAACTGCTCAATTTTCTCTGTAAAGCGCGAAATGTTTTCAATTAAAAAAGCGAAGAATAGTTATTTTCCTATCAAGTACAGAAAGTTCTACTTTTCCGTACGAGATGGCTGTTGCCCGAACGACGCGGAGCGGAGTTCGGGAAATCAATCGAGTACGGAAAAGATACTTTCTGCACAAGATAGGAACATTATTTTTTCTACGACCCCACATTGAAAATATATATTTCATTTCAACATACAGAACTTTCAATGAAAATCCATAATACAAATCAATTCCACATGTCGTTACCATGGTACTCTCATCGTTGACGTTCGATGCATAGGGACATATCATAATTCAGTTTATGCTGAAATGAAAGTGTGCGGAAAAAACCCCTGCTAATACTTTCCCGCACTAGTGCGGGAAAGTGGGTGAAAACGCACGGTCGTAGAAAAAATAATTAATTACTCTGTAAAGCTACTTTGTTGATGGTATAGTTTTTGGTGCATGCGTACTGTTACTATTAGTGGAAAACTTGGTTTTTCATTTTTCATCAATCTCATGATCGAAAACTGAGAGATATCTTCAAAAAAGGTAACACGAAACTGCCCGCTCTCTAGGGAACAATAAGCTGTAATGTAATTCAACGGAGAGTAGATGGGGGTATTTTCTGACAAAGGGCGCTATAGTCAACTCCGCTATTATTATATTTATTTCATCGTGATACAATCTCCCATTTGTCTACATCAATCGGCAACAGTTTCCTCATTGGATTCTGAAAAGGTTCAATCCCAGACAACACAATTCCATATCAACAACGTATCATATATATTACAATGTTCCGTGTTACATAGCCAGGTACCATACATGATCCATCCTGTTACATTGAAATGAGCGCTCTATGTCCGCATTTCGCTATATACATTGTAAAGTACCTTCAATATCACAGGTTTGGTATATGTACCCTTCATGCTATGTCCAAATGTGTATAGCTCTGGTACAGAGCATCTGTCACGTAATTGCAATATAACATCTACATCACAAGTATCTTACATGTAATATATCTCGAAATATGTTTGCTACATATACATACATATAACTGATACATTCTGAATCACTTAGGAAGGAGATTTTGCCCTTTCATGTAACATTTTTTTATTCGGGGTAGAAAGTGGATCGCCCACCCTCTATAACTATCTGGCTTATCAATTGAAACATATAATAATACAAGAAAAAGAAAATTCTTTGCCTTTACGAAGGCACATCGAGAACATTTTTGAAACATGGATGAATTCAAAAAGAATTGGGCGTTTCCATCACTTTGAGAAACTAGCAAGCGGGCCCTGAATAGAGCCACTGCTAAAATCTCATTCAGTGAAAGAGGAAGTACAGATTTCTCTTTTTGCATTTGATTTGAGATGTGAAACTTCATTTTGACGCAATTGGATGTCACCACCTTAGTACTTTGTAATATTTTACTCATTACTTCACAACCAATTGCTTCAAATTCTGAAGTTTTTTATGAAGATTTTGTCCTGAGATGTGCGGGATACTGATGAGGCCCAACAAGGCCGAAACCGGTATATCTCTCATCTCAGTGACAAAATCTAATATCATTTCTCCAACCTCATGATAAAAGATCTCTGAGCCTGGGAATTGAAAATGGTATTCATTTCGATGATTACTATTTTGAATTCATCTATGTTTCAAAAAATATAATAATACAGGCAAAAATATTAAAACAAATTTAACATTTTTCGAATATCTTCAAGAGGGAATCGAGGGTCAATGTTAGATAAACGTCGTTTGCACTGATTGTAACATGTAACATTTTTTATTACATGTATGTGTAAATTAAACAGAAAAATTACGTCACTTTTAAATACTTCAGGATGAAAAAGCAAACAAATATTCAGACAAATTCTTTATTTCAGTAAATAAAAAATATCATATCCAGAACCGCCAAAAATTTACTGCTAGAGGTAAAATTGCTGAAAAGATAAATTTACAACTGTGTTAGCTCTTTCAATTGTGAAATAATCTCAAATGAATAAATGAAAGTCCACTAATGTACGCACGATGATACCTACACATCGTGTATTGTGATTTTAGTGGCACTGCTAATGATTGCTAGGAAAAACATGACAACTTACTTTAAATTCCAGATTCCTATTTTGTTTTCAATAAAAAAATATAGGTACTCAATAACAACCATAAGCACACTAATTGATCGATTGTCTTAAAGGTACGCATTTTAAGAATCCGTTTGCTTCCGTATATAAAACGGATCCGTTCAGTTAAATAATGATTTGATCAATGTGCATTGTAAAAAAACGGATCCGAAATGAAATCGGTACCGTTCGATTCACCACCCGATTTTAATCAACGTGTTCATTAAATTCCGTTTGTTTACAATGCACATTGATTCAATTATAGGCTTTCATTATTTAACTGAACGAATCCGTTTTATATACGGAAGCAAACGGATTCTTAAAATGCGTACCTTTAAGGTACGCATTTTAAGAATCCCTTTGCTTCCGTATATAAAACGGATCCGTTCAGTTAAATAATGATTTGATCAATGTGCATTGTAAAAAAACGGATCCGAAATGAAATCGGTACGTTCGATTCACCACCCGATTATAATCAACGAGTTTCATTAAAATTCGGACCGCATAGTGAGACCATCCGTTTCGTAGCACGGGGTTTTGAAAATAAGGTACGTTGAAATGTTATTATTTATTTTACTATCTTATTTCAACCAATTCAAATAATCTATTTACAGATCTGTAGTTACCCCGAAAAATGAGTAGTGGAAGTGGATGAAAGGAAACATATATGCGCAATGTTTTTTATCAAATTTAATAACAAAAAGTCAGTAACATCCATTATAACTATTTTGATGCACAAAACACGAAACTTGTATATATTTCTCTTTTTTCTCAATATATATTGTTTCTACTATCCGAAGGAAAGAGTTGGGATGCGTTCGACAAACTGATTCATCACAGTCCATACATTGCACTCTGTCCGTTTTAAACGGAACCGTTTAAAAAGCGGGTTCTTTTTAAAATCGTACCCGTTTTTTAAACGGATTCTTAAAATGCAAAGCTTAAAGGTACGCATTTTAAGAATCCGTTTGCTTCCGTATATAAAACGGATTCGTTCAGTTAAATAATGAAAGCCTATAATTGAATCAATGTGCATTGTAAACAAACGGAATTTAATGAACACGTTGATTAAAATCGGGTGGTGAATCGAACGGTACCGATTTCATTTCGGATCCGTTTTTTTACAATGCACATTGATCAAATCATTATTTAACTGAACGGATCCGTTTTATATACGGAAGCAAACGGATTCTTAAAATGCGTACCTTTAGACAGGAGATAAAACGGAAGTCTGAATCAATCGGAATCTACAACTTTTCTATAACCGCGGCTGAACGAATATGACAATGAAATGCAAATGGCTACTGGACTTTATGATAATATTACTATGATATCACTAAAAAAAATATAAATGATATATACCTTTTTTATATCTGATCAGTATTATAAAATATGTACCAAATACATCGCATAAATTACATAACAAAGTTATATATATGATACATGTATATTGTATTATGTTTCATATGTCTATTGTGAAATAAGAATTATATATACACGGTACATTTATTTTGCATATATATCAGTTATGGTTCTAGTATTTTCCCTACTGTTATGTAGCACGAGAGCGCATGTAACACCTTGGTTAGCTGGGATATACAGGGTGATCCACGGTCGATGGTACATTAGACGTTTACGGAGAACCGAAAGCAAGAATTGATTGAAAATTTGGTTTTTTAGACGAGAACAGATCTTAAATATTTTCAGTGCTGCGGTGCTGCCGCTTATGTTAGAAAGTACTAACTACTTTTGTTATTTCAAATGACACACCCTGTAAATTATTGCTCTTTTCTATTCATAGTAGTAACACGATTATTTTGGTATCACTTTCTCATACACATCTTCAGCGGTTTCTGAGTAAATAAATGATTTCCTCTTTTTTTGTGCAAAACATAGCTTTGGTTAAACACCCATAACTTACATACTATAAATCTTAGGAAGCTGAAATTCTGAAATTCTATGCATCATAAAGATGTAACGAAATACGCTTCTTTCATACAGAGTCATTTAAAATTGGATGGTTTATCGAGACATACAGAAACGCTTGAAAGTTCATTTTTTCAAATGGGATGCCCTGTATATTTTTAGAATAACTGAAGGAAAATTGTATTTTCTTTCAAATGACCACATTCCTATACCTAGATTGTAAAATCCTGCGTTGAACTGATATTTTATAGTTGCGCACGTTTTATAGTTGCGAACCTCCTGCAACGTGCAACTGCTAACCAAAATAAGCTCGAAATGAGCGGTTCATAAATACTAACTTCAGTAGATTGCTAGGATTTGCTAACGATGATTTTGAACGAAAAACTACCAAATGATGAATGAGTTCTAATAATTTTCATTTTTCGAACGATTCGGCGGTTCTAGCCAAAAAAAATGTAATCTTTGATGCACGTACATCTCAAATAGTCCAAAGAGGTATTCATCGTAGATAGCAATGAAATACCCTAACGCGATGAAAATTGACATTTTGCAGATTTGACACTTAGTTTTTATGATAATAATACATTCGCTCATTTTTCATATTATACGAAAAATAATAAGTGAAAGAAATACCTATATCGTATTAAAATTTTGATGAATTTGTTCATTCACCATGGGCAATGTGACCAAATAACAGCAAGAACATGCAGAAGGTTCAATGAAATGTTTCCCGATTAACAGGTTCTCACGTGCTCAACTATGAAATTTCAGTTGAACGGAGAATCTTACAATCTAGGTATAGGAATGTGAATATGATTCGAAAGGAAATTCAATTTTCTTTCAGTAATTCTTAAAATATACAGGACATCCCATTTGAAACATTGCACTTTCAATCAACCGTTTTTGTATCTCTCGATAAACCATCGAATTTTGAATGACTCTGTATGAAAAGAAGCGTATTTCGTTACACCTGTATGATGCATAGAATTCACATTCTGCGTACGAAATTTCAGCTTCCTAAGGTTCATAGTATGGAAGTTATGGATGTTTAGCTAAAGCTATATTTTGCACAAAAAAAAAGAAATCATTCAATCACTCAGAAACCGCTGAAGTATGAGAAAGTGATACCAAAATAATCGTGTTACTACGATGAAAAGATAAGTCCAATAATATACAGGTGTGCCATTTGAAATAACAAAGTAGTTACTATTTTTGACATACGCGGCAACACCGCAGCACTGAAAATATTTTAGACCGATAAGGCACCTGTTCTTTTCTAAAAAACCAAACTTTCAACGAATCAATGCTTTTCGTTCTCCGTAAACGGCTAACGTACCATCGACCGTGGATCACCTGTATATGAATTGACTTTTTAAATGAGCATATCAAACTGAAGCGTCCTCTATCAACTAAGTCCCCAAACTATTACCCATTGAAGAGCTAGAGTTTCAGACACAATGGCTGTATTAATGGATTCTGACATGAAGGAAGGTTACTGCATCTAACTCGAAGAGGCCTCGCGTTCTTTGAATACCATTCACATCGATAGCAGTCCGAATCTGATTGAGCTTCCCGTCACGGACGCCAGAGGGCACACTTTGTTTCATCCTAAGAATAATGGCCTAATATATCTTCACAATGATATTGGTAATATATTATTTCATGAAGTGAAATTTCTGAATAATTGTGAAGTTACTAGATAACATCAATTGAAAAAATATCCATGGATCTTATGTAACATCAAATTGTCGTTCAAATCAGTATTCATACCAGAAAACTAAACTTTTATATGACCGGAAAATAGAGAGCTTTACAAGCTCAGAAAATTGGAAGTGAAGTTCACTCGCTATTATGTCGTTAACATTCCAAATATTAAGTTGAAGAAGTACCTCACTTCAAATAAACGAACCCGTTGAAATGATTAATGATTTGAGAAGTAATAGGTGTGTAGAACATTCATCATATGAAAAATTACTAATGCAACGGTTGATCAGAGAAACGTGAATTGAGACGAGAGATATTTGAGCCCCAAAATTATCCCAATAGTGTTTTTTTTTCAGCACCTAATTTTCTCAGATTATTCGAGTACACAGGGGTATTCCGTTAGCAGAGATTATTATATGATTTTGTGTTGTACCTACCTTTATCTAATCTTACTTTTCTACCATTTTTAAGAATGTTGTTGTCCATGAATTTCTCAAATTAAAAAAAAAATACGAATTTCTCCTCTGAGCATGGTTATTTGAATAATAAAAACCCAAGCACAGCTATTTTCAAGCTACCACAAAAGTTACTAGATGAAAAATACACGTGTTCAACTCTGTCCCATCTTTCGGTACTGCGGTAGAGCCATTTATTTCGAAAATATCAAAAACATGGTTGGTACATGAGGATAACAAACACACAAGTTTGAAAAAATACTGAGAAAAGCGGGATAAGGTTGCATATGTTTTCTGCTTTGGTGTGTGATTGGAACATGCTTCAAGTTGGCGTATATCATCCGAGTGTACCAGATACGTGAAATTACTAAAATATGAGATGAAGGAGCCATAAGACGATGGCAGAATGAGAAAAAATTGAAGGAATATGTACGAATCAAGGTGATTCTCCAACTGCCAAAAGAGCTCAGAACGCAAATCTCAATTTTCCTACACTCAGTGTAATTGATTTATATAATAATTCTAGCACGCTCATTGAATATGAAATTGTTATTGAAAATATAACGCTTAAATTGCCGCCAGTGTATTTCCTACTTCATGAAAAAACATATTTCATTTGAATTGTTGAGACCTGCTCGTGTTTTTTCTATGCAAGACATTTTTTTTTATTATGTGTTTTTTCTCCACTTATTTCCAGATAAGCCTTATATATCTTTATATATAAGATGAGTCTATTACTTGTACATATATTTTAACTGGAGATTCCTGAGCTCAAAAGAAGTACTTTTTGTCTCTACCATTTTCTCCGATGCGGATCGATTGGAAAGATACAGGCTTTTGAAAATCCATGAAAAAATGAAATTTTCGAACATATCTCGTGATTTCATTGAATAAAATTATATTCAGAATATAGGTTCTTGTTAATGAAACAAATCTTCTACGAACACGAAATTTCAGTAATATGTTTTATTTTTTTCATTATCACCAATATGTAACATTACATGGCATAATTATATCAGAAATTCTAAGGTTCCATCTCTTGGAAGTAAGTCAAATGTCAATTAATGAATATTTGGCCATTTTGGAAAATATAAGTATTGTTTGTGAAATCTCCTAAAATGCGCATTTTTCGAGTAATTTATGATTTAAACAAATTTATATCAGCAAAAAGAAGAAAAATTGGTTACTTTGGCTGAATCCAACTCTGTTCGAAAGATTCGCAGAATTAAGGTTCTTCTACATTTTCTCGCAGGTTTAGGTTGTAGATCTAATGCTCGAAAAAACTTCAGTGTCATGTGAACAGGATTAGCATAGCCCATTATGAAAGTTTAAAATGGTATCTTCTCATCTAAGCTGAATCGGAAAAAATAGTACACGGAGAAAGTATTTCTTTTGACCTCTAGAATCCATGGTTTCAATATATGTACAAGTCAAAGACTCACCCTGTATACACAGTGTCCTATAATTGGACCGACAAATTTCTAGTGGATGTACTAGACATTATTCGTATAATGCTTTTAAGGAGCTAGGGCCCGGTGGAGATGACTTGATTGATTAATTAATAAACTATTTTATGAGACGAAGCTTCATTAAAATTATTGAAACCAAGTAGAAGAAATTGATATTGCACCCATATTCTGGGTTAATAGGTTAGAACAACCTCAACCCTTGTCACTAATTAAATAAATAAATAAATAAATAAATAATGCTTCTTCACATAACGAGCATTGAGTTATGAACGAAGAGAAAATTCCGAATCGATTTTTCTATAAACTATTGCAGCTCTGAGATTTCACACGAGAGCACTTTTTTTAATCAAAGTTTTTGAATTTGATCTAAAACTTGTAAAATAATAAAAGTTGAAAAAGTTGTTACTAAAAATATCTTTCACCCCCCGAAAATGATACGCTTATGAGTTAGACATTTTACGTTCTTCTTGTAAATAATTAAACTAGCTTAACAGGGTCGATAGGACTAATTGTTGTCTTCCTTAAAGAAACGTCGTTGCAAATTCCCGAAAATTCATGAACATTATAACATCAAATAATAATAATAATAATAATAATAATAATAATAATAATAATAATAATAATAATAATAATAATAATAATAATGAAGTTTATTGCTTCAAAAACCAACAACAAACAATGAGAAAAACATTCTCTGAGTTAATAGCTTTTACACTATCAACTGTGCGAGACTATCATCAACACAAAAGTATTTGATAATTACTTATTCATCACATTCTAATATATTTTAAAATAAATCTAACATAAATAAAAAAACAAAAGACTGAACTCTCTACTTCAAATTGACCACTAAGTAGCAGATCGCATCCAACCATTCACTTGCTCTTCCAACCAGGTAAGTGTCTCCAATTAGGTAAGTGTCTCCAGCCAGGTAAGTGTCCTCAATCAGGTAAGTTGTCCCAAATCATGTAAACGTCTTCAATCAGGCAAGTGTTCTCAATAAGGTAGGTTCTCCTAAAATATAGTCTTTATATATTTCATCAATTTTAAGTCGGGTTTATTATGTTCTCAATCAAAAGTCTATTTTCTGTTATCCATATTTTTATATTTCTTTTGAAAACTTTTTTTCTTTTCAGTTTTCTTATTTCTACAGGAATGAGACTGTACAAACGTGGGGCCAAATAGGTGAAACTTCTCTGCCCAATTCTCTTCATTGTTTTTGGATTCTTGAATTTCATTTCTTTGTTTCTAGTGTCATAAATGTGGTCCAATTGATCAATTTTTATTTTCCCAATATAAACGTTGTTCATTATTTTCTCAGCATAGATCTGTCGCGAGTCCAGTACATCAGATAACGTGTAAACTTCTTTACTGGGAAAAGTTAGGCCTTTTTTGAGAATTATTTTCAAAATCTATCTCTGGATAACATCGAGATGTATGAGGTGACTGTCATATATCCCTCCCCAGGCTAGTATACCATACTGTATTTGAGAGTGTACTAGAGCGTAGTATAGCATTCTTAGATGTTTTATATCGATCATGTATTTTGTCATCATTTTGAACTTATATAGCATTCCCCTAAGTTTACCAACCAAAAAACTGACATGCCCACTCCATCTCATGTTCCCGTCTGAAACAAGTCCCAGGTACCTCATCTTGTCTGTCCTATGCAGTTCAAGATTTCCAATTTTTATACTCTCTATTTTTGGGGCTCCAGAAGTGTACGATGAAAATGTCATGAACTTTGATTTCTCGATGTTCAGCGTCAGCTTATCATAGCCCATCCAATTCTTTAAAATATTTATGCCGTCGTGCACTTTATGTTTTAGGCCTTCCCATGATGTATCATGATATTGTACCACGGTGTCATCCGCAAAGCTTATTATTCTTCCTCCATTCCGCAAATACAGCAGATCATTCACATAAATGAGGAAAATAGAATAATACACTAAATTTTGACAGTGCCCTAAGGAAGTGGAAATATAACCTCGAACCATTCGATACGAATTTTTGAGAAAAGCCAATGTGTAAAATTTTCACACTCCAGGTGACGCCCTTTTGGAGATATGTATGTGACAAAAAGTGTTGCCTGGGAGTAATTTTCAGAGGACTCCAGCTCCTTAACGAAGCATTTTTGTACTATATGATTTTGGTCGAAAGTGTCCAGAACATCCACTAGCAGTTTGTCGTACAAATTATGATACACCCTGCATATTTCTTTAATATTCAAACATTGTGACAAATATTTATGCAATTTTGAAAATCTTAGAAATATTGAAAATAATTCAAAATGGCTCAAAACTGGTTGATGTTTTATTTGACCAGTGAGCGAGCATTAACTGTTTTATTATGATGTCATCTTTCCGATAATCGTTGTTATTATTATATACTATCATCGGTCTAGGAGCGCACAATATAGGTAGGTACGCATATATAATTTATGTGCAATGAGAGATAAATATAAGTTTATTCATTTCATGATAGCATTCCGCTATTGTTTTTGAAAAAGTATCATCACAATCTCATTCCCCCACTTTTTATACTTTACAACTCCTCATTGTCAACTTCAGTTTTACCAGAAATATGGAAATTATCATAAATCATTCCATTACCATTACACAAGAGAGCTGGTCTGGGAAATCTCATTCAAAATTACCGACCCATTAGTATAATCTCCGCAATACCTAAACTATTTGAATGCATGATCTACGGGATGGGCCATCAATAACTTTCCACCCTGAATTTTGAGCTTTGGGATGGAATAACGAAAAAACGCTCGGACAGGTCAGATTTTGTTGAAAGGGGGACAAATGAGGGTGTTCAAATGAGTTTGATATCACTACCCCTCTAGCTGCAACCTCTAACAGCTCTCATTTTGGAATAGGGAAAAGGTGTCGAGCAGCACCTTGTTGGAAAGGCTATTCATCCAATAGTTGTCCTTCAAGAAAAAATAGTTCAGACGTGATCTCTGCACCGCTGGAGCAGAGCCAAGTTGTGCTCCTCTGTCAGTTTAAACGGCGTACACCCTCCTACACCCGCTCACAGAAATTGCCTACCAATTTGTCGTAAGCCCCTCCTAATCGATCGCACGTGCGATCGACGAAGACTAGACGGCAGGGTGAATAGAGTAATAATATTAGTAACTTCAGAATGGCAATTTATCGGTTATTCAAAAATGGAAATTTGGTTTTATAATACTTTTTTGGGGTGCACGTACTCATATGAGCTCAAAGCAGAGCCGCCACTGGACCTTCACTAAAAACACTAATAAAACACATTTTTCATATGTCATTCACAACCATACCCTTCAAGGCTCAACCAGCATAAAAGATCTTGGAGTCACATTTGACTCGAAATTATTGTTTCATCAACGGCGGATTTACGGGGGGGGGGGGTAATGGGGATAATTACCCCACCCCATGAGTATCGGAAAACCTGAAAAGAAGGTACAATTTCATACAATAACTTTTAATTTCTCAAATATTGTCGATATATACTTCGAGCAACAATTGAAGGAACAGAAAAATATTCAAAATTTTTTGGTCATTTTCAACAGGCTGCATCTCATTAAAGGAACAGAAAAATATTCAAAATTTTTTGGTGATTTTCAACAGGCTGCATCTCAGTGAAAAATGTTCTTCAAATTTATCAAGTTCTTTATAATTTTACGATCCGTTTCCCTCAAAAATTTCTGAATTTATTGTATCATGTACCGGTCGTCGTGCAATGATAGGATAAAGCACGAAGAAAAAATTTTCAAAATTTTTCAATGTTCTTCAAATTTATTAAGTTCTTTATAATTTTACGATCCGTTTCCCTCAAAAATTTCTGAATTTATTGGATCATGTATCGGTCGTCGTGCAATGATCGGATAAAACACGGAGAAAAAATTTTCAAAATTTTTCAAATTTTTTTTTCCTCTTCAAATGTCACATAACCTTTTTATTCAGCTCTAATTTGCTTTTAATGACTTTCACATATACCCATTTGTCTTCGAAATATCCTGTTTTTAATGCAAAATGATCCTTTTTCACTCAACTGCCGATATCTCCGGAACTTCTGATCGCCTAGCGAGCCGAAAGGCGATTTCTTTTTCTACAGAAAATTTCTCACAAAAATCTGTTTTGTACAATTTATAATAATTTTTTTTTCACCAGTCACATAAACGTGAAAAAAGAGCAAAAAAATGCCATTTTACCATTTTTTGTTTAATGTACTGTATCTTCGTCAATATTGGCAGAAACGCTTAGATTATGAAAAAATTTTACAGCCTGATGTTCCCCAAAGTCCTCCCTAAATAGGAAGATTGATCGGTTCAGCAGTTTTTTTTGAACCGATTGATTGAAATCTTGAAAAAATTACGGAAACAAGGTTTTTGTTCCTCAAACTTGACCTGATTTTCTTAATCAATCAATAATTACATTATTTCTTCACTCTTCATTCAATTTTTTTTTAGAAGCATAAAGAAATTTTTCATTCTAATTTTCTAAAATTTACGAAAAAAAAAATTAATATTAGAAAAATTTCGTTGGATTTTGTTTCAAAAGTAAAATTAGACTAGAAAAAAAATTTGAATTTGAAAAAACAAGAGACTTTTTCTGATTCACCTCCACTGGAGCTATGGACACTGGATACATTTAAACCGTTTTTTTCCCTCAGAAGAATATCATGGAATGAATTCAAAGTTGATACCGCTAACTTGCCCACGGTACACGTTAAGCGAAATTCTGAGCAACAGAATTTTTTCGTTTTCTGACACCACGTTTTAAAAAACAGTTTTTTTGAAAACCTTTCAACTCATTCGGTAAAAAAACCGATTTGAAAATGTTAGGTCAAGTTTAAGGAAAAAAACCCTGTTTTCTCGATGTTTTCAAATGTTCGATCAATCGGTCCAAGCAAACCCCTGAACCGATCGATCTACCGCTTTGGAGGGTACTTTGGGGAACATCAGGATGCCAAATTTTTTTAAAACCAAATTAGAGCTGAAGGAACAGGTTATGTGACATTTGCATCGGTCTAGCTAAAAAAAATTCTCCGTGAGCGTAGAGCAAAAATATAAAAATTCGAAAAATAAAAAAAAATTTTTCTTCGTGCTTTTTCCGATGATTGCATGGCGTCATCAATCTTAAGAAGTTGGTTTTTTATTTTCTATACAACCATTTTTCACTGAGAAAAAGTTTTTGAAAATTTTCCTGTTCCTTTAATTGTTCCGCGAAGTGTATTAGCAATGAAACCTAAATATGTGGTAAGCAAATACCTTTCAAGCTCAAGAAACCGAAAGTCTCTAGTTATTCGTTCACAATGTTTGTTACCCCCCCCCCCCCCCACAGAAAAAAAGCGATATCCGCCCTTGTATTTTCATCAGCATATAGAGGAGAGTGTTCGGGGTTGTTACAGGATGCTCGGTCGACATGGGCGGTCATTCAAAGAAAATGCTACTTTCATCACGTTGTATTACTACTATTATGCAGGATAAATTTCGAGTTGGTAGTATGGAATTCTCAATATATTTTCAATAATAATAATGACTTTATTTTCCACAATGTACAGTTTGACTTAGTTGACAATTTTTTTCTGTAGGTAGCTAGTATCCATCGTGAATAAAAGGCGAAGTCCAGGTTGGAATACTACAAGAGAAGTCCGCCTGCTCTACTTAAACAAGTACATGTGATACTTGGATCTAATTAATTAAATCGAACCAATTGCAAATAGTACCTCACTACATTGAGGTACGAGACGTGCTAAAGTTCATCCTCGCCACCACATTACTAACCTGTACAGGGTGATTCATTTATCTTGGTAACCCCAATTTTCTCGAAAACGCCCGAATATTTTTTCATTCTGTGAATGGTGTTTTGAACAAATCAATGTCGACTTGAGATGCGCAAAAAAATCTGCGGAATAAATATAGACGCCCGGCGTCGCGGCGCTATCAAAAATTTTTTCTCCAGGGACACACCATTTTTATCATGTCATTCGAAAGATAATTCAATTTTGAACTTTTTTTTCGAATACAATTTTTATCGATTTCTAACCGTTAGCGATCTGCAGCGTGTTTTATATTGATTCTATTCCATTTATTTTTGTCTGTATTGTGGTAGTATGCCTTTATTTAGAGACATAGATGTGATTTTGTGATTTGAATTCAAGAAGGCTAGTTTTCTGGTGAATGTGCTCCTTCAACTAAGATTAAATATGTGGCTACAGCAAGATGGGGCTTCATGCCACCACGCTGCCATTCTCAAAAGATATTTAGATCAAGAATTCGGAAAAAAATGGATTGAAACCAATGGACCCATCAGATATCGCCAGACCTAACGCTCATGGATTACTTTCTGAGGGGTCCCCTTGAATATATGGTATACCAAACTGATTCTAATAACTTGGACTATTTGAAAATGAAGATAAGAAACTCATGTGCCCAAGTGGACAATTAAATTTTACCAAAGTAATGAAATAACTTATGTATGGGTCATAATGGCTGGTATATAGAATATATGATTCGGAATTATTTGTTTGTTATTAAAAAAATATTTATTATTATAAGATGTAATATTTAATTAATAAAATAATAGAAAAATAGTTACAGAGCCTCCGTCATTTTACGGAACATAATCAAATTTAGGTCATCTAGCCATTATGATCCATACACAAGTTATATCATCTCCCTATTTCATCATAAGTCACTTTGGACAAAATATAAGGGTCCATTCATTTTCGAATTCTTAATCTCAATATCTCTTCACAATGGCAGCGTTGTGACATGGAGCCCCATCTTGCTGTATCCACATATTTGATCCTATTTAAAGAGGCAAATTGTTTAGAAAACTTGCCTCCTTGAATTCAAGGCATAAAATCATATCTATGTATCCAAATCAAGGCATACTACCACAATACAGAAAAAAAATAAACGGAATAGAATCAACATAAAACACGCTGCAGATCGCTGACGGTCAGAAATGGACAAAAATTGTATTCGAAAAAAAAGTTCAAAAGGAAATTATCTTTCGAATGACATGATAAAAATGGTGTGTCCCTGGAGAAAAAATTTTTGATAGCGCCGCGACGCCTGGCGTCTATATTTATACCGCAGATTTTTATGCGCATCTCAAGTCGACATTGACTTGTTCAAAACGCCATTCACAGAATGAAAAAATATTCGGGCGTTTTCGAGAAAATTGGGGTTACCAAGATAAATGAATCACCCTGTACAGGGTTTTCTCGAAAACGTCCTAATATTTTTTCATTCTGTGAATGGCGTTTCGAACAAGTCAATTTCGACTTGAGATGTGCATGAAAACCTTTTTTATCATGTCATTCGAAAGATAATTTCATTCTGAACTTTTTTTTCGAATACAATTTTTATCCATTTCTAACCGTCAGCGATCTGCAGCTTGTTTTATGTTAATTCTATTCCATTTATTTTTTTCTGTATTGTGGTAGTATGAATTTATTTGGAGACATAAATATGATTTTGTGCCTTGAATTCAAGAAGGCTAGTTTTCTTAACACTCTGCTTCGTCAAATGAGATTAAATACGTGGATACAGCAAGATGGGGCTCCATGTCAAAACATTGTGAAGAGATATTGAAATCAAGAATTCGAAAATAAATAGCTCCTCATTATTTGACCAAAGTAACTTATAATGATATCGGGAAATGATATAACTTATGTATCGATCATAATGGCTAGATGACCTAGATATGATTTTGTTTCGTAAAATGACGAAGGTGTTGTAACAAACTATTTATATTTTATTATATTCATTCAATATTATGTCTTATAACAATAAATTTTTTTTTATAACAAACGAAACATTCCGAATCATATCTTCTATATACCGGCCTTTATGATCTATACATAAGTTATATCATTCCTCTATTTCATCATAAGTTACTTTGGTCAAAATATAAAGGACTACTTGGGCACATGCGTTTTTATCTTTATTTTCAAATGGTCCAAGTTATTAGAATCAGTTTGGTGTACAATATTTTTCAGGGTACTCCTCAGAAAGTAATCCATGAGCTTTAGGCCTAGCGATACCTGATGGGTCCATTGGTTCCTATCCATTTATTCACGAATTCTTGATCTAAATATCTCTTCACAATGGCAGCGTTGTGACATGGAGCCCCAACTTGCTGTAGCCACATATTTCATCTTATTTGAAGAGACACATTGAATAGAAAACTAGCCTTCTTGAATTCAAGGCACAAAATCATATCTATGTCTCAAAATACAGGCATACTACCATAATACATAAAAAAAATGAAATAGAATTAACATAAAACACGCTGCAGATCGCTGACGGTCAGAAATGGATAAAAATTGTATTCGACAAAAAAATTCAGAATGAAATTATCTTTCGAATGGAATGATAAAAGAGGTTTTTATGCACATCTCAAGTTTAAATTGACTTGTTCGAAACGCCATTCACAGAATGACAAAATATTAGGACGTTTTCGAGAAAATTGGGGTTATCAAGATAAGTGAATCACCCTGTACATCCCATTTCAAATATCGACGATAATTTACAAGATAGTAGATATCGCGTCCAGTGCCTCACATAGTGAATAGGTGTCAAAAACGTTTAGCTCCGTTTTCTTTCTTCAACCCATTTCATAACTAATTCCCAAATTTCGGATAAAATCTTCTCTCCTTCCATGCCGTCTGCATCCGAAATAATGTTATTCACACGCGGCAGCCATCAGTCAATTCGGTGTCAGTCATATCCAGCTATCGCGCCATCGGCATCTTAAAGCACCAGCGTATCGCTGCCTCGGATGCGCCCCTGCTCTTCCTCCATCAATTTAATTCGAAAATTGACGTGTCAATATTTTGAAAATAAGAATAATGAGCAGGTGTGCCTGCCTTCCTTACCTATATAAGTTACGGACAGAGCCTTGTATCTTGGTATCTTAATGGATGCACACGTATACTTATCTGGATGCCTACATATTAATTTCTGGCTCGGAACGAGATCCCGACGCGTTGCGCTCAGATAAGACAACGGAGACGTGGGAAATTACCGAGAGGACTGGTCCAGGTATTTGGTAGAAAAAACGCGGCAGTCAATGCATCTGAACGGCGCTTCCTCATGCCCAGAGAAATTTTGTTGTTTCGTGTATAATGAGGTATTATCAATCGGTCATGAGGCTAAACTCAAAATCCGCTTATGACAGATATCGTAAATATAGTCAATATTGAAATTTGTTCTGTAGGACACATGAGAAAGTTATGCCCACTTGCACCGTCAAATATATGTCTGACTTACGTCCAACTCAAATTTTGAGGTAGGTTTGAGACGCCGATTCTCTTGCACCGCAGTTTGAGTGCCACATAAGTTATGACTATTTTGAGACGCGAATATTCATGGCTTAAACAAGACTTTAGCCCGTCTCAAATATTCACACGTCAAAAACGAACTTCAGTTTCGACGTGTTGTTTTTGATTGCGTGAATTTAATAATTATTATGGATAGATTTTTATAAAATGAAATTGATGATCTATATGAGGATCATTTCGATATATTAGATATCATTGACTATAGCATTCCTAGAAGTCTAGAATTCAATAGGGCCGATCACTACCATGATATGGACGAATTCGCATTTTTTCGGCGATTTCGTTGGACTAAAAAAAACTACTCTGCAACAGCTGAGATAAATTGAGGATGAGTCAGAATTGCCAAGTGATATGTAAGTACATATCTCATTATATCTCATGTATGATGATGTCAAACTCAAAGAAGGGAGTTTAAGCCTTGATGATTGTAGGAATCTGTGTGTCACCGATGCCCCTTACATGCCCGCGACACTACGCATCAGTAGGACATTTATTGGCTGCAGCCGATTTGATGAAAATCCACGAATCTACAGTATCAAGAATAGTTGTTTGAGTTTCAGTATTCTTGAAAATGTCTCAGACAGAAGTAGAATTGCGTTCCACCCTAACCCAATATTACCAAATTGCTGAATTTCCTCGTGTTATTGGAGCAATTGATTGTACCCATGTAATTATTAATTCTGCAGGTACTATTTACTCTTGTGAATATGAAAAGTATTACTTCGATGATATTCCACAGGCGCAAAATTATGTCATTCAAGTTACGAATGAAGAATTGTTGAAATCAAACCAAATCATTTGCTTCAAATAAAAAAAAATTGGTTGTACTATGCAAATTCGTCAGCGGCCCAAAGTATATGTCCTTCTGTGAATCAGAATACTGAAAAGGAAAATTCATAGACGAATTATCTTGTTTGTCTATGAATTCGCATGTTCTTCTTACTTCGCAGTGCCCAGTGCCGACACAAAACCATATGGTCATGTCGCATTTCTATGTCAAAACAAACAAATTCACTGATTTATATAGTGTTGCCAGATTTGGCATTGCTTAGCGCGTGCTTATCAAAGTCGTTTCTATTAGATATGCGGTGCAATATCTGATCCGTTAAGGCGGGGAAAAGCATGACTCAAAATTTAAGGGCGCCTTAGATAAGGGTGTCTTAACCAGAAAACAGTGCAAGTGAGCATTAAAGAACTAAACAACTAGAACAAACGTTCTAGAAAACCATCGATTTGTAGTAGAAGCAGTAGTAGTGATGGCCGCTCAGAGGTAACAGATAGGAGGCCCGGAATCCCCAAATATTACCTACTGCATTATATTGAATTCTAATGCCCACTTGCACCGTTTTCTGGTTAAGGCACCCTTATCTAAGGCGCCCTCAAATTTCGACTCACGCTTTTCCCCGCCTTAACGGATCAGATCTTGCACCGCATATCTAATAGAAACGACTTTGTTAAGCACGCGCTAAGCAATGTCAAATCTGGCAACACTGTATAAATCAGTGAATTTGTTTGTTTTGACATAGAAATGCGACATGACCATATGGTTTTGTGTCGGCAATGAGCACAGCGAAGTAAGAAGAACACGCGAATTCAAAGACGAACAAGATATTTGGCTATGAATTTCCTTTTCAGTATTCTGATTCACAGAACGACATATACTTTGGGCCGCTGACGAACAGGCATAGTACAACCAATTTTTTTTTATTTGAAGCAAATGATTTGATTGGATTTCAACAATTCTTCATTCGTAACTTGAATGACATAAATCTGCGCCTGTGGAATATCATCGAAGTAATACTTTTCATATTCACAAGAGTAAATATTACCTGCAGAATTAATAATTACATGGGTACAATCAATTGCTCCGATAACAAGAGGAAATTCAGCAATTTGGTAAAATTGGGTTAGGGTTTCTACTTCTGTCTGCGGCATTTTTATGAATACTGAAACTCGAACAACTATTCTTGATACTGTAGAGTCGTGGATTTTCATCAAATCGGCTGCAGCCAATAAATGTCCTGCTGATGCGTAAAGTCGGAGGCACGTAAAGATCGGTGATACACTCTGATTCCTACAATCATCAAGGCTTAAACTTCCTTCTTCGAGGTTTGACATCATCATACATAAGATATAATAAGATATCTACTTACATATCACTTGGCAATTGTGAATCATCTTCAATTAATCTCAGCAGTTTCAGAGTAGTTTTTGTTGGTCAAACGAAATCGGCGAAAAAATGCCAATTAGTCCATATCATGGTAGTGATGGGCTCTATTAAATTCTAGACTTCTAGGAAAGCCATAGTCAATGATATCTAATATGTCGAAATCATCCTCATATAGATCATCAATTTCATTTAATAAAAATCTATCCATATTAACGAATAAATTCACGCAATCAAAAACAGCACGTCAAAACTGAAGTTCGTTTTCGACGTTTGAATATTTGAGATGGGCTAAAGTCTTGCTTAAGCGAAGAATATTCGCGGCTCAAAATAGTCATAACTTATGTGGCACTTAAACTGCGGTGCAAGAGAATCGGTGTCTCAAACCTAACTTAAAATTTGAGTTGGACGTAAGTTAGAGCTTTATAATTAGCGGTGTTAAAAGTCGATTGCATATAAACTCAGCGGAATACAATGCAAAAAAGATTGACGACCTAGCCAAATTCAAATTTGTCTAGGTATTAAAGCTCTTAATTCAGTTGATTAGGGTTGAATTAGTATCAATGAATAATATACAAGAATCATTGAAAATAATTTTTTGTAACTGCAAAAAACGATGCAATGCGTCATGCACATGCAGAAAACTGAGTCTTTTTGTAACGCTACATGTGGGGAATGTGCAGTTATTAACTGCCACAACAGTGAGCCAATCTTTGGCAAAAATGAATAAATAGATGATTAAATTTTTGACACAAAAATTATTAATTTCCCGTGAATGAAGTCATGAATAAATGAAATGGTTGAATGTTATTTTTATTTTGTTATTTGAACAGATATGGGTTGCTTTTAGGGGTTGAAAAATAAAAACAACCAAACTAACTTTGATCCGAAATACTGTTATAAAGTTGATTGAAATTAATTGATGATATTAATAAAGCCACATTTTTACATATTTTATGCCCAAAAGGGGAGGTTTATACGGTCTTGATTTATATGAAGACCTTCATTGAATTCATAAAACGCTACTAAAGCTCAAAAATTAGTTTTATTTACGTTGGAACAAGTTTTTTTTCCTATTTGGCTTGTTTTCACCCCTTGAAAGTAATAAGCATATATCGGCATAGAGTAGACTTTGAAGTAGGCAACAAGAAGAGCTTATTCCCAAAATTCCATCGAAATCAAAGCATTTTAATAGAATTCCGAGGTAATGCCCAATTTTTGCCCTCATTGACTGGAGTAAAAAATTTATTTTTGTGTTTGAAAGAGCGGGGCCCGTAGCAATTGCTACTCCTGCTATGTGGATAATCCGGAATTGACAACACAATATTCTGGAGGGTTTGGCAAAACCCAGAAATCATGGCAAAATACAAATACAAAATCATTAATGGATTACGTCTACCCATTATGATTGAAGAACAATTCTTGAACAACTGATGTATAGCAGTCTAGCATTATGCATTCCAAAATGAAAAAAAATTCCATGACTACAACGGAACATTATATAATCCACACCAACATTTCTCTTTAACATGTGAGTAACTTCCGAGCTCTTCCAAATCACTTCACCATGAGTACTTACGTAAGAATTAATGATCGTTCTTAATGATATCCGAATATAAATGGAGATTTCGGTAAGTTGAGTAACACCAATAACTTATGGTATGTTAAAAGGGTTGGCGATGCACTTGCCTAGAAGCATTCTACTCCGATATATGATCAATTAGAATACGAAAAGCAAGACTATGTGTGAACTGGCCCAATAACTATTTGTCTTCAGGAAGGCTTATGCAGGGGCGTATTCGTTTAAATTTCAATATCATCATTTATATTCTCAAACTGATTATTGTTAATTTCACAATTATCGACTGAATTTATATTACTTCAACCTGAATTGCTATACCTAAGTGAGTTGAGGGTGTGAATTTCACATAAAGATTCTCTACCGTGGAGCGGTTATACTTGAAAACAGTGGGTAACTCAATGAAGTAATATATCCAAGGACATCTAACTTAAGTAATATACCAACAACAGAGATACTCAATTTTATGCTCATTACGCAGCTAATTGGATTTACATAGGTGTTACTTTTTCTCGGACATAAGTTTTTTTTAAGAACGGAAAAAATCTTTCTCAGGTATTGATTAGACTTTTTGGAGGTGAATAATTGTTTTTAGATATCTACTGTTTTTCCCCAACCACCCTATTAAATTTCTCAAATATTATTTCGATATTCAAAGGACGAACTAAGTTATTTCTGGGTGGATGCCAGGATATCTAAAAATATTTGTTCGAGCATATATACAAATTTCCAGAACTGCATAAATTAAGGATTGCAGTCCATTTATGTTTATGTTATTCCTGAATGAAATGAGATATTCATTTAAGAAATATCTTGTTCCCTTTTTCTTCATATAGAGTGTCAATTTTAAAATTACAAACTTCAATACCCCAGTTCCTCCTACAAAGGGTATAAACTTGTTTGTAGGAGGAAATTTTCATACGATTAGTTTTCAATAAATTTGTATCAACCCTGTGGGCGTGATAGAAGTAAAGCGTGGAATCTTAAATGGAAGATTTGTCAAGTAGTTAAGTTAAAGCTTGTTTTGAAGGTAATTTGATGACCTGTTCGAAATTTGCCATACATGACCTATTTTTTTTTTGTCAGTTTTTATAATTTAATTTAGTGGGGCAATGTCTCACAGAATATTTTAAAGTTCAGTGTATAAGTATAAGAGCAGATTAAATGGCCACCATGGCTCCTCAGACTTGACACCTTCAAATTGTTTCTACTGATGACATTCCAAGTCGGTTCTGCATAAAAGACAGCCCCCAGATGTAGAAGCATTGAAAGTAAGAATTTCCAGAGCATGCCGAGAAATGGAAGTTGCAGTTTCCCCAAATTTAAGGGCTAAATTTGAAGATAGGTTATATTTTTGTCTACGAAATAATGGGAAACATTTTTAAAATCCATTGAATCTAGGTCTTCCCTCACAATGATTAATGAACACATTTCCTCCATGCCTGATTCTTCTTACCACAGTAGCAACAATCATGATATCTGCATCCCCAATTTCTTCTAACTTGAATGCCTGAACCTGTGAACTTGTCCATGAGAGAGGTTTCGTTGTTTACGTTAGGAAGGAGTCTTTCTTTTGGCATCGTTGCGGTCATCGATTCATCAAATAGGGAAAATCCAGGAAAAGTGAATATCCTAATATGTTTGAAGCTTCCGCTTATAAGTTATCGGACCTAAAAACAAAATGAGAATCACAATCTTTATCCCATACTACAAAGTTCATCATCATAAACCATAAATAATCAAACAACTACTAACAATGACAAAATAAGAGTGTTAAAAATGCTCGAATGAAGTTAATACATATTCTGAAAAAGTGAGAATATGAATAATTTTTTGAGCAAATTTGCGACTCTTTATATGTTTGTATGAAGTTACATAAGGCAGTCCATACTTTTCAGCTAATTTTATTCGTCCTCTCACATATCACAAAGATACATAGGATATGTCAAGATAACAATAAAGTACATAATTATACACACAAAAGCACTTATAATTACAAAATATTAAACAAGTTTATTTGAAAAAAAATCAGCGGTGCTGTAGAAGCTTCGAGAAAATAGTAATTGCTTAGTATTAACCTTGAACTGCCTCAAATAAACGCGAAAGTTGGCGCAGATTCAAATTTAGAGCTGAAGTGTGTGGCAACAATAATCGTATAAGTATGCATGGTATTGTAGCTATGAAAATCTGAACACCTCCTGAGATTGTGCAATTAAATGACAATTCAGTATATATATATGGAAGGAAGCATAAGAATTCTGAGATTTTTGAAGATTTCCCTGCAGGGATCTCTAGGTCGTAGATTGAATATCAGATGTATAATCCTCTTCTGCATTATGAATACTTTATCGATCTCCCATAGGATGATATTGTGAGTGAGATGACTATATACTAAGAAATAGTAAACATTTAAAAGAGCATCTGTTGGCAGCTTTCCCTTCAAACGATGAATGGCATAGTACGACTTGCACAAAGTTTTAAAAGATGTTCAACGTGAAAGCCCTATCTCAAGAACATGTCAACATGTAGTCCCAAGAACTTAACACACTCAACTGCTTCGGAGGATTGACCTGCAACGTCCAACACCAGTGGAGAGGATTGAACGTTCTTTCGATATTGAAATTTGAGTCTTATTTTGGGTTGATCATAAGAGAGGTAAATCTACACCAGCTCGTCTACATCCCTAGATCGGATAGCTAAAGAAGTATCATCTGCGAATAAAATAATGATTATTGCAGTTAGGTGATGATGAATAATAAAATTAGAAGTGGACCTAACACTGAGCCTTGACGCACACCAATCTTGTTTAAATATTTTCTGGAATTACAGTTGTTATGATTGACATATGAATTAGGATCCGACAGGTACCTTCGTATCCATTCAAGAAATATACCCCGGAAATCCATTCGATAAAGTTTGTCCAGGATGAATTGGTGCTGCAGACAGTCGAAAGCTCTAAAAAGATCGAAGAAAATACCCACCTCCTGATGAGTCTCATCTAGAGAGCTATGAACAAACTCAATAAATTCAGAACAAGCGGTTTGAGTTGACCTACCTGCCCGAAAGCCATGTTGACGATTAGATAATATTGAGAACTTCATGAGGAAATCACTCATTCGCTGATATACAATCTTCTCAAATACTTTAGATACCTGGTTCAAAATAGAAATGAGGCGATAGTTTGCAATGTCGTTAGTAGGACCTTTCTCGTGCACTGGTATTACCTCTGCAATTTTTGAAACATAGATGAATTCAAAACAGTAATCATCGAAATGAATACCTTTTTCAATTCCCAGGATCAGAGATCTTTTATCATGTATTCATTTCGATGATTACTATTTTGAATTCATCTATGTTCCAAAATGTTTTCGTGTTGGCTCCGTAAAGGCAAAGAATTTTCGGTTTACCGTTTTTTTATTT